>OY728127.1:1004053265-1005303265 GCA_963277665.1 Viscum album
TCTTCTCATCAAGAGGAATCCAACAAAGTCGATGTCACGTCGATCAGACGTCCAGAGCTCTAGATATAAGCGTTTCCGCTCCGAGGGCCCGGTTGGTTTCGTATCCGAACCAACCTGTCCATACTCAAAGTTCTCCGAAACCTTGAGTGTAATATACCGAAACGACCTTCGCGATCCAAGGATCGCATTTCAACTGACAGTGCGTCGATCGGGGGTCCGTAGCCCAAGATATGGGCGTTTGAACGAAAACTGCCCGAGAATAGGGGGTTCGGGCCCGGACCGACCCGGACCGAGACCCCCCCTGGGTCGGCCCGAACCAGGTCGACCCGAACCGGGTCCAGGTCCGGATCAATAGGGCGCGGCCCGGCTCGACCGGTTGGCCTGCCGCGCTGGCGCGGCCGTGTGGCCGCTTGGTTGTCCGGCTGAGCGGAACAGGGGGGTGCGGTCACCCCCTTGAATGAAGTCGTGGACCCGCGTGGGGGCCGCTCCCTGTCAGTGATGCGACGGCCAGCACAGTGTCTCCCCTTGGTCCCATGTGGCCGCGGGACCAGCCGCCTGCCGCCACAGCTGAAGCCGCGGTGGCCCTTCCCGGCGGCGCACCGACAGCATCTTCTGTGGACCACCGGACGCGCTCCTGTGGTCCGTTTGGCCTGCCGTCATCGCCAACGGTCCTCCCGAGACCGGCCCTTCACTACGAAGACCTCATAATGCCTTTGCGGCCCACTATGTTGTCGGCCGTCTATCCATGCACAATGATCAACCAGCAGAGTCTTCGAATCGCCTCCGCGACCCCGACTCCGGCCGCGGTTTCGTTCGGCCTCAACGGCGCTGCGTGACGGTGCCACGCTTCCTCGTCGCGTTCTTCCTTGTTTCCGCGCGGTGCCGTTGCACTGCACCGCCTTTGTTCATGCCAAAATTAACAAAACAACAAAGGGGGAGGAGAGTCGGCCATGTTCGTGTGGTCCGACCTCCTCCTGTTAAGTTGATAACAAGCAGTTCAAAAGACGAAGAACGACAAGGATTTTTCACGAACAAAAAAGTAAACAACCCCTACCTCAAGCGTCGTCGAGCGAGGGTTCGTCGCAGAAAATGACATCGCAGAATTGATTTCCGCGAAAGAAGGAGGATCGTCGCATTGTAGAGGAACGATGTCTCCCTTCCTTTGACGTGGAAAGAAAGAACGAGGAGATGTGCGTCGGGTCGTCGATCTCCGAGGAAGGCGTCTCTCACCATCGTCCATCGTCAGGGGTCGGCGTTCTTCGCGTTCTTCGTCGAGGAAGGAGTGCTTCACGACTTGATTGATTTCTCCCAAACCTCTCACAACCCAACAACCATTAATAAAATAAAATTTTTCCTTATTTTATTTCTCAAGCCATGCGTTTTGAAATTCAAAAATGAAACAATCAATTAAGTGAATTAATTGCAACGTTTAAACCGCCAAATTAATTGAGGCGTTTCATAAACAGAAAAATGCAAGGGTTGACTTCCACTTAATACGGGTGCAGGTGCATTACCCTATTAAAGAAGGGGGTTTAGGAAGAAAAGAAACGGTGGGGCTCGTGTGGGCCCCACCTCACAAATATCCTACCTAGTGGGTAGGATATTGTGGGTTCCACTCCAAACACTTAGCTTAGGTTAAACTAAATTAAGTAAAATAAAAATTGGTTGCACCATTTTTATTTTATTCCTTTAATTAACCAAAAAAAAAATTAAAAACCACACCTGAGCAAATGCAACTCCGGAAAAGGTGTTTCTACGCAATTACCGACGCTGGGATTCCATCGGTGCCCTCAGAATTCGATTCCGAGCACCGGTTCAAAAGTTAGAAAAACCCACTCGTTCGTTCACTGAACATACCTGAGCTAAACTTTGGAAAATGATTTTGGGCACACTGGGCCTCAGAAGCAGGTGTTGTCAGAAACTGCGTTCTTGTAAAATCCCAAAGAAATTAAGAAAAAAAATTTCCTTGAAATTTCCGGGTCTTTACAATTCCTCCTCTTTTATTTCTCATTCAATTTATAGAAACGATCTTTTATTTTAATTTTTATTAAAATAAAATAGATGATATCATCCAGAGATGCCAATTTTTCCTGACCATACAACACCATAACACAAGACTTGTATTCAGAAGTACATGGTGTTTAGTCTAGGTTCCATGAACCAGGAATGGTCTCCAAACCAAGCCATGTAATGGAGTCTATCTAAGTCTTAAATGACTCTATTTGTTGACCATGAATATATGTCACACGGTTTCTGGATTACATACCGAGTGGCCCCCTGTGGTGTGTAGTCCCTTCAGTTTAGGGTTGGACCATGTACCCCGTACATGGCTTTCCCAACTGGAGACCATGTAATGTAGATACTACACAGCGTGCACCCCACTGGAACCAAAGTGTACTCCGATGATTTCCAAGGTACATCTAAACTCCATTTCCTCAGGCGTGTACTTTGGATGGATGATGAACGATAGTATTCACCGTGTAGTCGGAACTACATGCCTTGTACTCATCCAAATTACGTAGATTTATTACAGTTTATTATTATATTATAAAAACCCTTGAAACGTGTACCATGGTGCGAGTGTAAAGATGAGGCACAATTTGTGATAGGTGTTATATATATATATATATGTGTGTGTGTGTCATATTTAACATCTGCGTAATATTCATTTCTTCGAATAGGGTAGTTATGAAAGGGAATTCACCGGGTTGCCGCCAAGGTACAAGTTAAGTACAAAGATAATTTTAAATGAATTTATGTATTTAAAATTATGATGGATGAGAATCTCAAGGAAATTTAGAAAAAGGGTTTAAGATAAAAGGATTTTTTAATTATAGATAATTAATTTATTCGAGTGTGATTATATTAAATAAGAAAGATTAAATAATTGAATGATAGTTTTATTTTTATGTAAATATCATTTCATGAATGGAAGATCATGAACTAGACCAAGACCTTTGTATGGGGATGGTTTCTTTTAATTTATTTGATTAAATTAATTTTTTTGGCATGCAAGCCACCTCCTTATTAATATATAGGGCCTGTATGCCCAAGTATTCTTTTATATAAAACCCAGTTTTACCCTAAACCTGAAAGTGAGATAAAATAATATGTAATGGATGGAGATCCCAAGCTAATGGAGGTAGATCAAGTTAGAATCTATGGTGAAACCAATCCAAGGAGATACAAAAGTAGACAGGTGGAAAGTTGTAAACACAAACACAAAAGGTTCAAGGTGTTTCTCTCCTAGGTCTTGGGTTAGTTTATCAACTTCTAGATAAACTAACCAATAGAAAAATCTCATCATCATACCATTTATTTTATTTTTTTAGTTTCATGGTTTATTTATTATCGGTGTGTTGTAACGATCACCCAATTATTGAATTAAACAAGCATGCAAGGTGGAACTAAAATAAGACCAGCTTATGAGTAAAGATTATTTTAGACATGGTTAATCACTTAAGAATATCCAACTTAATATTAAAAATCATTTAAAAAAGATAATAAAATGTAAATTTATGTATAAGGATAAAATCCCTCAAAGAAATATTAAGTCAGTATAGCCTTTTATAATCTTGGTTAGAATCGAACCATAGTTCCAAATGCTTGACCAACCCTAGCTGGGGTGCTTTCAATTATCAGAGAATTATAATTCAAGGTATTGGGTTTAATTGACCTGGTTCACATAAAGGGTTTACTACCATAATAGGACTTGGGGTGATCAAGAGGCAAAGGATGAGGAAATCCAAAAATAAAAGGATTTTAGGATTGGGGGGGTCCACTTAGCGGATCAAGGAACTGTGAGTTAATGCAGTTGGAATTTGGAATGCCTACCTAAAACCCTTCAAGATTCTGGACCATCTCTAGTTGGGGTAATGCGAGGGGTAATATGGATCCTTGACACTAGAATATTCATGAAATAGAATATTCTGAAGACAATGGTGAGGGATATTAGATTTTGATAAAATAGTTGGAGGCTAATGATTATTAATGTATTTATTTGTCTTAGTTTTATCATAACAATGTACTAAATCTTTGATCATCATAATTTTTAGAAATGGAAGGAAAAATGACTTCATACATATAATTTCAAACCATACTCATGAAGGAAAACCTTCTCATTTTCACCATTTTTATGGAGTGGCAAAGGCGTTTATGCTTCATCCTTCGCCATGAGAGGAAATTGTATGTGCCAGAAGTGCCCATTCCAGTTGTTCCTCGAAAAGAGCTAGTGATGAGGAAAATTGTCTCTATATAAAACATATGAATGATTCCAAAAATTTCCAATGATTCATATTATCATTCATGTATAATGAGCTCTTGAAGCAACATGAAAACATGGACGTGTATGGAATAATGTCTCACCTAAAATTTCTCTTTCCATAGAAGGCGATACATGAGAGATATGAGATATACAACACTTTTTCACAAATAATAATGTAGAGTTTTCACCAGCTGGGCCTCATATATTAATGCATATTTGGAATCATTGAATGCATAGACATCTTGGGGATTAAATTTCTGGATGAGTTGCGTACAAATATCATCCTATCATCACTGCCCAAGACCTTCTCTAGATTTATTTTCAACTAAAACAAGAGAATCAATGAGAATATTCTATTGGAACTTTTGACCTTAATTCTCCAAGTAGATAAGGATATGGGGCGTGACAAACCCACAGTCTTAATGGTGAATAAGAAAAGAAAGTACAAGGAAAAGGGACCAAGGATTCAAAAATGGTCTAAATCCCCTAATCACCATCCCTACAAGAGGGTGAATATCCACAGTCAGGGAAAGGAATGATAAGTGGTATGTTTTTCAGGTGGTAAGACAAACCACTGGAAGAGTAATTGCACCCAGAACCATGGGGACGCTAATGGTGTATTCGTTATCGAGTGAAATCTTTCCATTTCTACACATTGGGTATTAGATAAATCTTCTGGGGCTCACATTTATATTCAAATACAGGAACTAAGTAGATTTAGAAATATTTCAAGAGGATAGGTGGATCTCTGAGCTACCAAAAACATGAGTTTGGCTACATTGTCCATTAGTGATTACCATCTCTCATTGCTAACTTGGATGCTTTTGGTTTTACATAACTCTTTTTATGTTTCTAGTGTTACCAAGAACATAATATCAATATCATGTTTAGATATGGAAGGATTTATTTTAATGTTTGGAAATAAGGGTTCTTTATTTTATAATAACTACACATGTTATGGTATGGATCATTTAAATAATAGTTTGTATGTATTAAATTATGAAAACCGAGTGCTGGAAATTGATAACCAAGAAAACTCACATGAATCATACAACAACCAGTTGTGGAATCACTATATTGGTCAAGTAAAAGAGAAGATATTAACAAAGATCTACCAAGATGGTTATTTAGACTCTATTGATATAGAACCACTTGATAGATTTCATGATTTTTGACACGGTAAAATGACCACGCTTCCTTTCGGTGGATAGGGTGAAAGGGCCAAAGATCTTCTAGGATTGGAGCACACAAATGTGTGTTGACTGTTTCCATTAGAAGCTAGTGGTTTATATTCTTATGTCATTACTTTTACTGATGAATTGAGTACATATGGATATATCTACTTATTGAGGTATAAGTCAGAGGCCTTAGAGAAATTTAAGAAATTCAAGAATGAACTAGAGAATAAACTTGTTAAGAAGATAAAGAAGCTTCAATCGGATTGAGGTGGAGAATATCTGAACCAAGAGTTTATCAAACTTTTACCAGAGTTTGGGATTTCATCTCAACTCACTCCTCCTTATACACTATCATGGAATGGTGTTAGTGAATTAAGGAACTATACTTTGTTGGTCATGGTGAGGTCGATGATGAGTCATGTAGATCTCCCATTATCCTTTTGAGGACATGAATTACAAACTACAACATACACATTAAACCAAGTACCAACTAAGGAGGAAAATATAATTCACTAGGAGTTATGGAATGAAAATAAACCAATTTTTTCACACACACATGTATGGGGATGCAAGGCATTTGATAAGGCCTTCTCAGGCAACAAAATAGCACCCCGAGGCATGAGGTGTATCTTTATAGGATATCCCAAGGGAATGAAAGGATACTACCTATATAACACATCAGACAAGAAAGTGACCATCTCTAGAAAAGATGTCATTCTTGAGAGGATGTCCATCCTCAAAAATGATAGTGGGAGAATGATTAACTTTGAAAAAGTTAAAGATCAAGATGGATAAGAGTTGGTATAGGAACAAGTTCCCCTGGTCCACATGGAAGAGGTTCCAAAAACACAAGTACTTCATAGGATCTCAAGAGAGGATATAAAACCAGAGAGATTTGGTTTCCCAGTCATTAAGGATGGTGAATCATTATTATTTATAAATGATGAACCTATCTCCTACAAGGAAGCAGTAGAGAGCTCAGAAGTTGGAAGATGGATAAAAGCTATGAAATATGAGATGGATTCCATGTATCAGAACCAAGTCTAGGATCTGTTCAATGAGATAGTCGATGTAAAGAATGTTGTATGTAAATGGGTATTCAAGAGAAAGATTGACATGAAAGGTCATGTTAACACCTATAATGCAAGAATAATGGCTAAAACATTCATACAACATCAAGGAATTGACTATGATAAAACCTCCTTGCCAGTTTCAATGTTTAAATCCATAATAATCATACATTCCATAGCATCTTACCATGACTATGAGATTTGGAAAATGGATGTCAAAACAACATTCCATAATGGGTTCCTTCAGAAAGATGTCTATATGAAACAACCAGAAGAGTTTATTATAGCATGTGAATCCAAATAAGTTTTCTAGTTGCAAAAATCCAATAATGGATTAAAGTAAGAATCCAGATCATGGAACATTCAATTTGACGAATCCATAAAGGAATTTGGTTTCATTAGGAATGAATGTGAGCCATGTATTTATAATATTTTTAATGGAAATGTGTTCATTATCCTAGTAGTATATTTTGAAGACATATTACTTATGGGAAATGATGTACCAGTCTTATAGTTAGTTAAATACTTGTTAAACAAGCGTTTCTCCATAAAAGACTTAGGTGGAGCAGCATACATTCTAGGGATCAAGATTATTCATGATAGATCCAAGAGTCTACTTGGAATATGTTAGGGTACTACATTGACCAGATACTAAGGATATTTAGTATGGAACAATCCAAGAGGGGATTGGTGCTAGTGTCACGTGGGCCACATATTTCTAAGAAAACATGTCCTCAAACACAATAGGAGAAAGATAGGATGAGTAAGATCCCATTTGATTTGGGTATTGGATCCATCATGTATTCCATGTTATGTTGAAGTCATGATGTAGCCTATGCACTTATCATGATAGGAATATATCATGAACATCTAGGAGAATAGCCTTGTACCACTATTAGGACTATCCTTAAGTATCAAAGAAAAACTAATGATTTTTTCTTGTTGTATAGAGGTGACATGGAGCTTTTCATCATAGGGTATGTTGATGCTAGTTTTCAGATAGGTCAGAACAATCTAAAGTGGAAATTAAGGTATGTTTTCTATATCAATGGAGGACTTGTGAGTTGTAAGAGTTCAAAGCAGCCAGTTGTAACTGATTCCACAATGAAGTCCAAATATATAGAGGCTTCTGATACATCCAAGTAATCCATCTGGATTCATAAATTTGTATAATATCTTGATGTGGTTCCTATCATTAGATACCCTATCAAATTGTATTGTTATAATACTGCAATAGGGGCTCTTGGAAAAGAACCAAGGTCATATCAACGGGAAAAGAAAATTCTCCAAAAGTATCACCTCTTGAGGTATTTCTATCGAAGGGGTGAATTTTCAGTGAAGATAGTGTCCATGTATGAGAAAATGGATAAACTCATGACTAAAGGCCTATCTAAGTAGAAGAATGAATATCATGTGAGAGTTACTGGGTTAAAGGTCATTAGTAGTTGGCTCTAGTCCAATTGGGATTCTGTTGGAGTTGGCATCCTAGAACCAACTACTTTATACTTTATTCATTAATAAATACCTTATCACATCATGATTATTGTTCTTCATGACAATGCATGTGCTAATGTCCTAAGGATATTTGTTTCACTAAAGGGTCATAGAGGGTCCTTGCCATGATGAGAATGCAGAAGTTCCATAACACTATTCTTGAATATATGTTCTATGGTTGAATTATTTTATTTGAGGTAGAAAAATAATACATTCCATTAGGGGTAAGGACTCATAAAACTTTGAGGCACCTTCTCATGGTATGAACCCTTGGTAATATCTAGGAGAATATTATAAGAATGAGACCCACTAGTAGGAAATCCACATATCATAGTGTCATTGGATGTTCCTATCTACGGACGTGTGTATTGGTCCTTAAACTTTAAGATTATTATTAATGGGTATTACAACTCGCTCACTTAGATGTGTTAACAAAAACTGTGATGACACACTATTCGCAGTGCAGTTGAAAAAATTGGGTGTGTTACGAGTAATACTACATTAATAGATAATGCGAGAAATGATTTTCCATTATGTTCTATAAAGAAAGTTGATATCTCAAGCTCTTTGATGGAATTTTTATAGCATAAATAAATCCATGTCCTTGGTAAACATTGTTCAAGTTCAATTCTTGGAAGTCAAAGAAATAATAATTGAGAACATGGGTTGATGGAACAAGCATGCAACCCACTTGATTTGAGATATCGAGACAAAGGGATTACATTACACAGTAAGCATTTGTTGGATGTGACTCATCATTGCGACATTAACTTATTTATCTATGGGTGGCTTGGGTGTTTCTAGACTCTAACCTTGGACATTAGGTAGGCTCCGCCTAATGCCACTTAGAAAGAGTCCAAGAGGGTCACGCAATAAGTGTGTCCTAGTATCTCAGTTAAATATTTATTTAACAAGTTGAATAATGATTATTCCCGATTGTAGTTTAATAATTATTCAAGGACTCCTGATCGCATTTATTTAGACACTAGTTATTTGAGTGAATATAGTGTGGGAGAAATAATATATTTATTAGAGAATAATGCAATGATATTTATTTGAGAAATAAAAAGTCATTATTCAAGGTCTAATAAATATTGTGGTGGAAATAAAGAAAATGGGAAAACAAGAGTACACGCTGTATAGTTTTTCTCAAAATTTGGGAGAAATAATGTTATTTATTTAATTAAATAATGGTAGGTGTAATTCACTGGGTGTATTTAAAGTAATAATAATATTCAATGGTTATTATTAGACATGGGGTCTTAGTATGAATTAAATGAAATGAATAAATGATTTTTTTGTAATTACTTAATTTTATTATTCTATGTAATTAAAACCACAATTATATTATTCTCATGATCCTAGACATTTTTTTGTGATTGTGCAAAACGGATTTGGAAAAATCTCTAAATCCAAGGGATAGTTATTTTCCTCCAAGAACACTCTCAAGTTACGAGAGAGATCATCCTCCACTGGATGAAGGATAGGGTTTTGGAAGCGGATCTCAAGGAAATAGAAGGAAGACATAACAAGTGGATCCACTTCCACGCTATCACCTAACGATCCCTTTAGCAACATCTAAGGTTGCGTAGAGCACCTGTGGATCACCTCTAGAGGAAGCCTAAACTTGGATTCAATGATTTAGTGACGAATCACATTTGATCGTGACAGAAAACATCAAGGAATAGAGAATTTAATCAAGGTAATTCTTGTATTTTAATTGAATTCATTATAACCTACATATGATTATCATCTATATGGTTTTGGGACTCCACTCTTATTTTTTTCGTCGTTCTATTCCAAGGATCCATCATTTTATCATCGTGACGGATCTCAGATTGATCATTTCTAACAAAAATATTAATGTCTGGTACACATACCAATGCACTACCATAGTTCTTAGAACCTAAATTACTTCCAAAAAATAAATAGAACCATTCTTAGTGATCCAATTATGCAAGGTATCTGAATCCATCAAATGATCAGAGAAGAACCTAGTCCATGAGGCAAGATGTTCTTGACCGGGCCTCTTAGGGTTTCACTCATCACTTGATGTTGCAACAACATGTTCCAATAAATCCCCACCATCCTTGTACACCTTTGAGGGGGGATGAAAACATCCCTGAGATCATAGAATAATTCCATCAGATTTTCAAAGTTTCAATTAAACTTCTAGGATCCAAGAATCACCATAGAAACACAAATCGAGAGAAGCACATCATTTCCTTCTATACCTGTTTACATGAACTTAAAAAAATATTCTTACACTATACTTAGTGAATCATATATTTTTTTGACCGCATAGATATCTCTAGAAAATTTTATTTTTTCTTAGCACATCCCAAATCATAGAATTCATCAAACCTATATATCCAACCGGTAGGAGTCTTTCCATTTTAACATGACATTCATGACTTTTTAATCCATTAATTTGACCATTTTGGAAATATATACACAAATCGGAAACATAAAAATTTTGAATCCATAAATCTAAAATACACTGACAAAATAATAAATGATTTTCTTTCAAAATTTTATAATCCACTTTTGGCTTCATTAACTTCTATGATTTTTCATTTTCAAACAGTTCATGTTCAGGTCACCTATAAATTTGGGAAATATCTAATTGTGCCTTTAAATTATCTTTGTTCTTACCCAGTGTGTACAAATATATATAAAATATATTATCAAAATACTTCTTCACAATATACATGACATCCAAAATGAAACAAACCAAAAAATTAGAACAATAAGGCGGATCCAAAAAAAGTTATCTCTTTTATTAAATTTTTTTCTATACCAAAGCTTCAATTTTTTCTTGTTTTATATTTGGGCTAAATGTAATTGTAAGTAATGAAGATATAATGTATTTTAACACAATACCTGAGATCATTGTTGTAGATAAATCTCTCTCTATTGTTCCTTTTCTGAAATGATATTTGTACTCCGAAAATAATGATCATTGGGAAGAAATATTCAATGAAATTAGAAGAAACAAGGTCTTCTTCTATTAACAGTCATAAATGATTTGATTTATCGCATACATTAAGGGAATGATTTTGGACCATGTGTACTCCAACCAGATAACATTCAATATGTTAGGAAGTTACTAATTTTCCACATTAATGCAGCTTTCAGTAGGGAATTCTGTTTTTCCACAACATCATACGTACTAACACCATTACAACACAATAAATTTAACTACATCAGTAAATTACATAAAATAAAAATCAAGAATATTTTTCTAATTTCCTGTAATTAATAAGGTCAAAAAGCAATATGGATCATTTATTGACATCTAAGTAGGTAAATTATACCGATTTATAAATATGGGCCAACAAGAATATCGACTACCATAAAAAATGGATAGAAACCATTAGTAAAATGACCCAATCAAACATTTCAAGATTATAAAGTAAAATATAGATGTACATGGTCAAAATGTTTCTATAAATTTCCATCAGTAGAATTATATAAGCCTTTACTGATTGAAATATTGGTTTTGTACCATGAAATCAATGACATTGTGTTATGATACCTGAATAAACACTATAATCATGGTGTAATCCTGAAATAACTCAATTGTTTTATATGAATCAATCCATACATCCTTAGTTGAGCCTCTTTATATCTCAGTTGTCCACATGTAGGAAAAATAAAAAATGAAACATTTTCATCATAATATAAGATGAAATAACATCAACCTACATGAATCTTCTTATAATAAAGACCCAAATTTTGAATAAGCCTCTTTCTCTCATAGATATTTTTAAGCGAAACATTTCTTACAATAAACGGTGCTTTAAATAAAGAGAATACCTGATCAAAATAGCTATTTAGCATTCCCTTTTCTGATTTAATATCCATAAATTTTTTAACAACTTCATATTTTCTTATCTTATAACTAGGATATAAGGCTTCCTCAGCAAACTTCAAGAACTCATAAAGTTGGGATGGTTCCATCTATGGAGTTTAATCAATATATTCTTGAGTTTTATTTTATTGAAAAGATGGACCAACCACATCATGTACTAAATTCTGAAACTGTGATGGACCTGGAATCAAATTTTTAGTGTCACCTCAAGAACTACGTTCACCATGTTGAAACCAAAAAACAAATTCATTTTGAAATCCAAATCACAAAAGATGAAACACAATGTTGTAAAATGTGTCAAAGAACCTCATATCACATTTCTCTCATGAACACTTAATTTTAACTTCTAAAACAACATCTGGTATTGATGATGAAAATGTTAAGAAATATTCAACACCCTTAATATATATACGATTTATACAAGAACTGTTTAGATTTTTGTGAAAATTTGTCAAATTGCATTCATGTAATAAAGGCTGTTCTCAACTTCTATTATCTATATTACTCTAAAAATATACAATAATTAATTTTTTTATGATTAATTTGATATTAGAAAAATTCAATAAAAAATGAGTAAAATTTAAAATAATAATAATTTAGGTTTAAATATTGTAAATTTTAATTTTTTTGTGTTATTTTTAGAAAATTTAGGTGATGAAACAAATTATTACTAAATATAACAAATTATTACTAATTATTACTAAATATTACTAATTATATTTTTTTACTAATTATTACTAATTATTAGTAATTATTACTATTTATTACTATATATTACTATTTATTAGTCATTATTACTAATTATTAATAATTATTAATAATTATTACCAATTACTGCTAATTATTACTAATTATTACTAATTATTAATAATTATTAATAATTATTACTAATTACTGCTAATTATTACTTATTACCACTAACTATTTCTAATTACCACTAATTATTACTAATTACCAATAAATATAACTAATTACCACTAATTATTACTAGTTAACACTAATTATTACTAATTATTACTATTTATTACTAATTACTACTAATTATTTATAATTATTACTAATTATTATTAATTATTACTATTTATTACTATTTATTACAATTTTTTATTATTTATTACTAATTATTACTATTTACTACTATTTATTAATATTTAATTTTATATATTACTAATTATTACTATTTATTACCAATTATTACTAATTATTACTACTTATTACTAATTGTTAATAATTATGACAAATTATTACAAATTATTACTAATTATAACTAATTATTACTAACTATTACTAATTATTACTAATTATTTTTATTTATTACTAATTATTAGTAGTTATTATAAATTATTACAATTTATAACTATTTATTAATATTTATTATTATTTATTAAAATTTATTACAATTTATTAATAATTATTACTAATTATTAATAATTATGACTAATTATTGCTAATTATCACTAATTACCACCAATTATTACTAATTACCGCTATTTATTCCCATTCATTACTAATTATAACTAATAATTACCAATTATTACCAATTATTTCTAATTATTACTATTTTTTACTAATTATACCTAATTATTACTAATTATTACTAATTATTACTATTTATTTCTATTTATTACTAATCATTTGAAATTATTAATAATTATTACTAATTATTAATAATTATTACTATTTATTACTATTTATCACTATTTATTACTATTTATTAGTGTTGTAACTATTTATTACTAATTATTACTATTTGTTACTAATTATTATAAATCATTACTATTTATTGGAAATTAATATTAATTATTAGTAATTATTACTAATTAATACTAGTTATTACTATTCATTATGAATTATTACTAATTATTACTGTTTAAAACTATTTATTACTAACTATTACAATTTATTAATAATTATTACTAATTATTAGAAATTATTACTAATTATTACTAATTATTTCTAATTATTACTCATTGTTACTAATTGTTACTAATTATTACAAATTACTATTATGTATTCCTATTTATTACTAATTATTTCTAATTATTACTAATTATTAATAATTATTACTAATTATGACTAAATATGAAAAATTATTACTAATTATTACTAATTATTGCTAATTATTACTATTTATTACTAATTTTTACTAATGATTACTATTTATTACTAATTATTATTAATTACTACCAATTTCCATGAATTATTGCGAATTATTACAATTCATTATAATGTATTACAATTTATTATTATTATTTTACTATTTTTATTATTATTCATTACTAATTAATTCTAATTACATGTAATTATTATTAATTAATGAAAATTGAACCAAATTTTTACAAATTAGTACTGTTTAATTTTAAATAAAAACATTAAATCTTAATGAAAAAACATATTTGTTCAAATAAATTGTGAAAAGTAAAACAATCAAATTCTAGTTTAATTTAATTACTGCTAATTAACAATAATTATTACTAATAGAAATAAAATGGATAACTAAAAAATAAAAGCAACAAATAAATACTATAAAAATGAATATTTCGTTGAGTGTATGTCTTGAAAATTGCTCCACTGTAAAATTTAAAACTTCGAAAAGGCTGAAGAGAAAAGTATTAGACCATAAAAGGAAGGAGGAGTTAAGAGAATTGGGAAATGGAAAAAATCGGGTTGTGGTATATATATGATAGATCATTTGTGACAGAGGGATTTGCGATGAGACCCATCGTAAATGCTAACCGCTACTAATTACGAGTGATGGTTAAAAAGGAATTTGTGACGGGACCCGTCAAAAATACCCACCTACCAACATACTATTTTCGAAGGGCGTAAAATCACGTTGAAAATACGAAAAACCATGGGATAGTATTTTCTAAGGGATAGGTATTTCCCATTGCAAATAAGTTCTTATAGCAGACTATTTATGACGGGAATAGGGTTACGTCACAAATAGTAGATCCCAATGGTTTTTTTGCGACGGGACCCTTCCCTATCCAAATAACCCATTGCAAATACCACATTTTCCCGTTGTTGTGTATTTGATATAATGACTCAAAAGGTATAATTGTGTTATAAATAATATATATATATATATATATATTTCATATCCATCATCATTACAAACTGTGAGATGTGTAATGGAAAAATGAATGACAATGGTTCGTAAGGAGGTATTCCATCGTACACACGAATTCTATTTCGTAACCCATTTTATGGAAGTGTAGATGGTTTTGGTCATTAAATTATCCTAAAAACATATTGGTATATTTAACATACTGGGGTTATTATATCATCATGGTTTAATAATAATATAAGGTGTTGGGGGAATAAATAAAACAAAAACTCTTGTAGAAGAATGTTACCTCCTCTTCGGGTATCCTCCTTATGTTTTAATAAAAATCATTCCTAGGTTGTATTAATTCCAAAAAGAATACCTCTAGTTTAATATTAGGTAATTTGGGAAGGGATTTTTGCATGTATTTTCTTAACAAAAAATTGTTTTAAACTGTGAACAAGAGAGGGGAGTTGGTGGCATTTTATAAGTGAGGTTAAGGGCACACTTGTAATGTTTTAAAAAGAATAATGTTCACATGTAATGACCTGCCGATTCTCATTGTCTTGAGAGTAAAACGAGTCATTACTAGGCCTTAAGTGATATCCCCATTTTCAAATCCATTTTTTAAAACCAAGAACAAAAGAACTTTACTCAAACACCCAATTTTCCAGATTTCACAACCATCACACAAAAAGGTTTCCAACAAGTGTTCAACAACCAAATCACAATCAATTCAACACCACACATTCAATTTGAAATCATGCCAATCAGTTCTACTAAGTGGAGTCGAGAAAGAAGCCTCCTGCCTCAAAGGTTTTGATGAAAACAACAATGAACGATGAATGCTCAAGAAAATATGGATGATTCTTCTAGAACCAACCTTAGATCTCTTCTCCTAGAAAGACCAAGACCAAATCTAATCATATTAAGAATCCACACACATAGATCTACCCATAAAGTGCATAGATCTATGAAACTGAGAGAAGAGGAGAAATAGATCTAAGTAGATCTAAGAAACCAATCAAGAACAATGAAGAACGATCAAATACCTCAAGAATACGACATTGCTTTGCCAAGGAAAGCCTTCAGATTGCCTCCAAAACACTTGGGAGAGGTTCTCCTACCTTGAAGGGAGAGTAATCCCGGGTTATGGCCTCTTAGGAGGAAAAAAGATTCATTTAGAGGCAAAAACGTGTGAGATACACTTTTTTAGGATCTCACTTAAGTGCCCGAATGGTTAGTTTACACTGTTAGAAAAATAGAGCACTAACCATGTGTTAGCGACTGCCTCGGCAGACCCTCACCCGACCTCCTCACACGGTATACCAAACTGTGCTCCAACAGTGCAGGAGCCACTACCTCAAAAGTGCCAACTACGCATGATTAGACAAACCACGCGCCACCCGTGCGACTTGCCCTTTTCCTCAAAACATCATCCCAAGTTCTCCTGACTCTCCCATTCATCACCCATAACTTTATAAAAATGAAAAAAATTAAGTAAGGGTTACATACCAGAAACTGGGGGTACTACATTCTCCCCACCAATGGTATTTCTGTCCTCAAAAAGTATAAAACCCTCACCCAACTAAAAGAGTTCTGGCCACAACTCTTTCATTTCCTTCTCATTTTCCTAAGTCTCTTTATGAATCTGACCATGATGCCATAAGACCCGCACTAGGCCGATGCTTTTCCCATGAAATACTTTCTCTTATTTATCCATGATATGCACTGGGATATGTACCAATGATGCATCTGGTTCAAGGTCAACGTGATCCCATATGATCATGTGGTCTAAATCAAGGTGATAATTTTTCAACTGGGATATATGGAACACATTATGCACCGAGCTAAATAGTAGTGGTAATTCCAAATGATATGCCACCTCTCCGACCCATTCTATTATCTCGAAAGGTCCAATGTATCTACGAGATAACTTTCCCTGCTTCCCAAAACGACAATGTACAAGCCTTGGAGAGATCCTCAAGAAGACATGATCACCCACATTAAACGATAATGGTCTTCGACGGTGATCTGCATAAGATTTCAGATGACTCTGAAACATCTCCATCCTCTTCCTAATCCATTGGATCTTCTTTGTTGTTTCTTGGACAATTCTTGTCCCAACAAGTGAAGTTTCACTCGTTTCCACCCAACATAGTGGAGAATGACAACGATGCACATACAATGCTTCAAACAGAACCATGTGTATCAAGGCTTGATAACTGTTATTTTACGATAACTACACTAAGGGTATATACTCCTCCCATGAGCCACAAAAATCCATTACACAACCCCACAACATGTCTTCCAAAGTTTTTATCGTCTGCTCAGATTGTCCATCCGCCTGAGGATGATATGCCATGCTCATAGTCAACTGAGTTCCAAGAGCTTACTGTAAGGATTTATAGAAATGAGATGAAAACCTCGAATCCCTATCTGATACTATTGAAACAGGTACGCCATGCCTCTTTACAACTTCTTAGATGTAGATTTTTGACAGATCCTCCACCATAGGAGTTTCACAAATAGGGATAAAATGGGCAAACTTGGTAAGATAATCCAATATCAGCCATATGGAATCGTGTTTCTGAACCGTTCATGGAAGACTTGTAACAAAATATATTTCTATTTTCTTCCATTTCCTCATTGGGATAGGTAAAGTTTGCAACATTCCTACTATTCTCCGATGCTCTCCTTTAACCTTCAGAAAAGTTAAGCACCATGAGATGAACTCGGACACCTTCCCTTTCATGTCGCTCTACAAAATCTATTCCTTTAACGCCTTATACATCATCTGTATACCTAGATGTACAACCCATCTCAAATGGTGGTAAGCATGAAGGAGTTGTTCTTGGGAAACCATAGGTACAACCATCCTATCTCAGAAACACAAAACTGATTTCCCATCAAGTTTTCATCCCTCAATGGTCTCCCTACCATTGGGTTTTAAACTCAAAACCAGACATTCCACATAATTTGTTTGTGCCTCTTTGACCACATTTACCAAATCAGGAACAAGTGTTGTTGAAACCAAAACCACAACACCACCTCAGTCTTTAGATTCCACGTGCATGTTGGCTAGGACCAACGTCAACTAGCATTCATCTGAAGGTTATTTTTCCAACTGAGAATAAGAATTTCTACTCAATGCATTCAGCACTGAATTATCTTTTCCTAGTGTATACATCAAGTCAATTTCAAACATCTAGAGATAATCCATCCATCTCATTTGACTCAAATTTCAATCTCACTATGAAAAAATGTGTTCAAGCTTTTGTGACCCATGAACATAGTAAATTTATCACCAAAGAGATAATGCCTCCATGTTTTCAAAGCATAGACGACTACAACTAACTCTAAATCATGTGTTGGGTAATTCTTCTCATGCAGTCTTAACAAACTTGAACCATAAGCAACCACATGGTCTCCTTGCATGAGAACACAACCCAACCCTGATCTCAAAGCATCAAAATACACCACATAACCCTATCCTAATTCAAGAAAAATCAAGATAGGTGTGGATGTAAGCCAAAATTTCAACTCCTAGAAAGACTTCTGCCATTTCTCTATCCATTGGAATGGAGAATTATTCTTTTTCAGAAATTTAATTGGAGAATCTAGTCATGATAAATCACGCAAAAATCATCTTTAGTAACCAGCTAGACCAAGAAAACTTCGTATCTTGAAGAAATTCTTCGGTGGTTCCCATGAAATAATACATTCTATCTTTTCAGGATCAATAGAAATGCCTTTTTTGGGAATTACATGGCCAAGGAAACATACTTCTTGTATCCAAAAATCACACTTTGATAATTTTTCATACAAATGGTGATCTATCAAGATTTTCATGACTATTTCTAGGTGTTTCCTATGGTCATCCGTTGTATTTGAATACACCAAGATGTCATACACAAACACCACAAAAAAAATAATCTAGATATCGCTAAAATATCTGATTCATCAAATCCATAAATACCGTTGATGAATTCATTAGACCAAAAGTCATTACTACATATTCGTAGTGTCCATATCTGATTCTGAAAGCTTTCTTCAGAATATCCTCCTTCCTAACTCACAATTAGTGATATCCAAATCGCAATTCAATATTGAAGAACCATTGTTCTCCCCTTAATTGATCAAACAGATCATCAATGCATGGAGGTGGATATTTATTATTTATCGTAACATGGTTAAGCTTATGATAATCAACACACAACCAAAGAGTTGCATCTACTTTCTTCACGAAAAAATCGATGCTTCCCACAAAGATGTACTTGGCCGAATGAAACCCTTGTTTCTATCTCCTCCAACTACACTTTCGATTCCCTTAACTCTTTTGGGGACATCCTATAAGAAAGAATGTAAATAATACTGGTCACCGAAGGGGATCAATCGTAAAATCCACTTCCCTTAGAGTTGTTAAACCTAATAAGTTCACGAGGGAATACATCGGGAAATTGATCCACAATTGCTAGAAAACTAGTTTCCTCGTTCACTTCCATTGATTCCAAAGTCAATGCTGCCAACTGATAAGAGATCATTCCCACCATTGGTACCAACAATATCTTTTCCCCTTTCTTTACCATCCTCTATCTTCTGAAGAGATGCTCGATGTCATCCTCCTTTATGAAACTAACCATTATCTTATAGTAGTTGATGTGATCCTTGAACTCTTTCTACCAATCCATACCCCAGATTACATCACAAACATCCATGCCCAACATCGATAAGTCCCATTTCAGTTTATCTCCATCAATAGTTATTGCACATGCTCTACACGCAATGGCTTGAAAATATCTTTCACCAAGAGGAGTTTCCAATTTTAAGATAAAAGGAATCATTTCCATCTTTAATCATAGCAAGTCAATAGCATCAGAAGAAATAAAATAATGAGATGCACCAGTATCGAAGAGCACTTCCACAAGGGTAGAAATAAAAACAATCATACCTCTCACTATAGATGGTCCAGGCTGATCATCGACAATCATATGCTCATTTCCATAAAATTGTTTCGTTGCTGCACTTATCTCCTTTTTTCCTTGATGAGATTTCTGTGGTTGAGGAGTCATGGTATTTCTAGAATCACCTTGGGTAGCTCTGTTATACTGATGAGACTGACACTTCTTTCCTTGTCCTGTCGAAGCATACGATGCATGCGATGCCTGAGAAGTGTCTCGAGCACCTGACCTTGGATCACTCTGACAATAGTGCTAAAGATGTCCCATATTGTTGAAATTATGACATGCTCTAGGTTGCGTTGTACACTCTCACATTATATTTTCAAGTGAGCCACATTGAAAGAAACCTGCTTTTCTCTAGGGTCATGGAGGAAGGTTCAATAATCCCAACATCTGATTCTGATTTCCACTTCCACATTGGAAATAGGAGTCCCTTTTCCACTTGCTCCCAATAGTTGAGTTCCCAACATTCCCTATTACTATCATAATTCCTCCTCCTATCAATCTTGAGATATCATGTTCATCCACAATCGCTCTATTCTCTGTCTCTGTATAATCCATAATACAGGGCATCACAATCTTCGATCGAATCTTCTTCCTGAGCCCAGATTCAAAGATGCGTGCATTCAAGGACACACTTGCCACAACCTCTGGTGGAAAACGGACTAAATTCATGAATTTATGTGCGTACTCTATGACAGAGAGTATTTCTTGTTTTAGGATGAAGAAGTTCTTCATTTTCTAAATCTTGAACGTATGAGGATAGAATTTTTTGTCAAACAATTATTCAAAATCCTCCCATATAAGGCCTTCATTCAATTTAGCCTGAACTTCTAAATCCCACCACTGTTGTGCATGATCCTCGAGCATATACATCACCAGCTTGACCTTTAACTCCACTAGTGTGCCGATAAAATCGAAGATTTGGTTCATCCTACTCCGTAAAACCTCTGCTTTTTTGGGTTCAGAATCACCAAGAAAGTTAGGTGGATTCTGCTTCATGAACTCGATGGTATGATCCACATGCCTTGGTTCATTCCTCTGGTTCCCCATATGCATAGCTTGAAAATCATGGACAATAATTTGAACTATCTCTTGGTTCACCCGTGGTTCAGGTGCAACCACATTTGTCGCAGCTTCTTCAAGTTGGTTTTGACGATGCCTATCGGGTTCCATTTTCAAAATCAACAACAAACTCCGTCAATCTCACTTTCTAGAAACTGATGGATTAGCATTTCAAATTCTACTGCATCATCAATCACAAAATTGTTTTAAAAACGACCTTTTTACATGTTCAACCATTTTTGAAAAAGTTGAACATTATTTTTGAAAATCAAACTATTTTTAAAATACACGAAATATCATGTTATCAAAATCATTCATTTGAAAAAAATCTTGGCATTTTTTTCAAAAATTCGCACCATGAAAAAAATAATAATGCATTCCTCACAATGAGATATGAAATCCTAATGGGAATTCATTCCTCTATAATTAATTTCATGTGCATATTATTGGATAAACCCATGCCAATGAGATTTTCAACATTTTAGAAGTGTATCCAAAACACTTATGTACCCAACACCCTTGCAACTTGAAGTTCAACATAAATGGGTTAGCTATGTCCTTTTATGATATAAAATCCAAGATCCGACAATCCTACTCCTATCTAAGATTCCAACCCAAGAAATAGATGAAAAGTAATTCCAACTCCAAGACCAAGAACACCGATGGCTTGTAGCACCAGGGAAGGACCAGACTGATACCATTTGTAATGACCAGCCAATTATCATTGGATTGAGAGTACAATGAGTCATTACTAGGCCTTAATAGATATCCCCAAGATGACAAAGGCTGGAAATAAATGATGAAGGGTTTCAAATACAAGTGGGGGACGATTTACCCTTTATGAAATAAGCCAATAAACCAACCAACAATTCCCTATATGATGCATGAACAAAGAAAGACAACTCAAAAACTTTATGTTTATGAAACAAAATCATAGTATGAAATAATTGGAAAATAACCAAGTATCAAAGTAAACAGTGGATAAATGACACACGACTCTAAAAAGACTACAAGAATCCATTATCCATAAGCTCCAAGCTCCATAATCTCCAAACTGCTCAAACATCATTAGGTAGTGCTAAAAACATGGGAAACGCTGCATTTCCCCTATCCAGGATGATGACATCTGCAAAATCACAAAAGTGCCAAAGCATGGGTGAGTATAAAACTCAGTAGGTTTCCCCCAATGACATACCTACTCATGCCACTAGGATAGAAAAGTTATCTACATTCAATATAAAATAGTTTATATAAAACAATTCACCAAAAAAGTTTATAACCAAATATAAACAAATTCCAAAAACCATTTGGAACTAAGTGAAAACAAAACTAAATTGTACCAATTTCAATCAAGCTATTTTTCCAAAAAAAATCTAATCAAAGAATTAAAACCCATTATTCTTATCATTTGGAATACTCATTTCCATAGTTTACAACACACCCACGCAAGTATCCTTCATTTGAAAGTTCCATACTCATGAGCGGTCACTTGTCCCATTTACCTTGTGTCCCAATGACACACACCCCCGATCCAGGGTCACGTTCCCTATACCCCAATGATACTCATCCCATATTAAGGGTCCGTTAAGCATGAAATCACTCTAACACCATTTATTCCAAATCATTCCATTTCTGAAATAAACCACTTTAAAACATTCAAATAAAATTGTACTTTTATTGAAAACCAAAGGGAAAACCAATTTCAAACAGAATTTTTTTTTCAATAAAACATCCCATTTTGTTGAAAACATCAAATAAAATCCTTGGGACACCATTCCAGAAAATACCCATTTTCAAATCCATCTTTTAAAACCCAGAACAAAAGCGCTTTACTCAAACACCCAACATTTCATATTTCACAACCATCACACAAAAATATTTCCAACAAGTGTTAAACAACTAAATCACAATAAATTAAACACCAAACATTCAATTTTAAATCATTCTAATATGTTATACTAAGTGGAATCAAGAAATAATCCTCTTACCTCAATGGTTTTGATGAAAACCACAACGAACGAAGAATGATCAAGAAACCCGTGTTGATTCTTCAATAACTCATCTTAGATCTCTTATCCTAGAAAGGCCAAGACCAAATATCATCATATATGGAATCCAAACACATAGATCTACCCATATAGTGTGATGATCTATGAGATAGATAGAATAGGAGAAGTAGATCTATGTAGATATAAGAAATTGATCAAGAACGATTAAGAATGGCCACATACCTCAAGAATATGGCTTTGATTCACCAATTAAAGCCTTCGAATCGCCTCCCAAATGCTTGGGAGAGGTTATCCTACCTTCAAGGTAGATTAATCTCGAGTTATGATGACTTAGGAAGAAAATAATTCATTTAGAGACAAAAAATTGTGGTATCCTCTTTTTTAGGATCTCACTTAAGTGCCCGTACAGTTAGTTCACACGATTAGAAAAACGATTTGCTAATCTTGCGTTAGCCACTACCTCGCCAAACCCTCACATGAACTCCTAACACAGTCTCCCAAATTTTTCTCCAATAGTGATAGAGCCACTACCTCAAAAGTGACCACTATGCAGAGTTCATCCACAAGGTTAGACAAATCGTGTGCTGCATGTGCTACTTCCCCTTTGCCTCAAAACTTCATTCCAAGTTCTCCCGACTGTCCCATTCATCACCCTTATCATTATAACTGTGGAAAAAATTAAGTAAGGGTTAAAATATAGAAACTGGGTGAACATTTTTCTTTTTAACATACTGAGGTTATTATATCATAATGGTTTAATAATAATATAAGGAGGTGGGGGAAGAAATAAAACAAAAACACTCGTAGAATAATGTTACCTCTTCTTCGGGTATCCTCCTTAGGTTTTCATAAAAATCATTCCTAAGTTGAAATTATTAGAAATAGAATACCTCATATTTTAATATTAGGGAATTTGGGAAGGGATTTGTGCATGTATTTTCTTAACCAAAAAATGGTTTTAAATTGTGAAGAAGAGAGGGAGTGGGTTGCCTTTTATTAGTGAGGTTAGGGGCACACTTGTAATGTTTTAAAAAGAAAAATGTTCACCCAAGTTTATCTCATGAAAAATTTATAAAAAATGGTGAATTAATAATAATTATACATGATAGGGATAGAGTATGTCCATAAAATAAATACAACATAGTTTTTATTTAATTTTAACCCTTATCTTTTTAGATTAACCCATGGTAAACCCATTTTAATCTTAACCATTGTAATTAATTTTTATTATTTTCACTATTAGTTATGGTAAAAAAAATAAATTTTACCTTATAATATAATATAAATTATTCCAATTTAAATTAATAAATCCATTTTTTTAATTTCCATTTAAAAAATATGAAATTTTAATTTAAAATTAATCCTGTAGACCCAAAAAGAAAGTGGGTTTTTAATTAGAAAATGTTCAAAAGTTTACACTATTTTTATTTCAAAGTTCAATATGAAAATGATCCCAATAACATAAATTGGATTAATATATATAATTTATCTAATTTTACATTAAAACAAATTTAAAATTTTATTAAAACATATAAATAATTTTAACAAAAAGTTAGTTTTCAATTAAATTTCAGTTTTTTCACTAGTCCTCAAAAAATTAAACATTTTAGAAAAATATCAAAGATTCACAAAAATATAATTTTGACATGATAATTTCAAAAGTGAAATTTATTTTTAAAAATAAATGTTCAAAAATTTCTAAAAAATGTATTTTAAAACAAGTTTTCAAAGAGGTGACAAAACTACATTTTCAACAAATCCAGTTTTTAAGTGTAAAATTGGTGTTATTATTATCTCTTATAGAGAAAAAATAAGTTTAATTCTAAAGAATTTAATGAATATATAACATAAAAATTTTAATTAAAATCATTCACCCCAAGTGATATGTATAATTTAATGGTGTAAAATGAGTTTTTTTCTATGAAAATAGTTTTTATTAAATTGATTCATTTATTTCCAAATAGTTTTTGTTTACATTTCAAATTAATTGGTCACCAAATTATTCATTTTATATACATTTAAGGCCATATTTTTGGATAATTTATTTAATAGTATGCATATCCATCATTCTAAGGGAAAGGTGATAACTATCATATTAAATAATAATATTCTAATTGTATGCTATGTTTCCTTTAGACTAGGTGTAGTGTATATCGCAAGTAACACTTAGTGTTGCATGTAACGTAAAATAGAATAAAAGTTATTAGTAATTGAAATTATCTAAAATAAAAAATTTGTTTGAAAAAGAACCATACAATCATGGGGTGCTGCATAAATTATATTAACAAAAAAATTCAATCAAAATCATTATTTCTCACTACTTATTAAAAAAACTCCTAGAATACTGAAAAATTTACCCTAAATTTATTTTGATATTTTGATTTCAAAAATGATGTCAAAATAATAAAATAAATTTTCTAAAAGTTGAATAAATATGTTATATTATTTTCTTATAAAAACCCTTTTTGGGGAAAATTGTATATTTCAATCATATAATGAATTTTATAAATATTTATTACTTATTTATCAATATATTTTCTTTATCAATAACTATAATATATATATTTTAAAAATTATATTATTTTTATTCATTCTTACATTTTAATGGATAGGTTATCATGGTAAACTATATTACAGTTCATTTAGAAATGGGGTTTCATGTTTTCCAAGAAATCAAAGAAATTAAATTTGTTTAGAAAGAAATATATCATTAAATCTATAAGTGTTACACTCTACCTCCTTAAAATATAATTATCATTTGAAATTTCATCACTATAATAAAAAAACGGTGATAACTATTTTATCACATCCTTAGGTTCCTATATAGCTTCTTTGAATCTATAATTACTCTAGAGAATATTAACCACGTGAGTGGCCTTATTTCATTGAACTTTATCTATATGATCCATGATTTCTATTGATTATTCTTTATAGGGTAGATCATGCTCCAGTGTTATAACATAATGAGTTTAGTACATGCGATGGATCTGGGATGTACATCCTCATTAGATATACCTGGAACACATCATAAACATGATATAGGTTTAGTGGAAGAACTAAAAGATAATCAAACATCCCTAATCGATCAATAATATCAAAGGGGAAAATATTCCTTGGGCTCAGATTTAGGTACCTTCTGAATCTCATAACCTTCTTCCTTGGAGAAATTCACAGGAATACCTTCTCATGAACATAACATTCCATATTTCACCAATGGTTGTCCGTATGAATTTTCTATCAACTCTTATTTAAATTGACATGTTTCAGAATGTCTCTCACATTCTATACCAATTCCTTAGCTATCATAAGTCCTAATATCATTATTTCTCTTGCTTTATGCTAAAATGTTATAGTTTTACAATTAATTACATAGAGATATTCATAAGGAGTTATCTGAATGCTAAAGTGAAATATATTTTTGTATGAAAAAAGGACTTGAGTAAGGCATTGATCCCAACCTCTGTTGAAATACATAGAAAAATAGATCAAAATATCATCAATTTTTTGAATGGTTATCTCATATTGGTCATCTATCTAATGATGATAAGAAGTACTAAAACCCAACTCTAAATAAAAATATTACTGAAGACTTTTCTAGAACATTTAAGTAAACCTATGATCCTAATTAGATAGAATAGAATGGGGAACTCCATAAAAAATTAACACTTAATTAATGTATATTCTAGAAATATGATCCAATGAATTTTTTTTGATATTAATTAAGTGTGATGATTTTATATGGTGACTGACTAAAACCCAAATAGAATTATGTCACTTAGATTTTTTGGGTATTCCGATGACAAAATCAATGTTGATTATTTCCCATTTTTATTCTAATGTGGGTAATGGATGTAACATCCACTTATACTTTTTTCTATCATCCATAACTTGGTGACATACCAATAACCAAGATACATACTCTAAAAAATATCTTTTCATGTTATCCCACTAGAAGTAATATCTTATATATTTTTACATCATTATAATTCTAGGATGAATATATAATGATGAAATGGGATCTATATCCAAAAAATCCTTAATTGGGTGTAGTATTAATGGGACACATACATGGATCTTGAACATTATAAGTCCATCATAATCAAGGAAAAGATCAGGAAAATTCCTATCCTTCTTTTATAGATATACATCTCCCTTATGTACCTCAATAATCTTCACATAGATAGATAGTTGAACACTAATTTTAGAAAGAAAATATTCTTCCACTTACTTCATGATTTACAGAAACATCCATTGAAAATATATAAATATTAGATATTTTTTGATCCCCATCATAGATTAGCTAGCATAATCCATTCAACTCAGAGAATCTCCCACATTTTTCACTTTCCCAGGGTAGTAATGTATTGAATAGTTATAATCTTTAATCATCTATAACCATCCTCTCTAGAACATACTCATCTTTTTTGGGTGAGTGTAGACTTTATAATTTCATTATTAGTATATATATCAAAAAATTCACCATAAATAAAATTCCTCTATATATTATGTGTAAAAAATACCATGGATAAATCCTAATGTTGATTTAGGAAATATTTATCATGAACCATAAATTTTCTTGAGGCAAAATATATAACCATATCATTTTTCATCAGGAATCATCTGAGTACTTTGATAGATGAATCAATATAGATCAAAAACCCTTCTCTATTATAGGACAATGTAAGAAAAAGTGAACTGACTAAACATATCTTTAGTTCCTTGAAATTTTCCACACCTTCATTTTAACAAATGAAATTGTCTCCCCTCCGAGTTATCATGGTGAGTGGATTAGAAAACCTTGATAAATTCCCTACAAAGCATTGATAATATCAACCAAAACACAGAAAACTATATATTTCATTCATAGTGGTTAGCTTGGGATAACATTTAATAACAATTTCCGTTGACAGATCCACTGACATTCGATCATATGAATTTAAATGACCCAAAAATGAAACATTCTATAGTCAAAATTTATACTTGTTAAAATTTTCATACATCTTATCCTTCCCAAGGGTCTTTCAAAAAATCCTTAAATAGACTTCATTTTCTTCCTATATCTTCTAATATGTAAGTATATTATCTATAAATATCACTATATATTGATCTAGTTAATGTCCAAATACTCCACTCATTAAATCCATGTAGATAGTTGGGAAATTATTAAGTCCAAATGGAATAACTATAAATTTATAGTTCTCATACCTCATGAGGAAGGATATATTAGGTTTTTCATCACTTTTTCACCTCAAATTACAATATCTAGATTGTAGGAAAATCATGGAAAAATATTGAGATCCTCATAATCAATCAAAAAAATCATCAATACGAGGTAGGAAATACTTATTATTGATTTTTTTCTTATTAAGTTACTAATTATGAATAAAAAATTGAATTAATATATCCTTCTTATTAATTAAAAAAAGGTTCTCCCCAATGTTACACACATGGATAAAGGTATCCTTTATTGAAATTGTCATGTAGTTTCTAATTCTATTCCTATAACTTAATTAGTGTCATTCTATATGGATCCCTTGGAATAGTTGTAACACTGTGTATGAGTTCTATTGAAAACTAAATATCCTAGTTTGAAATAATATTGTGTAATTATTCATTATACACATAAAAAACTCTCATAATATAGGAATATCTTCTATGTTGTGCCTCCTCCCAATCATATGAGATAAACACCCCCTTTTAATTTGAATTAAGACCCACATAATGGATTTAACTCCCATCAAAAGTTCATATTTATAATCACATTAACTGAAGATCATAGGTTAGTTTATAATATCAATATGAATTCCCTTCCTTATTAATTTTTGTTAGATTTATGAAAATAAATCAAAATCTCTGCCAAAGATAACATCAAATTCAACTAGGGTGAGAATAATGAGATTTATAGGAAGTGAATTCCCACAAACTTCGATTGGATAAGAATCATAGATTTGAGATGCTATCATTGTACCAATAGGAGGTTTCACTAATAATTAAAAAAATAATCATTGAGTTGGTATGGTGATTTTAATAGAAAATTCATTAAAAATAAAAGTGTGGGATGATCCAGAATCAAATAATACATTTTCTGTTATAGATGGTATAGTAAGAATACCTTTCACCACTTTGTTATTATAACCAACATTAGTAATTGTAATCATGTGCTATTTCCCATTTTCTATAGAATTAAGAGGTTTCTAATGTTAATCATCATCATTAACCTTTATATCATTTCACTTGTTAGCATAATTCCCATGCTACTTTCATTTGAAACACTAGAGTGTGGGTGGTGCATTTTGTTGTTCATTTTCTCCATCATCTGCTTACTTCTTCCCATTATTTCAACAATAAATTACTCGATGAGATTCTTTTTCACTCTTAAATAATTTACTAGACCCTTTAAGACAATTTCCACCATGTCACTTTCCTCACATTGAGCGTAATGATGTTTCATCTTCTTCCCTCTGTGGTTACTATTATTATAATTTCCATTGAATACCATCTTTATTTTCATATCAAAACCATGAGATTGATGGGTAACAAAAATCTACATTTATACCTTGATATAAAATCTAATTATTTCTATATATCTATTGGAGTTAATTATGGATAATTCCCATAATATATTTGGATTTAATAAACTGATGAATTAATCATTCTTTCTTTCACCTTGGATGATAATACCAGAAGCATACTTTAGAAGTATTGTAAAATTTATTACATAGGTACTAATGGACTCGTTGTCATTAAAATTTATTTTGATTAATTACTTATAAATTATCATATAAATAATACAAGGAATGTACTTATTTAAAAATAATCTCTTACAATCATCTCATTCCTTGGAATAAGTTTCTTCCTATTACATCATGTTCCTGATGATGGTACATCGTTGATCTGTTTTCCCTTCAAAATGATAGAAAACCCAAATGAATTTTTCATGATCTAAACACTGGATAACTGAAAATATATTTTCAATGGTATATATCCATTTCATAGAAACTAGTGTTTTACATCCCTCCTTCTCCTCGTTAGCTTGAGAAGGTGGCATGGTGTTACTTTTCCTTAAGTGACATCCCAAAGACAACAAAGGATGACAATAAATGTCAAATGGTTTCAATACAAGTGGTGGATGATTTACCCTTTAAGAATAAAATCAATAACCCATAACCATAAAAAAATGACTATATGATACATGATAAAATAATAGGAAAGTCAACAATTTCCTCTATAACAAAAACAACCAAAGTGAACTACAACGGAATACAAACTAATAATAAATTAAATAGTGGATGATTACTAATAAAAACCAAAATATGACCAAAAGACTCTATGTTACACCAGATATATTATCCTACATCACCATATAGCCCAATTATCATGATGTAGTACAAAATACATGTGATATATTACCTTTTTCCCATGTCCCAAAAGATGAGATCTTCAAAACAGCCATACTGCCAAAGCATTGGTGAGTATAAAACTATGTAATATTTCCTCAGTGACTTCCCTAATAACTCCACTAAGATATAAAAGTTAAAAAATTAGTATAATACAATTTATATAAAACAATTTACAAAATTATTTATAACAAAATATAAGCAATCCTCAAAAGAGTTTAAAACTAAATATAAACTAATGCCATGTTAACCAATTTTATAGAAATATTGATATTTTAAGAAAATAAACCAATCTTGTATTTAAAACCATTTCTTAATTTCCATTTTGGAATAATTATTCCATTCCACTTATCCACACATCTAACCTTTCATATAACTTAGACATCCCTATACTAAAGAGTGGCAAGTCATCCTTTCACTAAGTCATCACCTAGTGAACAATTTTTACAGGGGAGTGACCTAACCCTTATCAATCCTACTAATGATGGGTGTGAACCCTTACCCATATACATCCTAAATTCACTTGAACAAACATATCCATTATGCCAGAAACCAATTCCAAAACAAACATTTCACCCATTTCAATAAAACTAATCTTTTATAAAAAACCATTAAAAAATCAATTCCAATAAACCATTCAATTTCAAAAAAAAGATCATCCATTTTATTGAATTTTTTTTAATAATACAATTTAGAAAAATTATAGAAAAACATCCTTTTTCTAATCATTCTTTTATAATCAAGAAAAAATGTAATTTATGCAAGAAGACAGAATTTCCATGTTTCCACCAACCTTCACTCAAGAGGGTCTCAAACAATTATTAAACAGCCTATTCATGATAAATTTCACAAAAAATAATAAATTTGAAGTCATTTATATCATTTCTACAATGGGGAGTTAATATTTAAGCCACCTACTTTGAGAGTTTTGGAAAAAATGATAAACGAATGAAGAATGCCAACGAAACTCGGTAAAAACTCCACAAAACAACCACTGATCTCTTCACCTACCAGAATGAAACAAAAATCTAAACATTTTTGTCATCAAAAAAATTATATCTACCCATAGGGGGTTTATATCATTGAAAGCGAGAGTAGAGTATATGTAGATCTAATAAACCACACCAAGAGAGGTGAAGAACGATCACTTTCCATAAGGAATCAACATGTAATTACTAAAGGAAGGCTCTAAATTAATTAAAATTATCTTGGGAGAGTTTATACAACCTTTCAGAGAGAGTAATCTGGAGTTAGTTCCATTTTGGGGGAAAACAAGAAGTTTAATGTGTAAAACAAGTGATATCCACTTTTTAAGGATCTATCATTGACCTTGCACATAGTTTATTCGCATGGCTAGAAAAAAACGTACACTAACCATGTCTTAGACACTTCCTTAGTGGTATCATTACACATTCAATTCACATGTTATCCATAACTATGCACCAACCATGTTGAGGATACTTCCATAAAATACCCAAGCCACTTTCATGATTCATGGTTTATCTTGGGTTATCGCACAGTTTGGACAAACCATGTGCAACCCATGCACCTTCACTTTAGCCCCGAAAACACTATACAAGTTCTCAAAACTCTCCCAAATTTCACCATTATTTATTATATTAATAAAAATCATAAATAAAGGGTTATATAAATGAAATTTTGGGTTCTATATTCTCCCCACCATTGGTCTTTCCATCCCTGAAAAGTAGAAAACCACTATTTCCCAAAAAAGAGTTTTTTCCACTACTCTTTCATTTCCTTCTTGTGTTCCAATGTTTCTTCCTGAATCTGACCATGTTTCCATAAAACCGGAACTAGATGGATTCTATATCCATGCAAGAATTTCTCTTTTCTATCCATAATCCACACTTGGATATGTACCAATGAATAATATGACTCTAGGACAATGTGATACCATAAAATCACATAGTAAGTATTGGGTTGATACTTTTAAACTATGATATGTGGAACACATTATGCACCACATTAACCATGGTGGAAATACCAACTGATATTCCACTTATATAACTCATTATAGTATCTCAAAAGGGCTTGTATATTGAGGATATAACTTTCCTTGCTTCCCAAAATGATGATGTCCAAGTCTTGGAGATACCCTTAAGAACACATGATCACTCACCGTGAATGACAACGTTCTTCAACGATGATCTCCATATAATTTCTAACAACTCTGACCCATCTTCATTCTCTTTTTAATAAACCGAATCTTCACTATTTTTTCTTGGACAAGGCTCGACCTAAGTAATAAAGTCTCGCTTATTTCCATCCAACACTATGGATAATGACAAGAGAATCAATACAATGCATCAAAGGGATCCATATATATCTTGGCATGATATCTAAAATTATAAAATAACTACATTTATGTGACATAATATTCCCCTGAGCAACAAAAATATATTACACAAGGCCACCATATTCCTTCCAACATATGTATCCTTCTTTCCGATTAGACATCTTTCTGAGAGTGGTATGTCGTACCCTTAGTTAAGTAAGTCCCAATAGATTTCTCTAAGGATTTCTAGAAATGAGATGTGAACCTTGGATCTATTTCTAATATTATCAAAATTGGAATTCCATGTGTCTTTATCACTTCATGGTTATAGATTTTGGATAGATCCTCTACTGTATGAGTTTCATGAATAGGGATGAAATGAGCCAACTTGGTAAGGTGATCCACTATCACCCATATGGAATCATTTTTATAAAACATTATTTGGATAGATGTTACAAAATCCATCTCTATTTTCTCCCATTTCAACATTGGGATAGGTAATGACCGAAACATACCTTTTAGTCGCTAATATTCTACCTTAAATTTTTGACATCTTAAGCACCTTAAAAAATCATCCAGATTACATTTCATTCCAATCCACCCAAACCACTCTTTAAATGCATTGTATAACTTTTTTATTCCATGAAGAACAACACATCTCAAATGCTGGTATGTATGAAAGAGTTGTTCTTGATAAGGAATAGGCACAACCATAAAATTTATAAAGCATAACAATGAACTCCTATCTAGTTTCCCTCCCCTAATGGTCTCCCCACCATTAAGTTTTGAACACATTGAAACACATTATTTATTGGATTTCTATGACTCATTGTGCATTTTTACCCAATACGGAACCAAAAAAAAATTAAATGAAAAACACAAAGTCACCTTGGTCTTCACATTCCACTTGCATGTTATCTAGTACCAACATCAGCTGCCATTCATCCAAAACTTCTCTTTCCATCTGAGTGTACAAATTTCTTCTTAATTCATCTACCACCGAATTGACTTTAATAGTTTATAAATTATAATAGATTCCTACATATAGAGATACTATATCCATATCCTTTTTATTATATTATAATATAGTTATGAGAAAATATGCTTCAATATCTTATGAATTTTGAACAATATAAATTTCTCATCAAAGATATAATTATGCAAAGCCTTCAATGCATGGATGTCTGCAGGTAACTCCAAATCGTGTGTTGGGTAATAACTCTCATGCACTCTCAACTCCCTTGATCCATAAGAAAAACATGACATCCTTTCATGAGAATACATCCCAACCTAGATCCCAAAGTATCATAGTACAACACATACCCTTTTCCTGATTCTAGAAAATTCAAGAAATTTATTGTTGTAAGACAAACATTTAGCTCTTGAAATGACTTCTAGCATTCCTCAGTCCGTTGAAATGAAACGTTCTTCTTTTTCAAAGCTGTAATAGGAGATGATAATCATGATAAATGATGAAAAAAACATCGATAATAACCAGTGATACCAAGAAATATTTGTATCTCAAATACTTTATTTTTAATTTTCAAAGAGATAACAACTTTTATGTTCTCTTGATCAACTGAAACTCCTATTTTGGAAATTACATGGCCAATAAAGCATACCTCTTTTATCCAAAAAATGCATTTTTATATTTTGGCATAAAAATGATGATATCATAAGATTCCAATTTTTTTTCCAACTGTTGATTGTTCTCATCCATTTACCTTGAATACACCAATATTTCTTCAACAAATACCACACCAAAATAATCCTGATACATATAAAATATCTGATTTATCAATTCCATAAAGACTACTGGTGGAAATGTTCAACCAAAAGGCATTTCCACATATTCATAATGGACATATCTGTTTCTGAATGCTATTTTTAGAATATCCTCTTTCCAAACATGAAATTGATGTCTTATTTATGAAAATAAATCCAATCCTTACAAAAGATAACATGATATTAATCTAGAGTGAGAATATGATATTTTTTAGAAGTTAATTCCAAGAAAATTCAATTATTGAAGAATCACATATTTGAGACGTGATCAATGTACCACAAGGTGTTTCACTACTAATTAAAAATATATTCATTGAGGTGGTATGGTGATTACCATATAAATTTTTTCAAAAATAAAAGTGTGGGTAGATCCAGAATCAAATAAGACAATTGCAGTTCTAGAGTGAATATTAAGTGTACCTTTCACCACATCATTATCATAACCCACATCAGTAATAGTAAACATGGGATATTTCCCATTATAACAGGACATAAGAGTCTTTTGATGTCAATCATCATCATTTACCTTTATATTTGATCACTAGTTAGCATAATTCCCATGCTACATTCATTTGACACATTAGAGTGTTGGTGGAGCATTTTGTGTTTCTTTTTTTCCATCATTAGAAAACTTCGTCCTATTAATTAAATAATCAATTACTATATGACATTCTATTAAACTCTTAAATCATTTAATAGTCCCTTGTAGCCAATTTCTTCCATGTCACTTTCTAAACATTGAGCATTTGGAAGGTTCATATTCTTCCCTCCATGGTTTATATTATTAGAATTTACTTTGAATACCATAATTATTTTATTATCAAAACCATGATATTTATGAGTAAAAAAAATCTCAATTTCATAAAAGATATAACATAAAATGATATATATAGCTATTAGATTCCCATATGTCTAATCCCTATTACATACATGGATTTATGCCATCAAATAATCAATCATTCTTACATTCATCTTGGATGATAATACCAGAAGCATACTTCACAAGTCTCATAAAATTTAACACATAGTTAATAATGGATTATTTATCCTTCAAATTTAGTTTTAAAAATTCATTTTACACTATCATATAAATAATAAAAGGAAACAACTTATTTAAAAATAACCCCATATAATATTCTCATTCAATGGAGTAAATGTTTTCTAATTAAATAATGTTCCTGATGACGGTCCACTGTTGATATATTTTCAATTATAATTTATAGATAACCAAAATTTATTTTTCATGATCTGAACACTGGATAAACGAAAAAAAAATTTCCATGGTACATATCCATTTATCAGAAAATAGTTGATCAACAGACTAGCTAAAAGATGGCAGATGTTTCCTCATGAAGAATTCAACTGAACATTGTTCTGTCCTTTTCCCATTTGAAAGATCAATGTGATTCAAGGATTGAGAAATTTTTATAAGCATAGAAATGATATATTCCATTCCATATCTGATAAAATATACTTTATTTATAGGATAAGCATTGGATTATTTTTCACATTCAGCATTAACATAGAATCATCATGTTCCATGCATTGAATAAAACCAAAAGGCATATTGTGATCAACAATAATAATTATAAAAAACCACATTATCATGAAAAATAATTTATACGACCACTAAATCAAAACACCTTCCTATCAATATATGGAATCATAGTTTTAACCTAGAGAATCAATGATCATCATCTATTAAAATCCTATATTATGGGTTGTATATAAAAATTCAATTAACCTAGGAATATTACCCATGAGTTCCAACCCACGTGTGATGTAAGTACACTCTCACCATGCACAAGAATGATGGTCATGATATAATCAACTAACTATTTTTTATAGTTATTACTCCTAAATGAATATATTCCAAAACCATATCCACATTTAGTATCCAGATATAGATGTTCTTCTAGAAAAACTACACACCTCTTTTAACCTTAACATTGGATGTTCTCTTATACATTGGATTACCCTAAGGGTTATCACAAATTTTTTATCATCATAGTATCTAATGGTAACTAAACCATGCTATGATACTAAATATACAAACCCATAATTTTCATAGATAAATATCATATCTTATTATATAAATATTCATTACATACTATTATGGTCCAATATAGAACCATAAAGGTTTAGTGTATTTGGAAACATGGAGACATAAACAACTAGTTAATAAAATAGCTAATTAATCTCCCACATTTTTCTTTATAAGTAGTTCCCTTTTGAGACATATCTTACATAAAAAATTTCTTCATATCATGGGGAAAATAAAATATGATAATGGGTTAGCTCAGATGATTAGAAAGTATAAACAAGGGAGATATCAATGATAATTTTAAAACAACTTGATCATACAGTGTTTGAGAAAAATATCTTAACATTTGAAAATTATACATAGTAATTAATAGATCATAAACATGATTCATGACATAAATCTTGGTATATTATAAGGCACAAATCATAAAGTATCAAATAACATGTGCAATGAGAACATAACATTTAATAATATAAGGTCATAAAATAATGTCATAAGTTAATAATAATCATAATAATAGAAATATTATGTCAATTATACCCACCATGAAAATCATAATATGTTAATCTTCATATAAACACCAATGTACCTACCTATAGATTATGATAACCTCCCATGTACCCTCTTTCGGGATTAGTATAACCTCTCATGTACCATATTTTGGGCTTGGGATAAACATCTATGTACCATTTAATCTCATGGAACATTAATTGTTCCCCAATTAATTTAAGGGATATATTATTTTTGTTACACCAATAAAATTATCAAAAATCAATTCATATGTATGCCACAAGATCATAAAAACATTCATCATTACTTAAATCGTGGAAAAGAAAATCGGTTTCACTGATATTGCATCAACATAACCATAAACAATCTTGGTAAATAATAAAGGAAGTTTCATCATATCATATCTCCAATTAAGAATAAGTGAAATCAAAGTCTATGATCATAGTTTTAATTTTACTTTCAAATATCACTAGAATATTATTTGATGAAAAATACAATTTTCAATTTCAAATCACATATCTAAAATCCAAAAATTCCACAAATATTAAAGAAAATGTTTTCTTTGAGAAGACCTTCCAAAATATTAAATTATCCTTAAAATAATTGAGTTGTCATGATCATATGAAATTATGTTTGTGTTAGGTATATTAAATAAAAGATACATTTCACATTTTTTGTAATATATCAATAGTAACTCATTCAGAAAAATGATAAGAAGACTTATTTTAAACCATTTTTAAAAAATTAAGTAATGTGTCAAAAAATAAATCTAAACAATAATAATTAAATATAAAAAAATTTAAATCATTCTAAGAAAATATTGATACGGAAGAAAAATTATTTTTGACCAAAAAGAGATATATAGTCGTTTTTCCTTAAAATCATTCCTTCATTATATTGAGTACTTAAAGTGAGGAAAATGAAATAAAAAAATGTATTCTGAGGAAATAAATAAATACAAATAAAATTAAAGTTACTTATAAGGAAAGGATGATATAATTTAGTTTATTTCAAATTAAATAATAATCCTTCCTGATTAAAATGAGATTGAAACATAAATCCCTTACAAGAATTATACATGCTTATAAAGTGATCTAACCACCTATATAATAATAAAAAATTTATTATAATTCTATAATAGAGTCATTTATATACTTATATAATCATATATTTTCCAAATATAAAATTTCAACACTCATTTACTATCAATTCCTTATTAAAATCATCATTTCTCTGTGTTAACTGTATTCATTTTTCATGAGAATTTCAGTTTGGTGGTTTTATTCCCTATACATTGACCCTAATTCCATCATTATAAAAATATTAATTATGGTATAAATTCTATATGTATTTAGTACATATATATTTATGTTCATCCATAAAATATAAATATAGAAAAAATAATTATATTGTTCATAGAGATGGTAGGTCATATATACACATGACATAAATTTTCATTTTGAATGGATAGAATGATTTAAAGGTAAATAATAGTTAAAAATTACAGAATAATTTTTATATAATATGTATCATATATATTTATTATATGTAATATTATTAATATCCATCTAAAATTGAAATGAAAAATGAATCATATAGCTTCTTGGAGGATCTAGTCCAGTAGTATGAATCAATGACGTTATCTTTTTCCAATTGATGTGAGTAAACTTGATTAGGGTTGTTAAATAATAATAATAATAATTTGAAATACTTATCATACTAAATGAATTTTTTATATTTCATACCAAGGATTAAGTGTAGGTAGAAGAAGAAATAAATTTGAAAATGATTAGTTACGAGTTAGACCTTATTGTTGAGGAACATCCTTTGGATTACACCTTAATCCTGGAAAGGAAGGTCATTTATCAAAACAATATACAATAAGATTTGGTGAAGTAAGCTATAAAATTATTATGGTAGGAATTTTATGAGATACAAGGCTCAAAATTTATGATTAATAGAGGATAATAGGTTCCCTTCTATACGTGAGGGGAGGGGCACTCTTGGAATTACATAAAGTATTAAATTAATATAAATTACTTTTTCATAAAAATAACTTAAAATTGATAAAATTAAAGGATAATATTTGTATTATTTTAAGTAATCTTTTAAAATAAAATTTTTACATGTTTAGTTGTCATTTTAATCCATATCTATTAGTTTTATCCACCTGTTAACCATTTTGACAAATACCACAATATCAAAGATTTCTATAATTTAAGGGTCAAGATTGTTAATATAGAAGGATAAGTGTCCCATAAATGTATTATGGATAATATTTAAAACTATTACCCATTAATATGGCCAAATATATTATTTTAAAGAATTTTAAATCCTTTAAAAAAATATTTTAAATTATAAAATATAATTAATGCCTTTTTTGGAGCTCTTCATTTACTTTGATGTTAAATTCATTATAATTGTTATGTAATTAGAATATTATCCTTTCACACATCCATAATAAGTTATATGTATCTTAATTAATTCATGGAACACAATAATTCATCCAAATTTTATAAATTTTAATATTTTAATATTTTTATTTTTTTATCTATTAATTGGATATATAACGTGTTCGTGTTGTGCAATAATTATAGGTATTTAACCATTCACTAAAATTAAAATTAAATTAATATGATAAAAAATTTAATTCATATTTAATATAATTATTTCAATTCAAAAATATCCTCTATTTATTGTTATGTAAAAAATTTAGTGATATTAATGTCAAGGGAGTGACAGTTTGTATGTATTATTTTCATAAATAAATATAAAGGTCATAATAAAATATTTAATGGGAGAGAGTTTTTCATATATTCAATACATGGATGGAAATGTCTAAAATCCACTCATATAATTGGATAACGGAAAGTGTTAGAGAAATTATAATCTCTTATCTAAATTTTTAAACCCTTTTTTATATTTTTCTCCCTTACTAAGGTGAAAAATATTTACCAATGTTACTATTCATAATGAAAAAAATATGAGATAAATATTTAAAAAAATTTATGCGCCTAATTCCCAATATAGAAAACATTTTTCAAGATTCAATTCACACACATGGAAGAATTTATTTTAAAATTTTATATGAAAAATGTGATGAAATACATTTTAACATAAAAAATTCTTTCTAAAGTATAAATTTTTTTATTACAAAACCCAACAGAAAATTAATACCAATGATCTTAATTGGATTATTAATAATATTAATGAACTATTGTTATATTTAAAACAATTTAGAAAAATAGAACTTTATAAAATCTTGAAATGAAATGATTGTTTTCAATAAGAATTAATATTTTTCAGCTGTCACTGAAAATATAATATTTTAAGAAAAAATAAAATAATCACTCAATTTAAATTTTTAAAATATGATTTAAAAAATGAACTTCATTTTTTAAAAAAAAATTCTAAAATTTTCATAAATTATTTATATAAATTTTTCATAATTTCCATATTTTAAGAATTTATTTTGATACCCATAATATCTATTCTAAAAAATGAGTATGTATTAATCAAAATGTTTTAATTATATAAATCATTTATAAGTCTGTTTTATAATATGGGTTTTACTGTAACTAAATTCAATTTAACATCTAGGTTATAATGGTGTATTATAATATAGTTCATTTAGGCTCTAGATTGTGTGTATCGTAAGTAATCAATGAAATTAAATTTATTCAAAATAAATATAGCATAAAATATTGAGATTTTTAAAATATTATACAACTACACTCTAGGAAACTTGATCATACAACTACCTATTGTTTTAAACACTCTATCATTTCAAAATATTACCATTCCATCAACATGAGTCTTCATATTATTTTGTAAATTTTAATTTCTAGTCATGTTGTATGTATACCTAGTATCATATATTCATGTTCTTCCATTATTTCACACATTATGTTTTAAATGGAAAAGTGGTTCATTATTTTTATTTTTAATTTCATTCTAAAATTTTCAGAAATGATTTAGGATAAGATCAAGTCTCTATGTAATAATTTCCATATATGTAATGATAAAATCTTATTATTATTCTAATAGAGACAATATATTTCTTAATAGAATGCCATTAATTATTTTCCTTTTCACCGGTTTATTTCCTTTGTTAAATCTATTTTCATGCTTCTTCACCTATAATCCTAAGCATTAATCCCAAAATTAATGTTGTGAAAATAATATCCCTCAAAATAATTTCTTCTTTGTGATGAATGATTTGGTTCCGTCATCCTTTACTAAATTCCAAGGGCATAAAATTTTAAATATATTCTATAATAGTTATAATAGGTCATGGTGTGACCTAATTAAATAATAAATTGAAATTCCTTAAGGGGAATTTTTTTTTCTTTCACAATATATATTTTCTTCCTCTGAGTTTCTTCTAGGATTTTTCATAGTACATGATGATTGTTCTAGATAATTTCCTCCAATAATCAATATTATATTTCCCTTTTTATTCACTATTTTATTCCTATTAGAGATTAATATATATAAAATTATGGTCTTACTAATAAAATCGGGTATTTTATCATTCTAACTATTTTCAAAAATCCACTTTATTTTTAATATATCTCCTTGATCTGCTCATCTTTACATTTTCTAGACCAAAATTTGTTTTTCTTAGAGTATGATGATTTTATTTTAACTTACATCTTATTCCACTAAGTAACTAACTCTTTATTAAGTAATTATTTACTTTTCTATATCTCTTAAAAATAATCATTAAGATCATTTATTATCTTCGCTTGTTCTGGTATCTTTAACTTGATATCAATGACTTCTCCAAATTTTTATTGAGTAGCCACTCAATCCTTGAAAGGATTTAATAACTATCTAATTTTTTGTTTAGATATAGTTATCATACCCTGAATAATATTTCAATAATCCTACAACATTAATATTTTTATTTCATTGAATATCCAACTCATCAAGTGTGCAAGTTCAACATTGAGATCATCCACTCTTTCCAGTTGATATTTCTCTAAATTGATTTCAGTTTTTCAATCTCCAATCATCACCATCATGGAATAAATTTTATATAAATTATAATCCATTTAAGCTAATTCAAATTAAAAATCAACCACATATTCTTATTTATGTTATAAACTCTTCTACTAAAATGTTTCCAAGATTAATTTTCTTCTAGGATATTCCTTTTAGGGTGAAACATTATTATATTTTATTTCTATAGTTGAAATTCAACATCATTTCAATCAATAATATTTGTATACAATACTAAAATTTTCCCATATATTCCACATTTTATGTATCATAATGGTTTCTTTCCTTTAAATATTCCTTTTCAAATTCATTAAAATTTAAGAAAATGATGATAGTAGTTCACCACTTGTTTATTTACTATCTTCATCTTAATTAATATCAGGATTCTCCATTACTTTCAAAATTATAAAATTTAATAAATAGATTGTTGTCACCTTTGTCTTAACTATCCTTTTGTAATCCACCATACTAACCTTTGAGACATTTATTTTAATCTCTATTAAGTTTCTTTCTCTAATTACCAAATCCTTTTTTATTGTTCCATGATGGTAGTCATCTCAAAATTTTCTTTAAAGTCTCAACATATTTAATTTAATATCCAAAATAAGTTGTATATACCAAAATATCAATGGTGTGGTTATAGAAACCATTAATATTTTAATTTGGGTATATATGAATATTTTAAAAATTGTTTTGAAAACCTAGAGGCTTCACCAATTTAACATTTTTATTTGTCATATATATATTGGAAAACATTTCACAAATTCTTACTGTTAATATATATCTCATCGCCCTTAGATAAATTAGATTAAAAAAATTATCTAGAATTTTTTTATGCCTTACAACTATGTTTTGTAACTTATTAACATTTTTATTTAAATATTGTTTTATAAGATCATTTATTTCAATTCCAAACTAGAGTTGAGAAAATATCTAGTCCATTAGATTATAGGTGGTATCTCACATGATTATTTTAAATATTTTAATTACATCCATAAAAAATATAGAACATATTTCACCTTTTTATCATTGTTTATATCAATTTAAATTTTAATATAGACTCAGTAAATAAAAATCTTATGGATATGATACAAATTTTTTTAACCACATAGTACTACAAACCCTAAATGGTGGAGGGGAATTAGTTTCAGTAACATAATTCATTAAATTTATATTTACAACATATTTTAAACATCTTTTCAATAACTACATAAACCTTTTCATCTCAATCAAGAAATAAAAATAACCAATTATGAGAAATAAATGAATTAACACATATTTTATTTAGTTCACCCATAAGGGAAATGTCCAAGGGGTAAAAACTATCTACTTATAATATACCAAAGTATATATTTCTAAACTGAAGTGATGAAATGTTTTAGTAACACCACAATATTGGTTCAAAGGGGTACACACTCCACTTATCTCTCTATGAACGTCATTTAGATAAGGAATAAAAATAGATAACATGTGGGTCATTTATAAGATGTGTATCAAAATTAATTGATCAAGATAAACAAAACCGACAATGGTTCTCTACATTATTATAAAAATAATAAAAAAATAGATGTTACAAAAAATTATATCATTCATAACACCCTAACAAAAAATTCACATTTTTTATGGTCTTACTTTTCTTTATCCTAAGAAATTTTATTCATGTAGAAAAACTCATTAAAAAATAAATAAATGAACTCATAAAACTATATTTTAAATGTATTCATTCTTTATTGGTCAACCAAGATATATAACAAAGGTCAAGTTATGTCTCAACAAATAGATTCAAGTATTCCAAAATTTTAGTAATAACATAATTTTCAAAAAACTATAGAATTTATGAAATTAATTGTGTATTATAGTTTATTGAAATATCAAATAGAACATTTATCACTTCCCACCAAAAATAATATCCCAACTATTTTTTAGTTCAATTTATTCACAACCTATGAATTTCTAGAAACCAATCCTAAAAAATACATACATTATAATGTGATTTATTAGGATAAAATCCAATATTAACGTTAAATATAGGTTTATGGTTATTACATGAGTCTCTACCCACAACAAATAACCCTACATCCATTTTCCTGAAAATATATTCTCTAAAAATCATGGATCCCCATTATGAATTGATTCCAAAATATAAGGCCTTCCTTTATCATTCCACATTCACATTACTACGTGTTTCCTTAATCATATCCAATATATGAAACACAATTTAATTTATTGAATCATATTATAGCATAATTTTGGATTATAAATTTTTTTTCATTCAAACTAGATACAATTTAACGCAAGATTCATTTACTAGAGTTTTTTTTCACTATATCTTTACATTTCAAATCCTTCATCTCCTTAAAATCACAATAATTTCCAAAAAAAAAAATTAAGGTTAATTCTTAAATAATATCATATTTGTTTGGTCTATATTTCATCACTCACTTCTTGAATAACCCAGGTTCCAAAAAATGTCTATCTTTTCTCTCATAAGAAATAAATATCCAATCTTACTAATGTAATTAGTAAATGTTAATAGGTACATATACCTACTATATAACTGAGTTTTCCTCATCCCACATACATCAATATATATAATATCTAATATTCATTAACCCCCCTTAACATTTCCTTTAATGGTGAATTCATCAGTTTTCCTAATTAATAATAATTTCATTTGTAAAGTGATTCAGAATAAAAATATTTTAATGATCCATATATATGGAGCCTTTAAATGAGTTCCTAATTTAAATTACAAAGGTAACAATTCTAAATAAAATTAGTATTTGAATAAACCACCTTGAACTTATTATCTTGAATGTTAACAACTAGATTATCCATATCCAAAATATATAAACAATTAAATATATTTTTAATTCCAGAAACCATTTGATTCATGTATCTATAAAAACTATAATTGTTAAAAATGAATGAAAATACCTTCTAGTAAAAAAACATATAAAAAATATTTCAATTTATTAATGAAACAAAGTAATACTTTATAAATTCTAGAACTAATCAACAAGGTAGGATTAGATTATAAGTGTTGAACTAAAATGTGAAAAATATTTTTTCATTTATAGTACATAAATATACTTATCCTTTCATCAATTATCTCATATTTATGTGTTTTTGTTTATTAGAATATGTGTGTGATGTACATCTAATATCCAATACCCTTGAGTTAGAATTAATGAAATTCATATTTATAAAATTCACATAAACATTCTCTAAATGTTTCTCCTTCTGAATGATTCAAAACACTACTGGAATTTTTGGTATTTACAATGAGCTATTTGCAACGGGATCCTGTCCCAAATAAGCTTTAGCGATGGGGTCCCGTCGTAAATAGCCTGTTGTAGAAAACAGCGTCGCAAATACCATTTTTTGAGACGAGCTCGTCGCAAATAGTATATGCGACGAGCACTTGGTCCCATCCCAAATAATATTTATAAATATAAATTTAAACTATTTTCAATGGGATCCCATCGTAATAGGACCCGTCACAAATAATAAACAAAATACAAAAAAATATTTAATACAATTTTAATTAATGAGGAAATAATATTAATATTATTAAAATAATAAAAAAATAAAAAATAATAAAATTAACAATATTCTCAATGAAATATAAAAAATTCATAAAATAATAATATTATTATTATTAAAATAAACAAACATTAAAAAATATAATACTAAAAAAATATTTAATAAAGTTATGATTAATGAAAAAAGAATATTAATATTATTAAAATAATAAAAATATATTAAAATTATAAATATTCACAAAAAAATAAAGAAATCATAAAATATTATTATTATTATTATTATTATTAGTGAAATAAATAAACATTAAAAAATATAATACTAATAATAAATAATAAAATATTAAAAATAAAGTAAAAATAAATTATGCAATATTTACACTAATATAAAAGATAGAAACTGTAAATAGTTTATATTATAACAAATCTTGAATTAAAATGTTTTTAACATAATAAAATCACTAGGGGGTCATCTTCTGGTGGATGTGGAGGAGCTGTAAGAGATGGTGGAGGAAACTCCATCCCAAAACAATGAGTCAGATGATGTATGTACTCCATCTGCTCAGGATGCTGCTGCTGCCATTGACACATCTCATCATCGTGATGCTGCTGCAGCTGCCACTAACACATCTCTCCATGTTGCCTCTACAAACTCTCTATAAGCTCAGTCTATGTTCACAACTACTCCTGATATTGTGAGGCAGAAGACGATGCCTCTCCATGAGCTCCTCTCGAGATGGACGCTGAAATCACATTTGTACCATAATAAGTACCAGGAGTCACATGAGAGCCCATACTAACTACTCGGCCCTTCTCAAATCCTTACTGAGTCACCTGCATCCATCCTGCCTCATCGAGATAGTGGGCAGAGGTCAAATCAGTCATCTCGTCTTGACTCCCAGCCTGTGTTTGGGATGTCGCAGCTTCATATGACTCCTTCAATTCCAATTTTAAATTAAAATTGTGAAAATATTATATGCAGTTAATTGTCAAACTGAAAAAAATAATATTAACCACAATTCGACACTAATGATCTCCTCTAATATCTATTGTGGCTCGATCACTGTACATCCTTTGATAAACATCGTACTATGTAATATTGGGATGCCCAACTGCCTATAAAAATATAAAATAAACTGTTTATATATAAATTTACAAAAAATATTTAAAAAGTATTCTTACCAGATGCTCTCTATGTGTACTAAATGTAAGGCTACCAGCTCGATGCATCACCTCCTATCTCCCCCGATTCCACCGACCCACTAAAGACCTCCTCTAAAATCCACCACCCAACCAGTGTAAACATAATCCATCCCAAACGTGAGATGAAATGTACTCTGGTCAGTGGGCTCTACACGATTCATCAAAATCTATCTCTCCTGCTTTCTTAATGGTCGTCCTTTTCAAATTGTGAAAAAACTGAAGGAAACGGTCTCGCATAGACACCTCCCATTCCGTGTGGATAGCGTCATGCGTGCTATCATCGATGGGATACCATTAACCATACAAATAATTTACAATCTCATGTTATTAATAAAATAAATTTCAATATAAATATTATTTATTTACATACCATCCAATGATTGAACATGTTGAGCTACACATCAATGGGAATCTGTTCCCATGTTATCAATGGCTGAGAAAAATAATTTCGCAAGATAGCGCTCCCCTGTCCAACAGAAACATGTGAAAAACAGTGAAAAAAGAATAAATAATCAAGAAATTAGTATATATATAAATAAATTAATGAAATATAACTAAAATATACTATTTACCATACCTTTGTGTGTGTGGATCGAAGCCAAGACGTGGACATCACTCGGGGATAGGGTCAGGAATCATCAATCGTGCAAGACCGCACCCCCTCCGTACACCCCCTAAACCGCCAATAGGCTGAGGGTCAGCTAATCCCAAATCCCCCTCATCCAAAGGTAGCTCAACCTCTTGTAACTCACGAAATAGATCAGGGTCCATCTAAAACACAAAATAATTGTTTTTAGTAGATAGTTGAAAATAACTATGATATATATTAGTTGTGATTATAACTAGCATTTAACCATGTCAATGTTCACCTTCATCATCATCTTCATATTTGATGATGTCAATGTCTTAATATTCCTCAATGACATCATCAATATCTATATGAGTTTCAGTTTCATCATCTCTTGTCATTTAAAATTCATTTGTAACATCATTAACATCTTTTTAACCATCAACCCTTAATTATGGGGTGCCATCATTGATATTCACATCTCTATGTGAAAAAGATGGATATTTAGTAGTATCTTAAAAAATATCAATTCCTTCCACTTCACCGGAACCAAATTCATTTGTGTAAACTTATTTTTCCGAGATTTCATTTTTATTATGCTCCACCAATCACTCAGGTCTCTTGAAGTAGCATAATACTTTGCGTAATAAATTTTATGTGCCTGTTGATCTAGTAAAAATGGTTTATTTACTACAAGAATACTTTTATATTTAATATCGATGATTCCATGAGTCAGATAAACACACAAGCCTCTATCAGTATCTAACCACCGACATTTAAACATCATTATGTAATTATTTCCAAGATAACACAACTCAATAATTTCATCCAGAATACATTAAAAGTCAACTTCATCTTCTCTATGATGAAATACTCTCAAGAAAAATCTAAATTTCATTGTTTTTTGGATTCCACACATTCACATGTATGAAATCGAAAACCATTCACCACATATGCATTATACGATTTAACCATTTTGGATGATGGGTTACTCAATATACATAGTTGCTTATCAATTTATCAGCATGTTGAAACACCTGAAAATTTGTAAAACAATTATCAATATAATAAATAATAAACTAAATTGATAATAAACCATCAATAATTTATGTTACCAGTTTTTTAAAACATTGAGAAATTGTTTTTTGTCTGGGTTCTTCAAGAGTAGCTGCTGTAATTTGTGGAAGTTGTTTCTTGATATGATTATCATATAACATAAAAATAAAATCAGTTGAAATTCTATAACATAAATTATAGAATAAGTGATATAATAACTCACAGTACAAACATTGTCATTTCTTCACAGTTGAGTAGAACATATTTATGAGCTCTGTGATGTTCATCATCTGAAAGCCATCATTCAAGAACTCCACCGAAGCCAAGATTTGGATGATTAAAAACTAATAATTTATTATCCATTTAGTCCTTAACATTTCCCTCATTCCTTCCCATGAGGTTTTATTTTTAAAGATATTCAGATTCAAAATAATGTGAGAAAAAAAGCAATTTCCTCTTACAAATAAGCTTCAACAATTGAGCCTTCAAATGATGCTTTGTTACGTACTTTTTTCTTCAATTTCTACATGCATCTCTCGAATGGGTACACCCATCAAAACTATAATGGACCTCTACATTTAGCTTCATGTGGAAAATTTAATATCAGATGTTCCATTGAGTTAATTAAAGCTGGCAGAAATATTTTTTCCAGTTTATATATAATTACAACAACATCTTCTTCCTGTTTTCTTAGTGCATCACAGTCTGTTGTCACTGTGAAAATGTCTCAAAAAAATGTGATATGTCTATTATCGAATCCCAAATCATATAATTCAAAAAACATTGGAATCCAATCAGTATAATTCTTTCCATTATAACATGACAATAATGACTTTTTAATTCGGTAATATGACCATTCTTAACACATCTATCCAAATTGGAAGCATAGTCATCAAGAAGTCTCAAATCTGCAATCCACTAACAAAATAATAAGAAAATCTCTTTGGATAGTGTATAAGATTATTTTTTCTTCATTAAACTCTATGATATGAAATTTTCAAATAGTTCAATTTCTGGTCACCTGCAAATTTGAGCCAGATCTAATCATGCCTTTACAATATCTTTTGTATTACCTGGTGTATCCAAAACTGTATGAAATAAATTATCAAAATAGTTCTTCTAAATATGAATGACATCCAACATGTGGTGGACAATCAAATTAGACCAATATTTAAGATCCCAAAAAATTCTCCGCTTTATCCAATTATGTTCTTTCCCAAAGCCATGGATTTTCTATTGGTTTACTGTTGGACCAAATGTGATGAGAGGTAATGAAAATACAACTGATTTTAACTATGTACCTGAGATCATTTTTGGAGGTTCATCCCTTTCAATTATTCCTTTTCTAAAATGATATTTGTTCCTTCTAAAAGGATGATTGGTTGGAAGAAATATGTGATGATAGTCAAAATCGTAAGGTTTTTTTCCATTGATGAGCATAAAGGCTTTGCTGTATTTCATATATTAAGGACATGATTTTAGATCAGGTGCTCACCATCCCGATAACATTCCATATACCAGAAAGTTACTAATCATCCACATCAATGTATCTTTTAATATGTTTTTTTTGTAGAAACATCATATATACTAACACCATTACTCCACAATGAATTTAACTCATCAATCAGTGGTTTAAAAAAAACATCAATGTTATTTTTCAGATGTCTTGGGATTAATAAGGTAAAAAAGATATAGGGATCCTTCATCAACATCCATGGAGGTAAATTGTATGAAGTTATAAAGACATGTCAACATGAATAATGACTACCATACGAACCAAACAGACAAAAACCATCAGTAGAAAGACCCAATCACGTGTTTCGGGCCTCTAAAGCAAAATATGGATGTAGACGGTCAAAATGTTTCCATTAATCACCAGTAGATGGATGATTCAACATTTTATCTGTTGAAATATTGGTTTTGTGCCATAACATCACTGGCGATGTGTTCTGAGACATAAATAAACACTTCAACCTGGGTGTAAGGGGGAAATATCTCAACTATTTTACAAGAATCAATCCAGACATCCCTAGTATAGCTTCTTAATACCTATATTTTCCACATGTTGGAAAACTATCCAATGACTCATTTTCACCAGAATATTAGATGCAATCATTTTCAAATTCATGAATCTCCTGATAAGTAAGCCATAGATTACGAACCAAACTCTTTCTCTCATAGTAATTTGTAGGCAACACATTTTCTTCTGGTAACAGTATTTTAAACAAAGAAAATATCTGATCAAAATAGTTGTTTGACATTTCATTATTTGATTTAATAGCCATAAAATTTTCAACCACTTCTAATTTTCTTATCTTGAAACTAGGATATAATGAATCCTCAGTAGATCTCAAGAAATCATAAAATTAGGATAGTTCCAACTCATGAGTTAAATCAATATCATCTTGAGTTTCAGTTTGTTTGTGACGTCCCGGACCCGGTTGCCCCTCAACCTGAGCCTCGAGCCCGGTTGGCCACATGACCCCTGGCTCATCTCCCCATAGGCCAGGGGCTACCGACTAGCAGTGGGGGTGTAATGGTAAGTCATTGGGGATACTTTTCCCCCATGTTAGATCACACAACGGAATATCAGCAAAGTAATACAAATAGAAGAATCACAAACAATGGATAAACAGGAGGAAAGGGGAACATACAAACCAAACGACAGAAGTAAGGAAAACCCTAATAAATATAAAAAGCCACATAGGTAGTGTCTGGTCCAAAATGGATGCATGGAAGGCTAATATAATGAAAGTATATGGCAAGCATGCTATACAGTAATACAGAAAGAAACAAAAGTAGTCCACGAGCATCTCTAGACAAGCTCGATCCTCTACTCTAGATCTCCCGCAAGAACATAAAAGTATCAACAAAATGAAGTTGGTACTTTTCCCCTACTGGTACCTGAAGCAGTAAAGTCTACACGGGTGCCTAGGAGGCTGCCAGGGTAGGGTGTGAGACAAGTCTCAGTAGGCCACCACCAATGATGTTTACATGTAAATCCAAATAGGTGTTCGCAAGAAAAGTGAGTAATAGACTGCAAGTAAGTAAAGCAATGTAAATAAACAACCCTCCCGCTTAGGTTCCGGAATGACACCATGCGGGTATACCTACTTCAGCTCATGGCTATGATTCTGAAAAATCACTAGAGGTATAAGTACATAGATATAGGTTATCACTAGCATGAGGTAAACATGCCTCTCGTCCATACTCCTCACATCTGTAATAATTATCTCTGTCCTGAGGTATCAATTCCTCTCATCCACAAGCACTGTAACTAGCGTGGTGTAAAAATGTATCCCACCCATAAAGGTTATAAAGGTATGAGTTATAAATGCCTCTCGTCCTCAAACACTGATATTTATCTTGCACGGGGTAAGAATTCCTCCCACCCAACACACATAGATTCATCTGCCACAAGGTAAGAATGCCTCCCGCCCAACACACGGTTTATCACAAGGTTGTCAACACAGCAAGGCATAACCATTCACATCACAATATATAAGGAAAACCATCTTATATCATAACACATTAACATTTCAAGGCATATCCCTCTTATAATATCACATAATCAAAACATGGCATACATACATTTCAATTCATTCAAGGGGTTCAGGCTATCTCATCCTAGCCAACCTCTAACCAAGTATTCTCATTTTCCTAACATGGGATATTCCCTTTCAAGACATATCATTAAGGTTCAAAGGTGAAAAGGGGCCAATTATAAAGGCATAACACCTATGGTTGACAACTCCTGGTCCATACCAAATCCAAACACCCTAACAAGGTTAGATTCATCATTCTTATACCACACAGGTCATTTAGATATGAAGCAGTCATTATAAATTCAAGTTTTGGTGAAATACAAACCATGAAATGACAACAATAACTCAATAAGGCGAAAACCCAAAATGGAAACCATGTGACCACCTACCTTAGAGCTGTAGGCGTAGGCTCGCTTGATATCAACCTCAGATTCAGAGTAGATCGAAAGATATCTGAGTTCCAGTCCAACGCCCTAGAAATAGAACATATGAGCCTGCATCCAAATAACAAGACGGAAGGAAAGACTTTCCAGTGTAGGAAGGATGCGTGAGGTTAGACTTACCTTGGGTGATCCAACACCTTTGACGGATCGAAGAATGGTCAATGGATGAAGAAATGGCAAGAGATTGAGAGAGGAGAGGGTTTGGAGCTCAAAAAGAGGTCCTCCCCTGAGTTCTGTCCACTGGAATGAAAAAGGAAAGGCTTAAGGCCTTAAAGATATTTAAGGGGAAAAATGTAAATTCACCCAGAATAGGGTCGCACGGTTTAGGTGCACAGTTTACCAAACCATGCGCAAACCGTGCACATCTCACTGCCTTCAGATAAAGGGTCGCACAGGTTAGGCGTATGGTTTACCCAAACCGTGCGCAAACCGTGCGCACCTCCCTGCCTCTAGACCAAAGGCCGCACAGTTTACCCAAACCATGCGCAAGCTATGCACAGGCCATGCGCCCTTGTTTGCAAGTCCATTTCTGAAACTCCCGATCTTTGAACAAACCCCAGAAACTCCCCAGAACTTCCTTAGAACATCACACACATTAAACAAGTTTAAAGGAAAGGTTCGAAAGTAAAACTAATGATCCGTACCTTTTCCAAAGAGTCGGGTCATTACAACCTCCCCTCCTTAAAGAAACTCATCCCCGAGTTGGCCTTCCGAGGGTACTGAGGTGTCATCAATGAAAAGCTCTGGCCATTGAGAACGTATATCAGCCTCTTGCTCCTAGGTCTTGTCCTGTACCCGGCCGTGCTGCCATAGCACCCAAACAAGAGGAACAGACCTGCCACAGAGTGTCTTCACACACCGGTCAACAATTCACATCGGATATTCCTCGAAGGAAGCATCCACATCCAGTTCAACCTCATCAGGCTGAAAAACATGATTCGGATCTGAAAAGTACTGGTGTAGCTGAGATACATGGAAAAAATCGTGCATGACCTGATATCTCTATAGAAGTGCAAGCTGGTAAGCTACTGGCCTGATCCGCTTCATCACTTAAAAGGGTCCTATGAACCTTGGTGAGAGCTTACCCTACTTCTGTACACATCTCTGCCCCAACGTGGGTGAGACATTCAAGAAAACCTGGTCCCCAACCTCAAACTCAAGAGGTCGCCAGTGCTTGTTAGCATAGGACTGCTGTCTAGACTGAGCTGTCTGTATATGCTTCCTAATAAGTTGTATCATCTCCGTAGTCTCCTGCACAAGACATGGTCCAAGAATAGTTGCCTCCCCTGATTCAAGCCTACACAAAGGCGAGTGAAAAGGCCTACCATATAAGACTTCATAGGGAGCCATCTCAATGGTAGCCTAGAATATATTGCTATAACTAAACTCGACAAGAGGAATGTGTTTCTACCATGAACCTCCAAAATCTAGAACATAGGCATGTAACATATCCTCTAGTACCTGTATAGTCCGCTCAGTCAGTCTGTCAGTCTGCGGGTGATAGGTCATTCTCAAAAGTACCTACGTAACCAAGGCCCTCTGTAAACCCTGCCAGAAACGAGATGTAAAATGAGGATCTCTATCCGAGACAACAGATAAAGGTGCTCCATGAAGGTGCACTATTTACTTAACATACATTCTTCCCAAGTCGTCAACCGTGAAGGTCTCCCGCATAGGTAAGAAATGCGTGACCTTCGTCAGACAGTCAAAGATAACCCATACTACATCATTTCCATGAGGTGACCTGGGTAAACCCGTTACAAAGTCCATAGAAACATCATCCCATTTCCACTACGGAATGGACAAAGGCTGCAAAAGCCCCTCCGGATGCTGATGTTTTGCCTTCACCTGCTGATAGGTGGAACAATGTGTAATGAAACCGGCTATCTCCTGCTTCATGCTAGGCTACCAGTACTGTCGTTGCAAATCACGATACATTTTGGTGATGCCTGGGTGAACTGCCCATACAGAGGTGTGGAAATCCCTCATCATCTCCTCTCTGATGTCTGCTAGGACCCATACGCGCCCACGAAACAATAAAGTATCACCCTCATCCACAGTCCAATCTGTAGAGGCATCATCAACGACACTCTCTCCTATAACAAGGCCTTCCAGATCTAATAACAATCTTTCCCTGACCCGTTCCAAAAGAGTAGATTTCACTACTAAGGCTGAGAGAACAGTCTGGCCCTGACCCTCTTGAACCTCAACATGCATCTCTGAAAATAGGGCCATCAGTTTCCACTCCTCATTATCTTCCCGAACCACTTTCGACTGAGTTTTCCAACTTAGCGCATCGTCTACTGAATTTCCTTTCCCAGGAGTGTAGGCCAGTTCAAAGTCAAAGGGTTGCAGGTACTCGACCCACCTACGTTGCCTGAGATTTAGATCCCACTGAGTGAATATATATTTGAGGCTTTTGTGGTTAGTGAATACCACAAAACGATCTCCCAAAAAATAGTGTCTCCAACAACGTAAGTCATATACAACCGCGGTGATCTCGAGGTCGTGCGTCAGATAATTCCATTCATGAGGCTTTAACTGACGAGAACCATATGCAACAACTCGCTCATCCTGCATCAAGACAGCTCCAAGACCAATACCTGACGCATCAAAAAAGATCTTATAAGCTTTTCCTGGCTCTGGTAAGATCAGTATCAGTGCTGAGGTTAGTCTGCACTTCAGTTCCTGAAAAGCTACTTCACAAGGTTCTGAGCAAATGAATCTCACCCCCTTTTTGGTGAAAGCAGTAATCGGTGCTGATTGGCGTGAAAATTCTTGAATGAACCGCCTATAATATCTAGCAAGCCCCAAGAAACTCCTGATATCAAAGACTTTCTTGAGATGCTCCCAAGAAACTACAGCACTCACCTTCTCAGGGTCAACTGAAACTCCAGACTCAGAAATAATTTGACCCTAGAAGTGAACCTTATTTATCCAAAAGTGGCATTTTCTGATCTTAGAATAAATTTGATACTCTCTTAGTGTATTCAGCACGATCTCAAGATGGGTTTCATGGTCGTGTCTCGATTGTGAATAGACTAAGATATCATCCACAAATACAACCACAAAATAATCAAGGTACGGGTGAAAAATATGATTCATAAGTTCCATAAACACTGTAGGTGCATTTATAAGCCCAAACGACATGACTAGGTACTCATAGAGACCATACCTGCTCCTGAACGTTGTGCGAGGTATGTCTGAAGTCCTAACATGCACCTGGTGATATCTTGACCTCAAATCTATCTTTGAAAACACCTTCGCTCCTCTGATCTAATCGAAGAGGTCGTCAATTCAAGGTAAAGGATACCGATTCTTAATAGTCAGCTGATTCAACTTGCGATAATCCATGAAAAGAAAAAGGGTACCATCTGCCTTCTTGGAAAAAAGAACTTGTGATCCCCAAGGAGAAGTACTGGGATGTATAAATCCTTTTGCTTCCAGGTCTTCCAACTGACTCTTAAGATCTAGAAGTTCCTTAGGTGCCATCCTATAAGGAGGAATGGGCACTGGTGCTGCTCCTGGTATAAAAACAATTGTAAACTCCAACTCTCGCACTGGAGGTAGACCAGAGAAATCATCAGGAAAGACATCACTGAAATGCACCATCACAGGAGGATAAACAGGGGGTTGTAACCCTTAGTCAACAAGACAAAGACTGGAAACCTGTTCCATGAAACCACCTAAACTCTGGTGTTCCGGTCCTTCTCGTGTCTCACTAAGATTCCATTCTCCCTTATGCATATGCGTATCACCCTATGGTGACGTAAACGCCACCCTTAGATGATAGCAATCAATATGGGCTCTATAGGGAACTAACCATTCCATCCCGATTATTACATCAAAACCTGTCATATCCAGAACATACAGGTTACACACAAAAAGGTAACCATCCACCTCAAGGGGACAATTTTGACAACGAAGAATTACCTATGAACGGATACCTAATGGGGTATCTAACAAGATTATACCATGATATGACTCAATGTAGAGGCCCAAACATCCGATAATCACCTCCGATATAAAAGGGTGAGAAGCACCTGTGTCAAAAAAAGCAGATACTAACTTAGAGGCAACTAGAATCATACCTCGTATAGTAGATGGTCCGGCGTACTGATCCTGCGGCGTAGGCTCAACTGCATACAACTGGACGACACCACGACCCTGAGTCACAACCTGGCTACCTTGAGCAGACCCGCCCTACTGGCGCTGAGAGTCATTCACCTGATCACCTCTACCTCGATTGTCGCCACGTCCTGATCGGCCGATGGTATTCCAACTTCTTGAATGACGTGATCCTGCCGATCCAGCGCCAGATCGTGTAGTAGGTACAGATCCCTGCTCACTGGACCCTGGGGGAAAAGTCCTGCAGAAGCGGTGGAGATGAACCAACCTACCACAACCTCTGCACTCCACTGGGTTTCAGATACACTGCCGATTCATATGTCCTGGCACCCCACATTGGTGACAGATATGAGTACCACCTGAGAAAAGGTACTGACCACCACTAACACCGCGGGAGTACTCAAAAAACTGCTTCTTCCTAGAAGCAGATCTACTAGAACCCTTCAGTGTCAAACCGCCCTGGTTTACACTATCTGCTTCTCTAAAGTTCCTCTTTGTGATTAGCGCCTGATTGAAAATCTATGAAACAGTCATCACCCTAAACACATTAACCTATGACCAGATGGCGTAACACAACCCATCCTCAAAACGCCTAGTGGCCATGAGATCATCAGCAGCTAGTGTAGGAGAAAAACGCAATAACACAGTGAAATGGGACGAATATTCCATGACTGTCATAGTACCTTGCTGCAGATTCATAAACTCCCTAGCTCTATCATCCCTCAAAGTATGGGAAAAGAAGTAATCGTAAAAGACGATCTGGAAATCAATCCAGATCATATCTCTCTGCTGTCCCGACTGGGTGATGAAATCCCACCACCTCTTCACTGAACCACATAGAATATAATCTATGAGATTGACCCTCCTCTCTAGAGGTGTCTCAAGGTTCTCGAAGATGGTCAGAATAGCTTCTAACCTGGACTCCGCAGCAATTGGTCCTCCATCTCCTGTAAAAGTTGGAGGATTCTGCGACTGAAACTCGCGGGTCAACTCTAATATGCTTGGGGTAGGTCGTACTCCACCTTGCACACTCTGCATAAAACACAAGAAGCTATCAAGGAACTGGGCATCGACGCCCATCTCAAGAATAGCAAGATGAGCCACAGGTGGCTCAATAGGAAGCTCAACTGGTGGCTTAGGGCCTGCCACCTCAGGAATGTGATCGTCGCCACCTTCAGCACATGCGACTCGAGGACGTCTCGGAGGCATATTGCTACAATTCCAAACGAACATCTCAAAAGAACAAAACAACAAAATAAAGGTTGAACTCTAGAATATAGGACATGTACTAATCCATCCTACCCCTAAGATCACCTATGCACACCAATGTAAAAAACTTAGTAAAACCTGCAACTGGTTAAAATTAAATTAACCCAGTGATATGGCATTTCCAGCCCATAAGGGCCCATACTCCTCATGAACTAAATGATGACACACAATTGGATTTCATTTCTCATTTACTAGCACTAATCAAGAATTTAAATTTCATTTAAAGAAAAAGATTGGTTTAGTTGGAATGTTATTTTCCAAACCATAAGGGCCCATACACCTTATGAACCAAAGAGTGACACCCACTAAAACCACATCATTCCTCAATCCACAATAAGCTTAAAGGGATAGAACAAAGGCACATATATAAACAACAGGAAATGCTCGCTCAAAATTTAAACTTGACATGGAAAAATGCATGGACTAATCATATTGTGCCTATCGTGATGCATGTTCTAATGCATAACCCTCATTCATCGGGTTGAACCATGAAATCCAGATTCCAACTTTGCAAATCTCAATAACATCACAAAACATGTGAAGCACCAAATGGTGAAACGATATCAACAGTAAATAGAAGAATCAATAACAACATAAAATAGGAAACTTGCTCTTTCCCCCGTACATGGGTTCACGACGCCCAAGCACGACTTATAACTAAGTCCCTAAGCATTCCCATTATCTAATTCTATAGTCACAAAATAGTAAAGAAAGAAAGAAAGAAAGAAATCCTTTGATACCAATTTATGACATCCCGGACCCGGCTGCCCCTCAACCCGAGCCCAGAGCCCGGTTGGCCACATGACCCCTGGCTCGTCCCCCCATAGGCCAGGGGCTGCCGACTAGCAGCGGGGGTGTAATGGTAAGTTAGTTGGGGGACTGTACCCCCATGTCAGAGCACATAGAGGAATAGCAATAAATTAATACAAATAGTGGAATCATAACCACTTGATAAACATGAGGAAATAGGAAACGTACAAACCAAACTACAGAAGTAAGGAAAACCCTGATAAATATACAAAAGCCAAATAGGTAGTGTCTGGTCCAAAATGGATGCATGGCTTGCTGATACAATGAAATTATATGGAAATCATGCTATACAGTAATATAAAAAGAAACAAAAGCATTCCATGAGAATCTCTAGCCAAGATCGATCCTTTGCTCTGGATCTCCCACAAGAACATACAAGTATCAACAACCTGAAGCTGGGCCATTGCCCCTACTGGTACCTGCAGCAGTAAAGTCTACATAGGTTCCCAGGAGGCCACCTAGGTAGGGTGTGAGACAAGTCTTAGTAGGCCACCACCAACGATGTCTACGTGTAAATACAAATAGGTGTTCAAAAGCAAAGTGAGTAATAAACTACAAGTAAGTAACTCAAAGTAAATAAACAACCCTCCCGCTCAGGTTACAAAAGGACACCAGGTGGGTCTACCTTCTTCAGCTCATGGATGGGATTCTAAACAATCACCAGAGGTATAAGTACATAGATATAGGTTATCATTAGCACAAGGTAAACATGCCTCTCTTCCATACTCCCCACATCTGTAATAATTATCTCTGGCCTGAAGTATGAATGCCTCTCATCCACAAGCACTGTAACTGGTGTGGGGTAGAAATGCCTCCCACCCATAAAGGTTATAAGGGCATGAGGTATAAATGCCTCTCATCCTCAAACACTGAGATTTAGCTGGCATGAGGTAAGAATGCCTCCTGCCCAAAACACAGAGATTCATCTGGCACGGGGTAAGAATTCCTCCCACCCAACACACAAGTTATCACAGGGTTGTCAACACAACAAGGCATAACAATTCACATCACAATATATAAGGCTAACCATCTTATATCATAACAAATTATCATTTCAAGTCATATCCCTCTTATAATATCACACAAGCAAATCATGGAATACATACATTTCAATTCATTCAAGGGGTTTAGGCTATCTCGTCCTAGAAAACCTCTAACCAAGTCATCTCATTTTCCTAACATGGAAAATTCCCTTTCAAGACATATTATTAAGGTTCAAAGGTGAAAAAGGGACAATTCTCAAGGCATAACACCTATAGTTGACCACTCCCAGTCTATACCAAATCCAAACACCCTAACAAGGGTAGATTCATCACTCTTATACCACACGAGTCATTTAGATATGAAGCAGTCATTATAAATATGGGGTTTGGGGAAATACAAACCACGAATCGAAAACAATAACTCAATAAGGAGAAAACCCAAAATGGAAACCACGTGACCACATACCTTATAGTTGTAGGCAAAGGCTCGCTTGATATCAACCTCAGATTCGCAGTAGATCAGAAGAGATTGGAGTTCCAGTCCAATGCCCTAGAAATAGGGCATATGAGCCTCCATCAAAATAATAAGACGGAAGGAAAGATTTGCTGATGAAGGAAGGGTGCATGAGGTTAGCCTTACCTTGGGTGATCCAACACCTTCGACAGATTGAAGAACAGTCACCTGATGAAGAATCGACAAGTGATTCAGAGAGGAGAGGGTTTGGAGCTCAAAAAGAGGTCATCCCCTGAGTTTTGTCCGCTGGAATGAAAAAGGAAAGGCTTAAGGCCTTAAATATATTTAAGGGAAAAACTATAAATTCACCCAGAACAGGGTCACATAGTTTAGGTGCATGGTTTACCAAACCGTGCGCAAAACGTGCGCATCTCACTGCCTTCAGATAAAGGGTCGCATGGGTTAGGCGCACGATTTACCCAAACCGTGCGCAAACCGTGCGCACCTCCCTGCCTCCAGACCAAAGGCCGCACAGTTTATCCAATCCCTATGCAAGCCGTGCGCAGGCTGTGCGCCATTGTCTGCAAGTCCATTTCTAAAACTCCTGGGCTCCGAAAAAACCCCAGACACCTCTGGACCTTCCTTAGAACATCAAACACATTAAAAAAGTTTAAAGGAAAGGTTTGAAAGAAAAACTAACGATCCGTACCTTTGCCAAAGAGTTGGGTTGTTACATTTTTGTATAGATGGTCCTGCAACATCATGTACTAAATATTGAAATCATGACGGATCTAGAATCAATTTATTAGAATATTTTCTGGAACTGTGTTCATCGTGTTGATGCCAAAAAACATAATCTGGTTGAAAACCAAAATGCAAGAGATGTCCCCCAACCGTGTCAAATGTGTCAAACGTTCTCAGAGCACATTTTTTTTACAAGGACACTTAATTTTTCCTTCTGAATCATATTCTAGTTTTGATGATGAAAATGATAAAAAGCTTCAACACCATCAATATATATAGGATTTAAACCAGAACTGTTTGGATTTCTGTGCTGATTTATCCAAGCGCGATCATTTAATATTGAATATTTTTGACTTCCTTGTTTCATATTTTTCTACAAAATATAAAATCATCACTATTTTTCAATAATTTTAAATTATAAATATATTATCTGGAAAAAGAAGATAAATAATTACAACTACTTTCTATTAATTACCATTATTTACGGGTGACACAATTTCTAGTGGATTGATGGATAATCCTTTGTCCAATATTTCATTAACTTTAAACTTTCGCACACTGAAATCACAATGAAGAATCTACTCAGAGGTACGCAAAAACATTCTCGTGCATATGAGAATGTATAACCCTACCTCCGAGCATATTCTTCATTATGATTTATGTGTGGGAAAGATGCTAGTAAATGAGCCATCAGACAAAAGAGCCCCCTTTTCGTCGATGAATCATCTTCTTACAAATGTCACCACATGAAAACATTATAAAAATGTGGTCCTATGAAATCATATTCAAACTCGTGCATACGAGATTGGATATGCATATGAAGAAGCACACTTTTCATAATGTTTTGAGTCAGCAAAAGTTGAAAGGAGAAGAGTCATTGAGCAAATGGAGTGTCACCAATCCAGTGAAAATAATTACAAGTTATTAAAAGTTATTGATAACAATTTATTTTATTCCTAATTAATTATTAATAATTATTACTATTTTTACTATTTTTTACAAATTATTACAAATTATTAAAAATTATTACAATTTATCTAATTATTACAAATTATTACCAATTATTATAAATTATTAAAAATTATTAAAAATTATTTCAAAATATTACAAATTATTACTAATTATAAAAAATTATTACTAATTATTACTAATTATTACTAATTAGTTCAAATTATTACTAATTATTACTAATTATTTCTAATTATTACTAATTGTTACTAATTATTACTAATTATTACTAATTATTAATAATTATTAATAATTATTACTAATTATTACTAATTATTACTAATTAATACTAATTATTACTAATTATTAGTAATTATTACTATTTATTACAATTTATTACTATTTATTAATAATTATTAATAATTATTACTTATTATTACTATATATTACTAATTATTACTAATTATTACTAATTATTACTAATTATTACTAATTATTACTAATTATTAATAATTATTACTAATTATTACTAATTATTACTAATTATTACTAATTATTACTAATTATTACTAATTATTAATAATTTTTACTAATTTTTACTAATTATTACTAATTATTTCTAATTATTCCTATTTATTACTAACTATAACTATTTATTACTATTTATTAAAAATTATTACAAATTATTACAAATTATTACTAATTATTATTAATTAGGACTAATTATTACTAATTATTACCAATTATTACTTTTTATTACTATTTATTACTATTTTTTATATTTATTACTATTTATTACTAATTATTACTAATTATTACTAATTATTACTAATTGTTACTAATTATTACAAATTATTAATATTTATTACTAATTATTACTAATTATTACTATTTATTACTATTTCTTACTATTTCTTACTATTTATTACTATTTATTATTAATTATTACTAATTATTACAAATTATTACTAAATATTACAAAATATTACTAAATATTACTAATTATTACTAATTATTACCAATTATTACTAGTTATTACTAATTATTACTAATTACTAATACTTATTATTACTTATTCTTATTTATTTCTATTTATTCCAATTTATTCCAATTTTTTACTAGTTATTCCTATTTATTCCTATTTATTATTATTTATTCCTATTTATTCCTATTTTTTTATTTTTTATTTATTCTTATTTATTCCTATTTATTTCAATTTATTTCTATTTATTTCGATTTATTTTTTATTTATTGCTATTTATATCTATTTTTTGCAATTTATTTCTATTTATAGCTAATTATTGCTATTGATTTCTATTTATTCCTATTTGTTTCAATTTATTCCTATTTATTGTTATTTATTCCAATTCATTGCTATTTATTCCTATTTATTACTAATTATTCATATTTATTACTAATTATTTCTATTTATTCCTATTTATTACTAATTATTCCTATTTATTACTACTTGTTACTAATTATTACTATTTATTACAATTTTTTCCAATTTAATACTATTTATTCCTATTTATTACTATTTATTACTATTTATTACTATTTATTCCTATTTAATACAATTTATTCTTATTTATTACTATTTACTATTTATTATTATATATTATTACAAATAAATACAGATAACAAAACAATTTAAATCTAAAATAAATACAACTAATCAATAATAATTAAAATTAATATAAAAAAATTAAGTAAATACTAAATTAAATAAAATTTAAATACCTATAAACTTGATCTCCTATTGATGTAGACGACTTCACAAATTCTTCGTAAAAAAACTATCTCAAAGAAATTTTCACTTTGAAAATAGAGTTTAGAGAGAGAGAGAAAGTGAGAATTGAGAGGAGGAATAGAAAAACGGATGAGGGGTATATATTGGTTAGATTACTTGCGACGAGACTATTTACGATGGTTCCCGTCGCAAATACCTTCGCTCGCATTAATTACTATCGGTGGATAAAAGGGTATTTGCGACGGGAACCATCACAAAAATATCCTGTCGACACAATTTTTGCGATGGGACAACATTGCGTTGCAAAAACCTATTTACCGCCGCCGGGTATTTGTGACGGGTCTCATCGCAAATACCCTCCGACTGACGCACTATTTGTGATGGGGGAATCCCCCGTCGCAAACAACCTTCTCGCAGTTTGGCGTGCAAACTATGCCTAACTATTTGCGACATGACCCCAAATCCCGTCGCAAATAACCAATCATTTGCGACGGGTCGAATCCCCCGTCGTGAAAAGCCTATGGGACATACTATTTGCGATGAGATTAATTCCTGTCGCAAATAGCATATCGCAAAAACTATTTTCCCCGTAGTGAAATATCGGAAACCAATTAATTAAAATATAGATCCGGCATTTCATGACATAACCTAGATAACCCACTAAATCATGAAACGAGTCGGAACTGACAGGTACCGAAGGGTGTCCCCAATCATAATGGGAGGGTGACTAGTGATTGGGAATTAAAACCAATCAAGGTGGAACCATTTCCCCATTATAAAACCAAAACAATAAAACTACAGTGGAAATAAACCAACACCTTTCAGTATTCCAATAAATTTATCAAGAGAAAAGTAACACAAGGCAGGTAATTACAAAAAAATATAGAACATCAAGCCAAAAATAACCCACCATATAGCATATCCAACTCCTAAATCCATTATATCATGAACACTCACCACCTCCAAGTGGTGATTTCCCTTTTCATGGAACTTGAAAAATAAAATCTACAAATTCCAAAAGTTATATAAATGATATGATAAACAGTATTTTAGTATGATCCCACCAAGATATTTCATATACATTCCATAATCAATAATCCAAATATGATTAATTTTAAATAGAATATGGAATTGTAATATTTTCATAATTTTACAATAAAAAATTACCATTAAATCATTTTAATGGAATGAATAAAACTTATAATGAATAGAAATTTCTATCAAAAAAGAAATGGATCGACATCTCTATCAAATTTTAATAAAGGTAATATTTTAAAACACTTGAATATTAATTCATTTTCAATCTTAACACCATGGTTATAAGCCACAAGATTAATTAGTAAGGATCAAGGATCATCACACATCTCTACGAAAAATGGCTCAAAGTTTTCAAATGTCCCTATATCTCATACCTAAGGTAAATATCTGTCCTTCTGAAAAAAATTAACTCATTGTACACATCAATGTTTACTAGAATTTTCATTATTAATCCATTATTAGATATAGAAAATAAATTCCTTGGGTTCTTGTCATAGACTACCCACCTAACTAACTAAAAACCCATGTGCTTGAATAAATTAATCTTGGGGGAAATCATTCATCTCAAATTAGAATCATTAGTCCAAATTAAAGTAGACACAAACCAAGATTTCAAAAATTCCATTCCATTTCAAAAAATAACAACTAACCATTTTCATAAACACAAATTCCTTTCAAAGAATTCATTTCATTTGAAATCCATAAAAAATTTCTTTCTTTATTTTCGAAAAACTATTCACCAAATTCATTTATCAACAATTTCATTTCAATTACATTCATTTTTCAATAATCAAAACGTTATTTTAGAATACATTTCTGAAGATTTTGTATCACACACACCATGTAACTTGAAGAAATATATCAACAATCTAAGATCATTATTTTTAAATAAATTTAACATCCCATTAATAAAACAAGAATTTTTTATTTTAATTGATTGGAATTTAATTATGAATGTACCTACCATTATCAAGGTATCATCAATAACCCAACAAGGGATCGAAAATTTTAGAGTTAAATGGATTAAATCAATCAATAGGGTGTCCAAGAAACAAAATCCAAAATTTGAGATATGGACACAAAAACAACACATTGATCAACATCTCCTGAATATAGGAGAGACATGTGGTAAATATGAATTCATTATTGAATCACGATTATTTTTATCGATGTAGATTCTGAACAACAATAGGCACTTTGATCTATAAAGATTCAAGGTTGGAAGGTCCAAATTTTCCTCAAGACAGTCTCCAATATCATAAGTGTTGAATGAGGTTTGAGTGAGAGGAGTTTAAAGTGAAAACATAGGTTTCAAAATCTTTAATTATGATACTAACATGGATTACATCACCAATATTGGTGGCACTAGAATGATGATGGATTGAACATAAAAGTCAGTGGTTCTAGGTAGAATGCCTCATCCATTGGAAACCCAACCAATAGGCCGGTTGAGTTCCTATATGAACTCTATTATGCCTGCATGTCACCATCTTGCTGATGACCCAATCTAGCTTTCTAATAGGATTCCTAGAGAAAATACACCCTATTAACATGCCATTATCTATCTAGTGACCATCATCGTCTAGTTAGTGAACATTTTGTAGTTATCCTCAATTATTATCCTAATTCCATCCAAAATAAAAACACCTAAGCTCCTCTTATACGCTCTAAAAAGAATCAAATAGAAAAACTAGAGCCCTAAAGAGTATAATTTTTATATAAAAACCCATTAGTCAACATGAAATAATGAATAGAAAAAAGAACCAAAGGTCATACCTGAAAGAGAGTTTAGGGATGATAGAAACCAAGATTTGGGGATTCTAGAATAATGGTTAATGAAAATTAATTTAGTTGAATGACTTACACCATGATTTATATCATGATGAACATGGTAGCCTAGGTAGTAAGGTGGGTATTCCAATACATGGACATTAAAAATGTGTTGCCTCAACCTATCAATGGTTAGAGGGTGAAAATGGTACTAAATGATAATGAATAGTGGGAATTCATTCATTAGGGGAAGATACCTATTTCCCTTAGGTCTGAAATCTTGGAATGTGTGCACACCTACATCCATATTTCACTGAGATGTGTGGAGATCCTTGATCCTTAATGTAACTAACCATAGGGATTATAACACAATTGATATGATTGAAAATGAATTTACATAATAGTGATTATAAAATTCTTTGTTCATGAATGTTTGATTGAGATACTGATTTATTCCTATTTTGACGGAAATTATTATTCATTCCTTGTGTTATTCTATTTATTCAAATGATTTGAAGAGCATGTTTTGTTATAAAATTTTGATAATATTACCATTCCATGTTCTATTTAAAATTAATAATATTTTACATTTTAATTATGGACTACATATGAAATATCAGGATGGGATAATAATATGATAGTATTTATCACACCCTACATATTCCTTTAAGAGTATATATACATTCTTTTTCTACATCCAAGAAAAGTGAAACCACCGCTTTGAGGTGGTGAGTGTTCATGATAGTGGAACGTTGGGACTTTAGGGGGGTAGACAGAGTATGTGACACATATGTTATATGGATATGTGGATCTATGTGATGTTTTTCGATTATTATTTTGTTTCTAGTTTAGTACTTGACTTACATGTGGTACCTTTCTCTTATGGAATATATTTGAATAATATGATATTATGATATTTTTCTCCTTCCATTGTATTTTTTGGTTTTCTTGTGTTGAAATCATTGTCCATGACTATATTTGATTCATATTCACTAGTCACCATCCCATGGGGATTTATAATTCACTTTTGGAAATTTTAGGTCCAGTTTGGATCCCTATTTAGTGGGTTATCTAATCCAGGTTGTGAGAAATTGATATCATATTTGGTTATGAATCTTATTAAGTATTGGTATTAAAATTAATAAATATTTTTATATAGGAGATATGTTTTTATGACTTTATGGGTATTTTACAAGTGATTTCGTATCCATATCTCATCATATGGAGCCTTAAGATACCGTGAGTGGTTAGGAAAAGGAGTATTTGAGGAAATTAATTGATCAACTTATGGACTTTTCCCAAAACTATATATGAGAAAATATGATCCAATGTTGAGTTATATATGATTGTGTTGATGTTATTATTCCTCTTGATTGGTGTTTCACTATTATTTGTTGAAATTGTGTAGTATGAGGACCCTATGTTGTAATTTTAAAAGGCTTCAGGAGAGATATACTGATGAACCGTAACAAGTGAACTCTCCACTCAATTAGAACCTCATATAGGCGGTAGTTCATGCTATTTAACCTTGGGGCCTTAGTACCACACTTTCCCCCCATTTAGGCTAGAGATACTTTAGAGGCATAGGGTTGGTTTGTAAAAATTTAATGAATCTTTATTTTCATGGAGATGTTAGATTCCATTAAGGTGAAATGTTTTTTTCTTCATGATTGAATAGGCCTGTAAGAGATTTCACGATGTTATATTTTTAGTGAAGTGAAAATAGTGATTAGAGGGGAAATATAATATGACCCTTTTAATGGAGAAATGTTATCCATAATCGATGGTATTGGTTAAGACCATGTATTTTCACAACCTTCAAAATGGGGATTGGATAGTGACTCAGTATGAAAATAATTTTGTTAAACTAAATTATTTTTCACCAAAGATTGTATCAAATGATAATTTTAAGGCCATGAGGTTTTAGATGGGTCTTTAATCAGATATATGATTCCTAGTATTTATGCTAAATCTTTCCTCTAACAATGATGTTCTAGGTAGGGCTCTAATTCTGTTGACCTAGCAGGTAGGTGATGGTTGATTATAGTTCCACCTACACCTAATGGAAGCATTAATGGTTATTGTAAGGGGTTGATGAAGTGAAACGAACCTCTTAGTAGAAATAGTATAAGATTCCCTCTCTAATAAAATTCTTATAGATCGAAAATAATGTATATTAAATGCTGAGTAACTTTTTTAAAATATGGAAAGGTTTGGAACTAAAATTGTTCTATCATGGTGGAATAAAAAATTTATATCTTGTGAAAATGTTCAAGGAACATAATGATGTTTTTCAAGGTTTTTACTAACTTGGGTAGTGGAATAGGATAATCCGTAATATGATTATCTATGATATAGTAGGATAATTTTAGAATAATTGGATTCCTACCATAGAAATAATAAATAAATAATCTTCATACAATTGATGTGTATCTAGTAGGAAATGATGTTGTTCATATGATAGTGAAACATACCATTTGAATTGATTCCTCTTTAGTGAATAATTTATTATAAATTTTGGCCTATTATCATTTCATATCATCCCACACTATGGAATTTTTGAATCTACCAGAAGAGATCATTCTTTATGTAATGGTGATTGCAACACATCTCTAGATGAAGAGAGATAAGGGTCTCTAAGTCCCCTCTTATGCTTTGAATTTTTTGAAGATCAATATTTGTTAGACTTTTTCATTAATGAAATGAAATCTATGGAATTTATTCTCAAAATCAACTTTTAATTTTCTCATTTATTGACTTTTGTCATTGTTGGGTATCCTTTAATACCTGTAATGGATATCTATTTGTCTTTTTGGGACAATAACATATGAGGTCTAGCCATGTAGAAACTCATATTCCAGAGCTGGTTAGATGATATCATTTCATATTGTGATATGGAGAAGTAATTATCTTATAATTGAATTCCCCATAAGTCCATAACATTTCTAATATATTTTATGTCATGAATTTATGGTCTACAACTCTAGATGGTGGTAGAGTTCCTTATTGACATGGTTTCAGGTACTCAACCAATGTTTATTACCTCTTACCATATGTCACCAGTTGAATTGGTGGGGCTAAAGGATCAGTTGGATGAATTTATGTCCAATGGTTTCAATCAACCAAGTGTGTCACAATGGGTAGCTTCATTGATTTTTTTCATGAGGGTCAATGGACCCCAAATATTGTGTGTTGACTATCGAAAGATCAATCAGTTTACAATCAACAAGAATTATCTGTTTCCCTATATGGATTATTTTTTTATCATATTAATTGAAAAAATAGTTTTATATGATTGATCTTTAGTATGGTTACCATCAGCCCATGACCAAGGAGTCAGATATCCAAAATAACACATTCTGGAGAAGGTATGGTCACTATGAGTATCTTGTTATGTTGTTTTCCAATATAACTCTCCATTAATTTTTTTGAAACTAATGAATATTATTTTCCCCTAGTATCTAGACTCTTTAATAATGGTATTTTTGGACGAAATCATTTTTGATAAAAAATTATAGGAGGATAATGCACTACATTTGAGGATGACTTAGTACTTCTTTAGGAATCATCATCTTTATTTCGAGATATCAAAGTTCAAATTATGGATTCGAAACGTGAATTTTTTAGGGAATTGTTTTTAAGAACATGGTTTACCAATTGATCCTAGTAAGGTGAGAGTTTTCATTTCACGGGAGGAACCAAAAAATTTATTCAATATTTAAATCTTATGGGGATTATAATGGTATTCAGTTTGGTTTGTTAATTATTTCTCCAAGATAGTTTCTTTACTTACTACTATTACTTAGAAGGGAGTGAATTTCATTTTGTATTTATGATTCCAAGAATACTTGAATGAGTTAATGTTCCATTTGTATTCATCTCTAATTATGAATCTTCAAGAGTTTGGGTAGGGCTATGTGCCTTTTTGCGATGCATTAGGTTTGGGTTTGGGATATGATCTCATTCAGGGTGATCATGTGGTGTATTATGATTATAATAAAATTAATCCACTTGATATAAATTATCCAACTCATGATCTAGAACATAAATCTCTGATTCAAATTGTTATGGGTTAGAAAAACTACATTTTTCAAGAATGTGTTACAATTTAGAATGAACATAAAATCTTGTTTTATATCTTTTCATATAAATACTTTCATCGCTAATAGAGGGTATGTGTGTAAAACCTATAATACTTTGATGTGGAAATCACATAAACCCCATGGAAGTGGATGTTGTTTTTTTTCTCTATGTAGAAAGTATACATCCTAGATTGTGAAGGAAACATCTAAGGAGTGGAATCTCAGGGAACTCTTTCCACACTTGCATTTGAAAGTCTTATAGTATGATATTCGGTTTTTTCTAGTAAGTGTCCAGTTGATTTCCAATATTCTTGATATTATCCTCTAGGATAAATTTATCTATGAAAAGTTCTAAGGTATTATTAATTATTTATATTGTGGGATACTATTGATGAATGGTCTCTATATTCAAAAGGTATTCTTTTCATCACAAATATTTATTCTGTCTCATCACCTATGAAAAAGATTATGAGAGGGGATTTTAATCATTCCCAATAAGTGGTTTACATATGCATGACTGATATGTTTTAGGATATGAGGCATCTATTCTAATGGAATTGTATAAAATAAGACATAATTGATTTTGATTTTTGTTATTACACCTTTAAACTGATCAAGGCTAAGTATCAGAAAGATTCTAATATTATCCAATACATCCCTGATCAAACTTGAAAATAAAATTAGATCTCAATGGAATTTAATATTATGATTTCTTATACTTCTCAAGGAATGAAGGAAATTTTAGTGGTGATTTAATGATGAACCAAATCAGATTAATTTACTCATACTTATCATAAGTGTAAAGTTGATGATTTCATAAAATTTTATGAGCAAGAGATTTTCAAATTGAACAGTGTTCTATCTTCCATTGTTTTAGATAAAGATCCTCATTTTAACTCCTAGTTTAGGTGAGGTCTCTAGGTGGTGATGAGATCCTAGGTCAGGTTAATCATAGTGTATCATCCGGAAATATATGGTCTAATAGTATGAGTTATAAAAATTATGGAAGACAAGATCTATTATTACATCCTTGAATTTGGATAAGAGTGGTACTGAAATTTCAAACCGGATGAGTTTTCCTAAAATAATAGCTACCATTCAGGCAATAAAATGGAACCCTTTGAGGCATTGTATGTTTATCTTTGTGAGTATCATATTTATTGGTTGTAGATTGGTGAAGCTACCATTATGGGACATATCATGGTCCAATATAAGGAAATGAAGATCCCTATGATTTATCAGATGTTGGTGATGTCTAAGAGCCGATATAAATCTTATAAAGTTTTTTTTGGAAACAATTTGGAGTTCATGAAAGGTAATTAGGTATTCTTAAGCATCTCATCTCAACTGGGTCACTAAAAACTTAAAAAATAAGGGATGTTAACACAAATATACATGAGACCCTTTGATGTTGTAGAATAGACTTGAAAGGTGGAATACCATTTGGTCCACCCAATATAAATGACGTCAATCGATATTGCACATCAAGTTTCTTTACTTGAGAGATATATTTCAGACCTGTCACATGTTTAAAATTGGGAGAACCTCTATATGGAACCTAATATGACCATTCCTGGGAAACCAGTTCGAATTATTGATTCTCATGTGAAGGTGATATAAAATAAATTTTTTCCTTTGTTTCGTATTTAATGGTACCATGTTTTTCATTATCAGGATATATGGAGTGTGAGGTAATGATTATAGAGTATTCGTATCATTTCATTTTGTAAGATCCTTCTCAATGATTCTTTTTGAGGGTAGAAATCATTATAACTGGGAGAATTATAATATCATGACCATCACTTTTATGTATAAACATTGGTTCATTTTTATCTTCTAGTTTTTCATATTGATTCATGGGAGTTTTGATTTTTATTCTACCATTGAGGGGTCATGGGTGTGACTTTGATTTGTATTTGAGAGTATTTTAGGTTCTTGGATGCCTGGATTTCATGTGAGACTAGGCTAGTTGTTGAGGATAACTACGCGAAGTCCACCAACTAGTTGGTGTGGGCCATAAACCAGTAGGGTATGCTGCAAGTATCGATTTCTTATTGGAATTTCACTAATTATCCTATAATGGCCACCTCCTAGCTAGTGGAATTATTGTTGAAAAGAGTTCCTATAGTAACTGCATCAAATATAAAGTGGAATCCAACAGATCACCCGATGGGTTTTCTAGTGGCCCCAGTATTCTACCAACCACCATCGACTAGATGGTGTCATAGATTTGGGCAAGGAACTCCTGGGTAGTATCATAATTACATTTCCTAAAACCTGTGTTTAAATTCTAAAATATTACCCCATGAGCCCCATTCAACCCTTATGTTCTTAGAGGCCCTTATGTGGATAATTTGACCATTCCAACAATTAATATTCATGGATTGATGAGTTTATTAAATAATTGAATCTCATTTAGTAAGTGTAACCATGATTTGATTATGAATTCACCATTCCCTCATGTCTCTCCTTCTACATGGGATGTGAACCATTGTGTTATTGATGGATCCAAATCTTGATTGGGGTATTTTATTTATATTATCCCATCATGATGTATTTTAACCCTTTGAATGTCTGATTATGGATCTCTTTTTGGGTGGATGATGATATTGGGATTGTGGTATGTAGTTATATCATGTGATTTCTATGAATTAAAACCATAGTTTCTTATTTAATATCAAATAGATGTTATATATATTTCAACAAAATGATTTAAAATTATTAATAATTATTAATCCAATTTCTTGGTGTGTGTGATACAAACTATTCAGTAATGGATTTCAAAATAATGTTCCAATTCTCAAAAAAATGATTTTAATTAAAATTAATTAATTGATAAATTAATTTGGAAATTATTTTTGGGAAAATAAGTCATAATTTTTTTTGATTTAAAATGAAATGAATTTTTTGAAAGGCATTAGTTTCGATTAAATCCACTTCATGTTGGTTTTTAATATGAAATATCATATTTGGAAGCTTTATTATCAGATACTAGAAAGATGATTGATTGAAATGATTTTATATAAATGATTTTCCCCATGAATTATTTCTTGATGCACATGGGTTACTAGGTAATTAGGTGGGTAGTCTATGACAAGCACTCTAGGAATACATTAGCTCTACCTAGAAATAGATTGACAATGATAACGCTTCTTAAATTGTTTGAGGGAATGGAGTTAATTCATAGGGATGTGATCTTATTTCCCATAGTATTGTGATCTAGTGATGACAACACATGTGGATCAGTATTTAACCATGATATGTGAGAATCCTTTATCCTTAAACAAACTAAACTCAAGGATTGTTACAATGGTTCTATTATTGAAAATAAATATGTGTTCAAGTGTTTATTAAATTATAATTTCATGCATGTTTTATTGAGATATTGATTCATTCCCATTTTTATAGAAATTATTATTTATGCAATGGTTTATTCTTACCATTGAAATACTTTGAATATAATGTTTTATTGTAAAATTTTGAAAAGATAAAAATTCCATATTCTATTTAAAATTAATCTTATTTGGTTTATTAACTATTCACTATATAGGAAATATCAAGGGGGATCCTATTAGGATTTTGTTTCTCACACACCATATAAGACTTGAGGAATATATATAATTTATTTTTATAAGAAAAGGAAAATTGAAAAACCCCCTTGGATAATGTGAGTGATCATGATACTAGGGCCTTGGTAGTTGGAAGTGGTCAATGGAGTATGTGTTTAATAGACCTACATAGGTTAACCAATAAGGTTGTCCAATTTTTCATGCCACAAAGAATAAAGCGCGTTCTCGATACAGAAATAATCTAAAAAATCACTATAGTATCATACAAATAACATGGTAATGATTTCACCCTCAATAAACATATGATGAGATATATAAATAAATGTATCATAATAAATATCCAAAGATTAACCATATGAAAAAACAATAAATAAAAAAATTTACATAAAAAACTAGATAAAAATGTCTAGAAAACAATTAATTAAAAAATGGAACCTGATGAAACCCATGAGTCCATGTCCTTGTGACTATATGTCACCTCTATCCAAAAACACCAAAAGAAAAAACAAAATAGGATATTCATCCTCTACACGATGCCCTTCCCTTCACTTAAATCCTGAAAAACCAAGGCTAAAAATTCCCAAACTAAAAAAATAGGTTGTGATAACTAAAGCTCAATAGGATACCCCCAAAAATTCTATACAATCACCACTACATGATTTTTCTATAAACATATTTTTTAATCATGTATATAAACAAAAAAACCAATATGTAATGGTATATTCATGGTTTTCCCAAACATAGATTTAGGATCTATTCTAGTAGCTCTATATTCACGGTTTTACCAAATGTTACTATAGGTACCATATTTTTAGGGTTTGAAAATATGTTTATAAAGTTAAAATTCCTATAAATAGTCTTAGAAAAATAATCCAGGAGGATTTTTGTGCCCTGACACCCACCTCGTTACACAGATCACTTAACCACTATATAATTGAATGTTTTGAGAGTAAAAATGTATATTTTAATATATGTATATATATATATATATATTTAAAATCATGACTCTAGGTTACTAAACCATTACTTTAGGGTCTTACTATTCCATTATTATAGGGAATGTTTTCCCACAGTTGTGCGAGAAACATATATTCAGAGTTTTAGGAAACCTTTGATATAACGTTTATTGAAGACCTATTGGCTTGGTTTTCCCAAAAAAAAATTATTTCTACAATAAATTTTCATAGTAGTGAATGTCTATCTACATTCATTTATTAGGAATTATATAAAATATATTTCTAAAATATTTCTTGGAGAAATCATTTTCCCATATAAAATCATCTTTATGATTTGTTTTCTAACACATGTGGTGTTTGATAAACAAAGAAATAAGACAAAACATTTATCCATGAGGAATAAGATGATTATTAATTAGGTTTAAAGAATAAATATCCATATCTAGTAGGAAAATAATAATATCAACATATATACACAAAATATACCCTCATAGAAGAAAAGGGACAAACATAGCACAAGGTTGTGAACAACTAATTCCAACAAAAATCACTAGTCAGAAAAAGAAAATTCTAAGTATGAGAACCTCTATCCCTAAAAAGGAGACACACTAACTAAAATGTAATAATTAGAACCACCCCTAGTAATATTTATCTCCACCAAGGATTTTTTATATCTAAATTTTCTCCATACCCCATTGTCTTCCCAATGTACAATTATGTCATAATTACATTGAAAAAATCAATTCAAATTTCATAATCATTTTCCAATGAAAAATCCATTTCATTTCCAATAACATATTTCAATTAATAAATTCTTTAAAGATACATTATACTGCTTGCATTCTTACAGAACCACTTTAATTTGAAAAGCAACATTGTGGTAATTTATCATACACAGAATGCGTATAAATATGGTTTTTAATAAAAAACACTTTCTACATAACATTACCCTATCTCTAAAAGATAAATTCACCTCTCATAGATTTGATAACATAAATTGTTTCATTTAAATATGAAGGGAATCAAGAGTATATAAGGAATGATATGGTTTACCCCATAGGATTGAGACACACCCCAAGAATGATAAAAACCTTATTTCCTTGAAAGCTGGTTATGGGAAATGAATAGATTGGGTCTTCACAAGCCTAGATTCAAGAGAAAAAAACTGGTTACACATCCGCAACCATGGATATAGAAATCACAACCCAATTGGGTTCCAATAGACCAATGGGAATAGAGATCATGGATATATATTTGGAAAAGAGGATAAATAGAGATAAAAATCCAACTGTACCTTCATGAGATCCACCCAAGATGATCAAGGATCAATAAGGATTTAATGGGAGAAGCATTTATTGTAACACCCCAAGATTTCATAGTACGTTATTTCTTCAAAGTAATTCAATAACTTGCACTACATGCAACACTGAGTTCAAGTGCACCATGACTTACCAAACTAGCCGTTCAAAAGTGGTTATGAATAGTATTAACATAATTTTGAACTATATATAATCCTTATAATTTTAGAATCTATATAATGAGTTTCTTAGACATAATGTTAGAACTAATTCCTTCTTTTCAGATAAAAGATGTATTTTTCAAAAATGCACTTTTACCGCCTTTTAATGGTGAACCATTTTTAAATCCAATATTTGAAACATTTATATTTTAAATTTGACAAAATAAACTTCTTATTTAGAATCAGGACTTAGAATTTAGTTTCAATAAATTTTTGGTGTTTCTCTGGTAACATTCATATTTTGGTGAATAGTGAAAAATACTATATTTTAACTCAAAGCAATTTTTTTAATCAAAATAATTTATAGTGTTAAATTATACATTTTAATGGTTTGGAAGTATAAATAGATTGAATTTTTACCATTTAATCCAATGCTGATCATTGTAAGTAATTTCACTTTGAGATTGGACATAAAAAACTGTCAATCTTTTGATAGTTATTGTTTCTTAAAAATAAGCCTTTTAGTTTTGACAATGGGAATTAATATTAAATTAATAAATGCAACTTCTATGTTTTTAATTTGGTAAAATAGACTTCATTTTTGAATTCAGAATATCAAAATTATCTTAGCGTAAATTTTTGGTGTTTGTCTGAAAACTTATAATTTTTGATGAATAGTGAAAAACATTGAGTTATTGTTTGAAACCGACTTTTTATTTAAATAATTATTTATTTTATTTAAATTTATTTTAGGTAAAAATAGATACATAATACCTAAATATGTTCAATGTAATTCATTGGAGTAATTTTGTAATAATATTATTTATATAAAATCTTATTGAACTTTTCACCGTCTTTTACCCACCTCTTAGGAGAATTTGCAAATTCACATAAAACTTAATTTTACCGCTTTTGTGAGTGGAATTTAAAAACTCTGAGAGCCACGGTTGATATCAGTAAGAAAAATGTGGTTTAATAAGATGAAATTAATTTTTGGTGATTAGTAACTTTTTATTTTTATTTACCATGGTTAAAAGTAAATAGGGTAATTAAGGGTAAAAATGATATTATTCTTACCCTAAAACATGTCCTAATTCTGATGGATAAGTATAGTTCGACCAAGAAAAACCTTAGGAATAAAATATGAACCTCTTTGGTCGACTTGGATTAGATTAGGACACTTATTATTATTTAATTCAATGAAGAGTTAAAAGAGTTAAAATCAAAGTTTAATAACTAAAACATTTTTAATATAGGGTTACACATAAGATAAATTAGAATATAAATATTTATTAGAAAGATAAAAATATTTCCTAAATAATGGTATTTTATTTATATATTTTAGACATTAAATAATTTAATTTATTTATGACACAATGATGATGCATTAATTACCAAATTAATGAAATATAAAAATAATTGATATTATAAATCTCCAAATAAAAGTAATTTGAAACTTTTTATGAATTAAAATAATTTTCTAGGTTAATATGACATATTATGTTTGGATTGATGAATTGTTTTCGAAGCAATAATGCAATTTTGAATTTAGAAAAATCAAAATACCAAAGAGTGTCAAAATTGATATAAAAGAGTTTTTAAAACAAATATTGTATTATTAATTGATATTATATTCCTAAAAATCTACAGTTCGGCCAAAGGACTTATGTAATGATATGTGTATCATTAATTAACCACTTGGGGTTTTCTTGGAAGTATATAGTAATTTTATTAACCATATAATATAAAAATACAAAGAGACATGGTAAATGTAAAACTATTTAACTAAGAGTTAAATCTAAAAGATAAAGTTATTATAGTGAACCAAACCTGTCTAAAACCAATTGGTTGAGTGGTTTTAGACCCATACCCACCTTATACTTTTAATAATAAATTTTTAATACATTATAAACCGAAAATGATTTTATTATAAAATAATATTTCTAACTTTTCCTAAGGTGCCCCTCACCTCTCTTATAAAAGGGCACTCCCCCTTCTGTCTAATTCACACCTTCAAAGACATTTGTCTTGGGAAACTCTACCCAAATATCATCTCAAATGTCCTCCATTCATCCTAGAGTCCTTAATTTAGTAAAAGATCCAACCTAAAGATCCCTTTTGATCAAATCAAAAGGAAGAACCCGAAGAAGAGGTAAATATCTCACCACCTTTTTCAAGTTCCTTTCTTCTTCCACTTCCTTTATCTTTGTTATTTCCATTATAAAATAATAAATCTAGTATATTATATATAATGTGATGTTATTATAAATATTTTACAACCAAATTCATTATTCTATCCATCCTTTTAATGACATGTCACCATACGTGCGTACGTACGACTTACCGTCTCCACGCCGTGGTTTAATTGTTATTCAATACATTATTATTTGGATGAGTATAAAAATGATATTTAATTGATGTAAATAATAAATATAACATGATAATTATTCTGTATATATGATATAATATCCTATTATATATTATTTTAATAACAAAATAATGATATTTTCGATCGTACGTACGTACGGATTACCGTCTCCACGAACGCAATGAGATCAATTCCCCATCGTATCCATTTAAGACAAATTTCATTGGATGATTAAAAATAATTTTTAAAGACTTTATTTAATTATGGATATGAATAATATACATCCCATACATAACAAATATGGCTCACATAACAAAGAATATAAAGGAAAACGAATCCGTTAACACCTGAGACAACGATAATACTAAGATATTATTAACAAAGAAATGTTAAAAGATCATATATGATATCATATTAATGTATATTATTCTTGTATAATTTAGTAACAATTATTTCAACATTATATAGGAGGTTAACCTACTCTTGACTAAGGAAAAGTACAAGAAAATGGTTTATTTCACTATCTCTTCATTATCCGAGGTTGTTTATACATAATTATCTACTCGGACCTCTTTATCATCCACATACATGTTTCCTAAAAATGTATTTCAAATCATTCTTAATATTTTATAAACAATGGATTAAAGTCATTTATCACCTTTTTTTACTTTTTATAAGATGTTTATACAGTAATCTTTCCGTCGTTTTCCAAAAAATGTCCTTTTTAACCTTTTCAACAAAATTTAGGTAAGAATGTATTTCTTTAACTTATACGGCGGGTGCGACTATTTTCCACCGTTATAAAATTGTCGAATCTTCCCTTACAAGATTATAATAATATTTTCAAAGTAAATGTTTTATTTTATAATCATGTGACTTTTAAATGATTTCAAATAAAGATATATTTGTCTCAAATATTTTTGATTTCATCTATGTCAACATCCTTTGACTGATTTTAAGCTTATTTGAAGTTGATTTATTATGATACAAAACTTCCATATAGTATTGAAGGTTTTGTGATTTGTTTGACTATGGATGTGTAATTTTTTATACCATTCATGGTTTATGGATAAAGTATTGACAAATCATATGCTATTTTTAGTATGAATGGTTATGTTATGTTTAAACCTGTTCATATGAGGAATGAATTGGACTTAGTAAGTGACGGGTGGAGCCCACTATAGCTCCTCGATGCATCAGTAGGTTTCATGAGACAAACTATTGTCTTGGTAGAAGGCCTTGAAAAAATCTTATTAGTAGTCTTGGCACAATGCCTTGACAATGTGGTTATGATAGTCTGGCATTATGAATTCCATCATTATGAAAGTGGCTATTGATATTGCAAGTGATTGTTCAACTATTAGAGTATCCATGTGAGGAAGTAAATGGAATTATTTTGATTTATATTTTCCATATTATGATGAAGTTTATGTTGAAAAGGATTTTGTTTTAGTTTTATACATTTCCTTAATTTTTATTCTTATTTATGAATGTTTCCCCAGAATTGCTTACCCTTACTGAGTGTTTGAGCTCACCCCTTTCTATGTTTTAATTTTCCGAGGATTCTAAGAAGTGTATTGTGGTTGATATGAAGGGTTAAGCCAAGGGAATAATGGCATTCATAAGGTATTATTTATGTTGTTTTTTATGTTATAAAGTGTAATATAACATTCATGTATGTAATCTATTTTCCAAGACTGCTAAACTGATCATTCCTTCGGGACTTGATTCCTTGTAATAATGCCAATGTATTAAAATAATGCACCGACTCTGGGTAACTAGGGTCGGGGCATTACAGTTGGTATCAGAGGAAGTTTATCAATAACCTTGGAGACTAGATTTAGATAAATTCTGATTAGAGCACATTACCATAAGAAATAGTTTGAGGATTATTATAGATGAACTTCCCAGAATTTTGGTAATGTAGAGATTTTGTGAGTTTTCCGAGAAAATACATCCCTGTCTGGATACAAGCAGGTAGAGGCAGCTCTAGCACATAAGTACCTTGGGGTAAAACCTGAATACACCATGTTGAGCTAGACTTGAACGAAAAATGGTGCCCAACAATGGGCCTTGCTTCACTCTTGGTTACGATAATCCTAGGGGATATGATTAGGATAATTCTCATTTTCTTTCCAAATAATTTTGAAGGATGTACGAGTATATACCTCCTCAAAGAAAATATTTTTATGATTATGGACTATATCCACAAACTGTTCTATTTACATTAGGTATTTTACATGTTTGGAATTATCCATTGCAATTCATAAACAGACTTAGTGTATTCCATTGTATAGAAATGGCGCCCAATATAAGGAATGTGAACTCCATCAATATGTATGATCCAAAGAGTAAGAAGGATCATATATTTCACGATATTTGGCCAACATTTAGAAGGGAAATAGTCTCCCATGTATTCTCAACATATGAAGAAATAGTATCACGTGTTAATAAGATAATTAAAGAATTCTCTGTATCCTGTGGCATTGAAGAGAAGAAAGAAAATAAAAGGATTGAAGAGAGAAAGATGGATAAAGGGAAGAGGGAAAAGTCGAATTTTCTCATATGTGATAACTATGGAATGAATCACCTTGGTAAATGCTCGAATGGAATGAGAGTTTGTTATAAGTGTGGAGTAAAAGGACATCGAGTACGTGATTTCAAGGGTAAGAAAAACATTTCAAATGTAAAATGATCCTACTACAAGGCATTGGGACACTACGCGAATCAATGTCCCAGTCATCAGAGTATTCCGAAAATGATTCTATTGATAATAATCAAGTTATGATACTACCTCAGATGAGGAGGAATGACTAGTGTTCTTATGTTTTTATTATAAAATTATTTCATTTGATTGTTGTATCAATAATATACTAGTTATATGAATTATGGAGATAAATAAGGATTGTACTGTAGTACTATTTTATTGAGGGTTTGAGATTATATGGTTCTAAGAAAAGCGACTTAAAAATAAGCTAAACTTTTTGGAAATTATATGGTTGAAGGAAAGGTAATCCTTATTATCATCCTGATAATGAGGTAGTGATTTAGGAATAAGAGATAGTTGATTTGGATAAATTATATTGGATATTCTTAACTTCATTGGAATTGGTTAATAGTTTTTTTATTTCATCATTTTTGGAATATTAAAAATTTTGGTATATAAAGAATATAACCAGTATTCTATAAAGAATAAGGGAGGATGAATGTAATCAATAAGGTTTTTTGGTAATTCAGAGTGTTACCATTTTTTAAAAGAATACATGATGAAAGTGGTCACATGTTATTATTTGGAAAAAGGATCTTCATTGTATTTAACTTCCTTATAAATTTTGGACTGTGAGTTAGGATAGAAGTATTTTTGATGAGTCTAGTTTGAGATTATTTTTGGATTTCCATAAGAAGGACAACCTGGAGGTCGGGCGAAAACCAGTCGCGTCCAACAAGTCCGTGAGACTTGAACCCATAACTGAAGGGCAACAAGGGTGCATCACCTACCACTGGCCTACGTGATGTCCTAGATTGTATAATGTAGTTTTTTTAAAAGGGTTGATAGGTGAATTATAAATTCCTTATTTTTGGAACCCTATATGATTAGGATAAATAAAATATATATTTTTGAAATCTTTTGGAGTGAAAGATGAGTTTATGGTAGGAATTAGTTAAAGGTTGTAACTCTACTTGTAAAGTATATATATATATATATATTTCCCTCTTATTCTATGATTAAATTAATTCTTAAACATTAGTTAAGGGACTTTGTCACAATCTTATTTCATTGAGGCATCCTTTGATTTTCAAATGAATTTCTTTTACACGGTGTATAAAACCCTTTGACTTTTCATTTCAATGGGAATATTTTCCTACGAAGCGTTTTACTAAACGAAAAAAAGGAATGTTTTTTAACATCAGCGGTGACAACTACCTTTCTACCGCCGCAAGTTTTATTTGATCTTTGGCTTCCTTAAGAAGCCAAAATGTTTTTTTAAAAAGAAAATAAATCCCATATACTCTTTTTACGTATTTTGGTATTGAAAATGGTTTTGATAATGGATTTGTTATGTCAATATATTTAAATGATATATTGTGATTTATGAACTCAATCACTCTCTATAAATATTTATGTTTTCCCTCCAATTATGTGTCTCTAATTTCCACCAATATTCTACTAATCAAGATCATAATTTGGTGGCAACTTTTTCATTTCCTTATTCCTCTTATTAAGACAAAATTTTATTAACCCAATTTCTGATGTGGGTTTTCCAACAAAAGAATTTTCTATTTTCAACCTTTTATTTTCGAAGAAAAATTTCAAATTGTGAGAATGAAATTTATTGAAGGAGGTAAGAATGTAACACCCTATGATTTCATAGTACATTATTTCTTCAATGTAATTCAATAACTTTCACTACACGCAAAACCAAGTTCAAGTGCACCACGACTTACCAAACTAGCCGTTCAAAAGCAGTTATGAATAGTAATAACTGAATTTTGAACTATATATAATCCTTATAATTTTAGAATCCATATAATGAGTTTCTTAGACATAATGTAAGAACTAATTCATTTTTTTCAGATAAAAGATATATTTTTCAAAAAATAAACTTTTACCTCCTTTTAATGGAGAACCACTTTTAAATCCAATATTTGAAACTTTTATATATTCAATTTGACAAAATAAAATTCTTCTTTAGAATCAGGACATATTAATTTAATTTCAATAATTTTTTGGAGTTTTTTTCATAACATTCATATTTGGGTGAATAGTGAAAAATACTATATTTTAACTGAAAACAACTTTTTTAATAAATATAATTTATAGTGTTAAATTATAAATTTTAATGGTTTGTAAGTATAAATATATTATATTTTTACCATTTAATGCAATTATGGTCATTGTAAGTAATTTCACTTTGAAATTGGACATAAACAAGTGTCAATCTTTTGATAGTTATTGTTTCTTAAAAATACGCCTTTTGTTTCTGACAACAGGAATTAATATTAAATTAATAAATTAAACTTCTATGTTTTGAATTTGTTAAAATAGACTTCATTTTTGAATTCACAATATCAAAATTATCTTAGCATAAATTTTTGGTGTTTTTCTAAAAACTTTCAATTTTTGATGAATAGTGAAAGACACTCAGTTATTGTTTAAAACCGACTTTTTATTTAAATAATTATGTATTTTATTTAAATTTATTTTAGGTCAAAATAGATATATAATACATAAATATGTTCAATGTAATTCATTGGATTCATTGTTTTTAATAATATTAGATATATAAAATCTTAATAAACTTTTCACCGTCTTATACCAACCTCCTAGGAGAATTTGCAAATTCACATAAAACTTAATTTTACCACTTCTGTGAGTGGAATTTCAAAAATCCAAGAGACACAGTTGATATTAGTAAAAAAACGTGGTTCAATAAGATGAAAATAATTTTTGGTGAATAGTAACTTTTTTACTTTTATTTACCATGGTTAAAAGTAAATAGGGTAATTAAGGGTAAAAATGATATTACTATTACCCTAAGATATGTCATAATTCTATTGGATAAGTATAGTTCAACCAAAAAAACCTTAGGAATAAAATATGAACCTCTTTGGTCCACTTTGATTAGATTAGGACACTTATTATTATTTTATTCAAAGAAGAGTTAAAAGAGTTAAAATCAAAGTTTAATAACTAAATAATTTTTAATATAGGGTTATACATAAGATAAATTCGACAATAAAAATTAATTAGAAATATAAAAATATTTCCAACATAATGGTATTTTATTTATATTTTTTTATACATTAAATAATTTAATTTATTTATGACACAATGATGATGCAATAATTACCTAATTAATGAAATATCAAAATAATTGATATTATAAATCTACAAATAAATGTAATTTGAAACCTTTTTATGTATTCCATTAATTTTCAAGGTTAATATGACATATTAGGGTTGGTTAGATGATTTTTTTTCGAAGCAATAATGCTGTTATGGATTTAGCAAATACAAAATACCAAAGAGTGTCAAAATTGAGATAAAAGAGTTTTTTAAACAAATATTATATTATTAATTGATATTATATTCCTAAAAATCTATGGATCGGCCAAAGAACTTATGTAATGATAGGTGTATCATTAATGTACCACTTGGGGTTCTCTTGGAGGTATATAGTAAGTTTATTAACCATGTAATATAAAAATAGAAAGAGATATGGTAAATGTCAAACTATTTAACTAAGAGTTAAATCTAAAAGATAAAGTTAATATAGTGACACAAACCTATCTAAAACCTTCGACCCATAACCACCTTATCCTTTTAATAATACATTTTGGAGACATTAGAAACCGAAAATGATTTTATTATAAATTAATATTTCTAGCTTTTCCTAAGGTGCCCCTCACCCCTCTTATAAAAGGGCACTCCCCCTTATCTCTAATTCAAACCATAAAAGACATTTGGTTATGAAAAACTCTGCCAAAATACCCTCTAAAATGTCCTCCCTTAATCCTAGAGGCCTTCATTTAGTCATAAATCCAATCTAAGGAGCCCTTTTGATCAAATCAAAAGGAAGAACCCAAAGAAGAGGTAAATATCTCACCACCTCTTTCAAGTTAATTTTTCTTCCACTTCCTTTCTGTTTGTTATTTCAATTATAAAATAATAAATCCAGTATATTATATATACTGTGATGTTATTATAAATATGTTACAACCAAATTAATCATTCTATCCATCCTTTTAATGACATGTCACCATACGTGCGTACGTACGACTTACCGTCTCCACATCTTGGTGTAATTGTTATTAAATACATTATTATTTGGATGAGTATAATAATGATGTGTAATTTATTTAAATAATAAATATAACTTGACAATGATTCTGTATATATGATATAATATCCTATTATATATTATTTTAATAACAAAAGAATGATATCGTCACTCGTACGTACGTACGGATTACCATCTCCACGAACGCGATGAGATTCATTCCCCATTGTATCCATTTAAGACTAATTTTCAATAGATGATTAAAAATAATGTTTAAATACTTGATATCATTCTGGATATGAATAAGATACATCCCATACATAACAAATATGATTCATATAACAAATAATATAAAGGAAAACAAATCCATTAACACCCGAAACAACGATAATACTAAGATATTATTAACAAAGCAATGTTAAAAGATCATATATGATATCATATTAATGTATATGATTATTGAATAATTTAAGAACAATTATTTCACCATTATATAGGAGGTTACTCCACCCTCGACTGAGGAAAAGTACAAGTTAAGGGTTTATTTCACAATCTCTTCATTATCCGAGGTTGTTTATACGTAATTTTCTACTCGGACCTCTTTATCATCCACATCCTTGTTTCTTAATAATTTATTTCAAATCATTATTACTATTTTATAAACTATATTTTAAAGTCATTTATACCATTTCTTTACTTTTTATAATATGTTTATAAAGGAATCTTTCCGTTGTTTTCCAAACAAGGTCCTTTTTAACCTTTTTGACAAAATTAAGGTAAGAATGTCTTTCTTTAACTTATACGGTGGATGCGCCTATTTTCCAGTGTTATAAAATCATCAAATATTCCCTTACAAGCTTATAAGAATAATTTCAAAGTAAATGTTTTATTTTATAATTATGTTACTTCTAAATGATTTCTAAAAAAGTGATATTTCTCTCAAATAGTTTTGATTTCATCTATGTCAACATCCTTTGATTGATTTTAAGCTTATTGGAAATTGATTTATTATGTTACAAAAAATCCATATAGTATTGAAGGTTTTGTGATATGTTTGACTGTGGATGTGTTATTTTTTATACCATTCATGGTTTATGGATAAATTATTGACATTTCGTATGCTAGTTTTAATATGAATGTTTATGTTATGTTTAAACCTGTTCATATGAGGAATGCACTGGACTTAGTAAGTGACGGGTGGAGCCCGCTACAGCTCCTTGATGCATCGGTAGGTCTCATTAGACAAACTAGTGTCTTGGCACAAGGCCTTGACTATGTGGTTATGATAGTATGGCATTATGCATTCCATCATTATGAAAGTGGCTATTGATATTGCATTTGATTATTTGACTAGTAGAGTATCCATGTGAGTATGTAAATGGAATTATTTTGATTTATATTTTCCATATTATGATGAAGTTTATGTTTAAAAGGCTTTTGTTTTAGTTTTATACATTTCCTTAAATGTTTATGCTTATTTATGAAAGTTTCCGCAGTATTGCATACCCTTTCTGAGAGTTTGAGCTCACCCCTTTCTATGTTTTATTTTTCTCAGGATTCCAAGATGTTTATTGTTATTGATATTCGGGGTTAAGACAATAGAATAATGGTGTTCCTAAAGGATTATTTATGTTGTTTTGTATGTTATAAAGTGTAATGTAACATTCATGTATGTAATCTATTTTCCAAGACTGCTAAACTGATCGGTCCTTTGGGACTTGATTTGTTGTAATCATGAAAATGTATTAAAATAATGCATCGACTCTGGGTAACTGGGGTTGAGGAGTTACAGTTGGAATTAGAGGAAGTTTAGCAATAACCTTGGAGACTATATTTAGATAAAAATCTGATTAGAGCACATTACCCTAAGATATACTTTGAGGATTAGTATAGAAGAACTCTCTAGAATTTTGGTAATGTAGAGATTTTGTGAGTTTTCCGAGAAAATACATCCCTGTCTGGATACGAGCAGGTAGAGGCGGCTCTGGCACAAATGTGCCTAGGGGTAAAACCCAAAAACACTTCTTTGAGCTAGACTTGAACAGGAACTGGTACATGACAATGAGGCTTGCTGCACTCTTGGTTACGACACTCTTGGGGGATATGCTTAGGATAATTCTCATTTTATTTACAAATAATTATGAAGGATGTACGAGTATATACCTCCTCAAAGAAAATATTTTTATGATTATGGATTATATCCACAAACTGTTCGATTTATGTTAGGTGTTTTACATGTGTGGAATTATCTATTGAAATTCATAAACTGAACTAGTGTATTCCATTGTATAGAAATGGTGCCCAGTAGAAGGAATGTGAAATCCAGCAATATGTTTGATCCAAAGAGTAAGAAGGATCATATATTTCACAATATTAAGCCAACATTTATAAGGTAAATAGTCTCCCCTTTTATTCTCAACATATGAAGAAATAGTATCATGTGTTAATAAGATAAGTGAAGAATTTTCTGAGTCCTATGGCATTGAAGGGAAGCAAGAGAAGAAAATGATTGAAGAGAGAAATATGGATAAAGGGAAGAGGGAAAAGACACAATTTCTCATATGTGATAACTATGGAATGAAGCACCTTGGTAAATGCTCAAATGGAATAGGAGTTTGTTATAAGTGTTGAGAAAAAGGACATCAAGTACGTGACTTCAAGGGTAATAAAAAGGTTTCAAATGTAAAATGCTCCTACTGCAAGGCATTGGGACACTATGAGAATCAATGTCCCAGTCATCTAAGTATACTGAAAATGATTCTATTGATAATAACCAAGTTAGGATACTACCTCAGATGAAGAGGAATGACTAGTGTTCTTATGTTGTTATTATAGAATTACTTCATTTGATTGTTGTATCAACAATATACTGGTTATATGAATTATGGAGATAAATAAGGATTGTGCTACAATACTATTTTATTGAGGATTTGAGATTATATGGTTCTATGAAAAGAGACTTAATAGTAAGATAAATTTTTTGGAAAAAACATGTTTGAAGGAAAGGTAATCCTTAATATGGTTCTGATAATGAGGTAGTGATTTTGGAATAAGAGATAGTTGATTTGGATAAATTATATTGAATATTCTTGACTTCATTGGAACTGGTTAATAGTTTTTTTATTTCATCATTGTTGGAATATTCAAATTTTTTGGACATAAGTAATATATCCAGTATTCTATAAATAATAAGGGAGGATGAATGTAATTAATAAGGTTTTATGGTAATTCAGGGTGTTACCATGTTTTAAAATAATACATGATGAAAGTGTTCACATCTTATTATATGGGAAAAAAGATCTTCATTGTGTTGAACTTCCTTATAAATTTTGGACTGTGAGTTTGGATAGAAGTATTTTGGATAAGTCTAGTTTGAGATTATTTTTGGATTTCCATAAAAAGGACAACCTAGAGGTCGGGCGAAAACAAGTTACGTCCGGCAAGGCCGCCAGACTTGAACCTGCAACCGAATGGCGACAAGGGTGCATCACCTACCACTGGCATACGTGATGTCCTGGATTGTATAATGTAGTTTTTTTTAAAAGTTATGATAGGTGAATTATAAATTCATTATTTTTGAAACCCTATATTATTAGGATAAATAAAATATATTTTTTTGTAATCTTTTTAAGTGAAAGATGAGTTTGCGGTAGGAATTAGTTAAAGGTTGTAACTATACTTGTAAAGTATATATATATATATATATTTCCCTCTTATTCAATGATTAAATTTATTATTAAACTTTTATTCAGGGACATTGTTAGAATATCCTTTCATTGAGACATCCTTTTATTTCCAAATGACATTATTTTACATGGTGTATAAAACCCTTTGACTTTTCATTTTAATGGGAATCTTTTCCTATGAAGCGTTTTACTAAACAACAAAAAAAGGAATGTTTTTTTAACCTAAGAGGTGACAACGACCTTTCTTCTGCCATGAGTTTTATTTGATCTTTGGCTTCCTTAATAAGCCAAAATGTTTTTTTAAAGAAAATAAATCTCATATATTCTTTTTACGTATTTTGGTATTGAAAATGGTTTTGAAAATGGATTTGTTATGTCAATATATTTAAACGATATATTGTGATTTATGACCTCAATCACTCTCTATAAATATTTACATTTTCCCTCCAATTATGTGTCTTTAATTTCCACCAATGTTCTCCTAATCGAGGTCATAATTTTGTGGTAACTTTTTCATTTCCCTTTTCCTCTTATTAAGACTAAATTTTATTAACCCAATTTCTGATGTGGGTTTTCCAACAAAGGAATTTTCTATTTTAAAAATTTTATTTTCAAAGAACAATTTCAAATTGTGATGACACAATTTATTGAAGGAGGGAAGAATGTAACACCCTAAGATTTCATAGTACATTATTTCTTCAAAGTAATTCAATAACTTACACTACACACAACACCAAGTTCAAGTGCACCACAACTTACCAAACTAGCCGTTCAAAAGAGGTTATGAATAGTATTAACTGAATTTTGTACTATATATAATCCTTATAATTTTAGAATCCATATAATGAGTTTCTTAGACATAATGTAAGAACTAATTCATTATTTTCAGATAAAAGATGTATTTTTCAAAAAATGCACTTTTACCGCCTTTTAATGGTGAACCATTTTTAAATCCAATATTTGAAACTTTTATATATTCAATTTTACAAAATAAACTTCTTCTTTAGAATCAGGACATAATAATTTAGCTTCAATAAATTTTTGGTGTTTTTCTGATAACATTCTTATTTGGGTGAATGATGAAAAATACTATATTTTAAATGAAAAAAACTTTTTTAATCAAAATAATTTATAGTGTTAAATTATAAATTTTATCGGTTTGGAAGAATAAATAGATTATATTTTTACCATTTAATACAATGATGGTCATTTTAAGTAATTTCACTTTGATATTGGACCTAAACAAGTGTCAATCTTTTGATAGTTATTGTTTCTAAAAAATATGCCTTTTGGTTTTGAAAACAAGAATTTATATTAAATTAATAAATGAAACTTACATGTTTTGAATTTGGTGAAATAGACTTCATTTTTGAATTCAGAATATCAAAATTAGCTTATCGTAACTTTTTGGTGTTTTTCTGAAATTATTCAATTTTTGCTGAATAGTGAAAAAAATTGAGTTATTGTTTAAACCCAAATTTTTATTTAAATAATTATTTATTTTATTTAAATTTATTTTAGGTCCAAATAGACACATATTACCTATATAGGTTCAATTTAATTCATTGGAGTCATTTTGTAATAATATTAGATATATAAAATTTTATTGAACTTTTCACCGTCTTTTAACCACCTCCTAGGAGAATTTGAAAATTCGCATAAAACATAATTTTAGCACTTCTGTGAGTGGAATTTCAAAAATCCGAGAGACATGGTTGATATTAGTAAGAAACTTTTGTTCAATAAATGAAAATAATTTTTGGAAAATAGTAGCTTTTTACTTTTATTTACCACGGTTAAAAGTAAATATGGTAATTAAGGGTAAAAATGATATTATTATTACCCTAACACATGTCCTAATTCTATTGGATAAGTATAGTTCGACAAAAAAAAACCTTAGGAATAAATTATGAACCTCTGTGGTCCACATGGATAAGATTAGGACACTTATTATTATTTAATTCAAAGAATAGTTAAAAGAGTTAAAATCAAAGTTTAATAACTAAAATATTTTTAATATAGGGTTATACATAATATAAATTAGACTATAAATATTCATTATAAATATAAAAGTATTTCCTACATAATGGTATTTTATTTATATTTTTTAGACATTAAATAAGTTAATTTATTTATGACACAATGATGATGCATTAATTACCTAATTAATGAAATATCAAAATAAATGATATTAAAAATCTCAAAATAAATGTAATTTGAAACTTTTTATGAATTCATCTAATTTTATTGGTTAATATGACATATTAGGGTTGTTTAGATGAATTTGTTTCTAATAAATAATGCTGTTATGAATTTAGAAAAAACAAAATACCAAATAGTGTCAAAATTGACATAAAAGAGTTTTTAAAACAAATAATATATTCTTAATTGTTATTCTATTCCTAAAAATATAAGGTTAGGCCAAAGGACTTATGTAATTATATGTGTATCATTAATGAACCACATGAGGTTCTCTTGAAAGTATATAGTATGTTTATTAACCATATAATATAAAAATACAAAGAGACATTTCAAATGTCAAACTATTTTACTAAGAGTTAAATCTAATAGATAAAGTTAATATAGTGACCCAAACCTGTCTAAAACCTATTGGTTTAGTGGTTTTAGACCCATCCAAACCTTAGAATTTTAATAAAACATTTTGGATCCATTATAAACCGAAAATAATTTTATTATAAAATAATATGTCTAGCTTTTCCTAAGGTTCCCCTCACCCCTCTTATAAAAGGGCACTCCCCCTTCCCTCTAATTCACACCATCAAACCCATTTTTATTGGAAAAAATCTGCAAAAAAACCTTCTAAAATGTCCTCCCTTCATCCTAGAGGCCTTCATTTAGTCAGAAAGCCAACCTATGGAGCCCTTTTGATCAAATAAAAAGGAATAACCCGAAAAAGAGGTAAATATCTCACCACCTCTTTCAAGTTCCTTTCTTCTTCCACATCCTCTATCTTTGTTATTTCCATTATAAAATAATAACTCTAGTATAATCTATATACTGTGATTTTATTATAAATATGGCACAACCAAATTCATTATTCTATCCATCCTTTGAATGACATGTCACCATACATGCATACGAGTTAAATACATCATACTCTTATGGTATGAATATATTGAAAACCTATACCTAAAGAGTAAGTGTCCACAATTATTAAGAACCTGAACCACTACCAACTAGATATCATGAATTGGGTAGTTATTCCCATGATATAATAACATATAATATGCATAAGATACTAAAAGTCTCCCCTATATTAGAACAAAACCCAAAACAAAACCTAAGGAATCACAGTAAACATCATATCCCAAACTTGAATCAAGAGTAATCAAGATTAGATCTAAAGTCAACGTCACTATAAACTCCTAAAAGTATATCTATAACTGAACACTCCAAATAAATTTCATGCCTTTATGAGTTAAACATGTCATAAGAGATGCATTCTTGGAGAACTCCAGAGTAAAGAGCATGTACTCACCAACTAATCCCAATAAAATAAGGATCTCAAACACATCTATTTTATACTCCCAACACAATACATTATGAATCTTTTCATAATCCATTGAGATTCCCTTCTTAGAAATAAAATGGACTAGAAATTTCAAATCTTGAATCATGAACTAAAATTTTGATATATTTACATATAGTTGATGTTCATTCAAGATACCATGGACACTTTTCAAATTCTCATTGTGACCCTACTCTGATTTGGAGTTAACAATTATATTTTCCATAATGTCAATAAAGAAAGAATCCAAAAACTATTGTAAGATTCAATTAAAAAATATTTAAAAACTAATGGGGATTTAGTAAGGAAAATAATCATGACTATATAATCATAATACCAATACCATCTCCTAAATTTAATATTAAGAATATCTTTCACTTGGACCCTTATCTTATGGTATACCAATATTATCTTAATCATTGAAACACAATAGTCTCCCTAGATCTGATCAAATAATTAATCAATCCTTTAAAAGGGATAACCTTTTTTTAACCATCACCTAGTTCATTTTCTGATAATCATAAAAAATCTAGAGACTCATATCCGGATTCTTTTTGAAGAGAACTAGAGATTACCACATGGAAATACTTGGATGAATAAATACCTTAGCCTCAAGATCAACAAGAAGAACCATTAAATATTTTAATTTAGTGGGATCTATATGGTCAAATAGTAAAGAGACATGCCACATCTTCATAATAAATTCTATATAACACCCAACATCCCACTACAATGGAAACCCCATGAAAACATATTGAAAAATGTCAAGATACTCACTCACCACCACAGGAAGAGTGACACTAAGATGTGGATAAATAACATCAAGAAACATCAATAATTTTTTTTTCAAAGATCATCTCATTACCATGGAAAATAAAAAATAATCTCAAAAATAAAGAATCCTACTCATCCTGAAATACATGTGTGTCTCCATTGGAAGAAATAAACTACACTAGATGATGATGGAAATTGATCTAGACTATATAGCTGATCATTCAATCCATGACAATGAAAAGATAAAAAATTCAATATCAAGAACTAGAGAGTCCCATTTGGATTCATGGTTAGAAATAAACACCCAAAACTCTATGAATATAAAACCATACTCTGAATTCATTCCCATAAGAGTGTAATGAATCATCATGAACTACACAAGCTTCAAAATCAATCCCAACACATCAATAATATTAGATGATAAAACGGAATGAATTTCACCAGTATCAATTAAATCCCTAAAAATGGAGGTTATAATAAAAACCATACCTCTTATAATATTATTCCCCACATTTGAATCCTCTAATTCTGACTCTACATCAAACAAATTTTCATCTTCATATTTCTCCTTATTCACATCCTGTAAATAACCCTGAGAATAAGGATGGGATCCCACCCCATTTCTATTTTAGATCTAAACTGAGAGCCCTTTGTAAAGGTGGAACCACCTATAAAACCATGGTATTTTATCTCATAAAAATGTTAAAGATTACTAGATTCAACATATATATGAAATACCCTAGGGGTTCCCTTACAATTAGGTCCAAGGATCCCTTTTCTATCATATTAAGAAAAAAAATAACTAACTCTTCCATGAGGTATATCACATTATCCCCCGACTTCCATGGTTCTAGTCAACCTTCTCCTTATGACTATAAAATTATCTTTATCTACATCCAAATATCACTTATTCATTTAAAATTCCTTTATTCATAGCTATGTTTACCTTATACACAACTACCATATTCATAACATCAATGATGGAGGGTAGGAATATTAAAATAAACATTGAGTAAACATTTGGCCTCAAATATTTTTTCAAACTTCCATACCTTGAGATACTAATCAAAAATAAGATCTGGATATAGTTTGAGAATCTAAAAAACTAGAGTAGTACACTCCCTGAACGAATTATTGCCTTACAATAAAGAAACAAACTCCCATGCCATCCCCACTCTTAGTTTCGTAGGATAGAACTGTTGATTGAAGGATTTAATAGACGTGGACCAGGTGATATATTTGTACAAATTATCTTACTAAAGAGATTACTACAACTTCTTTCCTGATCCTTAAATCCCATAAGTAGTAAAAACAACGTTAGATTTTTCTATAGTTTTCAGGAAATGGAAAATCCAATTAATCCTATGGATCCATCACTCTGATTCTTGGGGTCCCTTATCACTGTGAATGATCAGCGGATTTTAATTAGTGAATTATAAATAATGATACACAATATATTATAGGTAAATATTGGGTATGCAGCCCATGTACTATATCATTAGAAATATTGTTTCCCCCAAATATTATTTAACTAGAGATTTGAATATTGTGTTTTATTTTCATCCTTATCTTTGGTATTTAGATATGTTCTTCTTGAAGGATCCATATTCTATAAAAAAAATATGATGGAAAGCCATTAAAATATAATTATATTTCTTTATCATAAACCAACATGAGGAAACAAAATCCCAAAATGGATAAAAATATCGATATGGGTGCTGGACAACCCTAGACATCCCTTTCCAACTTGAGGATTTTAATGAAAGTGAGTTTGGTAAGAACCCTCCCACACTACCACTCCAGTCAAAAAACATATACCTCTAGTATATCAAAACACAAGACATAATAGTGTGATAAAAAATAATGAGCATATGATTTATTCATAACCTATCCATTTGATATATATTTATTAAATAAAAACCTAGTTAAACCCATAATTTCACAAAAATTGTCCTACCATAAGGCCTGAAGCACTTTCTTGGATACTACAGGATAGAGGCAAGAATTGCAGTATCATACAAAGAACATGATAATGATTTTAACCTCAATTTAATTATTATATAATAGATAAATCAAAGTATCATAATATATATCCAAATATACATCACATATCCAAACAATAACAACCAAAAAGGTACATCTTAAAAGACTAGATATCGTGGTCAAGATAAGAAACTATAGAACAAAAAAATGAACTAGAAGAAACCCATGGGTCCATCATTTCATGGCCATATTTGACATGTAAAACCATCCACTAGAAGGAAAATAAAATAGGAGATTTTTTCTCCTCATGATTCCCCTACCTTTATTCCAGAAAACCTACAATACAAATTCCCAAAGGAAAAAGTAAGGCGTGAGAACAAAATCTCTATTAGATGCCACAAAATAATCTTTAAAATTACAATCCATATGAATCCACAGGTTCTTGTATATTTTTTTTAAATAAAATTCCTAATGAAATAATTTCCCCATATAAAATCATCCTTTGGTTTCTTTTTAAAAACATGCCATATTAAATGAACAATGAAACATGACATAACATTTATCATTGAGGAATAAGAATATGAGTGAAATGGGTTTAATTCACCAATATCTATATCAAGTGGGAAAATAATAATATAAATATATGAGAACATAATGTAACCCTGAAGAAATAAATTGATAATCATAACACAATTCTATACAAAACTAATACAAAAATAAAAATCAGCTTTCATAACTGAATTGTACGTCTAGGAACCTTAGTCCCTTGGAAAGTATACCGACTTGAAACCATACAATTTAAAGAACCTCCCTTATTATATGATAATTCCAACAAGGATAAAATATTCCAAGGTTTTCCCTATACCACATGGTCTTATTAATGTGCTATTATGTCATCATTAGATTCAAGAAATAAATTCATACTTCATAAACATTTTCAATGAAAAATACATTATTTTCATTCAAAAAATTTCCAAAGAAATATCATATTGATGTAATTATTGATGATCAATTTTCATTTAAAACCTATATTTGTGGAAATTTATCAAACACATGACGTGTATAAATATAGGTTTAAATAAAAAATATTTTTTTAAAAAAACACTCCCATAGCCCTCAAAGATTAATTCGACTATCATAGATTTAAAACCATAAATTTAATTAATTAAAACCAAAGGGAACTCTGATAACATAAGAAATGTAAAGGTATATACCATAGGATATAGATATTTACACCAACAATGATGAAAATATCGTTTCTTTGAGAATTTATTATGGGAAACGAATAAATATAGTCCTGAAAATCCTAGATCCAAGAGAAACATCATCAATTTACAATAAAAACCTTACATCCAACAATAAAAAAGAAAATGGGATCAAAATGATCAAAGGGAAGATAAATTGAGGATAGATATAGGGAAAAGAGAAAAAATACAGAGAATAACCAAATATACATTGATAATATCAACCCAAAACAATCAAGGATCACTAAGGAGTCAAATGGGGAATCCAATAGTGAATCAAAGAGGGCCGAGTTTGAGACAATGAGGGATTATGTAGAGATTAATGTTAAAAATGACAAAGGAAATAAATATAATTTTCCATTTGAAAAAGTTTGGATCATGATGTATGGTTATGTCACATGTTTATAAAAACTATCATATAATAATGTTGTAGGCATTGTTCCTTGAAAAACCAATTTTTGTAGTTTCCTAGTAATAATATGATAACATTGAAAAATCAATATCAATCCAAGAGATATCCTCAAAACCAAAAACCATCCTCCTATATAGTTTAAATGGAGATCTATATGGTTAGAAAACCATGATCAAACTATGAAAATCTCTACTAGAAATCATAGCTCCATATCACATGATTTATTCATGGTTACCATATGGTTATTATGACGTGTAAACCTTAATGGTTTGGGTATATTTTATTCCCCAAAACTCCAAATTTTCAAACACAAACTCCTGAAAACATCTACAAACTAAAAATAAATAAACCAAGCTTGAAAAAAGCATACCACAAGCTGTAATGTGAACCATATATTACCTGATGATCTTGGTTTGTATGATGTTTTGGGATTGTTGATATATTTAAGATTTTGATATTTTCTATTGTATGATACTTTTATAATATTGAAATTATTATTATAGCAATAATTTACAATTTCATTATGCTTTTATTGTATTTTTTAGATTTTATTATGGTAAAATCATTACCCCTTGATTTTATTTGATCCCCAGACACTATTTATCATCCTTTGGGGAATGGGAAGACCCTTCTGGCTATGTAATGTCTTATCATAGTATCATTTTAGTAGTTTATCCAGTTCCGGTCATGAAATATTGTATAATAGATCCTAAAATAATATCCCTGATACATGATATAATTTATAACAACACATATATTTGGGTGAGTATAATATTTTATATAATTAAATAGTGTTTTTAGTGAAAATAATCCAAATAAAATTAAAACCTCATATATCATATATATTAATGATCCAAAATCTATGTTTCCCTCACTTTAGAATCCATTTTCAGTGCTACATGAAAAAAATAACAATTTATGTTGTCCATAGTACTAATCATATAAAAAACTTTTCTTAAATATTAAATTGCAATAAACTTTTTCTAACTCCATGATATGGATATAATCAACTCAATTCATTGAGTATCCTAGCTTTTAGGGTTTTCCAACTACGTGTAACCCAAAAAAATGGTGAATAGTTACCTAACACGTAGGGTTAGAAACATTCTCAATACCTTACATAATTATGTCAATGGGAACTCAAATTTGCAATGAACATTCCCATTAAAATTATCATGGTATTAACATGTGTCTACTTTGTACTTAATCATAATCTTATTATTAATATGATATATTTTTATCAGTGTTTTTATTTTTATCTTATGAATTTGATATTCAGTTATTGTATCTCATATATTGTTTACATATTATTTGTACATATGATCTAATAAATTTAACCTTGAATCATATTCTTTAAACAAAAATAACTTTTTAAAAACATATTGATGTATAATACCTTATCTAACTCATTATTTAAATTAACTATCAATAAATATTGGGTAATTATATCTACACAATTCCAAAAACATCTCATGTAGAGTGTATGTAAAACCCTTTTATTTAATGTATTAAAATTATAAAAAACAAAAATACACAAAAAAGAAAATATGGTGTGACAACTATCCAAGCCTTAATTTTTAGGATTTTTCCTATTCCCATTAGACCATGAGAGGTCTAATCCGAAGTCCCATAGTCCATATATCAACACTCAAGATATAATTCAATTCAAATAAAACTCTAACACCAAATATGTTTAAATCATAATAAACCTCTATTGTTAAATTTTTAACTGAAAGAATAAATCATATTATTAGTTTAATGAAACTAAATCTTTATGTCATACCTATATTTTCACTTTTATATACATAGTATGGAAATTTTGATAAGTAGTTCTAATAGTTTAAACTAAATCACATTAACAATCTTGATATAAATAATATATATATATATATATATATTCTATAGTAATTTCAAAATGAAATGATAATTTACCATATTAAACATGATATATAATTAATTTAGGTAATTATAATGATCCAAAAAGACTATTGATATCATCTAAAGTCACAAGGATTTGGTTTGACCCCTTCAGGTATGTGTTGGTAATGATTTTGGATATTTTTATTAAAAAAAATCAACAAAACATTAACTGAAAACCATAATGTGGTTTCTCTATGAAATCCATTTCATTCATATAGTTTCTTGATGGTATTGCCTAAGAAATATTTTAGTTTAAAGTTTGATCCATTTTTGTTTAAAGGTAATAACTTGAACCACTTATCATCACAATTTTCCATGTTGTGGTTATTGATTATTAAAATAAAATTTCTATAAACAATTATCATTTTTTTTCAAAAATATAAAGTAAAAAATATTTATTTTATGATGTTATGTTATTATAAATGGGAAACCATTTTTTTTTCAAAACCAACCCATTTTATGAAAAATTTCACAAATTAGGATATGGATATGAAAACCATAATTATGATTCTATAACAAACCCCTAATTAGTTTTCATTTTTTGATATCTATATTATCAATTTTTCTCTAATTCCTTCTCTGATGCCTCTTAAAAATTTTTAGGACATCATTATACTTGAATAGAATATAATAATGATGAAGAAACTACTTAAAAAATCTACTAAGAGTTGAAATTATCAAATGGAATGAAAAATATAAGACAAATTATACCTCAGTATCCATGTAAAAATATTCACCATGGTGAGTTTGACTGAGATACATCTATTCCAATCGATGTATTCCTAACTCTAAAGGCATCCAACAGCTAAAATTGAGTCATTAAACACGTTTTAGGACAGTTTTTCCTTTAAAGGAGTCTTAACACCTCCACAAAAAATGAAAATAAAGAAATGTGCATGAATGTTCTTTGGATATGGTGATTAATCCACACTATCAATGAATATTAAAAAAATTGAATTTCAAAGCATCATTATATAGAAATAATTTATTGAATCAATGATACTATTTTGGTTTAAAAGTTTCATATGTTATGAAATATCTAACTCATTGAATAGAATTATAATAGTTATAATGACTCTTTTTTTACATATTGTGATTGTTAAACACCTTTTACATACAATTATTCATCTAAAAATAATAAAAATATTTTTACAATCTAAAAAACAAGATAATAATTAGAGGATATTTATTTGAATGATATCTTTTATCATTTTCCATGAAAACCATGAAATAGTGTCATAAATACTGAAATAACACAGACCATGACATTATTAATCTCATCACACTATGGTTTATGATTTATTGTATATTTCTAAAAATAATACAACAATATTTTCAATTATTATATTATCATATTAACCATTTTACATAATTTAAATTTGAATATAAATATATTAAATGAGATAATGTTGGTTGATATAAAATTTCATTAAGAGGTAGTGTGGTTATTTTAAAAGAAAATTAAACACCATTTGTTATTTTTTCTTATTATGAAATCACAAAATTAGAATACTCTATCATATGAACATATTTTTTATGACCATATTTATTTAAATCATAGAATTGTGGGGCTTATGTAACAAAGGCAGTGGACGTTGAAATCATGTCTTACATGTCTGAAGAGATGTTACCACTACTTCAAATTTAGGCTATATCCACAGATCTATACCCATGGTTTTATAGGTCTATGGCTGTAGATTTTTTATAGCCATGATTTAGTTATACTACCATGTCTAAAACTTTTACCCATCTTTTTTCCCAAAGAACTTCGGGATCCTCCTCCATCCTCCCCCAATCATGACCCTCTGAACCCTCGACATCTCTCACGGCTATGCCCTCCTCCCCGATACCCTATACGCAAAACACTACTCCCACGACCCTTCACAACCTCTCCTCTCCCTGATCCTCCTCCACCGATGGTGCCCCTAGTGACGGTACCCCTCACAGATACCGAACGAGGAAACCCCACCACGAGCAACTTCCCCAAAACATGGGACACCTCACCTCACCCTCCCAAGCTTCTCTTAGGTGGCCTCCCCACATCCTCTGGTGTTCCTCTGACGTGGCTAACTTCCTCCAAGTGATCCTCCTCCTTATTATGAACAATTATTCATTCATTAAATTTTTATCAGTGTGTGTATAAGTAAACTATAATACTTTCACAAGTTTAATTGTGGTAAAGATGTTTCTAAATTAGGTACATTATTAAAATTATAATTTATGTTTTTGGAGTGATGGAAACATAGTTTTCAGTGAAGCGCCTGTTAGTCTAGATTGGTAATCTTCATATTGGAGTTGTGGATAGTTGGAATTGATAAAAAGAGAGGGTATAAAATTTTTATTGTTAAATTGGGAATCAAGGGATCATCCTAGATGCTTCTCAAGGATTTTAATTCTTATGGTTGAGAGCTTTTAATGACCCGCACAATTACAGAGTTGGTAATTTTAGTGGAAATTTTATTTTTTTCCTGAAGTTGAGATATTTTTCCGAATTGGGATATAAATTCGAATTTCGAGAGTTATTATATATCTAGGATGTGTTTTCACATGAGGCTTATGGTTTTTTAAAGGTTTGGTTTCCAAATTTTAGATTGGTGGCTAACTACCAAAAACTGCAGTAGTCATTGGGTATTTGATCAGGAGGCACTAGATACCTCTTAAAGGGTTTGTAAAAAACTACAGCCTTTATAAGGTACCTGATGGAGGGGTACCAGATACTCGGTGGGCTGGAAAGTGTAGTGGACCTTTTATAAGGGCCATCAGGTACACAATGGAGGTGTATTGGTTTCCCAGTAGGGATGTGAGTTTTTTAAGGATAATAGTAAATTTATTCTAGATTTGACCTTTAAAAATTCCATATGATGTTATTATAATTTAAATGGATAAAGGTAAATATTCCACTTCTACCTCCTTTATTTTTTTATTTCTTTAGAAGGGAATTACCATGTGTGGGTTTTTGAACCCTCAATACATGGTCACCCCCTCCCCCACAAAGGGGTCACTTCCCAGAGGTAGAAATAGATGGGGAAGGAGCCATTGCCAGCTGAGATGGCATAGCGTCCCAGAGGGTAATGATCCAGTTGGCGATGGTTTGTCAAAGCAATCCGTCAGCACAGTGGACCATGCCTCATTTTTCCCACCCAATTGAGACTGGGTGACCCAGCAAGACGGGTGGATCCCGGGGGAGAGGCTCACCCCGAAAGCAGACTCCCAGGATTCAAACCCCAAACATCCCAAAGAACGATGTGTTTAGGCCACTCACCTTCACCACCACGTCACCATCGAAGTGTCTCTTCTACCTTTTTTATTCATTCTTATTCATATATTTTAATATTTAGTTTTTTAGGGTATGTTTGATGTCCGATTTCACCAAGAATTGGTGAAATTGGACCATTATTATGGGGATTTATAGAGTGGTGGAATAATTGTAAATTTTTAGCATCCTCCCGTAGAACACAACAAATAAGTTCTTCCTAGATTATAAGATTAGTCACTACAACCTCAGACGATCCTCCTCGTATTCCAAAGGTCCTCTATAACCAAATAGTGTGATGTTTCCAATATTTATTTATCCATTAACGTGTTAGAAATATTGTGGAAAATGGAAACATTGTTTTCTTTTTCTCATTATGTTAGATACTCCAATTATTTATTAATTATTAATGTTTTCCTTGATAAAATCATTACATTTTTACCATTCCTTCATAGAATGTGGTGAAATGACATTAATCTTCTGCATTCTCATATTTAACCAAGATTTCATGTGATCTTATTCTTTCATATCTTTTGATATATTTACCCAAAAAAACATACCAATTGTTATAATATATGTTTACTATAATGATTATTATTTATCATGGTTGATTCCCTACATAAATATTCCCACAATAATGTCTCTTACAAATTATATGTTAATAATATTCTAATATTTCTTGGATTTAGGTATGAGAAAACATGACCATGATATATTATTATTATATTTTGGTGTTATATTTAAAAATATAGATGTTCAAGAATCATCACCAAGCTAAAGGTCAGATCATGGAATCTATGGATCTATCATGTAGTGATAAAATCAATTATTTAACCAATAATTATTCATTGGTGGTTAATCCTTATTTTATTTAAAATTCTCAAAAATGATAATGAAGTTACCATCATTGAGGCTACTATGTTATGACATGGGCATAATGATATTCTTCTCACTAGGAAAATTGTAAATGTTACATCTTCCACTTTACATATAGTTATCATGAATAATATTTTGTTTTTATAAAAATAATAAGTAATTTCATAATTCTAAAACTAAACCTCTAAATATGTTAGAGTGAATTGGGGTTTTTCAAAATTATCAATTTACCACTTTCAAAAATATTACTAATAGAAAAAATAGTAGGGACATGGTATTTTTATTAAATTTTATCGCCAAATTTATAGGAAAACAAAATTACTTTTCATTATAAGCTATAGGTAAAATATTAACCACTTATTTTATATATAAGATCATAAGTGGTTGGATGTAATCCTCATAAACAAAAAATTAAAATGTCATCCCTCTAGTTTATTCAAGTATCCCAAAAATTATATAAGAATCCTTCCAATTTTCATCAAGATATGTTGTGCCATAGGTTATTTATGAATCCATTCATGAATAACCTTTAGATATTCACCCAATAAAATATTGTGTTCCCCATATATGGACTAATTTTTCATTTATTTTTATGAATTATAATAATTTCCCCCATTCATGAAATCCATCAATGAATGAACATATAGAAAAATACCACCATTAAATAAATACTATTTAACATTTTAACCATCTCCAAACTTGATTACTCTCTAATTATTATTTTGTTATATTTAGACCATCATGATCTAACTATTGCTCTATATTATAAACCTAATTCTTATTTATCTTCAATTTTATGTTCACGAATCATCATACAAAAGAATATTTAAATGTTTTAATTAATTTAATGTGTTATCATTTGTATGAATTGTGTTTATCAGATTATTTTATTGGTAACATAATGATATTATATTAATCACCAAATAAACATTGCATGTTTTCATTAATTAATTGTGTTCACATTTGAATGCATTATGTTTATCAGGATTGTTTTATCCTTCTACTTATTTAGGTGGATAAACCAATGAATAATTTAGTGATCATGATGGTGGTGGTGGTGGTGGTGGTCTGAGAGGAGGTAATAATGATATTGGTGTTTCTATAGGATATGATGAGGGTCATGATGGTTCTGGTGATAATAATATTGTGGTACATTTCATATGTAAATTTTATTATTGGATTATAAATTTAATTTTATCAAATAGTTCTTTTTATTATTATGATATTGATATTGAAATTTTATATTGTTTATATTTGAGATAGTTTCAATTCTTATGATATATATTTTATTATATTTGAGTTTAGTTTTATTCGGATAGCGGTGTTTTTGTGCTCGAAGCTAGCGTATGTGAGTACTGCTATATTGTGTAGCTATTATTGAATCATTTGGTGATTATGTATAGATCTGGAGGAATCAATTTACATGGTTATTAACAGTGGTTCTAGGGCCTATTTTCCATGGTTTTGAAAGTTTTATCAGAGACCATGATCAGTGGTTTAACCATGGGTGTAGTTCCAAATTACAATTGTTAAGATCATTGATTTATCCTACAATTTTCATGGGATTAACCATGGTATTATACTCTAATTTCGAAGGTTAACCCATATCCATACATGTACTACATCCATAGTTCAAACATTTTTTTTAAATGGAATAATTACATGGATTAAAACACATATGTTAAAAACCCATACTGAAATAGATTTTGTGAAGCTCTAGTCATGGGGGGTTGGAAAGGGGTGGGGTAGGGGGGGCTGACAGGGGTGTGGTGATGGAAAGGGGACTGGTAGGGGGAACAGGTGGGGGGGGGGAGACTGGTAGGGGTGGGGGAGGGGGAGACTAGAAGGGGCTGCAAGGGGTAGTGAGGGAGTTCATGTGGAATGGAGGGAGGGGTGTAAGAGGGAGGGGCACATGATATAGTGAGGGGTGTGTGGGGGGGGGAGTGTGCACAAGGGGTGAGAAGTGAGGAGGGGTGGGTAGGGGGGATGTCTAGGGGTGGGGTTTCCAAGAGAGGGTGTCCTATAGGGAGGGGGTTCTAGGAGGGTGGGGGGGGGGTGTCTAGGAGGGAGGGATGTCCAAGAGGGGGGGGGGGGGGTGTCTAGGAGGGATTTCATGTTGCATGTGCTTTGTCATGGATGAGTTCTTATACCATGAACTATTCCCAAAACATATGGGAATTTAGATTGTTAACATGTTGTTTACGTGGAAAATATTAGACATCCCTCAGGCTGATATTGGTTATTGAAATCCAGCAAGAGATAATAATAGTTTCGATAATATTTTTTTGACATCATGAGCTCAATCAGATTTCATGAATTGATTGGATCTGATGGAATTAGTTTTATAAATAACATTATAAGAAGACGAAAAATTTCCCATAAAGTTCCTCATCCCACATAGATTTCCCACGTGTGATATCCTATGCTTAATGAGGAAACCACTTCCTCTAGTAGGCCAGATGAGAGTATAGGGTCCGCTCCTAGCCATCATGCCTCACAACACTTATGCCCTTGCAGTAAAACCCATTTATCCTTTCCACACCCATGGTTTGTGCTCATGCATGCATTATATGACCCTCTCTCTATCCTTACACCATGCATACCACATGGTTGGCTCTCTTATGTGTAGTTGATCTAGCTCCCACAAAACCTCAGTTGAGATTTCTATAAAGGCTTGTGTGGTTATCCCTACTTATTATTAAAGGATCATTCCCATACATAGTAATATACAAAATATATAATACAATTCCATTCTTTTCTCAAATTCATTCTTCTATGAAATAATCATTGAAACTAAATATATAGTTGCATTGACTTCTTTACTTTCTCTTATTCTTTAATTAATCATCATGAAAAATATTATTTTATATATTCTTCATTTCATTCTACATTTTTTTAAAATAATGTTTCACCGTTGACACAAGTATTTGATATGAAGACAAGTCCAACAATCATCACAATCAACAATGGGAATTGTCTAAGTATCACATATAATCAAGTGAGTCTATAACAATTTTCCAAGCATAACTAATTCATCCAACAACATATGTTAACTTATTGAAAAAAAATTAAACTTGGTCTTAATAGATATACACCCTAAGAATGTTAGGTATTATTTATGGATGAAGGGTGGAAATTCCATATTTGAAAATATATACCAAGTGGGGGATTCAAACCACTATATGAAAACATCATTGAGTCCTTGATGTGGCCTCTCTAAAAAAAACCTCACAGGATATTGGGTTTCTTGAACTTTTCCTCCTATTATTCCTCATTTTTGGACTTGTAAAAGATATCATAAATATGTTTCGTTGAATTAAAAGAATTGTGTGGTAAGAGATCTTACATCCTTCAACTATAACCAATGTAATGGTGAACATTGTGCCATGAGTTTTGGGATAATTACCTTTTCTTACATTATCATAGGGTTCATGGATAGTACCCACTACCTTCTTGAAATTTCCACTGACCTGAATAGCCTTGGTAGTTCCACTAGTGTTGGTGTACTCAAAATTAGTATTGAATATTCATTACCCATCCTTAACAAGAGTACCAAACTCATTAGAGGTACCTCTATAGGCTAATTTAATGACGCTAGAATTTCTTCCCCTAATAGTATCAATATTTCCAAAGGATTTTCACTCAGCCTTCTATGTATTAGTGATCTGGATTAGAGTGTTTATAGTAGGATGTAAAATCTCATCTAAGGATTTTGGATCAACTATGACCTCAATTAGCCTCTAATTAGCATTAAATGTGGTTTTGTGATCGTTATAAGAAGAAATTATGAAAGGGTACTTCACAATGGGGAATTCCACTACTTCTATTTTCAAAGAATCAGGACACTTAGCATTAAAAGATTGAAAATATAAAGAAGATTCCCTATCCTTTTTCCCATATTCATCGATATTAAGCACTATTAAAGCATCCTTACCAGCATTCTTAGATTCAACTAAGCTTTCTGTATCACTGCTAGAAGTACCCCATCCAATTCCATACTTTGATTATCCACATTCCTTGTAACATCTTTATTAAATCCATAAACATCACTTTTAAAAGATGAATTATATCTAGAGATATCCTTTGATTTTCCCTGATTAGAGTGGTTATTTTAAACTTCCTTCGATATTGAAATGAATATAGACTTCACATATTTATCCATCTTGTCAACCCTAATATAGGGAGTTTTAATAGGTGAATAAAAATTCATAATTCCTAGGGAATTATTCCCCTTACTGGTATCATAACTCATAAAAGTTTCTCTTGTTAGTCAACAAGGTCATATCCTACACCTGATTAGAACTAAAATTTATTTTTCCCTCTTAAGGCCCACTAGTCTTCAATAAATCCATCACCACCTTTCTCTAAATCTAGAATAAGATTCAATTTCTTATAAAATTTCTAAGAACTAGAATGATGATAATACACCAACTTAGTCATCCCATTCTGCAGTGACATGTTCTGATAACTCGAGGTCTTCCTCTTGAGATTATCCACACCGCCATTCCCCCATAGATATATTATCTATCAGTTTTAAACCCTAATTTTCAATCCTACATCCATGTATAGAAATAGAAAAAAATTCCTTCTCTTGAAATGTGGTATTTTAGGTGGCCATGCCAGTATACCCATGAATTAGACACCACATGGAATGGGAAACCCTATATCCATAGTTTCAATCCATGGCGTACCCATGGATGAATTTGATCCCATACTGTGAATCTTCTCTACGTATTGATTCTTACAACATTCTAGAGGTGGGTTCCCATTTTCTTTAAAACATAGTATTAAAAAGTGTGTTATTTCATGAAGGGTTTCTTCTAACTGGATTTATCCTTCACTTGGGTTCATTCGGGGATATCATAGTTAGCTTTCCAGTAGTTGGACCACCTATTCTCAAACTGGATTTTTTGGGTGGATACCTGTAACAGCCCAAGATTTTATGAAAAATATTCTTTTTAATTTCACTAATGTCTTGTGTTGTACGCTACACCAAAAGGAGCTTGCATCCTTGACTTTCCTTACATTACACACAATCGCGACCTTCCTCGATAGCGTGTGTAGTACGCAATAACGAGTTTCACTAAACAACAATATGCTATTAAAATATTATTAAAACTAGCCATTATGAATAGTAATAACCACTTTTTGAAATTTTGTAAATTTTATTTTTCAAAATGGAATTCATTTTTGGATTCGGAGTATCGAATTTAGCCTAAGGTGAAATTTTGGTACTTTTCAGATAACTTTCATATTTTGATGAATAGTGAAAATTACTAAGTTATAATTAAAAACAAATTTTTTAATCAAAATAATTAATAGTGATAAATTATTAATTTGAGTGGTTTTAAAGTATATTTAGAATATATTTTTACAATTTAATACAATGTTGGTCATTGGATGTAATTTCACATTTACACCAGACATAAACAAGTGTTAATCTTTTGATAGTTATTATCTCTTAAAAACACGCTATTTGTTGTGACAGTGGAAATTAATTATAAAATTAATTAATGCAACTAATATGTTGGTAACTTTGTAAAATAGAAATCATTTTTGAATTCGGAATATCAATTATAGCTTAGGGTGAAATTTTGGAATTTTTCTGAAAAACATCAATTTTTGATGAATAGTGAAACTACTAAGTGGTAGTTAAAAAATTAATTTTTCTTCATAAATCTTAATTTTACCACTTCTGTGAATGGAATTTCAAAAATCCGAGAGACACGGTTGATGTCAGCAAGTAAAATGTGGTTCAATGAGATGGAAATAATTTTTTTGTGAATAGTAACTTTTTATTTTTAATTACCACGGTTAAAAGTAAATAGGGTAATTAAGGGTAAAAATGATATTAATATTACCCTAACACATGTACTAATCCTATTGGACAAGTGTATCTCGACCAAAAACAATTTTAAGTGTAAAATATTATCATTTAGGCCCACTTGGATTAGATTAGGACATTTATTATTATTTAATTCAAAGAAGAGTTAAAAGAGTTAAAATCAATGTTCATTTACTAAAACATTTTTAATATAGGGTTATACATAATATAATTTCGACTATAAATATTAATTAGAAAGATAAAAAGATTTCCTACATAATGGTATTTTATTTGTAATTTTTATACTTTAAATAATTTAATTTATTTATGACACAAAGATGATGCAGTAATTACCTTTTTAAGAAAATATTGACATAATCGATGTTATAAACACCCAAATAAATGTAATTTGAGACTTTTTATGAATCACACTAATTTTATAGGTTAATATGACATGTTAGTATTGATTTAAGTAACTTGTTTCTAACTTATCATTCTGTTAGAAATTTCATAAAAATCATGTACCAAATAGTGTCAAAATTGACATAAATTAGTTTTTAAAACAAATATTATATTATTAATTGTTATTTAATTCTTAAAAATCTAAGGTTCGACAAAATGACTTAGATAAGGATATATATATTAATAATAAACAACTTGGGGTTATTTTGGCTTCATATAGTAAGTTTATTAACCATATAGTGTAAGAAAACAAAAAGACACGGTAAAAGTTAAATTATTTAACTTAGAGTTAAATCTAATTGATAAGGTTAAAATAATAACCTAAACTTGTCTAAATACTATTTTATGAGAGGATTTAGACCCATCCCCACTTTATATTCGAAATAAGACCATTTGGAACCATTATAAACCGAATTTGACCTTAATATAAAATAATATTTTGAGATTTTCCTAAGATGCCCCTCTCCTCCCTTATAAAAGGGAACCTCCTCCCTCTCCTCATCACACCAATTTGAGCATTCAAGCTCAGCAAACCCCTGCCATAATCTCTTCTCCACTTCCCTAGTATCATCCTAGAGGTCCTGGTCTTCTTAAAAGTCCAATTTTAGTGTCCTAAAAGGAGGTCTCAAAGAAGCACTTCAAAGAAGAGGTAATACCCATTACCGATCCTTTCCAATTACTTTCTTCTTCAACTTCTTCTTCTTTAGTTGTTTCATTATGAAGTAATAACATCAGTATAATTCATATACTGATATGTTATTATAAGTATGAAACAACCCTATTTATCCATATATCCATTCTACAGAAAATGAAATCACCGCGCGTGCGTACGTATGGAATACCGTCTCCACGCCGTGGTGTAATCTATTTTCCGCCGCCACCTTAATAGGATGGGTATAATAGTGTAATGAGTAACTATATATGATAATTATAAAGTGATATTGATACTGAAATAGTATACATACACTTCAACACAATTCCATGACCATGGGAACGATATCATCGGTCGTGCGTACGTACGGACTACCGTCTCCACGACGCGATGAGATTTATTATCCATGTTAACCATTCCAGAATGATTATAAAGTATATATAATGAATAATAATGGAATATATGACATGGTAAATCTACTGTATTTATGTATATATATATATATATATGTCATCTACCTACTTCTATTCAAGACAATAAGGAAAGGAAAGCAGCGTTCATGCGTACGTACGGACTACCGTCTCCATGAACGGTGTGTTTCCTTCCATTTATCTATCTATTATATATATATATATACTTAATATATATGATATATTAATCATAATTTATATTATGGAAGTATGTAAATCATGATATAAGTAATAATAATGTCAAGAACAACAAGTCCAAACACCTACGATAAATGAGACGATTTTACCCAAAATGCTACTTTAACATGAATTTACAAATGAACAGGTAATATAAAGTCATAAGTGTACCATATATGATATAATAACAATGAATATGATTCTGGAATAAGTCAATAACATGATTTAAATCATTATACAGGAGGTTCGGACACGTACAAAGCAAGTCAGACCTAAGGTAAGGGAAATATCACAATCTCATTTTTATCCGAGATTGTTTATACTTTAGTATTTATTGGGGTGTATTTTATCATCCAAATCCATGTTTCCTCAATATGTAATATTATTTCCATCCACCTTAAATTTTTTTAAATCCAATTTTACCCTTCAGTGAGTTTTTAGTAAATGATATGAAAGGAATCTTTTGTCGTTTTTCGTACGAGGTACTTTTTGACTTTTCCGACAAAAGTTCGAAGAATGTTTTTTAACTTATACGGCACGAACGGATTTTACGGTTTTATAAAGGCTTATTTTCATGAAGCTTCCTCCATAAGATTTCATGACTATTTTCAACAAAATCTCTTTCTTTTAAAATTGCATGACGTTTTGTGAAAAGAAATTGATTTTGAAGAAGAAAGGATATTTTCCTCAAGAATTCATTTCAAGTGTTTTATCAAAATTCTTTTCCATCTAAGATAATAAAGGGTTCTATTTTTTATCCCTATTATTACATTGATTTGATTATGTTGTGATGGAATTATTTTTATGAATTCCTTTATATTATATGAATTTTTTTATGATGTCACGATGTTTACGAATCCCATTTTTACTACATGGGTTATACAATGATGTATGATTTATGATTTTGTGGAACACATAAGAATGGTATCATTATGAGATGGGTGGGACCTATATCTCCCTCCAATGCATTGGGTAAAGATTTTATATCTCATGAGATAGACATGGCTGGAACGGTAGGTTATACCGGTTTAGTGAAACAGGACTGGAACGAGGGTGACTCGGTTCAGAAAGGGACTTTGTCCACTAAGATAGTCTTGGCAATGAGTCTTTACTAACAAGAAATGATTCTCTATGATTATGTGTGTATGCCACAAAGTTTCATGTTTTAAGTTATGATTATTGGGATTTCATTTCACTACTATAATTTATCCCATGTTATGAAATTATGCTCTCTTTTGCAGGTTAAGATTTCCAAAAGTTATGTTATTATGAATATGATGTGATTGAGTTTTCTTTTATTTACCCTACTTGAGCATTTGAGCTCACCCTTTTATGTTTTCTTTTCCTCAGGATATAAAGAAAGGTTTTAGGTAAAAAAAAGGGGAAGATCTTTATGGGAGATATTGAAGATCTTTCACCATGATTAGAAGATTACGTTCCGAGTTTCCAAAGACACTAAACTATTACGATCCTTGTGTGTGTGTTTTTGTTATGTACTAAGTATTCCGCAAATATAATTTAATGTCAATGTAAGTCAAGCTTAGGGTCTCTACATTTGGTATCAGAGGAAAGGTTTAGTCAACCTTTGGAAACTGGGATGCGAAAACGTTAGTGAGATCCCTAAAGATATTTCTAAGGTATGTTTAGGGATGTCCCTAAGGATAAGTATACGTATAAGATACAGTCCTAGAACTACGGTAACGATCATAGAATTTAACCTAAGAAGTTAGATATTGAGGATACTTCCCCTTTACTATGTTGTTTTCTCTAGCATGATTTTTGCCTCTCACAAAATTATTTTTGTGTTTTAGTTAATGGAGGGAACCAAAAGGAATTCGGTTAACATTAAATCCAATGGACAAATTGGTGACTATGAGAAACAAAATTGTGTAATGCCTAGAGAGAAAGATGTTGTGATTATGCCGAATCAGTCATCGTGATATACGATTAACAAGGTGAAATTTAGTGGTATGCCTAATTCATCAAAGAAGAGGAAGATAGACTATTATGCATGTTCGCATGTTGAGGAGCATAAAGAAAGGAAGATTGAGATTTCTAAAGAAGGGAAGAAGAACCTTGAGGAATACCTCAAATGGAGGGACCAATGTTATCTGTGTGGAGAAAAGGGTCATAGAGTGACAGACTATTATGGAGTTCAATGTCTTATTTGTGGAGAACATGGGAATTACCCAACTCAATGCCCTGACCTAAAAAGTTACTTCTAAATCCAGGAAGGATTTCTTCCAGGACAATCATTGAAGTGGATGGAATGAAGTTTTTATGTATTGGTATTCAGGAATAATGTTGTTGAGGTACTTTTATGGTGTATTAAAATATTTATGTATTTGTCTATTGTGGTTTTCAATAATTTTAAGGTACCGGTAACCATGAAAAGTGGTTCAAATATTTTGGAAAGTAGATAATATGCCCATAATGAATGGATAAGGAGAAAATGAAATGTTTGACAGTATTCATGAGCTCATGATTGATATAAGGACTAAGTGATATCATGGTTTGAGTATATAGAATTTTGGGGATTTTGGTATGTGGAAGGTGTCAACTTTTAACTGCATTCATGTTTTCACTAAGGTATTCAAAAGAATACATGATTAAGGACTTTGAATGTTTGGAATGTGACCAACAAGACATATCTTATGATATATGGGGATCAACGATGGTATTAAATCTCTGGTAATTGTTTTCACTATATTATGAGAGTGGACTGCAGTATTTTGGATCATAAAGATTGGAATGGACTATGTTGGTCATAAGTTAGTATTGTTTAAGGATAGAAGTTTTTTTGATATTATTGATGGGATGTTATAGTAATATAGTTTTAGAAAAAGGACAACCTGCAGGATGGGCGACAGCCCATCGCGTCGGACAAGGCTGTGGAAATCGAACCCACAACCAAAGTGCAACTGGCCTTTATCGCCTACCACTGGCCTACAGGAAGTCCCTGTTTAGTAAAAACTAGTTTTATTATATTAAGTAGTATGATATATGATGTATAAGTCCATTTTAGGAACCATATATGATTAATCTCACTATAGAATGACTTATGTATATTTAATAACTTTTTCTAACCTTTTGTTTGAGACAGATGGAATGACCCGTCATTATATCACATGATCTGATAACACTTCACGAATAACAAATTCAACTTCATTTATTTAAGAGATGAAGTGGAAATTGTTCAAGGCACGAACAATAGTGAGATTGTACCAAAATAAAGTAAGTATATATTCTAATTCAAATTCATTAACTTTAGGGAAACGATCTTGAAAACCAAAAATGTTGTCCTAGTTCTCTTATATCTGATTAATCAGATGGTACCTTAGATCGTCACAAATTTATGGATTTGTGATTGCTAGCTTTTCCATAGCCATGTTCTCTACCACTCTCAATCAGAACATGATGGTTAGATTTTTCTTCCATATCCATATTTTCACCTATGTGAAAACCCAGAGATTAGTTTATTTGGGTAATCATTACGTTTCATACTTTCGTTTTTAAAGAATGGTTTTGGTATTCCTTTTTACGATGTGGGTTTCGATTAAAGAAACTTTATAATAGTAAACCATTTATAACCCCGACGAATTTCGAGGGCGAAATTCGTTTAAAGGGGGGTAGAATATAACGGCCCAAGATTTTATGAAAAAGATTCTTTTTAATTTCACTAATGTCTTGTGTTGTACGCTACACCAAAAGGAGCTTGTATCATTGACTTGCCTTTCATTACACGCAATCGCGACCTTCCTCGATAGCGTGTGTAGTACGCAATAACGAGTTTCACTAAACAAAAATATGCTATTAAAATATTATTAAAACTAGCCGTTATGAATAGTTATAACCACTTTTTGAAATTTTGTAAATTTTATTTTTCAAAATGGAATTCATTTTTGGATTCGGAGTATCGAATTTAGCCTAAGGTGAAATTTTGGTACTTTTCGGATAACTTTCATATTTTGATGAATAATGAAAATTACTAAATTATAATTAAAAACAAATTTTTTAATTGAAATAATTAATAGTGATAAATTATTAATTTGAGTGGTTTTAAAGTATATTTAGAATATATTTTTACAATTTAATACAATGTTGGTCATTGGATGTAATTTCACATTTACACCAGACATAAACAAGTGTTAATCTTTTGATAGTTATTATCTCTTAAAAACACGCTATTTGTTGTGACAGTGGAAATTAATTATAAAATTAATTAATGCAACTTATATGTTGGGAATTTTGTAAAATAGAAATCATTTTTGAATTCGGAATATCAATTATAGCTTAGGGTGAAATTTTGGCATTTTTCTGAAAAACTTCAATTTTTGATGAATAGTGAAACTACTAAGTGTTAGTTAAAAAATTAATTTTTCTTCATAAATCTTAATTTTACCGTTTCTGTAAATGGAATTTGAAAAATCCGAGAGACACGGTTGATGTCAGTAAGTAAAATGTGGTTCAATGAGATGAAAATAATTTTTGGTGAATAGTAACTTTTTACTTTAAATTACCACGGTTAAAAGTAAATAGGGTAATTAAGGGTACAAATGATATTAATATTACCCTAACACATGTACTAATCCTATTGGACAAGTTTATCTCGACCAAAAACAATCTTAAGTGTAAAATATTATCATTTAGTCCCACTTGGATTAGATTAGGACATTTATTATTATTTAATTCAAAGAAGAGTTAAAAGAGTTAAAATCAAAGTTAATTTACTAAAACATTTTTAATATAGGGTTATACATAATATAATTTCGACTATAAATATTCATTAGAAAGATAAAAAGATTTCATACATAATGGTATTTTATTTGTAATTTTTATACTTTAAATAAGTTAATTTATTTATGACACAACGATGATGCAGTAATTACCTTTTTAAGAAAATATTGACATAATTGATGTTATAAACACCCAAATAAATGTAATTTGAGACTTTTTATGAATATCACTAATTTTATAGGTTAATATGACATGTTAGTATTTATTTAAGTAACTTTTTTCGAACTTATCATTCTGTTAGAAATTTCATAAAAATCATGTACCAAATAGTGTCAAAATTGACATAAATTAGTTTTTAAAACAAATATTATATTATTAATTGTTATTTAATTACATAAAATCTAAGGTTTGGCCAAATGACTTAGATAAGGATATATATATTAATAATAAACAACTTGGGGTTCTTTTGGCTTCATATAGTAAGTTTATTAACCATATAGTGTAAGAAAACAAAAAGACACGGTAAAAGTTAAATTATTTAACTTAGAGTTAAATCTAATTGATAAGGTTAAAATAATAACCTAAACTTGTCTAAATACTATTTTATGAGATGATTTCGACCCATCCCCACTTTATCTTCGAAATAAGACCATTTGGAACCATTATAAACCGAATTTGACCTTAATATAAAATAATATTTTGAGATTTTCCTAAGATGCCCCTCTCCTCCCTTATAAAAGGGAACCTCCCCCCTCTCCTCCTCACACCAATTTGGGCATTCAAGATCGGACAAACCCTGCCAAAATCTCTTCTACACTTCCATATTATCATACTAGAGGTCCTGGTCTTTTTAAAAGTCCAATTTTAGTGCCCTAAAAGGAGGTCTCAAAGAAGCACTTCAAAGAAGAGGTAATACCCATTACCGATCCTTTCCAATTTCATTCTTCTTCAACTTATTCTTCTTTAGTTGTTTCATTATGAAGTAATAACATCAGTATCATTCATATACTGATATGTTATTATAAGTATGAAACAACCCTATTTAACCATCTATCCATCCTACAGAAAATGAAATCACCGCGCGTGCGTACGTACGGAATACCGTCTCCATGCCATGGTGTAATCTATTTTCTGCCGCCACCTTAATAGGATGGGTATAATAGTGTAATGAGTAACTATATATGATCATTATAAAGTGATATTGGTACTGAAATAGTATACAGACACTTCAACACAATTCCACGACCATGGGAACGATATCATCGCTCGTGCGTACGTACGGACTACCGTCTCCACGACGTGATGAGATTCATTATCCATGTTAACCATTACATAATGATTATAAAGTATATATAATGAATAATAATGGAATATATGACATGGTAAATCTACTGGATTTATGTATATATATATATGTCATCTACTTACTTCCATTCAAGACAATAAGGAAAGGAAAGCAGCGTTCATGCGTACGTACGGACTACCGTCTCCATGAACGGTGTGTTTCCTTTCATTTATCTATCTATTATATATATATACTGAATATATATGATATATAAATCATACTTTATATTCTTGAAGTAAGTAAATCATGATATAAGTAATAATAATGTCAAGAACAACAAGTCCAAACACCTACGATAAATGAGACGATTTTACCCAAAACGCTACTTTAACATGAATTTACAAAAGAACGGGTAATATAAAGTCATAAGTGGACCATATATGATATAATAACAATGAATATGATTTTTGAATAAGTAAATAACATTATTTAAATCATTATACAGGAGGTTCGGACACGTACAAAGCAAGTCGGACCTAAGGTAAGGGAAATATCACAATCTCATTTTTATCCGAGATTGTTTATACTTTATTATTTATTGGGCTGTATTTTATCATCCAAATCCATGTTTCCTAAATATGTAATATTATTTCCATCCATCTTAAATTTTTTAAAATCCAATTTTACCCTTCAGTGAGTTTTTAGTAAATGATATGAAAGGAATCTTTTGTCATTTTTCGTACGAGGTACTTTTTGACTTTTCCGACAAAAGTTCGAAGAATGTTTTTTTTAACTTATACGGCATAAACGGATTTTACGGTTTTATAAAGCCTTATTTTCATGAAGCTTCCTCCATAATATTTCACGACTATTTTCAACAAAATCTCTTTCTTTTAAAATTTCATGACGTTTTGTGAAAAGAAATTGATTTTGAAGAAGAAAGGATATTTTCCTCAAGAATTCATTTCAAGTGTTTTATCAAAATTATTTTCCATATAAGATAATAAAGGGTTCTGTTTTTTATCCCTATTATTATATTGATTTGATTATGTTGTGGTGGAATTATTTTTATGAATTCCTTTATATTATATGAATTGTTTTATGATGTCACGATGTTTACGAATCCCATTTTTACTACATTGGTTATGCAATGATGTATGATTTATGATTTTGTGGCACACATAAGAATGGTATCATTATGAGATGGGTGGGACCTATATCTCCCTCCAATGCATTGGGTAAAGATTTTATATCTCATGAGATAGACATGGCTGGAACGGTAGGTTATACCGGTTCAGTGAAACAGGAATGGAACGAGGGTGACTCGGTTCAGAAAGGGACTTTGTCCACTAAGATAGTCTTGGAAATGAGTCTTGACTAACAAGAAATGATTATCTATGATTATGTGTGTATGCCACAAAGTTTCATGTTTTAATTTATGATTATTGGGATTTCATTTCACTACTATAATTTATCCCATGTTATGAAATTATGCTCTCTTTTGCAGGTTAAGATTTCCAAAAGTTATGTTCTTATGAATGTGATGTGATTGATTTTTCTTTTGTTTACCCTTACTAAGCATTTGAGCTCACACTTTTATGTTTTCTTTTCCTTAGGATATAAAGAAAGGTTTTAGGTAAAAAAAGGGGAAGATCTTTATGGGAGATATTGAAGATATTTCACCACGATTAGAAGATTATGTTTCGAGTTTCCAAAGACACTAAACTATTACGATCCTTGTGTGTGTGTTTTTGTTATGTACTAAGTATTCCGCAAATTTAATGTAATACCAATGTATGTCACGATTCAGGTCTCTAAAATACCCCTGAAGGTAGAGGTGTTCATAAGAATTATTCTTTACTGAGCTGTGTGCGGAGGGGAAGGAACTAGAACCTCTAGATTCAACATTCTCTTTGCATGGATTTTTGGAGGACTCATAAATATCATGTCATCTGGGGTGTATGATTGCAAAAATATGCATTCCACCCTATCCCCAATACCCCCACCTTGAAAGGCCAAGAGGTATAACCATTTTTTGATGGTCCTCCAACCATCCTTGGTCACTATTCCCATAATGGGAGGAAATGGATGAAAAATGAAATAGTTTTCTAGATCAATCACTAATAGAACGTCTACTATGACCATGTTGAGAGGGTGAATCTTATTGATGTTTATGATTGATGACCGAATGTCATTTCAGTGATGGAATATTTGGTATGTGTAGTCATATAACCCCATGTTTTTGGAAATCCAACCATAAATAAAGTTAAATGGGAATCACACATAGAATAGAGTCTTCTGATGGCTGATAGAGTTAATGGATTGTATAAATTCACATGCATTGGGACTACTAGGTTTTTCCCTACCTCATCTCTAGAATCACTTCCATGATAAGGTCACCCAGTCACACCCGCATGTATTCATCCAAAATTGTTATCGTCAACCTATAAATCATAATAGGTATACATACAACTAACCTGACCATGTAATCCTTGAGCTTCATGTTTTATCCCCACAACTACCATCCATTCTCCATTAGTATTTTTTAAAATGATTTCTCCTTGTCTTGTTAAATATCCTTTGGATAATGAAACAAATTCCCTATATGAATGTCCAATGATTAATTCTGAAAATGCCTAAAACATTGCATGAAATGGATGTCCATAATCCATATTTTTTTTCACTCTCCCCTAGGACAAGCGTTGTGACACCCATGTGATCGTTGGCATATCCTCCTTGTCATTACTGAATTCCTTATCCAGTTGGAGTAAATCATTCATATTTCCTAGATATAGATTATAATGATTTGGTAGAGGTCCCATATACCATTTTTGACCTCCCAATGATGTAGGAGAATTTTTTTGTCCCTAATGTCCAATTTCTCAGCAACTATAGTATGAAGTCATGATTATTTTAGACATGGAATTTTGATCACCATTTTTCCTCATAGATCCCAACACACTATATCCAACTAAAATTCACGAGAGAACAAACATACCCAGTATACCCTGCCCCTCTCTTCAAGAAGTTTCAATAATGAAGCAGGTCCTAGTAATATGTCAACAATACATGGATTTAAAAGTGCAAATAGAATGGTTTAGAAATGAGGGGTGGGGGTGTAGGGTGGGGGTCTGTTCAGGAATGAGTGGAGGGGGGTGCAAGGGGGTCTGTTTAGGAAGGTAGATGGATGTACAGGAGGGGGGTGGTGGTGTTTAGGGGGTGTTCAGGTGGGAGTACGATGTCTAGGTGGGGGGGGGGGACTATCCAGGGGTGGGGGCTGTCCAGGAAGGGAGGGGTGTCCAGGAGGGTGGGGGGAGCTATCTAAAAAGGTGTCCCATAGAGAGGGGGTTTACATGAGGGGGGACTGTCCACAGGTATTGGGGGATGTCTAGGGGTTGTACCTGAGGTATTGGGGGCTCTCTAGGGGGGGGGGTCTATCATGGAGGGTGTCTTTCCAAGAAGGTGGGGGGGGGGCTATCCAGGGGGTTTCTAGGATGGAGGGGGTGTCCAAGAGGTTTCAGGGATGTCTTGGGGGGACGGGGGCTATACAAGGGGTGTTTAGGAGTGATGGGGGGCTATATAGGGGGAGGGGAAGGGGGTTTGTTAGGGAGGGGGGTCTGTCCAGGAAGGGGGGGGGGGGGTGTCTTCATGAATATTTCCTTTGAAACTTAGTAATGTACAATTTCATTTATGATTATTTAATGTTATCAAATTAGGAATAGAGTTATGGGAATCTGATGTTGATTTTTTTTCTTTTCAATTACTTCAATGAGAATTTCTAGGTTGATTGAAAAATATAAGAGGATGGTTGAATCATTAAAATGAAGAAAATTGCATCATATCATTATAGGAGAGTACTTAATTTTGTTTTTACTTGTTTATAACAATTAATTCCTGCTGCCACTTATTAGAACTGTTTTGAAATTATTGATTTTAGGATGTTATGGTTGTTGAGTGTTTGTCCTTAAAATGTTGAATAATTTTGTTGATGATGTTATTAAATTGAATATGTTTATGATGGTAATTGAAAATATTATTGCTTCTGGTAAAACATTCTGATTGTTGAGTTTTAATGTGTGATGAAGTTTATTGTGATATTTATATTTAATGATTTTTTTGTTGAAGATATGTTAAATATTCATTAATTAGGGTAAAGTGGTAATATTAAAAAATGTTTTATTGGTGATTTTAATGTTAAATTTTCATTGCATTTTTCTATTATCCTGCTGAAAAGAGTTGATTTACATGATGTTCAGCATGCTTGAATGGAAAAATATCTGGGTTTTCAATCAATTAATGATTGTGCACATTGGAAATCATTTTTGACGAGTGGATTTTTTTATATCACTGGATCATATATTTTAGGGGTCTCCATGTATTTTATAGGGGTGTTCTTCAGGAGGTGTCTAGGAGGGAGAGGGTTTTCCTAGAGGGAGGGGGCTGTCTAGGGGGTGTTCCGGAGGGAGGAGGGGTTGTCCAGGGGTTTCCGGGGGGGGGGGGGCAAGAGGGATAGGGGATGTCTAGGGGGTGCATGGGGGTATGTAGAGGGAAGGGGGTGTCTAGGAGTGGGGAGGGCTGTCCAGGTGGTTGTTTAGGAGGCGGGGGGGGGGGGGGGGGGTGTTGTCTAGGGGAGGGGGGTTGTCCGGGAGGGGGGAAGGGGGGACTGTCCAGGGGTGTTGTCCAGGAGGGGGTGTCCAGGAGGGAGGGGGGCAATCTATGGGGGGTTTCATGGAGTGGGGGGGGGGGGGTGCTGTCCAGGAGGGATGGGGGGCCGTCCAGGGGGTGAAAGAGGGGGGGGGGGGGGTCTATCGGGGGAGTGAGGTTGGTTAATAGGTAGAGGTATGTCTAAGGGGTTTCCAGGAGGGAGGGGATATCTAGGGGTTCTGCAGGGGGGAGGGGGGCTGTCCAAGAGGGGGTGTCCAGGGGGGCTATCCAGGAGGGGGGGGGGGGTATCCAGGGGGTGTCTAGAAGGGAGGGGGTGTTGTCTAGGGGGTGTCCAGGAGAGACGAGGGGCTGGTTGTCCAGGGGGTACAAGGGGGTCTGTAGGGGGAGGGGCTATCTAGGAGGGATGTGGGCTATTCAGGAAGGGGGTGGGGTGGGGGTGTGGGAGGGGGGAGGAGTAATGTGGGCTGTCCAAGGGGGTGCAAGGGGGTCTGTAGGGGGAAGGTGGTTGTCTAGGAGGGAGGGGATATTTAGGGGGGAGGGGGTCTCTCAAGGGCATGTCTAGGGGGGGTGTCTAGAGGGGGTTTTCCAAGAGGGAGCGGGGGATGTCTAGCAGGTTTCTAGGAGGGAGGGGGGCTTTATAGGGGATTTCTAGGAGGGGGGGGGGTTCTATCTAGGGGAGTGTCTAGGAGAGATGGGGGATATCCATGGGTGTATGGGGGGGGGGTCTGTAGGGGGGATGGTTGGTTGTCTAGGAGGTATGGGGGGTTGTCTAGGAGGGATGGGGGCTGTCCAAGGGGTTTCTAGGATGGATGGGGTGGCCAAAAGGGGGAGTAGGTTGTTTTTTATGAACTTTAATGGGATATAACCACATTTTTAAACTATGTCTCTAGAAAATGTGTGGATAAATCTTTATCCACAGTTTCAAACTGTGGCTATAAAGCACTATCCACAGTTGGAACTGTGGATATAGGGCTATAGACGCAGTTTGAACCGTGTCTATAGGGATTAAACCATAGTTTTAAATTATGGATATAGGGTTTTCTATATATCCACTCCAATACCAGACATGACTTTTGTGCTTATAGGAACAGTTTATAACTGTGTATATAGAAAAAAGTTCTAGTAGTGTATGTTTTTTGTCAATCACATTTGGATTGGTATAATGTTTTCATAATAGTATGGAAGAGTTTTTTTAATTTTTTAAGATGAATTTTTATGGGTAAAAATCATGGTTCTGTCATTATAGTAATAAAATAATGGATATTAGTCAGTGGAAGATAATATAGTAGTAAAAAATTATTTCATAAGGGCTAGTACATTAATTTTTAATAACTCATTAGAATTTTATATAGAACCATGGTGATTTCCACCACACTGCAATTATGAATCAGTTTAGAGATAAGGAATTATATATCGTAATGAAAGGGAGTTCAATGAAAATATGGTGTCTCTATATCTAACTGTGGTTGAATAGATAATGTTGTACCAATTTTATATAATGCTGTAATGAGTTTAAGATGAAAATATTTGAGGATATTGACCTCATGAAAGTAGGGGTTTCAAAAGGATATTTTTGTTTAAGTATGTCAAAACACAATTATAGTCTCCACAATATTAATTAGATAATGATATATTATTTTGATAATTTTAATATAATTCAAAATGAGATATCATGGATTTTAGCTTGGTAGTTTTAGTTCATCTCACGTTGATGGTTTTCGGGGATGACTGATATAATATAAGTTGTAATATTGAATGAGTTGAATTTAAATTCTATTTTAATATTGAAGATAATATTAGATAATATAAGGTATATATTATACATATTTTAGCATATTTGGAATTGGGTAAAAAGAACCACTATTGTGAAAAACTATTTTGATTATCCAGATTTATACATAGGATATTAATGTGCAAGTAAAACATTATTATTTTTAGGTATTGAAAATTATTTTGGATATTATTATGAGTAAAAATCATGTAATATATTTCATGTACATATTATTTTAAGTAGTTTTTGAATAAGAAGAAGGATATAGTATGAAATCATTCCTTTTTATTACATAATTATTCATTACATTGTACACATAGAGGATATTTTAATGCTTAGTTTCTTGGAAATAAGTCACATAATACATAAATAAATAAAAAATTGTTATAATTCACTTTAAAAGAAACTTCATCCCTTCATAATAAGTATTTTTTTTACATCTCATAACATGGGGACATACATCCATGGAAAGGGTGAGCATAAGGCATAGTAAGGGAAAGAAAGGGAAGCCGTTTACATGTGATCTTTAGGAATATCAATAAGAACATGAGGAATATCATTATGGAATGATTAAGTGAACATGGGGAATATAATAATTAAAATAACATGATTAATAATATTCAAAAGTGGATATATCATTTAAATGAGACATTCATAAGAATATCACCATGTTTTTTCACCGAGGTGTCATTAAATTTATCAATGTTATTCAGCAAGGTATCATAAAACATGTCATATATTGAGGTTAACTTATTTAACCTATGAATTGTATAAGTATATAGGAACACCCTTAATATGTCATAATTAATATGAGACACATAGATCATAATGGAAAATTTCATAAATAACCCATGGATAATAAAATAAATGGGGTTTGTATAAAAATCACGGTGTTTAAAAAGTGCTTAAAAAATCATTATGTCATTTTTAGCTTACAATAAGGGAATGTGAGTTTCATGTATGTTATTACTAGAATAAAGTAAATAATTTTATTACATATAGGTGCATAAACCTAGAAAATAACGATCTTTTTGCATTCACAAAAATAAAATAAAATATAATTTTTTGAGGAGAAGAGAGAAATTTTGAGAAGTAAAATCGGTAGAGTAATGGTTATAAAATATTTTTTTAGAAATGGGTAAAATGGGAGGAGAAAAGGGTCTAACATTGATAAAACATAATTTGGAAGTAATTTTATGATAAAAATAGAAATATAATAGAGTAACCATAATTTTTAGATGAAAAATATGAAAGGTGGTTCTTGAATTAAAAATAATGAATGAATAATTATTTTACCTTCAAGAGTTGTTCCTAAAAAATGAAGATTGGGTCATTGGGGGAATGAGGACCCCTTAGGGGGACTCATTTGGAGCTAAAAATTCCACATATACATGGAGGATTGATTTTGAGTGAATTTAAATTGATAAATGGGTGGGTATTTGTAATAAAAGTGAAGTATTTGATTATTAATTTCCAAATTTAGGCCTTGGAAATATAGGTTGTGAAAAATGAAAAAATATGGTATTTTCCATGGTTTTCCCATAGTATTTGAAATTTTGGAAATATTTTATGTTATTTTAACCTATAATGTTTTATCATAATTTTATATTTCTTATTTCGGTATGAAAAAATTAAACTTTTCATAGAATAATATTTTTAATGTTAAAGTATCCATTTTAGACATTAGAAAGTATCTTATAGGTTTGGAAGTTGACTAAAATATATTAAAATACTTTATATTAAAAAAATAACATATTTTGGGTATTTAATATTGGTTAATTAATTATTTTACCCTTATGACATAGTTATGAAGTTGTTAAATATACGAAAAACCTCAAACAATATTTTTACTAATAATAGAAAAATAAACACTTTTAGAAAATACCTATAAATAAATTATAACCTAATTTTGACATGATGATTTCAAAAAATATATCTATTTTATCATAATAATTTTCTATATATGTGATTTTTTACATTTAAATATACAAATCCTAATTTATTAAAAAATAGTTCGGTGATACTGTATAGTGAAATTTTTTATACAATATTTTTCGAAGGAAATAATAATTTTTTTTATCATTTATATTTTAATTTTTTTTGTTTAAAATAATATTTAATAAAAATAAATATTATTCATAATATCTTATTTTATTAAAAAAAACTATATGCTTACTAGAAATTATAATTTCTGTCCAAAAAACAAATTTATCAAATTCCATATCAAATTTATTAAGAAAAACTATCCTTAAAACAAAATTTATAGAATTAAAATTGTATTTATACAATGGAAATACACTTTAAGTAACTATGGACTTGACACATACCCCCTTATAACAACTAAATATGACCTAAGGGTAAGGTGTGCGATAGTGGTAGATTCATGGGGAGAATTTTCTAACATCGCATGAGTAGTAATTTAAAATAACATGAAATTATCCCATAGACCATTTCATTCTAGCTTTACTTGTTGATGCTCAAATTGTTAATGGTCCAGATTGAACACCAGTGATGCTACCTCCCCCCCAAGTTCTTATATATGGGAATTATACGACACAACTCTTCTAGTTAAGGCCATTGTTTCTCAACTTTTCATTAGTTATTCTTTATTATTTCTACTAAAAAATTATGACATAAAATAATTACCAAGAGTATATTTTCAAACAGTCATATTGAAAAAAGTCATATTTGACCAACAATCAAGAAAAGGCCGAATCACATCGGTCACAACTGTCATTATACTCACTTAATTAATAAAGTGATATGGTTCTATTGTGTTTGATAAAAAAAATAAAACATTTTATTATGGGAAAAATATTATTTAAAAAGTACAAGTCTTTATATTCTTTCCCACTTAATAAATTTCATCCCCAAAATTTATACTTGTTCTCTCAGTTGAAAAAAAGTTTGGATACTTTAATCTCATTTTATCCTCTAGTTTCCACATTTCATATTCATGTTTGTGGTTCCTCTACAAACCTTTGATGAGTGGGTATTATTGTTTCATAGAGGCCTGTCTCTATAGTGCATGACCTCCACAATATTCTCATCATAATATTGGTCGTGTTTCAGTTGCACCACCTTTGAATTCAATAAACATTAAGGGTAAGGTATATAGTTCTTCAAGAAAGATACATTGAATACATCATGGACTTGAGATAAAATTGGTTCAAGTGAAAGATGATAGGCCACTTCTCCAATGAGATCCAGGATTTCATAGGATCCAATTTACCTTGGAAAAAACTTCCCTTTCTTCCTAAAATGCATGAATCTTTTCCATGGTGATATTTGAAGGAAAACATTATCGCCAATGTCAAACTCCAAATCCCTTCAATGATTTTCATTGTATATCTTATATTGACTCTGAGAAACCATTATGTGTTGTATGATGTGATGAACCTTTTTTATCATCTCTTTTACAAGATCATGACCAAGAATCTTTCTCTCACCAACTTCATCCCAACATATAAGAGTTCTACACCACTTTCCATATATAGCTTAATATGGTTCCATTTAAAAAATAGAGTGGAAGATACTGTTTAATGATAACTCAACTAATGGTAGGTGTCGATCCTATCCAACATTAAATTACATTGAGCATGTTTTCTTTATGTACTCAAGTGTTTGAATTGTCTTTTCAAATTAGAAATCATTTTGGGGGTGATAGGTTTTACTGATATTTGATTCAATACTCAAATCATGTTGAAGACTTATCTGGAAATTTGATGTGAACCTTGGATCTTGATATGAATTGATAGAAAGTGGTATGCCATTTTGCGTCACCACTTCATTCATATATATCTTGTCATTTGGTTAAAGAGAAAAATATTTCTGAATAGTGATAAAATGGGCATTCTTAGGGAGTCGATCCAATATAACACAAATTGTTTCCGTTGAATTTTCTTAGGATACTAGTGAAAGAGTTTACAATGATATTTTTACCACTTCCATTTGTTAGGGGTAGTGGTTTCAATACCCATTTCGGAATTTTTAACTCTTCCTTCACTTGTAGACACACCATGAACCTTTTAGTGTAGTCAACAATCTCTAGTTTCATTTTATCCCACCAATAATTACCACAAAGGTCCCTATAAATTTTAGTGTTTCTAGGATATATAAATAATGTAGAGCTACAAGTTTAATTCATCAGTTCTTTATTTATCTTCTAAATATATTTAACAAATAGTCTTGTACAAAATTTTAGTATAGCTTCTTGATCAATATTGATCTCAGGAAACATCACATTATTCACAACCTCTATCAATGTTTTTTAATATTGTATATTATCTTTGAGATTTCTTGATATTCTCTAGTAAAAATGGTTTAGAAGTCATATGGGATAGTGTTGATGATGTATCTTCCATCATGATTATCATGTACAACATTACTATATATTTGATCAATGGATCTCCATGAATCCTCATAATTCCCATAACAATAGGGTCTTTCCTACTTAATGCATCAACAACATTGTTTTCTATTCTGGGGTGATAATGAATTGAGTAGTCGTGGTTTTTAAGAAGGACTAACCATATCATATATATCATGTTAAATTCATTTTTCATGAAAATGTACTTCAAACATTTGTGGTCTATGAATATATCACATTTCTCCACATAAATATAGTCCATCAATATTTTTAGAGAAAAAATATTTTCAAATAGCTCCATGTGTTGAATAGGATAATTATTTTCATTAGTCTTTAACTATCGAGATTCATAAGAAATAATATTTTCATTTTTCATGAGGAAACACTGAATCCATTTTATAGATGCATATATAAAAATAACAAATCTTGCTCTGATTGAGGGAATATGTAATATAGGTTCAGTAAGAAATCTCTTCGTTAGCTTTTGGAAAATTTTCTCACAGTTCTTTGTCTATATGAACTTATCCAATTTTCTTGTTAACAAGTTAAATTTATTAGAATGTCATTAAATTTTTTTCACATACCTATTATAATATCATGCTTAACCAAGTAAACTGTGAATCTGAGTTAATTTTTTTTGATGAGTCCACTCCTAAATAACCATTTTCTTAAAATGGATAACTGAGATTCCTTCATTGGTTATAATATACCCTAATAAAGTAACTTTTTGTATACAAAATTCACATTTTATGATTTTTACAAATATCATATCCTTCATCATAGTTATAAATATAACCCTTATATGATCCTTACACTCCTTGTGACTTTTTGAATATATCATAATATCATCAATAAAAACTACCACATTTTTACAAAGTTATAATTTCAATAATCTATTCATCAAATCCATGAAAATTGGAGGAGAATTATTCAGGACAAAGGACAGAAAAAACCCACAATTCCTACTTCTTGATCAAAATGAAATCTTTAGACTATCTTCTTTCGTTTCCCTTCATTGTAAACAACCAAATCAAAGATCAATATTGTAAAATAATTGATCCCCACGAATCTTGTCAAATATATCATCAATACTTGGAAGAGTGTACATGTTCTTCACATTGATCTAGTTAAATAATCTATAATCAGCACATAACCACATTGGTCCATCCTCCCTCTTCTTAAAGAGAATATATTCTCTCTAAGGAGACACACATGGTCGGATAAACCCCTTCTATGAAATATCATGTGGTTGTTTCCTTAATTCCTCATGTTACACATGTTCCATTCTATATGGTGCCTTTGATATTGTCTTAGATACTCGTATGAGTTCAATGAAGAACATTACCTCTCTTTCCAAGGAAGGTCCAGGTAACTCCTTAGTAAATGAATTAATGTATTCATGAATAATGGGGATATTTTGAATGAATCGAGCATGTAACAAAATCCCCAAAAATGGAAATTTAAAATTTTCACTAACGATCAACGTGATCTTTTCGACGACGGTGAATCACTGCCCAATTACTTTATCAAGTTCATGTGTGATAGAGATTATGAAAAAACATAAACCATAAAATTCTTGGTTTAAATACGAATCCACACATGAAGTCTACCCATTGTAGGTGATCACTGCTAAATGAATATGAAGAAGAGTTCATGTAGATTGTCCACACATGCTTCTGAAATCTACGAGATCATCTTTCAAGAAAATCTGGGTGCTAGTGTGGAGTTCAGATGATTCTTTCAATGCTCAAACGATCACTGCAACGCCTTACATGGGATTCCTAAAAACGAGAGCTTGATCCGAGATCTTGGATCAAAAGCCTCTCTGTATAGAAAATTTTATAGAGAATAATGGAGTTGAAGAACATTAATAGTTACCAATGAGAAACTATCGTCTTCTATTTATAGTATTTAATAAATTTCCCAAAAAGGCACCCCAACCCTCAGATAATTTAACACACTATAAATGACCTATTATGACAACTAAACTGAGTCAAAATTATTACAACTTTCCTGTAATAAATTTAAAAAATATTATGTGATAATAATTTATTCATTAACTCAACTTGTAGTTTCCAAAAAAAATAATTGAACCTTGGATATAATAATATTCATTCGATTAATATATTTCATGTATTTACTTTCAAATTAAAAATGCATTTAATAAATAAATTCAATAACCATTATTCTTAACTTGAATAATATGAATTTATTTATTTCATTGGTGATCATATCTCCTTTGATAAATCCAAGACCCAGTGGTGGGGCCCACCATGTCAAAAATACCTATTCAACTGAATATGGAAGATTATTGAAATGGTTTTGTGTGTGATCCTCTAGGTCCTTTTCATGATAGCGGTGAATACTATTCATAGACCAAGAATGGATCTGGACCCCCGTCATGGCCCGTAAAGAGAAAAGGATTGTCACCGTAGTGACAACCAACCTATGAAAAAGTACTGTTTACTATAATATCTTAGTCTTTAAATATATCATGAAATATGACGCACACTCCTGTCATAATCATTTTCTTGATTTATTATTTATTGATCTAACTGGGTGGATTTACACTCAAATACCATGGATATGGTCTTATGAAGGTATTGCCATCCTTATCAACATACCCCATTATATACTACTTCCATAACCTAGAAGAAAAAAAACCATTTCTTAACCATTCAACCAATGTCATTCCACCAACGACCCACCCAACACAAACTACCTCTCCATGATTTTAATAGCATGGCTTTCATATTGCATCAAAGTAAGAAATCAAATGGCATACATTGGTAATGATATCATGTTAGGAGACTATTACACATGATCTTAGATAGGAACATCCAATGACACCCAAACATGTGGTGTTCCTATTAGAGGGTCTATCCTAATGATCTAATTACTAGAGATCACCATGAGTGAAATTAATGAGAAGAAGTCTCAATGCTTATGAGCCCCCAAAACCTAACTGTCAAACATATAATGTGACATGATAGTATGCTACATCTATACCATATGACAATTTTTTAATATTAATTCCACAATATCTCAAGGTAATCATTATATCATGAGATCTACTATAACATTTTGATACAACAATTAATCTATGGAAATTACCATTAAAAAGTGAATGTATATATATCTACACTATATGGTTAAGTTTTCATCATGTATATCTAACATTACACATGATATGGTAATCAAAATCATTGTATAGTTGGGTCTAGGGTACCCAATTTTTCAACACATTTTCATTTATTGTACTTTTATTTCTTTCTTCCTCTTCACTATTCATCTCTATAAAGAAGGAAAGGGGTGCTTATAGACAATGCATGGGTTTGGATATCTCTCATTTCAAAATGTCTATAGGTTTTTCATTCAAGAATATCGAGATTTTATTGATTATATAGTCAATATTAGCATTATACTTTGAGAGACAATCCATCCATCATATAGTGTCTAATTCTACAATGGTAATGACTACAAGATTTGGGATGATATTATTTTCTATAAAGTCAATACTAGAGTTTCTATATACAATTAATGCTTGAATAATCACTCAAGGAGTCTTGGATTATAACTCTACTTATGTAATATCAAGTATTGATTATAAATTATTATCAAATAAGGATGAAATAAAGGAATGTGTAGAACTATAAGAAGAAAAAGTACTTGTTAACTTTTTGAGAACATTGAGAGTACCTTCCACTAAATCATTTGGAGCTTCTACTTTAGCCATCTTGATAGAAAAAGGACAATGATATTACTGTGGCCTTTTATGTGGTGGATGGGGATTCCCTTCAATTATATTTGTATTTGGGAAGTGATTGGAATAGTGTCCATGTTTTCCACACTTATAACATTGGAATTCAGGCTGGGTCTGCACCATATTCCCTTTTTCATTATTTTTTAGAAGTTGAGGCTTCACCTCACTATGAAATTTCCGATCTATATGTCCATATCATCAAAAGATGTAACATTTTACACTGCAAATCAAGTCGTTCCCAAAATTATTCTCCTTAAATTTGTTTCAGGTTGTAATTTGAACTTTCCATCCTCCACTACCATGATCAATGTTCTTGCCTATTGTTGTCTCAAAAGGTCTCTTATTTTTTGTTAAATTTATGTGACCACTACTTCTCTCTGGACATTAGTTCAACCATCATAGCACTCTGTACTATCTCCACATAGTTTTTTATAGTATTAATTGGCTATATTAATTCATATATGGGGTCTTAATGAACTAAATAATCAATAAAACTTTCCATTAGGATCCATAGAAAAGCTAGAGGTATAATGAGGAATTCTTGTAAAGTGCATCTCATATCATCCCAGCCATTAATGTCCCCTTTTCTTTAGATCTAGGAATTACTTCTCTATTTTCATTCACATTGAATGGGGAAAATATTTGTTGAAAAAGACTGACCTAACTCTTTCCACTCCACATCATCAAAATCACTTCATGGAATCATGTTTTTAATCAATTTCCACCACTAATCAACATCTCCCACTAAGCGGTACACAATAAGGGTGAATTTTTCTTATTCCAAAAAATGGAGTACATAAAAGTTTTTTCTATAGAAAAAATATATTTTTCAGAAATAAATGGGTCAGTTGATCCACTAAATTAAGGACGTATTTAATGCATATATGACTCAATGTAATTTTGTTCCCTTCAAGTTGAATCCAGTTTCTCATCTTGATTCAAGATATTATTCATAACTCAACTTAGTTTATTCATTATTGTCATGGAGTTTTCCTTTTGGATTCCATCGGTGGGCCATCAGTACATGGTCTGTTTCACTCCTCATTTACACAGTTCCTCCTATTTCCTACTATTTTATAAAATAATAAAAACATAGTGAGAAACATGATTCTTTTAAAAACCTTATAATTATGAAATAATTTAATATCATAAAAATCATGCTTAAATATGAAATTAAATAATAGAAATTACATGTTAAATATATCCTTCATAAGGGTTCATACAAATATTGTGATTAACCAAAAATATCCCCAAGAGTGTCAAAGGAGGAGTGAAGAAAGGCCAGTTTTCATGCACCAATTATCATTAGAGTCTATATCAAAGTATTGTTTTCAGGTTTTACCACTATATACTTCTATTCTAGAGCCACATCCACTTGTTCATATATAGACATAAATTTTTTTTCTCAGAAACCACTTACTTATTACTGCACCAAAATATAAGGATGTATTCCTATATTAAAAATGGCACCTAGGGTTCTTCACAACGTTTTTAAATCATAATTTCACAAAAAATCAAAAAATACCTTTTATACTAATGATGTAATCCCACCTTTTTATTATATATATGTTTATTACATTTTAAAAAAAGTGGATCTTTTAAAGTTTAGTTTCTTGAAAATAAAGTACATTATACATAATAACACAAAAAATTATTTAGTCTACTTGAATAGAATCATAAATGTTTCAAAATATGTACATTTACTACATATCATAACCTTAGGAAATTCATCAAAGGAAAGGGTGTGTGTAAAGTGCATAAAGGGAAATAAAGAAATACATTTTACATGTGATATTTGGGGATATCAATTATAACATGAGGAATATCAATATAGAATGCGAAAGATAAAATGAGTCATATAATAATAAAAATAAGTTTTTTCATAACATGGGAATATGGATACTACATTTAAATGATACATTAATCAGAATATCACCAAGGTTTGTCACCGAGGTGTCATAAAAATGTCCAAGATTATTTACTAAGGTGTTGTAAAATATGGCATCTCTAGAGATTAAATTCTTTACCCAATGCATCGGAGCATTATCAGGGGGAACCTTAATATGACCTAATTTATGTGAGAATCATATATCATAATAATACATTTCATAAATAACCAATTATTATTAAAAGAATCATTTTTTATATCAATATTACGGTGTTTCAAAAGTCCTTAAATACCTGATTATTTTTTCATTTTCAACCCCCAAAAATTGAATAAGTGTTTTATGTTTGTTAATAACATAACAAAATAATTTTTTTTCTACATTAGTTTAAATAACCTTGAAATAAAATAGATTTTGGTATTCAAAAAAATAAAATAAATGTTAATTTCTTGAGTAGAAGATAGAAATTTGGAGATTTAAAATCTACAGTACAATGTTTATAAAAAGTTAAATTATAAATGGGTAGAGTTAGAGGGGATAATGGTATAAAAATGATAAAAAAAACATTGGAAGTAAGGGTATGATAAAAATATAAATATAAGAGAGTAACAATAACATTTAGAACACATATATGAAAATATGTTCTTGAATTGAAACGAAAGGAATGATAATTACCTTAACTTGATGATTTGTTCCTATAACATGTGAATGGGGACCTTGGGCGCTTGAGGAAACTTTTGGGTGAAATCTTGGTAGGTATAACCACCATATATTCAGCGATTATGTATTTTGAGTGAATGTAAATGGAGAAATGGTTGGGTTTTTATCACAAAAGTGGAGTATTTGTTTTTTAATTCCAAATACAGGCCATTGAAATCTAAGTTGTGGAATATGAAATACCATGGGCGTGCCCATGGGTTTTTCCCATGGTTTTAGAAATCTGGGAATTATTTATTGTTATTTTAACCCAAAAGTGTTGATAATTATTTTATATTACTTATTTTTACAAGGAAACCCAAAATTTCCCAAAAAATAATGATTTTAATGTTAAAGTTTCCATTTTAGAATTTGGAAATTTACTTATTGGTTTGGAAATTGAATAAAATTTATTAAAATAATTTATATTAATAAAATAACATATATTAGGTAATTTATTTGGGATAGTTAATTATTACATCATTATGAAAAAATAATGATGTCATTAAACATACCAAAAACATACAAGTGTATTTTTTCTATTCATAAAAAAATAAAGTATTTTAAAAAATTTCTTTAAAATTACCGTAACCTAATTTTTATGTGAAAATTTAGAAAATTATACTTATTTTTTCATAATAAATATCTAATTACAATAATTTTAAATTTTAAATATAAAAATACGTATTTATTAAAAAATATAGGGTTGATAATGTATTGTGAAATTTTTGAAACATAAAAAGTTTCAAGGACATAATAAAATTATTTTTTCATTTATATTAAAATAAAGTGTTTTCAAAACACTATTTCCCCAAAATATGTGTAATTCGTAATATATTAGTTTAATAAAAAAGAATTATACCTTTTCTGGAAAGTATATTTTGTTTCTGAACAATCTATTTATCAAATAACATATCAATTTTATTAGCCAAAACTATTATTAAAATGGATGTTTTGGAATAAAAATTTTATTTATGCAATGGAATTACACTTTAAGAAACTAATTCCTTGATATATAACCCCTTATAAAAAGCATGTATGACCTAAGGTTATGGTGTGTGATGGTGTTTGATTCATCGTGTAGCTTAGCTAACATCACTCAAGTTGTAATTTCCACTGACATGAACATCTCATATATGTGATTTTATTCTAGGATCACTTAATGATGCTCAGATTGGGATTGTTCAAAAGAGAACCATAGAGTTTCTACCTCCCTACCAAGTTCTAATATATGGAATTCATAGGGAATGACTCCTCATGTTGAGTCCATTATTTATTATGTCATAATTTGTTACTCTTTATCATTTCTAATTACAAATTGTAACATAAAAATTATTACCAAGATTACATTTCCCAATATCCATATTGAAAAACAGTCTTATTTGACCAATAGTTGAATCCCAATGGTAACATTTCCCTTTATAATCTCTTTAGTATTAATGATATATTTTTTGTTTGGTATAATACAAAATAACATACATTTTCTCAAGAAACAAATATCATTTAAAAAGTCTGGGTCGTTAAAGGTAGTGACTCATTGATCCACACTTTTACCATGAAAAACATCTGTAATCACAATAATAATATGAAACTTCCCTGGTATATTTGACAAATTAATTGTGTATATGTCATAAATTTTCCTTTAGTGGTGAACCAAGTAAAATATCTATGTTAGTGGTTTCAATTTTTATAAAATTGATTATTTATATTTAAGTTATATTATTAAAGGTTCATATATTTGTATCTAACATTAGAAAAATGTCCATTTTAAGTTAAGTGGTAAAATTTCACAAGTCAATTGCCACCATAGCCCCTCTTATGATGTGTTTGGGATGTTTTAGCTACAAAAACTGGTATCAAATCCAGAATTTTATTCCTGATGATTTTATTAATGGAAGGTTATTTACAAGGAAATGATATGAATGTTAAAGGAGTTATGTTATTCCATAGGTAAAAGTACTATATTTATAATAATAAAATGAAATCACAATTAAAATTACTTGTAATAAAGGTCTTATCTATTTTTATTCATGGAATAAATGACATGGATTCCATTTAGATTTTATAAATGATGTGGATAGAAAATTTATCATTGCTTACAAAAAGGAACAAAACAATTTATTAAAATCATTGAAAAATCATATCTATATAAAAGTAATGAGTTTCATATCCACTGAAGTGGTAAGTAATAAACATGATAATATTTATGAAGGAATCATAAATTTAAATAAATAAAGGTTACATGTTTATTAAAACAAGTTTTATTATTTAAATATGAGTTAGAATCAAAACATTAAGGGTATATTTAACCAAATAATTGAATTTATTGGATTGATTTTTATACCCAGTAGTATGATAAATGTTATTTACATCATAATGAAATTTATAAAGATATTTCCACCTTTTCACAATCCAATGGTATATAATCTTGAATAAATATACATTATGGATTTATCTATTGATGATTGACATAGAAAACTAGTTTCATATGATATGATTGTCAATATAAAACCAATGAAAATTCACACATATAGGGATATGTTTCTATATCCCTGGATAATCTAGATATTCATGTAATATTAGGAGAATAATACATTGTATGGAAGGTATTATTATCAATTTTGGAAAGATAATTCAATAGAGGAAAATTAATATTTGAGGGAATGTCATCATTACCTTTCTTTAATTGTAATTATTATAGAGAATTTACTATGAGGTGACTAAGGAAACTGTATAAAAAAGTGATTGATAATAAATACACATAAAAATATAAAATTAATTTCAACCTAAATGAATCAATTTTTTTTGAATAACATCCAAAAAAATTTCAATAGAACATCATGGAGAGTTTGAAAGAGGATGATAATAATATTTTCATTGAAGAAGGTGAATCTGAATTCAAATTATATTTAGAGGATGTTATGATGGTGATGAATGAGAAATAAAAATCTAAAATTGAGGAATAAATTTTATTAAAATAACTTTTTGATTTCTAGGTAGATCTTGATGTTTTTTTAAGGTGTTGTATTGTCAATTAATGAAAAAACAAGATGATTTGTGTGATGTTAAAAAAGATAAAACATATTTACTAAATAAAAAACAAAATCAACTAGTTAAAGAATGTTGTGGTGAAAATGGGGTTCTCAATAAATATTAAATGAATTTATGTACTTCAAGCTAGAAATTGAAGAATAATCTAACCTAATAAATGATAATAAAGCTTCTATTAAAGAGAAATTAAAAAATGTAAAATATATTTAAGAATGGGTGGTGGTATTGAGTTATAAAATCATAATCAAATAAAAATATTAAGTTTTGAAAAAAAGTTGAAATTCACTAAATTCTAATTTGAGGAAATGAAATAAATAGAATAAAAACATATTAAAAGTGAGGAAAAGGGTTTTAATGGTCAAAGTTACCACTAAATGCGTAAAAGTGGAATTGATTAAAAATATAAATCATCCAATGACGGGAGAGTGAATGTGAAGGATAAAATGAACCCAATTATTAAAGACATCCCTAAACCGTCAAGAGAACAAAAATTAAAAGTGGTTTATTTTGGGATTTTGGATTTGTGGAGTATTATAAGAAAGATATTTCCATTGATGATGTACAATTTTGTTTGGATACTCTAGGAACATAATATATTATTATAAGGAGAATCAATACTATATTAATGGAAAAATTTAACAAATCCAACCCAGAACAATGAAGCAATATGCAAACACTTAAATTTGAAATTATTTTTTTAGTATATTTCTCATATTGTTCATATTTTGGTCACAAATAAATAAATTATGGGCAATGAATAAGTGAAAGTATAACACCTCAAAAATCTAAAGTAAGAACCATATATTCAATAGGGTGGATCACCCAAATCATTAAGTGTGTAAGAGAATATAATGTCCATGTAATTTATAATATATTTACTATATTATATGAATTTGTTTATTAATTATATCTTTTATAAGCACCTGACATTGAGCTAGTGTGTGACACATGCAATAATATGTTGCTTCAAAGGCATACATTACACACAAAATATATTTTTATTTATTTTTAATGATGTACATATTTTAAAACTAAATCATGAATATTTTTTCATTTGGAACGTATAAATTGTCTTAGGGTTAATTTTTTGAGATTTTTTTGAGAAATTTCATTTTTTAATTAATAGAAAAAAATAAAACAAATTAGTTAAAAATACCCTTTTGATTAAATAAGGATTACTGTTAAATTATATTTTAAATCAGTATTTAAATATTAAAATATATCTATTATGAAAACATTAATACTTAGGTAATTGGAATCATTGTTTTATTTAAATTAGATATATAATCTTACTAAACTTCTGAAAATTTATACTTTAGAACCCTGCTTTCTCACCACATGTGCAGGATTAGCATTAATCTTAATTTTTTGACCTATGTGATTTTAATTACAAAAAATACACATACATAGTTTTAATAAGTAAAACATTTTTGGTCCAATAATATCAACATAATTTTTATCCAAAATTATTAGTGAATGTGATTAAAATGAATTAAGGCGATTAAGGTAAAATTAAACATAATAAGGGACTAAACATTAATATTAAGGATACAAATGACCTATAAACTTGTCCAAAAGTCCTTGGATAAAAATAATTAGACAATATCCACAGTTTGTTATAATTTTATGGGTTATTTGGATATTATTAAATGAAATTTCCATTTATAGAATATTATGTAAGGAAAAAGTGAAAACATGGAATTTCCATACCTTTATCATTTATAATCCATTGATATATGTAAAAAATAACATATTTTATATTATTTATATCTTTTTTCAAATAAAAATGGTTTTATTTATCATAATAATATATCAATAATTTTTATAGATTATTTAGATACTTAAAATTCATAATAAATTCAAATGTAGTAATTATTTAGTTAATAATTAACTAAACTAAATGATAATATAAATATTAAATGTGTGATATATTTTTTGAATTATTGTCATTAATTAATTTTTTAGATGAATATATCATGTTACACAGTTTTAAACTTAATATATTTGAATTAATTAATTTTTTGATATTTTAATGTTTAAATTAAATAACTAATGTCAAAATTAACATTATTGTTATTTAGAATAAATTATATTTTATTAAAAGATTTAAAATTAATAAAAAATATTATATTATTACAAGTTATTTTTATGTTTTAATAAATATTAAATATACTCTATTAATGGACCAATTTATATTTGATAATTAATATAATGACCCATATATTGTATTTTTTTTAACATGCTCTGTGATTATATAGTGTTTTAGCACGTCCCATGTGCATATTTAAAAACTAATTTCCAAAAACAATGAGGTTAATTTTTTTATAAAATGGATATCATATTAATAATTCCATATATATATTTTTTATAATAAATATCACATAAATTTACACTTAATTGTTAAATTAATTAGGTTAGAAAACTAGATGCTTTAATAAAAATCAATACGATAAAATTGGGGAATCTTAGATGTTGAGGAACCATATTATTAAAATTCACATATTTTTTGTGTGGTGGAGGTTGGAGTCAACCATTATTCTCATTTGATACATTATTTATCTATTTTTGGGGAACATAATTAGGTTACACCTCCCATTAATGAATACATTTTAGTATTTACAAAAGTGGCACTCCCCCTCCACTATAAAAAGGCATGCACTACACCCCTTATACCCCTCAATCCACTTTAGATCATCTAAAATACACCTAAATAGTCTCTAAAAATACGTCCCCTTGACCTATAATCCTCCATTTTATATGAAATTCATCTAATGAAGCCTTTTGGTACACACCAAAAGGAGTTACTTGATTAGGAGGTAACAAATATCCTTAATCTTTTTTTTATATTTCCTTTCTTCCCCAAAAAACATCCTTATTCTATTATTATTTAAATAAAACAATATCCTAAATTTACTTGGATTTTTTATGTTAATATTTCTATCTACACTTACAAACACCTCCATTTAATGGGTAACGAATGTACTACTTTTGTGTAAGGTGAACTATTGTCTCACGAAATGATGATTGTTAATTTTTACCTTACCACCTATTATGGTGTCCATTATGATGGAAACTATATTTATATATGATATAAATTATATTTATTATGTATTTATACTTCTATAATCCTTTTACAAAAAAAATTCATTTATTACATTCCATTTCGCATTAATACGATAACATCGTTTAGGGAAGTGTGGACTATCGCCCCTCGAAACGATGTGATTCATTCAAACCATACATGGAAGACATAAAAGATGGGTTTAAAAAAATATGTGACATATATAAAAAATATATTATACTACAATTATGATATATATTTATATCCTTTGTTTTTCATTATTCTAACAAAATAATGGAATGAATGTAGCGTTCATTCATCCATACAACCTACCGTCTAAATGAACGCTGCAGTTCATTTCTAATATAAAAATATAATTGAATAATATAAATACCTATATAATGATTATATATGATAATTATTTAGTGGAAACAATTATAGATATGATGAAACCGTTATCTAATTAATGATAACAAACAAATAACAAGTTAGAACTTACTCGAACAAACTTGGGAATTAACACCCGAAAAAGTGAAATTAACGAAATTTGTTGAGAAATGAGTAATGAGATATTATAATAAGTTAATATATGGCCTTAAAAACATGACTATTGTTCTGGTATAATTTATTAAAATATTTTAAACCACTATACGGGATGCTAAATACACAGAACAAAAGGAAGGTTATGGTAAGGGATTTCACCTCAATTTACTTTATATGGAGTCTTATTTTCATTAGGCACCAATTAACATTTATTTGGTGTATATATTTCCATTATATATGATATATCTTTAATATATTTATTCTAATTATATTATAATATTCCTTTAATTAATGAGGAATTATGATTTAAATTGTTCAATGTGGTATGGGATACATTGGAATGTTTAAATATTAATTTTTCTTAAAAATGTTTTAATGTGAACAACCACAGTTGTTACTTAGCCCCCTATGAGGTATTACTAATAAATCCATATTCTTTATTAAGTATAGATATTTGATAAGGTACATTTTTTATTAAATATGTTAGGAGTTCTCTGTATATAAAATATAAGGTCGTGGGCTATTTAAGGAATGACATATAGGTTTGGTACCTATTAATGAAATCCCCTTAATGAATCAGTAGTCTCACGAGATAAATTAGTTGTAAAAATAGTTTAAAATATCTCTTGATGGTAAAGTTATCATCTTCCTAGGAAGCATCACATCCAAAAATTAAGTATTTCCTTTATATAGAATTCAGTTATTATTTGACTGTGATATTTTTCATCGACATATGTATAGATGAATTTCATTTTTAGTTCATTGATTTAATGGATTGTGTTTTCAATTAATTACCTTGCCATATTGATATTTCCTTATCTAGTTTTTATGGAATGTGTTATCAGTTATTTACCATTCCATGTAAATTTATTCCTATTGATTCATTTTTTTATCTTATTTACTTACACTTACTGAGAATTTTAGCTCACCCTTATTATGTTTTATTTCCCTAGGTTATGAAAAAGATATCTATGAATAAGAGTTCAAGGATGAAATTTATTTCATTTTTTTGTGTATCATTTTTTTATTTTTTATTTCCTATTGTATTATTGGTATCATGTATGAAAATTTTCTTTACAAGACTAAAAAAATTATTAGTCCTTTGATATTTTATTCATTGTAACCATGGTAATGTAATAAAAAACAAACCTGCTTCAGGCTTCTAGGTCAGGGCGTTAATATTGGTATTAAAATAAATTTAGTAGTGAACATGGAAACTATATTTATATAAACATTTATTATGTAAAATAACCCTAAGATAGGCTTTGGGTATAATTATAGAATATCATCTTGGAACTTTGGTAATGTAGAGACCATGTGGGTATTTCTATCAATACATCCATGGGTGGATACTAAAAGTGGACATGGTTCTACCATATATGTATCTAGGAGTAATAAATTTATCAAGGTGTTCTGATTTTGACTCGAGGTAACCTTGTACAAGACAATAATCCTTACTATTCACCTATTTTGACACTCATGGGGGATATTATTAGGATAATTCACATAATATTTTAAAACCATTACCAAGCATTTATAAGTAACGATTTCCCCAAAGTAGCCAAATGTTATTATTCTAGAATACAAAATGAATAAAGTTTTTGTTCTATACCATATTTGGAATTATAAATTATGTTAAGATTTAATTAAGTATATGCAATTTTTTAAAAATGGAAAATATTAAAAAGAATATGAAATTCACTGATGCATGTGGTCCAAACAGTGAGAATGATCAAATCCTTCATGGTCTTAGGAAAATATTTAAAAGGGGAATAGTCTCCCAAAAATTCTCATCGTATGAGGACATATAATCCTGTGAAAAAGATATTGGTAAAGATTTCCGCATTTACTATGTCTTCAAAGTAAAAAAAGATAAGAATAAGTCATCAGAACTCCATAAAAATGGAATGAGTCAAAGAAAATTAAGGGAAAGAAGGATGATAGCTTATGTGATAATTGAGGAAAGAAAAAATATGGTACATGATATAAGGTAAAGTTATTTTATTACAAATTTAGAGAAAAATTACACCATTTTATTGATTTAAATGGTAATAAAATGGTTTTCAATGTACAATAATTCAAATATAAGGTGATGGGAAACCATGAGAGACAATTTCTCAAGCGTTAAATGAATTTACCCCAAATTATTCTATTTCATAATTATCAATTAATGCGACTGCTGAAGATATATGGGAATGATTAATATACCTATTCAAGAACTATTTAATTTAAATATTTTATAAGCAATGTACTGGTTATAAGAATTATGGAATATATAAGTATTATACTTAAATACTTATCTGTTAAGGATTTTAGATCATATGATGAATGGTACTAATAAGAGTTATTCAGTAGAAATATAAAAATTTCAGAAAACACAATATTTTGGGGAAGACAACCCTTAATATGTTCCTGATGTTGAGATAATTATGAATAAATGATTGATTTAGAAAAGTGTTAACTACCTTGGAATTCATTAATGACTTGTCTAAAAGTAGTGTATTCTATCCCAGATAGAGTTTACAAGACTTTTGTATTTGAGTAATATTGCCAATGTCACGTGTCTTACTTAAGGAATATTGAATAATGAATATTTCAAAAAAGGATTTATTGTAATTTGAGTTATCCCCATCTTTATATAGGATGCATGATGAAGTTATTCACATGTTTGGAATGTGTAAATTTAGAGCTACTACATGTCGATTGAAGGAAAATGATATGTTTACTTTTGGGAATTCAGTGTCTATATTTCTAAAGTGTTAGATCATAATCTTTTTAAAAGTAAACCATTTATAAAATGGTTTAAGATGATCATTGGATAAGATTTTAGAGTTTAATGTATTATATCATAATATGATGCATCATGTTCTAAGAGATGAAGTATAAATAGTTCAAGGAGTAATAAAAAGAAAAGATTATGTTTATAGAAACATATATTTATACATATTCTTATAGAATGAAATAATCCCATAACTGTAGAAAAAATGGTTTTGAAATAAAAATGTTTTCATTTTATCATCATTTTTATGATATCAATGACCTTTATTCACACATATGGTTTATGGTTTTGTGGATTTTTTTAATATAAACATGTTATCTAGACCATTCCATATAAACTTGATTATTGTACTTTTTCTTCCATATCTTGGTTTCTATTTAAGAAAGTATGTTCTCCTTCTATGAAACCTAGTTTTGCGACCATTGTAATTTCCTTTATCTCTTATTAATTAGATGTGATATTAACCGTTATTTTTTTTGGGTCTCTCAACAATAGTTTATTTTCAAATATTAGTCCCTCTATTACTGATATTATGTTTAAATTGTAAGGATGTAATTTAATTAAGTTGGTTAGAATGTAACACCTCCAAATTCTAAAGTAAGAACCATATATTCAATAAAGTTTATCACATGCATCATTAAGCGTATAAGAGAATATAATATCTTGATAATTTATAATATATCTACTAAATTATATATTTTCATTATCAATTATATCTTTAAATTCATGTGACATGGATTTATCATGTGAAAAATGCAACAAAAAGTTTCATCAATTCCCTAAGTTACACGCAAAATTGAGTTTTACTGCCATTTATTGGAATTATTATATTAAAAATAAAATTTGACAATTTTAAAAATCATATTTTTTAAAATAAATATCATTTTTGTATTTTGAATTTTGAAATTATCTTAAGGTGTTTTTCTGGGATTTTTCTATGAAACATTATTTTTTGATTAATTTTAATATTTACTACAACTTAGTTAAAAACACCCTTCGTGTTTAAATAATGATTTGTGTTAAATTTTAAAATAAATTTGTCTTTAAATGTCACAATAGATAAGTTATGAATATATTAGTATAATTTAGTTCATTATAATCATTTTTATGTTTAAATTAGATATAAAAAATTATTGAACTTTTGAATGTTTCTACTTTAAATACTAGATTTGTCGCCATTTGTTTGGGATTAGCGTTAATACTAGTTTTATCACATATGAGATTTGAATTTTGAAAAATGAACATACATAATTTTAATCTGAATTTTTTTGGTCTCATAAGATCCACTTATTTTTTCACCATAAATATTAGTGAAAGTGAATAAAATTAATTACGGTGATTAAGGTAAAATTAAGATTAAGAAGGGACCAAAACTTATTCTTAAGTACCAAAATGACTTGAAAAATTGTCCAATATACATTGGACTAAAATAATTAAACCATATCCCCTCTTAGTTATAATTTTATTTGTTACTGTGATATTATTAAATGGAATCTACCTATATGAAAGGTTAAGTAAGGAAAAAGACAAAAAATGAACTTTCCTTACCTTTAACATTTATAAAACATTGATATATGTAAGAAAATCATATATTTGTTAATACATATATTTTTCATAGATAAATGGGATATTTTATCATAATAATTTATCAATAATTTTTAGGTATGATTTAGTCGCTTAAAATGCTTAAGAGATTCCAATGTAGTGATTATTTAGATAATAAATAACCAAAACAAATGATATTATATATATTAAAAGTGAAATATATTGATTTAATTATGGATATTAGTTATTTTTTTGTTGAATATATCATGTTACACATATATAAACTTAATATATTTTAATTAAAATATTTTTGTTCGATATTTTATAATTTAAATTAAATAAATAATGTCAAAATTGACATTTTTTTCATTTTATAATAAATGATAATTTATTAAATAACTTAAAATTAATAAATAATTTTATATTATTAGAATTTATTTTTAATTTTTAATAAACCTTAAATATGGTATATTAATGGGCCAATTTAAATTTTATAATTAACATACTGGCCTATATATTATAAAAACTTTGTTAACAGAGTCCGAGATTAAGGAGTGTTTTATCTTGTCACATGTGCCTTTTTAGAAATTAATATCCAAAAAACGTGGGGTTTTTTATTTTGTAAATAAGATATAATAATATTAATTCAGTAGATTAATATTTTATAATAAATCTCACATTTTTTTATTCTTAGTGCTTAAATTAATTAGGTTAGAAAATTAGATGCTTTAATAAAAACCAAAATGATAAAATTTGGGAATCATAAATGTTAAGTAACCAAATTATGAAAATGCAATTTTTTTTGTGGGTTCTACAAGACCATTATTACAATTAAATATATTATTTTTCAATTTTTTAGTATCATTATATTGTTTAGACCTCCCATTAATGAATACCTTTTGGTATTTACAAGAGTGTCACTCCCCCTCTATAAAAAGGAAATCACTATACCCCTTACTCACACACATAATGCCACTCCGGATCATCTAATATCTACCTAGATAATCTCCCAACATCCCTAACATCAACATATAATCCTCCATTTGGGATTAAATCCATCCAGATAAGCCTTTTTCTACACATTTAAAGGACTTACCTGATTAGGAGTTAAAAAAATCCCTTAGTCTTTTTAGTTTATTTACATTATACACCCCGTAAAATATCATTATTCTATGATTTTATAAAAACCTCAATATATTAAATATACTAGGATGTTTTTATTTTAATATTTCTATATACACATACACACACATCCTACTAACAGGTAACTAACAAATTGATTTTGTGTATGGAGAAATACTGCGACACGAAATGATGATTATTCATTTCCCCTAACCACCTATCATTTTGGTCACAATGATGGATAATATTTTTATATATTATATAAATAATATTTATTATGTATTTATAATTCTGTAATCATTTTATAAAAAAGTCTTTAATACCTTCCATTTTTTCATTTTTATGATAACATCGTTTGAGGAAGCGTAGACTACCACCCCCTTAAAGTAATGTGATTCCTTCACACAATTGATGGAATGCATAATGGATGGATTTAAAAAATATATGTAACATATATAACATATATTTGAACCTTTAATTATAATATAAATATTTATCATTTAGTTATCCTTCTTCTGACACAACAATAAAATGGAAGTAGCGTTCATGCGTACGTACGACCTACCATCTCCATGAATGATGCACTTCATTTATAATCTATCAATATAATAAAATACTATAAATTAATGTATAATTATTATATATGATTATTAAGTAATAGTTAAAATTATGGATGTGATGAAACTATGATCTAATTAATGATAACAAACAAATAATATGTTAAAACTTACTTGAACAAACAAGGAAATTAACACCTGAAAATAGTGATATTAATGAATGTTTTTAACAAACGGGTAATGAGATATTATAAGAACTAAAAATATGGTATTATAAACATTTTTATGGTGGTTTTAATAGTTTTTTGAATATTTTAAACCATTATATATGAGGATAAATACCACACACAAAAATTAAGGTTAAGGTAAGGGAATGTATCTCAATTTACATTCCATTGAGAATTATTTTTGTTATGAACCAATTAAAATTTATTAGGTGTCTATAATTAAATTTTATATGATATATAAAGAATATAATTATTCACATGATATTAAAATTTTTATTTAATTCATGGGGAAATATTATTTAAATGTTTCAATGTGGTATGATACACAGTGGAATGTTTAAATATTATTTTTCCTGAAGAATGTTTTAATGTCCACAACCATTTTTGTTACTTATCCTCCTAAGAGGTATTATTGATAAATACATATTCTTCACTAAATAAAAATATTTTATGGAATATTGTTTATTCAATATATGGGGAATGCGTTGGACTTTCAATACACGGGTTGTTGACTATTTACGGAAATCATTATCGGTGAGAAAATGGTTAATAATATCCCCTCAATGCATAGGTATTATCATGAGTTGAATTAGTTAGAAAAGTATTTTAAAAAATATCCTTATAGTGAAGGTATAATATTCCAAGTGAACCTAATGCCTGATAATTATGTATTTCTATTATTGAGAGTTCAGTTATTATTTTTTCATGAGATTTTGTGTCCATATATCTGTAGATGCATTTCATTTTCAGTTCATTGATTTAATCACATGTGTTTTCAGTTTCTTACATTTCTGTATTGATATTTCTTTATCTAGTTTTTTATGGAATGATTAATTAGTTATTTATAGTGACATGTTAATTTATTCCTATTGATTCATTAATTATTCTACTTTACTTACCCCTACAAATCATTTTAGATCACCCTTATTATGTTTCATTTCCTCATTATGTGATGACGATATCTTTTAATAAGAGTTAACGGGTTCTATTTATTTCATTTTATCATGTATGATATTTTTATTTTCTATTTCCCAATGTATAATGGTCATCATGTATGTAATTTCTCTTTTCAAGAATGATAAACTGATCAGGTATTTGGGATTTGATTCATTATAATCATGCTAATATAATAAAATAATGTAATGGTTCCGTGATTAAAGGCTAGTTTCATTATAGAAATAATCTATAATAGAATTAAATGTGTAACAAATGAAAGAAAAGTGAATATGAATGTATTGGAAAATATATTTTCTCGAATAGAGGGAAAATAATATGACTATAATTCTTATATCAAAGTGAATTAGGGGATTTTTATAAAATTAAAATAAGTTGAAGGAAAATTATATTATAGATAAAATTAAATTATGAATATCTATGTGTAGATTCTTAAAAATGTATACACTTCTCACCTGACTAGAAAGATGAATATTTTGAAGAATTTGAATGGTTATGTTAATGGAATGATTTTTTTGGTAATGATGGATCCATGAAGGCAATAGAAAATGAGAATATGAGTATTATTAGAGATGAATTAAAAATTATAGCGGTAAATTATATAGAATGACTTCAAAATAATATCTTGAGTTGAAATTACCATTCTGGCATTGGAATAGATTTCATGTTAAACTGAAAATTCTACCTTATTTTTGGTAAATCATGAAATTAAATTATTAAAGGAAGAATAATGAATTAAAATTGGTATGCAATGGATAACAAGGATAAAATTAATGGAATTTATTTTCTTGGAATGATACTCTTTGTAATAAGAAAGATCATGGAATGAATAAGTGGTTGGAGTAAAATTTTTATTTGGTAGATGTGTTGCACATTTCATTCATGTACGGAACCATGCTGAGTTAGATAGCATAGATGGTTATTATAAAATGTTGAGTGTTATTAAATGGAGAATTTGTATGTGGTGTGGCTCTTTTTTCATGTCATGGTGTGTAATCCGTGAGGTTTTTGTTTTTATCTGTATCAGAGTGGGAGTTTTGGTTGTGGAACGATTAGGTAAGATTATAAAATGAATACTACTAAGATATTATCATGAATTATAATTCCATGGGTTAATCTAATGTGAAGTATGATAACATAAGATTATATGAGTGGGGTTGCACCATGTTCCTTTGAGACATAGTGTGTTTACCTTGAGGTATATCAGGGTTATCATATGTGAATTAGTTGTTACATGAGATCTCTTAAGTTTATCTTACATGATCCAATGGGTTAATCATCCGTGTAGGCTGCTACGACATGACCCTTATCACTAAAACATTGTGATCTTAGTGGTTGGGTTATCAACTCTATCCATTTGAGTATTTTTTTACTATGGTTCCTTTCATTACACAAGGTTTTGAATTTTTATTTGTTGGGATTGAATAAATGTGTAAAGTATTACATCATGATTCTTTAGTTTCTGAGTGTTGTAGCATGATAGCCTTAGTTTTATCATAACTCGTGTTTTAATATTAGTTCAAATTTGGTTTTCCACCTAATATTTGGGAGATATCATGTTGTTTTTTAGGATTGTAGTTCTATTGCGATTGGGTGACCCCTATTAGTTGTGATTCATTATTTTTATAATTTTATGTAAAAATTCAATCCTTTTATCAAATTATTTATTATTTATCCAACTTCCCCAAGCTCTAATTAACCAGAAGTGTGACTTTTTTTATATTCAACCAGTATTTTATTTTCTTTTTTAATGGTCTGGTACTTTCTAACACACTTTATTGGATGTTATGGGTTTTACAGGTGTTTGGAGAAGATTTTCAGAAGAGAGGGGATGATCAATGATTGACGTTCTATTGAGGAAAATAATGTCATGACATGGTTATTAATTTTATAGAATAAGGGGTGGTATCAGTAGATGTATGGTTTTTCATCTATTAATAATGGCATGAAGGTTGAATTTCCTGGAGAAATGATTCATGAAACTAGAGGAGTTTTACTATGGATTATATTCATGGCGTGGCCATGTTTGTCATGGAACATGGCCTAGAGGCTGAGATTTGGTGGTTCTATTGAGGGTGTTATAATGGAATGTTGGTATGGATCATGGTGTGTTTGTTATTATGTCATATTATATTTGGGAATATAATTAATTATTGAGTGAGATGATATTTTATACATACATTTTGAAAATTACAGATATTTTTTGGACCATGATAGATCATAATGTGAAAATAGTATTCATTTTGTAACATAGTTTTTTAAAATGATGTCATGACATCCATCCAATGGCCTGAAGGCCTTAATTTATTATTTATTTTTGTTAATCCACTAGGTGTTTTTAGCATAATATAAAAAGGATGATCCTTTAATTTTTGATATTTCCTTAAAATTTTCTCAGACTACTAGTAATAACAGGTTCATCATTGAAGTTTTTTAGCCAAAATTGGTCAGATTTAGCCCTCATCTTTGAGAGAATGACTTGTATTGATATGAGGCATGTTTTACCTTGTACCACTTGAGTTTTATCCAACTTATTTTCCTGATAAGGTATTGATAGAGGTTTGGGGGATGGATTCCCTAGTTTTGGGTCCTTGGTTTGAGGAGTATAGATATATTCTAGGTTTTTGAGGTTTATATTCATAATTTGGTCCTTAAGACTATATCATTTATATTTTATTATTATACAATAATCATTAAATCATTGGTTGAGGTATATTATTTAAAAACACTCTTATTTTAGTTTTAAATAATGGTAATTTCATGATTTTTTATTTTATGGATAGTATAGGTCATTATAATAAAGATTATGAATTGTACAAAAGAAAATAGTGGGTAATCAGATTTCTCATGTTTTTATTTGTTTATATGATATTATTCTTGTTTTTTATTTTTTTTATTTTTTTTAAAATAATTATATTGTTTTTGAATTATGTTTTTCTCTCTGAACATATAACTAGAACCACATTTATTAAAGGAATAATAAAATAAATATGTTAATGAAGAGGCTATGTGAAATTTAAAAAATTTTATGTTATCTTTAATACAATTTAAGGTGATTTAATCTACAATCATGACATAAAATGGAATTTCTGTTTGTGGTTGAGACTGTAATGGGTTTCTGTATAATTATATTACCTTATTGTGATGTTATATTTTGTGTGGACTTATTTTAAAATTTTTCATGGTTTCTTTTGTGTGGGACATATGGGGAAGTAGGGATATGTTTTGTTTTGATTAAGTGGTGATGGTAATAAATGTGTCATGGTTGGGATATTTGTGTAGATTATGCAGTAGTGTTGCATCATCCTTACTATGGTTAACAGGAGGGAATGTGAAGGGTTATATGGGATGATGGAATGGTTGGTTTATGTGGTATTGTTTTGTAGTTTTCTGGTATTAGTAGACTATAGTAGGTAATGATGAACTTGGAGATGGGTATGGATTTAATTGAATTAAACAATAGATGTAAATGAAATAATGATGCATGAATGATTGTGTAATGTGTAAAATAATTTTGGGTGATGGATTCAACCTACTGTCATTAAATATGGAATTGAAATGGAATAGTGAATGTAATATGGGTAGTGATGGTAAATATGGGAAGGAGATAAATATGGTTTCTTAATGGGTATTCATGAATGATTTATGTAGCTGCTTTACATAAGAACTAAGGATGGTTAAGTGGGTTTTAAAATGGAATTAGTGGGTAGTTTGTGGTAGTAGTCACTAGTGGAATGTGATGAATTATAATGATGTTTATGGTTTATGATAATGTTTTTTTGTATAAAATAGAAATGTTTTGATTTTTGGTACATATTTATACTTTTAGTTCTTTATGATTTTAGATGAACCCCACCTGAGTTAGATAACCTTACTAATTGCTAAATTTATTGAGTTTTATGTGTTTTCCCCAAACATGCAGGTTAGTAAAGGAATGGATAGATTACTTCCCTCTCCTCCTCACTCTCCCATCTAGGTGTTTTGTGGTGGACTAGTTATGTGGATTTGGTAATGACACATACTGAGTTACATGCATGGTAAGAGGGTGGAATGAATTTAATGTAATTTACAGTCATGATACCCTACTGAGATGGGCATGTGATGTGGTTCTGATGTGCAGCGGAGATGTTTCTACATGATGTGAAGTGGAAGTTGTTATTCTAGTATGGATGAAAAAAATGCGATGTTGGACCCTATAGGAGGTTAGGATAGGTTGGGATGTGGTCTGAACCACTTGAAATGTGACAGGATTGGTATGGAGAATTATAGAACAACAGTGGATGTGATTGAGAGATTAGGAAAATTGATATTGGGGTGTGGTGAGTGAAAAACTAGTGGGGAATTGGTCATATAGAACCTTTTTTACACTTTATATTACATTATTATACTTATATGTGTTACTTATTGAATATTCCTTGGTGAGTTTGGTTGATATATGACCTGATAAGTTATTTATGGTTTTGATATTTGTTCACTAAATCATTAATATGGTTTTTACACTTTTACATAAGTGGTCTTGAGTATGATCATACAAGGTATGCATGTTATGATCAACGCTATATCTAAAATCATTTTTTATGTTTCAAGGGAGAATATAGAGATTTATTTTTATTATAATTTATTATATCGTGGGATTTGATGTAGTGTTACTACCTTGGAATTTTATTTTCTATTTTCATTTAGAGAATTGTATTTTTCAATAAAATCATGAATTTTGGATTATTGTGGGATTAATTTATTTAATATCCTATTTTTTATTCATGGTTTTCCAATTATGAACTTGGGATATATATATATAAGGTTAATTTCTAACATATAGATGTTACAAAATCTCAGTGCAACTTTCTAAATCATGGACTATTAGTGGTGGGCCTCAGGGGGGTTACTCTCATCTTTATTATAAGTCCAATAGGGGTTCCCAATGGGGTTGTGTAATGAAAAAGTCGTATCATATATTTTGTAGAGAGTTAAGATTCTAAATAGTTTTAGGAAATGGTGAGGATTTCATTGGGTGGAAGGGGGAAATCCTTAGTTGAATATAGTCTAGACACAAACAGGAGAGTCCATCTAGGAAATGTGATTTTATGACCCCCTATGATCTAACCCAAGAATCTTAATATTTATGAATTCACTATAAAAAGTTATGTTTCTTAAATGGTAGATACCCAGGAGAGGTAAAAATAGTATATTTTTTTCTTCTACTTATATTTGGGTGATTCTGGGAGAGGTACATGCATCATACTTATTTTAAAAAATAAATTTTATTAAAATAATTATTTTCTACAAGGATTAGTATTTTGTTTCCATATTACATATATTTTTTTAATTCATCATTTTTGTGTGGTTCAAGTTGATGAGTATGATTTCCCCTATCTTCTATACACTTTATTTCTTGATTTATTTAAAAGAGTCACACATAATAAAATACCATAAGATTGATAGGCCTAGTGTCTTTAGGAAATTAGATACACATCACAATAATGTAATATAGGGATATAAATACATTATTTATAACTGCTTAAAATTAATTTAAAATTTCATATCCCATCCAAAAATACATAGGATAAGCTGGGGAAGTACATAAGAAATGAATGATATATAAAATTTAGTAAGGGAATAATCAAAGCATAACATGATGAAAGTAAAACATTTGAGTTAGAAGGAATATAATGGTTACATAAAAGGGATAAGATTCATAAACATGAAAATCAAAGTATGATATTATATGATAACATCAAGGAAATATACGAATGTGGAAAGATCCCAAAACATGACATCATAATAAAAAGTTAAGGTTAACGTTCAAGAAATTATAATATTGGGTGCTTATGATAACCTATATTTCCCCATACATGGTTTCTAATGTGTTATAAACATTAAGAAATTTATATGAGGTCTAAATAATTCTTTCCCAACCTATCACATTCACATCATGTACATGCGTTTGTGTTATATAAAGATCTTATAACATAAGAATGAAATTCATAATTTTTAATCCCAATATTATGGAGTGTGTCTTAAATACATGGAAGTAACAAATTAATGAAGTATAGGTACATCTGTTTGAATACCCTTGAGTGGAAATGTGAGACAATTTTTACAATATAAATGTTTGGAATGGAATATCACATAAATTTTTTGGCAGTATAAGCGGTGTACATAGTGAATCATAAAAGGGTTTAATGATAATGATAGGTGGTTAATCATTAATTTTATATCATAAGGAATGTTAATATATTTTAAAAAATATATTCCAAACATGGATAATTGGAAATAAGAAGGTATGATATAAAGAATGTTCTTGAATAATTTGGGGGAGGAGAGATTCCCTTACCCTGAGAGAGAACATAAAAAAGATAAGGAAGAGCTTCTTATGAGTTTCAGAACACATTGGGAGTGACATAAAAAAGGAAAGTTAGGGTAACAACATGATCAATGGGGTTTTATTGAATATAAGTATGAGGTTGGGTGTGTATTTATAGAAAAAGAGTGGGGAAATTCATTATTAATTTATAAACATGGGTTTTGGACTCTATGTGATAAAATAATAAAAACCACAAAAATTCCCATAGTTCTCCCATGTATTCTTCTAATGAGGAGTAGTTTTCCAAATTTACAAGAACCTAACATATTAAAACAATACCATTGGTAATGTGAAATTGAGTTATATTAATGAATAATTGATTTTAGAACCATAAAAAATAATATAGGTATTTTATGAATCAATAAAAAATTATAAAATTTATCAAAACATATTAATTTAAATATGAAACATAATTTTGGTCATTTATACTTCATATATTATTTATTGTATAAAATTTTGATAATTATGATGTTGTAATACCTATCGTATATTTTTACAGTATTTAATTTTTACCCAAAAAATTAAATTATCTCTAAAAATTAAGAACAAAGTCATCATTGGATAATTTTGGTGTGATGATTTCCAAAATAATATTCATTTTATGAAAATAATTCTCTATAAATGAGAATTAACTCATTTAAATAAAAATACTTATTATCTTAAAAATTCATATTTTTTTGATAATAATAATTGTTTGACCATTATAAAAATTACATTGGACATATTAAGTTATATTATAATTGTATATAAATAATATTATTTAATAACATTATTTTATGAAATTACTATTCTTTATTTTATCAAAAAAAGTTTTGAACCCATATATTTACTAAAAATTAAATTTTGGTTTCTCTGTATCAAAATCTAATTTTCATCCACTCATATATAATTGTATATGTAATGTAATACTGAAAATGGATAAATATAATAATTATTTTATTACATAAGAATTCAAAGCAATTGGGTCTAGATACAATACCTCTTATTATACTAGAATATAACCTAATGGTAAGGTGTGCGGTAGTGGTACTTTCTTGTCATGGTTTGGAAAACATAGTTTGGGTCGTGATCTCAATAAGATTAAACCAATCTCATAATAAAATTATCTCATGAATTTTTTATTAAATATTGAATTGGGATTAGTCAAGGTCAAATCCCAGTGATTCCATGTCCCTCAAAATCCCAGATAAAAGGGATTTATTGCGTATGATCCTACTATTCAAAGTCATCTCTTCATTTGTCTGTGTTAATTAGACTATATCAAAAAATTTAATATAAACTATTCTTAACCATTAGTATTCAAAGATTATATTATTAATGATTTTGATTCATAAAAATAATTTAAATCTGATAGAATATAACTTATAATGATCCAAAATAAATAAAGTAGTGCATCTGTTTTATATTACTAAATTACCTAATAATTAATTTAATTATTTAAAAATTGAATTTAATTTATAGAAGTTAGTGTCATTACATTCTCCAACCATTAATAAATTTCACCCTTAAAATTCCATTTCCAATACTAAAATAGATGTGGGTACTTATATTTCATTTCCTATTTTGACTCCCACATTTCTTCCTCAAACATATAGTTATTCCAAAAATCTTTGACCTTGTGAGTTGTCTTTTTTATTTCTAGAAATTTTCTCCATGATATAAGACCATCACCTACTACTCCTCATAAGAAATATTATTCTCCAAGGGTGTCATATCTTTATTTGTTACATGTGATGATTCTGCTATGTACTTTCTCAAGAGGGATACATGAAGAACATTACATAATTGAGATAATTTAGCTTTAAGATATATTTGATAAGCCACAAATCTGATGAAATCCAAGATCTAAATGGGGGAGTTTCATCTTAGACTGAGATTTTTATTCTTCCCAAACTCATTACATTCTTCCATTGTGATATAAAAATGGACTCTTTATCTCGAACCTTGTACTATAGGTCAAATCGATGACTATTTTCATAGTTTATCGATCAAATTTTAGTTGATTATATATGAATTTTAATTATTTAAACCCTCCCTGTCATCTCCTGGATATGATCTGGTCACATAAGCTTCTGGGTACCCATATCATCCCAACTTGTTGGAGGTTGACACCTCTTCTTATATAGATCCTCATAATGTTCCATTTTAATTCTAGAATAGAAATTGTTTTCATATGAGAACTCCACTAGGGTAAGGTGATGGTCAAAATATCCTTATAAATCCATTTACCATGACCCCACTACATAATACAGTGTTTCAATGGTTCTATTAGTCTAAACATCCATCTGAGGGTGATATTCAGTACTGAAACATAAAAATTTATTTAATAATTTTTAATTGATTCTATAGAGGTTCAATGTTAATCTAGGATCTCAATAAAATACAATGGTTAGTGTCACTCTAGGAATTCATAAAACTTATCTTGTTTATATATTAGAGTGTTTTAAATAAATAAATCATCCTTGATAGAAATTAAATCTTTAAACATTATAAGGTGATCAACTACCACCCATATAGCTTTATTGAATTTAGATGTATTTGGAAGTCCTACAATGAAATCCATGGTTATGTTTTCCCATTTACAAACTTGTATCTGCAATATTTACAATATATACTTTGACTTATTTCATTAAGTATGGAATTTTTAGAAAACTAATCATTGAGATTCAAATTTCGTGATATCTCCCTTCATGTTATGCCACCAATGGTTTGGTTTAGATCTCTATACATATTAGTTCATACTAGATGAATATATATGGAAGACATATGTGTGTCATCATGAAGTTCCATTTTAGTTATGGTTTTTATGGGAAACAATTTTAGGTTACAAAAATTATGAGTCCACTTTTAGAAATTTTGAACTCCAAAATATTTTCAACCTTTTCTAGAGAACCAAATTATATTTTCAGGCCTGCTTGATCCTCTCAAGAATGGATGATTGATTCATTATTTTAGAAAGTTAGTATAAAGGTCCTTGTTTTATTCCCATTTTCAAATATAATCTCTATGAACTAATAGTTCTTTTACCTTGTATGAAAAGTATCATTGGGGATATCCTCCTTCTTCAGCATTAATTGATAATAACCTGACTTAAGGTCCACCTTAGAGAAGTATTGGGCTCTGTGTAGGAGATAGAACATATCATTAATACATGAAATAAGTTACTTATTCTTTAATGTGATATTTTTGAGTTCATGATAATGAATAAAAAGGTGTCTTGACCCATCTTTCTTCATGGATAAAAGGACAAATTCCCCTACCAATGAATCATAAGGGTGTATCAACCCTTTATCCAGATTCTCAAAATGTTTACAATTCAGATATTCTAGTTAAAAATATTTAATTCTTTATGATTTTTTTGGACATTTGAAAATATAAAGGCATAATTTCATTTCATAACTCATCATCTTGACCAGGAGGAAGACAAGGAAATTCTATAGGAAACACATCATCATATTCCCTAATTTTGGGAATGTCATCAAGGATGATCCTTACCTTAGTCTGTATCAGTTGAACTGAATATGATTACTCATTGGGGAATAATATCCTTGATTAATATAGTGATTCCAAATGAGATTCATCATCCTCTTTAAAGTTTAACAAAAATAGACGGATATTTTTAATACAGAGGGTGATTTTGTTCTCTTGGTAATTTATATTGTCACTATAAAAGGAAAGAGAACCTATACCTAGAATATTGCCTAAATCTACTAAATAATTTATCAAATGTTTATCAATAAAATTCATCGTGTAAATTTTATAGGGGATATGTTATATTATTGGGATATAAATATTTACCCATGTTTTATTCTTACTGATATATTGACTTATATGTTTTCTTGTGGTGTTACAATAGTTCTATAAAATAAGTGTAATATGATAGAATATATGTAACTATATTCATGTAGAAAATTTCAAGACAATGAATGGATGATAATATTTTCATTCACTATCTTATTCTAGTTTTAAAAATTTAAAACAACCAAAATAAATTGGGGAATTATAATTTTCAATCAATTAAACATAAAAAGGGTAATAGTGAACATTGATGGGATAACTCATAAATGAAATTATCCCATTACACTATGAATTTATTGGTTTTAATCTATGTTATCAGTGTTCTATTTTCTAAAATTATACTTCACATTTATCTTTTCTCCCATAATAATGGTTCACAAATATATTGTGAATTTACTAAATCATATCACATAGGAGTGTCTAACTATTAGTGTGTCAATAACTCTTTTTCATGCCTCTAATGATGATCAATTTAATATTAAATTCACCCTTTTGGGGATAGTAACACTAGATACAACTTTTCTTGAGACACGTATAATTACATTATCCAGAATGGGATTTTATTGATTAGAAAACACTTACACTATTATTTTACAAAATTTAGGGATATTTTCCTATGTTTAATCTTATCACTATGTCTTTCACTAGGGTTTTCTAATCTTTAACTTCATAAATAACTATATTTCCTCTTATACCAACTGTGACAACCCAAATCTTTTATACACTTTATTTCATGATTTATTACATATATTCACACATATTACAATACCATAATATTGATAGTCCATGATTATTTGTGAAATTAGATACATGTAACAATAACATAAAATAAGGATATAAATACAATTTTCAAAACTCTTTAACATGCTTTAAAATTTTAATCACCCCTCTAAAACAGCATGGGATAACTTTGGGGGATACATAATAAATGGGTGAGCTATAAAGACTAGTAAATGAAAAATTAAATAATTACATGATAAAAGTCATAAATTTTAGTCAAGAGGTATATCGAGGTCCATTAAAATTCATGAGATTCATAAAAATTAATATCAAAGCATGATTTATAATGATAATGTCAATGCTACATAGGAATGTGAAAAAGACATAAAAATTACATCATATTCGTAAGTCAAGGATAGATATCAAGAAATTATTACACAGTGTTAAAGGGATAAACTCACATGCACGGTATCTCTTGATATAAAAATATTACCCAATGCTTTGAAGGGTTATATAATTCCAGACCACTGATCACCTTCATATCTTGTACATGAATTTTTATGCCACATAGATCATGAAACATAATAATGTATTTCAAAACCATTATTCTGATGATTATGGGTTATGGGTTAAATATATGGATGTACCTAGTCAATAAATCATATGTATATCTAGTTGAATACCCTTGAGTGTAAATGGGGATGATTTTTCACAATATAAATATTTGTTATGGAAAATCAAAGGATAATTTCTATAGAAAAATTGGTGTTCATAAAGGTTCATGGAAGGGTTTAATTAGAGTAAAAGGTGATATATAATTACTTGAAAATAATAATTGTTTAAAAGTTATGTGTAAAAAAATTACCAAGATGAAAAATTGGAAATATAAAGGAATGATACAAAGAATGTTCTTGTATAAATCAGAGGAGAGAATCCCTTACCTTGAGAGGAAACATCTAAAAATTTAGAGGAGCTTCTTGAGAGATTGGGAACACATTAGGAGGGATATAGATAGGGATAGGGAAAACATTAATTATAGTTTAATTTTGAGTGAAGAGTATTGTGAGCTTCAGTGGGTATTTATAACAAAAGAGAGGGAAATTCTTTATTAATTTCTAAACATAGGTTTTGGACTCTATAAGATAAAATAATCCAAACTAAAAATCTTATCAATGTTGTTTCCATTATTTTTTGGAAAAAGGAGTGGATTTAAATATATTATAAGGCCAAGAACATAACATATTAAATTAATAAAATCTTTGATGTCCAAGTGATCCATGTCAAAAAAAATTATTTTAAAATGAAAAAATATAATATAGATTTTGGAGGATTCGTTAATTTTTTTTGAAATTAAAAAAAACAAAATTTTAAAGGTGAAGCTTATTTTTGGTCAAGGATATACATTATAGTAATTATTACATCGCTTTTGGGATATTATGATTTCATAATACATTGATTATAATTAAACTATATTTAATTTTTACCCATAAATTAATTTTTAGAAGAAATTATAAATAAATCATCATTGGCTAATTTTGATGTGTTAATTTCCAAAATAAAACTTATTTAATTAAAATAATTCTCTTAATATGAGCATTTAAATTTTTAATAAAAACCTTATATATTGTAAAATACTTTGTTTTTATGAATATGGCAACTTCCTGGCCGTTATAAAGATTACATTGGACTATATTAAATTATATTATCATTTGTATGTAAATAAATATTATTTAATAATAATATCATATGAAAGTAAAATTCTTGAATTTATTGAATAGAATTTTAATGCTCTATTTTTACCATAAATAAAATTTATTTTTCTTCATATCATAATAAAATTTTCATTAACTCATATTTTTTTTACAAATTAATAATTAAAAGGCATAAATTTAATCATTATTTTATTACATATATATTTATACTATAGGGTTCTAGATAAAAAACATATTATTACACAAACATACACAAAAATGTTTTGGTGTCTTATGGTGATACATTCTTGGGGTGGTTCGGTAACACCTTGAGATTTTGTGAATGATTTTTTCAAATTAATTTAACCTTTTTGATATTTTTCATTTTACACAACAATGAAGATAACTTATTTTATATTAAAGAACAGTGTTTGGATTGTGTCATACCAAAAACCTATTTAATCTGGTACAACATGAAATAGAAACATTATATTTCTCTATACAAAACATCGAGATTATCTTTTGTTATACAAAACAATGACTTTTCTCAATGGCTTGCATAACACACATGATTGAGTTTACCAAAAAATAAAATATTATTAAAATATTATTATTTAATATTATAAGATATAACCTAGTAGTAAAATTAAAGGATATGATAAGTATTAAATAATTTATGAAAATATATGTTTTACAGAAATATAAGAATAATTCATAGGTAATCAATTAATTAGAAATTAAAATTAAACAACTTGAATGTAATGAAAAATATTAATATTTTTGGGTCTAAGAAGCTATTTCACCATAATAAATTAAATTAATTATAATTAGTGAGTGACGTTAATGTAATATATTTGTTATATATTCAATAAAATATTTTTGGTATTCATCCAATATATTTTATAGACAGAATATAAGAAAAAACGTAATTTTATGTATAATAACATGTATTTTTTATAAAGGTAGTTTTAATGAATTTTAATGGAGAACCCATTTTATATCCAATTATTTGAAATTTTTTAGATTTAATATCTAAAAATATTATATATATTTGGAATAAAAACATAAAAATTTGGTTAGGATAATTGTTTTCGTATTTTTCAATAATTTTTCAATTTTAAATGAACAGTTAAAAATAAATGATTTTAATTCAAAATTTCTTTTTCATCAAATTTATTTATAAAGATAAAATTGTAATTTAAATTGGATTAAAATTTTAATTAAATAATATTATTATCATTTAATCCAATTTATATCCTTGGAAACAATTTCACACTGAAATTGGATATAAAAACTTAGCCAACTTTTGGTAATTTTATTTGAAAACCAATAGTTTCATCCCATCAGCAAGATTAATTTTAAATTAATTTCATCCACTAAATTGATTGAAATTGGTAAAAATGGATTCCATATTTTTAATAATAAATTTTTTTAATTTTTAATATGGTCAACTTATTTTTTTTTCAAAATGATTAGTGAAAGTAATAAAAATTAATTACATCGGTTATGGTAAAATTATGCTTAACTAAGGACTAAACCATATATTTAAGTCCCAAAACGAACTATAAAATTGTGAAAAACCCAATTTATGAAAATTATTCATCCATTAACCTTCCATTATTATTTGTTTTGGGTATTGAATGAATTTTTAGGTAAAAATGTGGGTACACCTAACTTGTTTTCAAAAATACCAACATTATCCTTTCTCTTTCCTATCAAGGCCACCACCTCCCCCACTTATTCACACATCTAAAACCATATAGTTTTAGAACATATCAGACCAGTTCACTTACCAACATCCCTATATTAATCCTTTAGTCCTCCCTTTGGTAAGAAATTCCTCCATAGAATCCTTTTTGAACAATAAAAACGGAGTTACTCGATTAAGAGGTAACACCTTCTCTGAAGCTCATTTTTTTCCTTATCCACACACTTTAATCTATTTATTACATTATTTAATAAAAAATAGTATCCTAAATATAAATTTATGTTTTTATGATAAGGGTTTGACGAACACTTACACACGCCTCCATATAATGGGTATTGAATATACTGTTTATGCCTACGGTGAACTTTTGCCTCCGAAAACGATTATTGTTCAATTTTACATACCGCCTATCATGGTTGAAATTATGACATAAAATATATTTATATATATTATATATTATATTTATTATATAATTAAAGTTATTTATTCCTCTTACAAAAAATATCTTTTTACTTTTATTTTTGTGTTTAAATGGTAATTTCGTTTGAGGAAATGTTGACTACCACCCATAAAAGCAATGTGATTTGTTCATACAGTAAATTGAGTGTATTAAAGATGTTTTTAATGAATATATTTGATATATATATTATATAATAAAACTAATTTAATAATGATATATATATACATATATGTCTTACATTTATTCTTTCAACATGAAAATTAAACAAAAATAGTGTTCATGCGTACGTACGACTTACCATCTCCATGAACAGTGTATTCAATTTCAAAATTAGATATTATATAGATTGTTATAATACACATATAATTTATATAAATAATATTTAAATCATGGATTACATTTTGAAAATCATGACATAACAAATTAAGACCCATGCGAAGAATTATGAAAATATTACCTAAAGTGAAACCATAACAAAGGATTGTTAAGAAGGTGATATAAGGTCATAATAAAATATATATGGTATTTGATATAAGAATATATTTTTATCATATATTTAAAATAAATTTATATTTATTATTAATGTATTAATTATGAGTATGAATAGATTCAAGACTCAAGGTAAGGGGATCTGATCTCACTTTTTATTTCTGTGAGATACATGCTATGTTCGACACCCTTTCCTTTTGTGTGGTGTATGTACTAATAATGATTGTATTATATGTATCATATAATTAATTTTATGGGTATTAACATATCCATTTTTTGTTCTTTATTTCATGGGGTTAATGTTTTAAATTTTATCAAATCAGTAAATTAGTTTTGTCTCAAATTTCTATCTTTGATACACATGTTTTGTTATACACCTATGTTCTTTAATGAGGTTTATATGATTCTAGTTGGAATGTTATATGTTGAATAAACTTATTTTAATTATATTTAATAGTTCAAGAAAATTAATTTTATAAAATTATGTGTATGAGATCATGTAACAATGTGGTAAGAGTTTATTAAAAAAATCTCATTTCATATCAAGGTTGTTAATGATTATGTTTCCTTGGGTGAAATCTTATGATCCCTCAAAAAAAAACATAAATTTTATTATATTCTTGGAATTCATGTTATATTTATATATTTGTACCATTTTTCTACTCTTTGGTATATAATATAGTTAATAAAGTGTTTTTAATGATGTTTTAATTCACCTCTCTCTTCGGTCAAAAATCTGAATTCCTTCGAAATAATGTTTTCTAAAAAGACATTACATGAATATTATACAAATATCCTGTAATAATTAAAATATGTTTTTCACCTTTTTTTATTTTAACAATGTTTTAAAAGTTATATTATTGTCACCTTCCAAAAAATTCACTTTTCTTGACTTTATACCGTGAAAAATGAATATTCTTTTTACCTTATACGACAAGTATGGATTTAACCGCCGTTATTTTTTTGAGGAATCCTTTTCAAGTTTAAAAGGATAATTTTTAATAATTTTTTAAAAAATTAATTTTCATGGAAAATGTTTTTCAAAAAAAAAATCTTCTTCCATTTTTTAGGTATAAATGTTTACAAAACATTTTCAATATTTATTTATATGTTTTCAAAGTGTTGTCAAAGAAAAAGGGTTTTAAAATTTTTTGAGGATTATTTTATATGTTTTCATGAAAAAATGTTATGAAAATTATTTCATGTCTTCATTATATGTTTTCAAGGTATTTTATAAGAAAATGATTTTCAAATGGTTTAATGTATTAAAAAGCCTTTTTAAAATAAGAAAAGGATATTTTCCCCATGAAAAATATTGAAAGATATCTGAGAATTATTTTCCATCTAAGATGTAATTTTTTGATGTACCTCATAACCTTCAAGGAAATTATCTAAATGTTACAATCATATTCTTTCTGTGAATGAGTTATGAATAATATCATTTACTTTATGAAACAATGTTCTCTTTCATGTGTTATATATTTATTAAATCTATTTCTCTTTCATGGGTTATGATTTTGATAGTATTATTAAGAAACCTATCTATTTTCATTGGTTATGATAACATTACATTTTTATATTACCCATTTCATTTAGTGGGTTATGATATGATTATTTAAGATCCTATGGAACTTGTATACATGATTTCATTTTGGGATGGGTGAGACCTATATCACCCTCTAATGCATTAGGTAATGATAAGTTGTATATGGGCTCAAGGGTATACATGTTTTAGACCAAGAACAAAAACAAAAAGGTACATAGGTTGTAGACCAAGCCTAAAATTAGAGGGTACACAAGCAATAACCAATGGAAAAAAGGTACATAGGTTTTAACCCAATAACAAAATTAAGAGGGTACACGAGTTTTATCCCAAGCTCAAAAACAAGAAGGTACAAGAATTGTAGCCCAAGACTAAAAGTAAAAGGGTATACATGTTGTAGTCAAAGCCCAAAAACAAGAAGGTACATGGGTTTTAGCCCAAGCCTAAAAGTAAGAGGGTACATTGGTTGTTATCCCATTTCTAATGTAGATACATAGGTTGTATCCCAAGACTAACACATTATAAAGATCTTGGTATCTATCTTTGATATATTATTTTCTATTAATATGTGCATGCCAAAAATTCGATGTTTTATTCCCATGTTGTTCTTTCATTACAAATGCTCTTTATTCTATTATGATCCATGTCATATGAATTTCCAATATTTATTATGATCTATAATATTAAGTACATGATATTCAAATGTTATTCTCATGTTTGATACCCTTTATTCATGTTATACTTACACATTTCCTTTTTACCCTTACTGGGCTTCTGAGCTCACCCATTCTTATGTTTTCTTTCCCCAGGTTATGAAGAAATTTTTTACGTAGAAGTAATAAAATTGAGATCATTGTGGGATATATTAAAGATATTTAACAGGGATAGAATATTTTTTTGGGCTTCCAAAGACACTAAAATATTATGATCTTTAGGCATGTATTATCATAATGCATTGAATATTCATCTAGAATGGTTTACTATACATGTATGTTAAGCCTGGGTCATTATATGTGGTATCAAAGGAAATGATTAGTAAAAATTTAGAAACTAGTGTGAGAAAAATTTAGTGATACCTTAGGTATATTTCTAAATATATGTTTATGGATGTTTCTAAGTATAATTATAAGGATTATTTCACATTTAAGAAAATTTCCTTGAATTTTTCTAAAGGATAGAGTGAGTGGTTTCCTAGAAACACATCCCTACCTAGATACTAAAAGTAGATGTGGATCTATAACAAATATAACTAGGATTAAAAAGACTGATATGATGTTTTGGTCTTGAGTTGGGGTAATCTGGTACATGACAATGGGCCTTGCTGCACAACGGGTTCTACACTCCAGGGGGATATGATTTTGGAATTCAAAAACTGTTCAAGAACCATCATGAAGTATTTAAATAGAATTTGGCTATGAATAACCATAGATAAACCAAAAGGTTTCATAGATTAAGTAAGGTTTCATAATTTAGATATTATATAAGTGATGTTTCTTGATTAATTGGTCCCTCTATATGATAATTGTTTCTTACTGTATGCTTCTTGCATTTAGTCAATGGATGGAACCTGAAGGAACCATATTAATATTGAATTTGAGGGAAAATGAAATGATTTTCCTCCTATGGATATAAATTATTTGTGATATGGAATGAAAAACATCATTTCTATGTTCACTCTACTTTCTCAATCTATTAATCATGATGAAATTCCAAACAATGAAAGGATATAACAATATCCATTTTAGTCTTTCATGATGCAACATCCACCTTCTTTTAGCAGTTACTCTAATCTACTTGTTTCTAAACACTAGATCAGTACCACTAACAATATATTCTCAATTCACCAATGTTTGGATCATGACGAAGTCATTCTAGCTATTTATCAGTTAGAAGGTGGAGCAGACTAGTGCAGTACTCTAATAAAAAATATGTGGAGGAAGATAAAATTGAATAATTCGATTGGGATGAGTTCAAGAACTTATTCTTCAACAAGTACTTTACACATGCTCTTCATATGAATATGGAAAATGAGTTCCTTGAGTTGAAGTTAAAGGATGGTGAATTGTTTGGTTAATACGAGGATAATTTCAAAAGTCTTGTGAGGTAAAATTCTAGAATTATCATCAAAATAGAATGTAAGGCTGATAGGTTCCTTAGTGGATTAAGGCCATGTCTCATAAGGGAGTTGTCTATAAGATACATTGGTAGAAATAAAGAGATTTTGTGATGTTAAATCATAGTTGAAATGTATTTTGGAGTTATGTATCAATATCATGGTTTTAACAACAAGAAAACAATGGATTTAAATGGACAATAAAAAATTCTGGAGATTAGAAGATGAGACTTCCTTTGTGCTGTAAGTGTGGGAAGAAGCCTTGTGGGAATTGTATTAATGGTACTAATAAATGGTTTAAGTGTGTAAATGAAGGAAATCGAGTGACTGAAATCCTATTTTATTGGAAAATGAAATATAATTATATGAATAATGATAAAACTCTTTAAGATAAACCACCCACACTCCAGAGTTTCAATTGGAGGGGGTTTGGTCATTTCTCTAGAAAGTTCCTAAATACAATTTTTCCAATAATATCCCAAATACAAGGGTTAATAATGGTGATTAGTGCTAACAAACTCAGAATACAATGTAAAAATGGAAATCATATGCAGTAAAAAAGAAGGAACGACACCATGATAATTGGGTAACTCCATAGTGGGTAATTTCCATTGGTATTTAAAAAAATAAGATCTATGAAAATCTTTTTGATACTTTATAAGAACTTGTTATCAGTCTAAGCATTGATTATCTTTCTCTACAGGAATTTTGGATTAATAAATTCACATTGATTTTCTAGATTTACAAGGATGAACCCAATCTAACAAAAGATTTTTTTTAATAAAAGATCCTATTTAGCGAATTAAGGGTGAATTATCTTTTAAAATCATACATTTCTTTAATAAGGATTTATGGAAATCTAGATTATGAACATTTTTTTTAAAAGGTTGGGGTCGAAGCCTCATTTTTATTATTAAATCCAAGCAAAGTCCTCTTTTTAACTGGGTAGAGGGAAACCCATTACATAGGCTGAAGGCCCAGTGGGCTTGTAGCCCATTACATAGCCCATAGGCCCAAATTCTAACGCCAATTCACACTCTGTGACAAGTAACCTGCTGCTATAGTACCACACAGTATCACCGCCGCTAAAGTGCCATGCCGCCGCTACAGTGCCCTGCCGCCACTATAGTGCCCTGCCGCCGCTACAGTGCCCTGCTGCCACTACAGTACCCACTGATGAACAGTTCCGCCACTGCTACAGTACCGCTACAGTACTGCTACAGTACCCTGCGCCCCATGGGTTTTGAACCCCCATTTTCCATATAGTATTACGGGGTGCTTACCACTAAGCCAAACCCCAACTATCTAGATTATGAACATGTTTTCAAGAGAATATTTAATAAAGGTATTCACATGTTTGGAATTTGAAAACAAATATTTATATTTTGTTTTATGGTGGATGAATTTTAAGCTGATTTCATGAAATTATTTACAATTATTTGAATTTTTATATTTCGGAAGGGATATAAGGTTAACCATTTGTGGAAATATTATGTTACAAATCAGATGAATTCAGTAATATTAAACTATTATCTCCCCATATAAAGATTTATGCATATTTTATAGACTATTAAATTTTTTTTATTACAAATAATGACAAATGGGATGTAATATCATGGATCTCATGATCTATTATTATACCAGGAATGAAAAAGTCACCTTCCTTTTTAGAGAAATAGGTAAAGAGGATAAATGGAAAACAAAAGGGAGATGTCTTCTTGAAATAATTTCATTATATCTCTTTATGAAAATTATTCAACTTTTAGAAAATGGATATTGAAACCAAAAATATTATTCTAGTACCTTTGTTTCCCAGGAATCAGATTCTCCCTTAGTTCATCACAGGTTTATGGATTTCTAATTGTCATCTTTCTCCGGACCTTGTTCTCTATAACTATCTATAAAAACATTATAGTTATATTTTTCTTCCATATCCATGTTTTCACTTCCCACATATGTTTCCCTATGTGAAAAAATAGATATATTTTACTTTTGGAAATCGTTATGATTCAAACATTCCTTTTTTAAGGGAAGTTTTGATATTCATTTTTACGATGCGGGCTTCTATGAATGAAAAAATGAAGTATTAAACAATTTATAAAATAGATAAATTTCAAAGGAAAATTTAATTTTTAAGGGGGTTATAATGTAACACCCTGAGAATTTTTGAATTTTTATTTTTGAATTATTTTATCCTTTTTGATTTATTTCATTTTACACAACACTGAAGATCAGTTATTTTATATTAAAGAACAATGTTTGGCTTGCATTATATGGAACACCAAGATAATTGTGAAAAATAAGAAACATAAAAATTATCTTACTCTACATATAAAACCAAGGATATATTCTATTACAAACAATAAGTACCTTCTTCAATGGCTTGCATAACACACTTGACCGAGTTTTAACAAACAAAAAATATAATATTAAAATAATATTATTTTATACAATAAGATATAACCACGAAGATAAATTAATGGTTATGAAAAATGTTAACTAATTTAATACAATATATGGTTTACACAAGTATAAGATGAATTCATAGGTTATCAATTAAATATAAATGAATATGAAAACCAATTGAATATAAAAGAAAATATTACAGTTTTTATGGCCACAAAACTGTTTTACCCAAAGGAATTAAATTAATTACAATTAGTGAGTGAAATTATTGTATTATATATTTTATGTATTCAATAAAATATTTTTAGTATTCATAAAATATTTTTTACAGACATAATATAATAAAAAACCTAATTTTATGCATAAAAACCTATATTTTTTATAAGGTAATTTTAACGCCTTTTAATGGAGAACCCATTTGAAATACAATTTTTAGAACTTTTATAGATTTAATATGTAAAAATAAACTTTATATTTGGAAGTGAAACATAAAATTAATGTTAGGATATTTTATTGATATTCTTCTATAAGGTTTACTTTTTTATTGAATAGTTAAAAAACTGGATTTAAATTCAAAACTCTTTTTCAAACTAATTTATTTATACGGATAATTTTATTTTATTGGATTAAAAGTTTAATTTTAAAATATTTTTATTAAAAAATCGAATTGTGGTCTTTTTAACAAATTTCACATTGATTTTGGACTTAAACACTTAGCAAATTGTTAATCATTTTTCATCAAAACCCCACAGTGTTGTCTTTTTAGCGGGATTAATTTGAAATTAATTTATGCCACTCATATGATAAGGATATATAAAAATTTATTCCATATTTTAAATAATAATAATTTATAATTTAAAATAATATCAAAATAGTTTTTTAACAAAACTTATTAGTGAATGAAATTAAATTTAATTACATTGGTTATGTTAAAATAAGATTAACTAAGCACCAAACTTTAAATTTAAGACCCAAAAGTCCTATAAAATTGTAATTTTTTTTTATGTAAACAAGTATTCCAATAACCTTTATATATTGATTTTGGTAGTCTTAGTATGACTTTTTTTGAGGTAAAAACGTTGTTACACCAAACTTGTTTTAAAAAATGACAAGTGTGTCTTTTCCATTCCCTATAAAAGGCCACCGACTCTCCCTCTTTGTCATACCTCTAAAATCACATAGAATTTTACAATATCAACCCAATAGACTTCCCAAAGTCACTACCTTCCTCCTTTAATCCTTGTTTTGGGTTTAACGTATTGCAATGAATCCTTTTGGCACCAACCAAAATGAGTTACTAGATTAAGAGGTAACACCTTCTCTCAAGATCCTTTATTTTATTTTACTTCTCCGCCAACACTAACATATTTATTCCATGATATTATAAAAAAAATAATACTAAATATAATAGGATTTTTTTACTCTAAGGGTTGGGCCAACACTAACACACACCTCCATCTAATGGGTAACGAACATACAACTTATGTGTTTGATGGTCTTTTACCTTACAAAACAATGATTGTTCCATTTTCCTTACCGCCTATCATGGTTGAATTTATTATGGAAAATATGTTTACATAAATATATATATATATTATGTTTATTATTTATTTAATATTTGGTATTTTTTTTAAAACACATATCTTTTAATTTTTCATTTTTTGTTAAGACATAAATTTTGTTTGAAGAAGTATAAACTATCACCCCCCACAAAGTGATGTGATTCGTTCACCTAATACATGGAGTGTATTAAGGATAATATAAGATAATATATATGATATATTAAATAAAATATAATAATGATATATAAATAGATATATTTCATTTACTTTCATTCTTTTAACACAACAGTTAATAGAAAATAATGTTCATGTGTATGTATGACTTACCGTCTCCATGAACAGTGTATTCAATTTAAAACTTATATATTATATAGATTATTATAATACACATATATTGTATATTAATGATATTTATATCACAGTTTACATTATATAAATCCTAATATAACAAATTAAAGCTCAAGTGATGATTAAATAGAATATTACTCGAAGTGAAACCTTAACACAGTATTTTAACAAATGGGTAATATAAGGTCACAATAAAAACATATATTTTAGTATATATATGAATAATATTTTTTAAAAATATTTATAATAAATTTATATTTATTATACTCGTGGGTTGAATGCGTATGATGATATTCAAGACACAAGGTAATGGGATTTCATCTCACTTTTAGTTTCGGTGAGATACGTGGTATGATCACCACTTATTCCATTTGTGTGGTGTATATAGTAACAATGAATGTATTATTTTTATCTTATAAATATATTCACCGGTATTCACATATACATTTTATTATTTTTATTTCATTAGGTTTAATATTTCAAAAGATACCAAATCCATAAAGTTGTTTTGTTTCAAATTGCCTTCTTTGAGACACATGTTTTGTTATGAACCTATGCTCTATAATGAGGTGTATATGATACCAATTAAAATATAATATAATGAATATTATTAATTTAATTATATTTTATTATTCATGTAATTTTATTTTATTACATGAAGAGAATGATCCCATGTAACCAGGTTGTAAGAGTTTATTGAAACAATCTCATTGCCTTTTGAGGTTGTAGATGACTATGTTTCCTTTGATGAAATATTTTGACCCATATCTCAAGAAAATCAGGAAATTTTATCCTAGGGATATTAATTATATCTTCATATATTGGTACCATTTTCGACTCTTTGTTACATAAGATATTTATGAATGTGTTTTTAATGATGTCTGAATTTACCCCTCTCTTCGGCTGGTAATCTGTGTTCCTTTAAAACCCTCCTTTCTAAAAAGGAATTCCAATAATATTTTAATATTATCCTAATATAATTAAAAAAAAATTAATGAAATTATTTTATTTTAACAGTGTTTTTATTGGAATATTCTTGTCACTTTTATAACATGCAAAATAAATATTCATTTTATCTTGTAAAAAATATACTGATTTACATTCCATATTTTCAATGAATCTTTCTTTCCATGTTTAAAAGGTTATTTTTTAAGAAAAAGTTTTTAAATGTAATTTTCAAGGGTAAATGTTTTCAAAAAAAAATCAAGCTTCTTCCATATTTGTTTCAAGTAAAAAGTTTTTCAAATCATTTTCAAGCTTAATTTTTATGATGTCATAATATCACCCAATAAATAGGTTTCTAAAATGTTTTGAAGCATATTTAATAAGTTTTCAAGGAAAACGGTTCTTGAAATGATTTAAAGTATTCTTAATATGTTTTAAAGTTATTTTATTTGAAAATTATATTCAAATAATTTTATATATTATAAATTATTTTTCAAATAAGAGATAATAGTTTCCTCAAGAAATGTTTTTAAAGATACATGAAAATTATTTTCCATCTACGATGATATATATTGATGTTACTCATGCCCTTATAGGAAAATAACTAAAGGATACATCTATATTGCTTCTATGAATATGTTATGCTTAATTTCATGGTCTTTATGAAGCCTGTTTCTCTTACATGGGTTATATGTTTATGAACTCTGTTTATCATTAATGTGCTATGATTTTGATGAAATGATTATGAAACCTATATTTTCAATAGGTTATGATATGATTACATATTTATAATACCAATTTCATCTCTTGGGTTATGAAATGATTATTTATGTTCTTTTGGAACATGTATGTATGGTTTCATTATGATATGGGTGGTACATATATCTCCCTCCAATGCATTGGGAAATGATAAGTTTTATATGAGTTCAAGGGTAAACAGGTTGTATACCAAGCCCAAACACAAGAAGACACATGGGTTGTAGCCCAATACAAAAATTATGATGGTATACAGGTTGTATCCCATGACTAAAAAAACAATGTACAAGGGTTTTACCCCAATCCAAAAAGTAATTGGGTACCCAGGTTTTAGCCGAAGCCCAAAATTAAAAATGTACATGGGTTGTATCCTAAGAATAAAAGTAAGAGGGTACACAGGTTGTAGCTGAATCCTAAAAACAAGAAGGTATAAAGGTTGTAGCCCCAACCTAAATGTAATAGTGTACATGGGTTGTAGACAAAGCCTAAAATAAGAAATTTCATGGGTTGTAGCATGAGCCTAAAATTAAGAGGTTACACATGTTATTAGAAAAATTCCAAAGTAGATACATGGGTCGTAGCCCAAGCCTAACATGTATTAAATGTCATTGTATGAAACCTTGACATAAGATTTTCTATTATTATGTGCATAACAAAATTCAATTTTTGGTTCATATGTTGTTCTTCCATGACTTATTCTCTTAATTATATTATGATCCATGTCTTATGAATTGACAATATTTATTATAGTCTCTAATATGAAGGGTATGATCTTCAACTATTATTATTATGTTCCAAACCCATTGTTCATGTTATGCTTACGCATTTCCTTTATTTACCCTTACTGATAATATGAACTCACTCATTCTTATGTTTCCTTTCCATAGGTTTGAATGACAGGTTTTAGGTATAAATACTAAAGGTGTGGATCTTTATAGGAGATTTTTAAGATCATTCGCCAAGACAGAATCTTTTTTGTTTCCTTGTTTCCAAAGATACTAAACTATTACGGTCCTCAGGAATGCATTATTATTATGTACTGAATATTAATATAGAATGGTTTAATATCCATTTATGTAATTCCTAGGTCACTATAGTATTAGTGAACATGTTTTTTTCATGATATCATTATGCTTTAACTTATTCTATAAATAGTTTCACACATTATTTATTTGTTGAATCTTTTCGTGGTCTGGGTCAAGTGAAATTACAAGCTATTCCATCTCTTACAGAACCTATGATTAATGTGATTTATAGGGTATGATCCTAGAGAAAACCAGGATCCTCATATGTTGATATTACATCTTTTTAGATTAATATTTATTACACTATAAAAACAGACACCTAAGTACTTTAACTATTTAATATCTTTGGAAACTCAGAACACAACCTTATAATATTGTGAAAAATATTAATTTTTTCCCAAAAATACCTTCTCATTTTGTACTGTTTGAATACATACCCTACTTGAAACCTTTATTCATAACATATGGAATAGAATCATAAGAATGGGTGAGCTCAGATTCTAATTAAGGGTAAATAAGGGAATTATATAAACATAATGTGAGTATAAGGGTATTAGAATGTGAGAATAACAAATAAAAACCATACCCTTCATATAAAATATCTAAATATTGGGTCATGAAATAAAGATTAAAAGTTCATAAGAAAATAATAATATGAAAATAAATTAAAATTAGTCATGTGGGAAAACCATTGGCATAAGACATATAATTTTTACTAAAAAATAACCATAGAAAATAATTTCCTTAGTAGTCAAGGATCATTGGAAAGACTTATCAGGGTGATTCATGGGAATCTACAGATCATGGTCGGGATATACCACCATCCCCAATGGTAGCCCTTTACTCATAGTGGAATGGGTTCACTCCCTAAACAAATAAAGTAGTCATGGATGAATCCCATGACTATCATTGTAGAAAAACACCTTTACTAAACCAGGTTCACCCCAATTACCATCCTTCATACCTCATGAGATATAAAAAAGTAAATAATGAGTTTGAGGGAGATACAGGTCTTATCTATATTTGGTTATAACATAACCACTTCCCTTGGATATAATGTAACCAATTCCATTGGTTATAACATAATGAATTTACTTGGTTAAAACGTAACCACCATCAAATAATGAAAATCATACATAAATGTGACATATTATCAAAAAAATTCACCATATAATACCCCATTAAATAAAATGGATTTCACAAATATTTATTCAGATAATGACCTATGGAAAAGAGAAACGTTTTATAATCATTTAAATATATCATCATAGTGTAACCCCCCAAAAAAGAAGTATATTTCAAAGTAATTTTTAAAGGTATAACCCTTGTAAGATAAATGAGTTTCATAAATATCATTTCCTCATAAAAAATATACCATTCAGATAAATAATAAGAATGTTATCTATGGTTCATATCCCAAGTAAATAATAAGTTACATCAAAGGATGTCATATTATATGGGGAATGATTTTGAAATATATATCACTTGGAATGTTTCATGAGGAAGATAACATTTCATTGAAAATCAGTTTTTAAAACTAAAAATTCATAAACATTTTTAAAATATTTTTCTTTAAAAATATACTTTTAAACATATAATGTAATATTTAAAAATAATTAAAAACATTTCTTTATGAATATATCCTTTCCACTATGAAAACCCAATTTTAAAACATATTTCAAAATACCTTTTCTACTTTGAAATATTTTATTTAAAATCTAAAAAAATCCAAATATTAAATAAAACATTTATTTTCAAAAAAAATTATAATACATGTAAGGGGATAATGAAATATATATACATTCTCGACATTGATGAATTTTTTTCATTTCATGCATGTTAAATACACTAATTCTTTTCACATTTTCAGTAAAATCCCAAAAGGAAATGTTGGGAAAATAACCTGAACATTCTGTTCATTTTTTATAAGATTCAAACAATGGTAAAAGTTTATTTAATAATGCATTGGAAAAAGATTTAAAAAATTGAAATCATTTTTAGAAAAAAAGGATTTGTACGGAAACATAATTCTGATCTAAGAGAGAAATAATGTTGAATTTACATAAAAATATTTTCCCAAATATTTTAAGTTACAAAGAGTGGAAAACGTACTATTATTTAAAATATCATTAATTACCATAGTAGAAAAAAACTAACAATTTTATTAAGACACACATCAAAATATTTTATCTTGGGATGCATAATAATAAACAATCCTAATAAAAAATGAGATTTTAATAAAAGAACTTTAGCATTTTGGTAACATTGAATAGTAATTTCAATAATGTAATAAAATAAAATAAAATTTAAAATATCGTGTGGATAAATAAATTCATGATATTACCTATGAAATTGGTTTTATATACACATCAAAAACTAGTATATGTGTATAACATAACATATGTTTCATAGAAGAAAAATAGAGCAAAAAATCCTTTACATTATGTCTTAACTTCCATCGTACACATTCAGACATCGTGTATAATAAATTTCTTTTTTTATATTTGTATTAAAAAATATATTTATTTACATAATAACTTATATTAAATACATATGAATGTTTATTTATGGTTCATTGACAATTCCTTACTAAAGTCATGTTTTAGGTAATAACCACAGTGTTTTTTATGTATGTTTTGATTTGTTATATTTGATCATATTACAATGATAGTGCATCAATCATATCCATAAACATAATAATGAAATAATTATAATATTTATAAATAAATTATACTTTTAATACCAATCCTATAATATGGTTTTGATAAATCAAGTATGTTACGATCATAGAGACGGTATGTCGTACGTACACATGAGTAACATTTCCATTTTTCAATGATCATTATAGAAAGATGGAAAGTAATGTTTTTTCTTTATATAATGATCATAATATCCCAAATAAAAAATTATTCCTTGAAATGTAATTATAGATATCATCTATAAGGCGTTTTTAATAATGTAGGGGGTCACATCGCTACGTGGTGGGAATAGCCCACACTAACACGAACGATGTTATTTTCCTTCAGCGAATAAAAGGTAAGAAATAAAATTATATATTATATTTTTGGAATGATAAATTTTTCACGAATATCATAATTATTTCATGTATATCATATATATTTATTAAATTTATCTTTATTACATTCCATTAAGAGATTTATGAAAATTAATCACTTCGCTTCATGAGGCGGTAGTCCGTTATACACATGTGTGACCTTATAGTTTCTCATAAGTAATGAATAGTAAAAAAGAAATATAAGCCATAATTATTATAGATATAAAATTCTTTTATAAATAACAACTTTTTATACTTTATATCCACAATTATTCGCAACTATGAGATGTGGTAATTTAAAAATGAATGACATCCGTTCTTGAGGCAGTAGTCCACCATGGACATGAATGATGATTTTGAAATCATTTTATGGATTTGGAGATGGATGTGGATAATTACAGTAATATAAACACATATAATTTTAAAAACTATTATAATTTTACTATATCATAATTTTTTAATAATAATTTATGTAGGTGGAGAAAGAAATAAAATAAAAATGATCATTGGAGAATTTTATATCCTCTCTGGGTAACCTTCATAGGTTTGCAACAGAATCCTTAGTATTTATGATTTATGCCAAAAATAAGGAATTTGTATTGAGTGGAAGGAATTTTTTAAGTGATTATTTAATGTTTTGGTCAATAAAAATTTCTTGAGAGGTGTGAAAAAATAAGGGGTGTTAATACCCATTTATAATTTAGGTGGAGTGGAATTTTTGTAAATACCAAAAAATATTCAATAATGGGAGGTCACTCTCACCGGACGTGGCTCCAAAATTTAAATATCATGTTGGCGAGGGATTATATTGATGATAAAAACATCAAAAAACTAAATGTTTTAACCATTTCATTCCTTAAGCTTTTAAGTTTTACTCACTATTACCGTTTTCAATTTCACCACAGTAACTAGATATTTTTAACCTATTTAATTTATCCATTAAGACTAAAATAAAATAAGTCTTATTAGTTATTTTTTAACTATTTTTTTAATATGAAAAAAATTTATTAAATTAATATCTTATTTTGGAGTAATGTTAATTTTTACATAATTGCATATAACATGCAAACCCCCCGCTTTGACCTTATTATTGTTTATTATTATTTAACTATATTCACTAATCATTATGATAAAAATAAATTTTATCTTATTAAACAATATAATCTATAATTATTAAAAATATTTAATCCAATTTTCAAAATTACATTCACATAAGGGGAAAATTTTAATTTAAAATTATTCTCATAGATGCGAGGAGAAAGTGAGTTTTCAAAGAAAACAATGTTAAAAAGTTTTCAAAATTTTAATATCAAAATTCTAGTATAAAAATGATTAAAATTACCTAATATGGATTAATATACTTTTAATTGGTATAATTTTAGTTTAAAACCATTTTTAAATATAATCTAACATTATAAATAATTTAAATGAAATGGCTCTTTTCAATTAAAATTATGTATTTTCCAATTTACATAAAAAAATAAAAAAATTCAGAAAAATAACAAAAAATTACCCAAGGATAATTTCATATTAATACTAAAAAATGTATCCTTTTTTTTGAAATAAAATACTAAATTTTTTTAAAAATTTATTTTAAAATAAGTGGGCCAAAGGTGGAAAAACTGCTTTTCAAAAAATACAATAGTAACAATAAAATTGGATTTATTCTTATATTTTATCAAGATAAAACATAACATGAAATTTAGAAATTTGATTGAATATATAATATATAAATTTATTTAAAATTATTTACAAAAAATTAAACATTTTATTTATTTTGGTAAAATGTGTTTTGGTGTAAAAAATTAGTTTTTTTTTAAAATGATTTCCCTTAATTTAAAAAAGTTTTATTTTCATTTCTAATTAATTAATCTCAAAATAATTCATTGTATATACATGTGTGAACAATATATTTTAAAAATATAGTTAATCATATTCATACCCCTCATCCCAATATCATGTTGATTACTATCATATTAAATAATAGTATTTTAATATCATGCCATGATTCATTTAAAATCATTGTTACGTGTAACACAAGATAAAAACAATATTTTTTAAACATAATCCAAACATAGTATTTCATGTAATCCAAGATAATATCAATGATATGTGTAATGAAATAAAAATTGTGTTTTTCCTATAACACAATTTAAACATAGTGTTGCATGTAACAAAAAATCTAGAAAATATTAATCTCATTTGAAATAAATAAATTTCACAAAATATTTTGGTGTTATAGATCCTGCTGGTTATGGAAATCATTTCCCCCATTTTTTCAACTGGAATTTATCATATCCTTTAATGTATACTAATTTTAATGTTCACTATACAACAACTGTATTATCAATGGTTATTATGCCAAATGGCCATTTAAATCCAACTGGATATAACTTATAACGGTCACAAATGACCAAATTGGTGGATGCGTTTTCTATAACTACATTACTTAATAAGTAATTTATTCATTGAAAAATGGAATTTCATTTATAAAATATTTGTTCATTATAGTGAGGTCTAGTTTGGTTTCCATGTTGAGCATTAGAGGGTTGATCCATCTATGGAGGATGAGCCTTGAAGGAAAATGTCATGACAATTATGGTATCAAGACATTGCGATGTATAAGTGGAGAATATTTTACTTGGAGATAGAGTGCTGGATGGAGGAGAATGATATTAATTTCAATTTTATTTTTTTTCCAAATTATAGTGTCAAGTACCATCGATTATAAGTTAAATGTGGGGAACAATGTGATAGTGGGGGATCCTATATCTCTATAGTGGAAGAAGGAACATGTTTATTGAGACTATATCTAGTGATAGTTGTTAGTATAGTTATTATCTATAATGATGATAGAGATGAAGACATAGGATATTCTCTCCCTTTATTTAGGGAGGTTGATTATGTAGGAGCTTAGGATCAGGTAGTTAAATCCCATACCATCCCCTATAGAAATAGTTTCCATGGAGGCAATATCAATAGAAAGAAAAAATACCTTTCTTTCACTGAGGTGAAATGGAGCTGCTAGAGTATAACACTATGATTTACATAACCCCTATGGTCATAGGGATGAGTTAATATTTTTAGGATTTCATCAACAGTGATGAAGAAGAGTTGGTCATGGTAAATTACATGCTATATATATGGTAGCGCTATATGGGTCCGCGATCATTTTAGGTTCCATCTGATTACATTTAACATTGGTTTATGATTTCATTGATGACATATAATTTCACTCCTTATTTAAACCAACTTGGTTTATGACATAGGGATCAAATAAGAGAGAGTCTTATCATTTCCCTTTTTTTGAAAACACCAACTTGTAGTTAGACATGTTAGCGTAATGTGTGATAACTTTGTAAGGTGATTATGGGGAAGTATCAGTCATCTGGGGATTTCATTCTACATTATACAAAAATAATTTATTTCATTTATGGAATACCTTGTCTATATTCAGTGTCTTCTTTTATTGAATTCTTTTAGAGTAGAGTACTACTATGTGATGAGGAGGGTCAGTGTGCAGTATTAATTAACAAAAAAGATAACTGGTTTGGTTATAGAAGCTCAAATCCATTATTATCTCAATTAGTACCCATGTCATCATGCTATATGGATTCAAAACTATTAAGGATTCCTAGATTCATGGAGGAGTTCCTTTTTTTTACTATGGTGGTTATGATCCTACCCCCATTGACATGATATCAAGTTTGGGATGAAGATAAAATGTGGAAACTCTATGATTTGTAAGGTTTTTTATTATATATAACCCTCTATGATCTGGGAGTTAAGGATTCGGGTTGATGATCTAATAAAGAAATGGTTTTCCTACCCTATTTTTCATCATGTGGTTCTTATATGTTATCCACTAATAAAGAAGATGGTCTTCTGAGGTTGTGTATAAACTACTGGTGTTTAAATCAGGGGAAATCAAGAACTATTACCCTATCCCAATTATTGATTATTTATTCTATTAGTTTTAGGGTTTAATTATTTTTCAAATATTTATATGTGATCTAGATATCATCAAATGATTGTAACATTGGATGATATTCTGAAAATTTATTCTAGGTGTTGTTATAGGAAATTCAAGTCTGTGGTAATTTCATTTGATACCAATAATTACCTGATTTTTTAATAGGACTCATGAAATCAATATTCCATGAGTTCTTGGATTAGTTCATGTTTAATTTCACTGTCGATATTCTGGTATACATGATGTTTGAAGAAGAGTCTACTGAGTATCTTAGGGTTTTTTATAAGTCCACAGACCATATATTCTTTACAAAAATATTTCTAAGTGCGAGGTTTGGACATATGAGGTGAAATTCATTGCACTTGTAGTTCCTCAATAGGGATTAGTAGTGTATCCAGAAATTATTGAGGATACTGTTTCTTGAAGAACACCAACCAATGTTTTGGAGGTCTGAACATTCCTTTGTCTCATACGCTATGATCATAGATTCATATCTGACATCACTTTGTTTGTAAAGTCATTAAAATCCTTAACCATTAAGGTTAATGATTTCATATATACTGATTAGTATAAGCTAAATTTCAAATTCCAAAAGTAGAGTTTCATCAGTGCTCCTATTAGTCAGCTTCCATTGGAGGAAGTGATATTTGAGGTGTTTTTTATGCTTCCCATCATGGTTTGTGTTGTGACTTGATAAAAAGAGAGTATTAATCCCATATGGATCCATGAATATATGTCCCCACAAGTAAATCTATTCCACCCATTATATGGAGTTACTAGTGAAAGTTTTCACTATTTATTTAGCATAATTACCTCATGGGTGAGCACATTTGGATCTTCATAGACCACAAGAGCCTATTGCATGTTTTATCTCCCTAGGATCTGAATTCATGATAATGGAGGTGGATGTATTTTCTCTAAAATATGAAAATGAGATCTAAAACACTCTAGGTAAGGGGAATACAATTTTTAACGCACCAATTAGAGAGACACAAGGAGATATAGTTCAAGAATATAGATATTCTGGGAGAGGGAAAGAGGTTCTAATGATAATGAATATTTTTGTAGAGTAAATTAGTGGAAAAGGATTCACATTTTATGTGACACTGAAACCCATTTTGATTTATTGGGTAGAAGAGTCTTAGTGTGGTGACCCAAATGTATAAGTGATGAGGTAATTTTTTATTCATAGTGAAACTTGAGAGGGTTTGTTTGAGGATAACCATCATCAAGTGTTATTTTGTGGAATATTGTTTATTCTATAGGTAGTGCATGATGTGGTTCTATGGGAGTTCCATAGTTTAGCAGTGGGTGGGAATCTTGGTATATCCAAGATGTTCCATGCCTTGAAGGATTATATTTTTTGACCAGAGATGAAATGGATGGTTTTAGGGATCAAATCACGGAACTTGGTATATCTTTAGGTGAAGGTAAAGCACTATGTTCTGGGTGGTGTGTTGCAGCCATTGGATGTTTTTGAGTGGAAATGTAAGGGCATCATGATGGGTTTTATAACTAGTTTACCATGATCCTTGGGAGTATATTATGTTATTTGGGTGACTATTAATTGGTCGATTATGTTAGATGTCTTATTAATGATTAGGTAATAGAGTATTTTGGTGTCTTTGATGAGGCGATATATTGACGAGGTAGTACGATGTCACAGGGTACTAAGGATCATCATCTATGATAAGGATCCTATTTTAACCGAATGATTTTGGGAAGGTATTTAGAATTATTTTGGTACTTAGTTGCGTTTCAATAAAACTATATATCCTTATATGAATGGGTAGACAGAGTGAACCATTCATATGTTATAGGATATGTTGTGTGCATGTGTCTTAGATTTTGGAAAATCTTAAGTGATGCATTTCCCCTTAGTTTATTTTTCTTATAAAAATAGTTTTGACACATCCATTTTCATGTCCTAATTTGAGGTTTATTATATGTATCCTTTTCAATACATATATATTTTTAATTGAGTATGGGGAGTTAATATTCCTTGGTCAAGATGTGGTTTTGAGTATGAACCATAAGATTCAGATTGTTTTGGGGTGGATTAAGGAAGCACCAGACTGTCAAAAATATTATTCAGATCAAAGGAAGATACATATGATGTTCTAGGTTAGAGACCATGAATTCATTATGGTTTCCCCTCATTAGGGAATGTAGAAGTTTTAATGGGGGATGAACAGCCTCATCTAATTTTATAAAATCTTGTGTGTACAGATGGTCTTCAATTCAAAGAGTAATTTGAAATTTTTCAACAAGTGTCATTTTGTTTACAAAATTGAACTTTTGGGTGGAATTTATGGAGTTATAACACATATTAGGAGGTGTTTTGAAAAAAAAAGATAGTCTTATAAGTCATCTTGATTGCTTGATGGATCCTCGGGAGAGGTTGAGAGGCTCATACTACAAAAACACATATAGAGACATGTTCTAACCGGTGGTGTCTGATAGAAGAAATAGCTACTACAAGTGGCCAAAATCCATTCAGTGGGCCTTTAATGATCTAGAATGATGATAATTCCCCCTATAACTCAATTTGGTGAAGTTATCTATTATTCTCATGTTATGGATCACATAGCTAGGGTTCAAATTCCCCTTTTTTCTCTTCTCCCCCTTGAATTGGGGTCCCAATTGGGGTGTTTTCCTAAAATTTTATGGGTTTTTATACCCTATTCTAACCTTCACTAACCTCCTCTACTCCAACTCTTAATTTTTGGTCTGCAAGTTTAGGTATTTGTTTTCAAATTCCACAAGTGTAGGGTGGAATTAGTTGTTCTTCATGGGGTGTTAATGTATCTTGGAAAGAGGGGATCCCATGATGAGGTCTTCCCCCCATTACACATCATTTAAAAGGAGGTATGTCATTTGATTTATTTTTAATTGTTTTTTTTATTAAAATGAAATTAAATTGATAATTTATTTTTCATCATCCATTGGGGATTTTTCTTTTTCGGCATAGTGGATGTCCCAAGAAGGCCTCTTCCTATAGTCATATAATATTCTAATGGGATAAAACACCATTTAAAAATATCTATGCTTTTAAACCTTATTTTTAAATAAATTAAAAATAGATTTTTGTTCTGATAAAAGATATTTATCATTGTGTATGGTAAGAAGTTTTCCGTGGGTAATTGGTGAGTGATAAGTCACAATTCCAGTGTGATGAGGTCTACTGATGAGATTAATGGAATTTATACATATTTTAATTTAAATTTTATTTCTAGTTCTAATTTTTTTCATTGTATAATTTTCTAAAATTTGGTTATAATTTTTTTTGATAGGTACTTGGATAATTTTGATGACGGACAAATGGGATTTACAAGCCTCAACTGGAATTTTTGATCTACATTGAAATAGGGTTTCACATTGGTTTAAGATAGGTGGTGTTTTTTACCTACCCACATGGTTTAATAATGTTTAATGTGGAATGTTTTATATGGTCTCAAAACAATGTTAAATGACCTTGTATGATAAATTGTTTTATTTTTAAAAATAATTATTCGGTAGACTACAAAAATTGACAAGGCTGTGAGGGTCTTTGGAACTATCTTGATTACCTATGTCATCTATGACTGAGGCCTTGAATCTTACATTGAAACTTGGAATCCTCCAAGAAGGGGTTTGTAAAATTAAGTTGGGTGTTCCTAGTAGATCCTTAAGATGTGACTAGCCTATGAAGATATGCTATAGAGGTTTGGTGGGTGAGTGAACAAACCTAGTGAGATGTTGAGGATCAAGATTGATCATATGTTATCTTTATAAAATTTAACGATGTGTTGACTACATGTAGCTAGAAAGGCCATAATACCTTATTTATAATGTATTGGGACACTATGTCTTTATATATTTGGGCTTTTACTTATGTCCTTTCTTAAGACCAGAGACCCTCTTGAGGGTACCTCTGTTGTGTATTGACTGAGGGGACCCGATTAGGTATTGCATTGATATATTGACATTTAGTGGGTCTGTATGGATATGGGTTTAGAGTGGTTTAGTTTTCACTTATAACCCAAAAAAACCTATATTCCGGATGGGGATGAGATGATGATTTCAATCATGGGAATTTGGCCATCCCTTATGATTTATTTATATTCACTTTGAATGGATGAACATATGTATCTACAATGTGACGAATAATGAATATGATGTATTCCATTAGTTAAAGGGATATATGAGGACCCTAGAAGGTTAATATAGTTATATGATTCCTTAGAAATACTCCATTTAGGGTGGTTTCAGTTATATCCGTTCTGTTATATAAACAATCTATAGTAACCTATATTGAGTTTTCCCATAAATCATGAAATGAAACTATACTTAAATGAACCATGTGATGGTAGTTTTTAGGATACCTATATTGAAAGATAAATACCATTTCTATGAGTGTGTTCCTTTGTGGTGTGATTATATCTTATGTGGAGTATTATGTTATTCTGATTCTCGGAGGCAGTGAGTTCCCATGGGTTAGTTTTTTAAATTTTTAGTAACAAACTATATGGTGTTTTCCTATATAGCATAGAATGAAATTTTATATTACCAAACACCGTGACTAGGGTTAATTTACATGGATCATCATAGACAATGTTTTTGGGGGACATAATAAGAATATGATTCTCAAAGAAGCAGTATTATGTACGAATATCAGGTGATAATCATTTCCCTTGTAGGATGATGTCTTAGAATGAGGTGAATTACCTATGTGTACTTGAGACCCTTGATTGGACATCAACATGTATGATGTCTTGGGTTTTGAAATGTTAATATATGATTTTTACTATGAGGTATGGCCTTAGAGAGACATGGTTTGTGGGATATGTGGGAGGACCTTGAGATCATTAAGATAAAACTAATTTTTCAGAAACTCTTTATTTTAATTCTAAATAATCTTGTTAATTATGTTTTTAATTAGTTTTATGTTTTATTACAGCATTTAAAAATATAATAATATTTATCCAAAATGGGGCTATGTAAAGAAAAGACTCAATTTAGGATGAGTCACCGCTAGGAAAGACCCACTGTCAGAGTTGAGTCATCGTTAGGATGAAAATTTTGAAAATCATGGAAAAGAACTACAAATAAAAAGGAGTCACCATTGGGGATGACTAGATACCATAATTAGGTCACTACTAGACATGAATCATAGTTGAACATGATTCATCGTTAATGATGACCTACCATCATACCTTACCCACCATGAAGAAATTTTGAAATGTTTAGAAAAGACCTATCATAAAAAACGTCTCGCCACTCAGATAAGTCAGTGTTGTTCATGAACTACTACTATATGATATACCTCAATCCTAACTCACCATTTTCCAAATTCGCTTCTAAATTACGTCACCACTAGGATGAGTCACCACTAGAGTTGTCTCACCCCAGAAGTGTCGCCATCGTTGTTCTGGTTATTTTGATTTTAATGTTTCTAATGGATATATTATCGAATTTAATGGAGATAATTAATTTATTAATTGTTTATAAACTATTGGAGATAAAATTAAAGATCATTTTAGAACTATGTAAATGTATGTAAGATACTCAGAAGATTTTTCCTCACACCATCTCTATGTCTTGAAGAAATATATATCTAGAGAAGTCACCCCATGCATGAGTGGTACCACTGAGCTGGAATGCATATGTTGGACAAGTAAAAACACAAGATAAAGTGTTGCACTTACTAAGATCCTTAAACAAATAATTCTTACCTTAAACTAGTACTGTAATAGTGAAACTTATCAAACATTCTGAATCTTTCTATAGTCAAAATATGGAGAGATTATGGTGCAATATTTTACTATGTATTTTTGATAAATAAATCATGTTCCCCTTAAAGATACATATAAGGACTCTCAATCTTTCAGAGCACATTAGAACAAGAAATACTACATTCTTTACATCTTGTGTAAGACCTAGATGTTTTTATAAAATATTTTCTTTAAATATTATTTATTGAGTAGATTTATTTGCATGAAATCATGATTTTAAACAAACTCTGAGATGCCCTTATTAAAAAATCACCTTTTTGACCTAGTTGTTAGGTTAGCGGGAATAATTATAACTAACTTATGAAAATGCATTGTGAATGAATTCGATATCAATTATTTATGAAAAATATAAATAAAATAGATATTTTTATTTTTGATTGAATTAATTTTGGTAATGAAATTAGTGTGATATTTAAATGTGTTATATACTTAAATTATTATTTTTGATTTTCACCTAATGGTTATTTTATTCATAGGGTATTAATAAAACCCTATTTGATGTATAAAAACCAATTTTTTAAAGTTTAATTTTATACCTTTGAATGAAGAACCCCTTTTAAATTAATATTTTGACACATTAATATTTTTGTATGAAAATGTAAACATTTTATTTTTAATTGGGATATAAAAATTTGCTTTGGATGAATTTCTTATATTTTTCTGATAACTTTCATGTTTTGATGAATAGGAAAAATACACTGAATTTTAATTAAAAATGGATTTGTTTTCATTAAAATAACTTATATGGTTAAATTATATTATTTAATGGTTTCAAAGTATAAATAGAATATATTTTTACCATTTAATATAATTTAGGTCATTATAATTAATTTTACATTCAATTCATATGTGAAAACATTTCATATTTTTTCAATATTTTATCTTTTGAAACTCATTTTATCATTTAGAAAACGAAATTAATTTTAAACTAATTACTGAAAATTATGTGATTTGAATTTTGAAAAATGGATTCCATATATTTAATTAGTAGGTCCAAATTATGTTAATAGGCCACTTTTATTTTTGGGCATTATGAATAGTATATTTGGTAATTATTTTTATTACAATGGTTAAAGGTAAATCAGGTAATTAAAGGTAAAAATAATTTTTTAAAATTATCTTAAAACCTATAAAAATTCTATTTTATGACTTACTTATACCCTTATAATATATTTTTTCGAAATGGAATAACATAATGGCCACTTACCTATGAATATGAGAAGAATATTATAAAAACTAATGAATGTGACAAAATGTCACAATCTCATTTTATATATGTATAGTAATATTAATATACGGATAAATAGGAGATAATATCTAATATATATAGTCTATGGAAAGATAAAATAATTACCTGAATAATAGAAATTTATTTAAATTTTTTAGGGATTAAATAATTACCATTAAGGATGACACAATAGTGATGTAGAAATTATTTTATTAATAAAAATATAAAAAAATGTTTTTAAAAATATTAAAATAAATATCCTATGAACTAATTAATGTCCTACAAGAATTTTATAGGTTACTATGACATGTTAGATGTGTATTAAATATTTTTTTTGAATTTATCTTCTATGTGGATTTTATTTAATGTCAAATAAATGAATAGTGTCAAAATTGACACTATTGATATTTTATAAAAATAAAAAATTATTAAATTATTTAAAAATCATAAGAATATTTAAGAATTAAAAAGTGATAACTATATGGTCTAAAATTTTATTTAATATCAATTTATGGTAAATTAACCCCATATATGTAAATATTTATAACCATTATATATTTAAAATGTTATTACCACAATTAAAATTAAATATAATAACTAAGTCTCAATTAAAAAGATATGGTTAAAATTTTCAAAATTACTTCTCCCAAATTAATTGGTTGATTATATTAAATCCACATCTCATATAATCTTCCAAATTGGGTCATTTTTACGGTTTTTGGGTAGGGTTTTATTTTATTATAAATTATTATTTATGGAGTTTTCAAAAGTGACCCTCACCTCAATTATAAAAGGGCACCTCCTCCCTCACCTATTCACTTAATTTTGATTCTACAAACTATAAAATCCCAGGAAATTCTTCCTTATCAACTAAAATATTTTAATTATAGAGGTTATGGTCATCTTCAAAGACCAACTCTAGTGCTCTAAGAAGAGATTTAGAGGAAGTATGTCGAGGAAGAGGTAATTTCTTCTAACGATTATTTCACAATTCTTTCTTCTTCTACTTCATATTCATTAGTTTTTTCATTATAATGTAATGACATAAGTATAAATCATATACATATATGTTATTATAATTATAAAACATCCATATTTCACCTTCTATCCATCCTATGAAAATCAAAATCATCATGCATGCGTACGAACAACTTACCCTCTCTACGTCGTGGTGCAATCTGTATTTCACCACAACCTTACTTAGACAGGTATAACGATGGATATAATAAATATATATGATTATTATAACATTTTAATAATTCTTAAATATTATACACCATTAAATTCAATATCATTCAGTATTTTTGGGAATGATATCATCGCTCGGGCATACGTACGACCTACTATCTCCACGATGCAAGGTGATTTATTGTAAATGATCTTAATTAAATGATTATTATATAAATTAATTGGATGAATAAATATGATATATATTATAAAAATATCATTATGTAAATTATTTAACTATAACCAATGATTTGTAACTTGAACTTATCATAAAAATCTTGCATAAGAACATAAAGTAGTTAATATCCTAATAACGAGTGAGAATGAAATGTTACTGTCAAACAGATGATAATATAATCATATATAATATCAGAAAAATGATTTTGATTCTATAATAAGTCAATAAAATTGTTTAAATCATTATAATGGAGGTTCAAATACATACAAAGGATATCAAACCTATGGTATGTGATAATATTACAATCTCATTTTTATCTGGGATTGTTTATATGTTAGTATTTACTGGGGTATATTTATTATTTACATCCATTATTCATAATTATGATATATTATTTCTATTATTCTAAATTTTTTTAAAGTTATTTTCACCCATTGGTGAATTTTTACTAAATGTTATGAATGGAATCTTTTTTCGTTAATCGATTTGAGGTACTTTTTGAATTTTTTGACAAAAGTATGAGGATAATTTTTTTCTAAATTATATCATATGAATGGATTTTTACATTTTTATGACACATAATTTCCATGAATAATCCTATAAATAATTTCATGATTATTTTCAACTAAATTATTTTCTTATAAAATTTTGTACCATTTTGATAAAAGAAAATGTTTTTGGAAAAGAAATGATATTTTGTTCAGGAATTTCGTTCAAGTGTTTTATCAAAATTATTTTCCATATAAGACGACATAGAGTTATGTTTCTATCACTATTGTTAATTTTATTTTATTGTGTTTATGATGGAATTATTTTTATGAAATCAATTTATTTTAAATGTGTTATCATGGAATGATGTTTAAGAAACCCATTTTATTTCATGGGTTATTCTATGAAAAATGATTTGTGTTTTTGTGGAACACATAAGAATAGTTCCATTATAAGACGGGTTGGAAATATATATACCTCCAATGAATTGCATAAATATTTATATCACATGATATTGACATGAGTGGAACAACATGTAAATACAGTTAAGTAATACATGGCTAGAAGGAGGAGTGAACTCGGTTCAGTAATTGAATTTGTTCGCTATGATGGTCATGGAAATGATCCTTGACTAATATGAAATTATTTTTTATTATTTTATGTGTATGAAACTAAATTTCATGTATTATGTTATGAAAATTGGGATTGCATTTCATTTTTATGATTTATCCCAAGACATGATATTCTGATCTTTTATATGGAGGATAATATTTTTAATTGTTATGTTCTTATGATTATGTTATGGTTGATATTTCCCATGTTTACCCTTAATGAGCATTGGAGCTCACCCTTTCAGATGTTTATTTTCCCCGGGTCATAAATAAGGTTATTAAGTAATATTTGTCAATATGGAGTCTAGTTTTGAGGAAATAAGTGGGAGGTAATGTAGATGTTTTATGAACTAGTTGTTTAAGTTTCCCAGTTTCTAAAGACACCAAACCAATATGGTCCTGGCATGTTTTACTTTATGTTATGTAGCAAATATTCTTCAATGTTGCATTAATATTTACATATAATGTATGTTCCATTATGGTTGGTATCAAAGCAAAGGTATAATTATCATTTGGAAACTAGAATGAGAGAACCATTGTAAGAACCCTAAATATATGTCTAAGTAATATGTTACAATATTATCCTAGTTTTTAGAGATGTTCATGAATAAACTAGGATGAATTCTAATGTGTATTAAATTGAAATTTTGTTATGTGATTTTCTCATTATTATTATTGTATCTCACTTTATGCTTCTTGGTCTTAGTCAGTGTATGGAACCCGATGGAACCTCATTAATGCTGAATACAACAGAAAATGAAATGATTTCCCCCCTAAGAAACAAAATGTTATGGGAGATGGAATGGAAAATATTATAGCAATTATCACACATCTTTATCAAGCTATGAATCATTTCATACTTCCAAATCACCAAAGGAGGGAGAAAAATTCTATTGAATCCATCATGAGGCAACAAACACCTTCATTCAGTGGGTCTTATGATCCATTATTTGATGATCACTAGATCATTACAACTAAAAAGATATTTTTAGTTCTATGATATTCTGAACATGATAAAGTCATATTAGAATTCTATCATTTTAAATTTTAAGCTGATCAATTGTGTAATCTTAACAAGAATACAAGGAAAAGAGGTGAAATCGAGTCCATGGAATGGGATGAGTTCAAAATCTTATTTTCCAATAATTACTTTCCTTGTATACTTTGAACAAATATGGATAAGGGGTTTGTTGAACTTAAGAAAAATTACAATGAATGTGTTGGAACTTACAAAGAAAATTTTACAAGACTTTCAAGGTATGATTTTAGAATTATTATCCAACCTGAGAGTAAAATTGATCGATTCTTTCATGGTTTTAAACCAAGTCTTTGAATGGTATTAGCCATAAGGGACTTCAATAGCTACGAGGATTTTTTTTATGTGAACTCAAGGTTGAAATGGATATTAGAGTAACCCATCAGTCATTTGGGATTGATAAGAATAGAAAATTGGAATTCAAAGGAAAATCTAAAGAACACACTAAAAAGAAGATGATTATTATCTTATTCTCAAAGTTTGGACTGAAATATATCGGGAATTGTCTTAAAGGGACTAGTAATTTTTTTAAGTGTGTAATAGATGGTCATCAAGAAGTTGAATTCCAAAGTGGTGGGAAAAAGATGTCTAATGATGTGAATGAATAAAAGGATACACAGAATGTGCCTTCTATACATCAATGATACTAGTTCAAGGAAATGTGGAATTATGCCAATAAATTACCTAATCCAAGGGTTATTGATGAAGATCAATTTCAAAAAACTCTTAAGGTTATAGACTATGGAATGTCACATGCAATCATTAATAGTGATGTGGAGTTCAATAATGAAGTGGTGAAAGGTACACATACCATCCACTCTAAAGTAGAATTTTTTTTACTTGATTATGGATCCACCCACTTTTTTATTTCTGAATAATTTTCTAAGGGTATAGTTGTATTATATAAACAATTAGATTATGTGTTATTTGTGAAAACTCTTAATTACATAATGGTCATATCAAAAGTTTATAATTTTTCTTCGGTTGAAGTTTGTGGGAATGTTCTTCCTGAAAACATGTGATCAATTCTACAGTGGAAATTGATGTGATTCTTGGCATGGATTGTCTTTCTCTATATGGATATGAATTTAATTTCCAAGGAAGGGAAGTCACATTTCATATTCTAGATTAATATATAATCGTCTTTCAATGCAAAGATGAATATAGACATCTAGTATAAATTTATTCCATCTTATGGGTTTTGAATCCTATAAATGAATGATATTTATCTCAAATAGTTTGGGAGAAACTCACAATTAAGAATACACCAATTTTACATGAGTTTAATGATGCCTTTATGGAGGAATTTCCAAGTCTTCCACTAAATCGTGAAGTTGAGTTTTCAATAAAACTAATTCTGGGTGATATTCCTATTTCAAATACACCTTATAGAATGTCCCCAATTGAGTTGTAGGAATTGAAGAAGTAACTCCTAGAGAATCCTAATAAGGGATTCGTATGCTCTAGTGAGTCACCTTGGGGAGCACTTGTTCTATTTTTTATGAAGAAATATGGATTAATGAGACTCTAAATTGATTATCTAGAACATAACAAGATCAATATCATGAACAAATATCCTCTTTCCCACATTGATGACTTATTTACCAACTATGTGGAGATCAATAATTTTACATGACTGATCTTTATTTAAGATATTATCAATTAATGATAAAAAAAGGGGACATACCAAGGATGGCATTCCATAAAATATATGGACACTATGAATTTATAGTGATGCCTTTTGGTCTTAAAAATGCCCCCACTATCTTCATGGATCTAATGACTAGAGTCTTTATAGAATATCTTGATCAGTTTGCGGTAGACTTTATAGATGATGTTCTTATCTATTCAAATAGAAAGTAATAACATTAAGATCACATGATAATTTTACTAAATACCCTTAGAAAGAAGAAAATTTAAGCTAAATTTACCATGTGTGAATTTTGTCTTCAGAAAGTTTCATTTTTAGTGGGTCACATAATCTCAAGAGAGGGGATATATATGGATCCGGAAAAAATAGAGTTTATTGAATGATGTTCAAGGACAAAAATGATAATTGGGATCCAAATTTTTTATAGATTCGCTATATATTATCATTATTTTGTGAAATATTTTTCACAATTATCTAATCCAATAACCATGTTCACATGGATAGAAGGTATGTTCATTTGGACGGATGAATGTGAAGAGATTTTCAAAGAACTAAAAAGAAGGTTACCCAGTGCACATGTACTCGCACTTCCATGTAGTGTATAAAGTTATGTGATCTATAGTGATCCATCCAAGATGGGGCTAGGATGTGTTCTCATAAAAAATGATATGGTGATAGATTATGCCTCATAGAAGCTGAAAATCCATGAGCAAAATTACCTAACTCATTATTTTGAGTTATCTACGTAAATATTTTCATTAAAGATATGGAGACATTATATTTCAGGTGAAATGTGTGATATTTATACTGATTATAAAATTTTAAAGTATATTTTCACACAAAAGGAGATGAATATGCTCCAAAGAAGATTGTTAGAGTTGATTAAAGATTATGATTTCTCAATATATTACCACCATGTTAAAGAAAAAAAGGTGGAAGATGCATTATGTCTATATGACCATGCTAGCCTATCCATTATGAGGATCACAAAAGATCCAATATTAATGGAATTTTAAATGATGGATCTTGAAATTTTAAAGGAAGGGGAAAAATATTATCTTTATCAATTGAATGTCCAACCATCTATACAAGTGAATATTAAAGAGGTGAATAAGAAATATGTAGACCTACAAAATAAGGTGAGAAATTATCCTAAATTCAACCATGATCGTGATGAAATAATAAGTTTTCAGAACCGGTTTTGTATTCCTTCCATACCAGAAATTAAAGAAGAATCTATTATATGAGGCTCACAGTTATTAATTCTATATATACCCTAGAAAAAAAATATTCACAAGGACCTGAAAGAGTAGATTTGGTGGGATGGCATGAAAATAGATGTCGTTGAATATGACTCTCGATGATTGGTTTTTGAGCAAGTTAAGGCTTAGAGATAGAATTCTAAAGGTATGTTACAACCATTACCAACACCATAATGAAAATGGGAAAACCTAACTATGGAATTTGTCATCAGACTTCCCAAAACATACAAAGGAAATAATGCTATCTAAGTTATATTTGATTGCTTTATGAAGTTGGCACACTTCATTGATATTAATGAGGATTTCTCTCTTGAAAAACATCCCAGTATATATGTGAATGAAGTTGTAAGATTTCATGGAGTACCAATTTCCATTATATCCTACCAGGATTTGAGGTTTACCTCAATGTTCTGGAGAAGCATACAATATTATCTCGATACTAAGTTAAGTTTCAGCACTACTTATCATCCTCAGATAGACGTTTAGTCTGAGTGAAAAATTCAAACTCTTGAATACATGTTGAGAGCTTTATCTATGGATTCAAAGGTGGTTGGGATCAACACCTACCATTGGTGGAAATTTCAAACAATAATATCTTTCAGTTAAGTATTCATACGGCCCCTTATGAATCCATTTATGGAAAAAGTACTTAACTCCAACTTGATGGGATGAAGTTGGGGAATGAAATCTAATAGGACCTGATCATGTTGATAAAATGTCAGAAAAGGCTAGATCTATTCAAAAACACATAAGAGCAGATTAGATTCAACAAAAAATTTATGGTGACAATAGAAGAAAATACCCAAGGTTTGAAGTGGGAGATAAGGTGTTCTTACGAATATCACCCAAGAAGAGAGTAACGAGATTTGGAAATAAGGGAAAGCTGATCCCTAGGTACATCAGTCATTTTTAAATTCTTGATCCTATTGGGAAGGTAAAATAGCGATTGGTGCTTCCACTAAATCTCTCTCAAGTTCATGATGTCTTCAATGTATCTCTTCTGAGAATGTACATACCCAATCATTCTCATGTACTAAGCTTAGAAGTCATACCACTAGAGAAAGATCTTTATTTTTAAGATCAAACGATCGAGATTCTGGATCGTAGTGAAAAAGTTTTACAAAAAAAGACAACTCGCTTGTTTAAAATTATAGGGAGGAATCACCAATTTGAAGAAGCTAAATGGGTACTTGTAAATATAATGAGGGAGATGTATCCTCATCTATTTGTTTCCAAGTGACGAATTTACATGGTGAAATTCATTTTGAGGTGGGTAGAATGTAACACCTGAATATTTTTTTGAAATATTTTCTTTAAATAATTTTTATTCTTTAGTAGCTTGATTTATAATCAATCATGAGTTTTAAAAAACAGGGAGACACATATTAAAATTATTATTATAACCTAGTCGTTAGGTTAGTGGGAATAATTATAACTAACTTCTGAAAATGCATTATGAACTTAGTGCCTTTCAATTATTTATGAAAAATATATATCAAATATATATTTTTTATTCTTGATTGATTTATAATTGGTAATAAGGTTAATGTGATATATATGTTTTACAGACTTAATAAAATATTTTTTATATTCATCCAATAGATATTTTAGTCATAGGGTATGAATAAAAGCCTATTTGATGTATAAAAACCTATTTTTTAAATGTTTTATTTTACACCTTTTCAATGGAGAATAAATTTTAAATTACGATTTTACACATTATTATTTTTTATATTACAAAATAAACATTTTATTTTTAACTGTGAGATAAAAATTTAAAATGAATTTATGATATGTCTCTGATAACTTTAATGTTTTGATGAATAGTAAAAATACACTAAATTTTAATTGAAAAGAACATTTTTCATTGAATTAATTTATATGGTTAAATTATATTATTGAATGGTTTAAAAGTATAAATATAATATATTTTTACCATTTAATATAATATAGTTAATTAGAATTAAATTTATAATAAATTCAGATGTTAAAACATTTCAATCTTTTATAATATTTTAATTTTTAAAACATGTTTTCTCACTTAAACAAGGGGATTAATTTTAAATTAATTACTTGAAATTATATATTTTGAATTTGGAAAAATGGATTCCATATTTTGAATCAATAGGTCCAAATTATGTTAATAGGTTACTATTATTTTTGGGCATTATGAATAGTAAATTTGATAATTATTTTTATTACAATGGTTTAAGGTAAATCGGGTATTTAATGACAAAAATAATATTATAAAATTACCTTGACACATATAAAAATAATATTTTATGACTAAATTAGACCCTTATAATCTATTTTTATTAATGAAATAACTTAATGGACACTTTCCTATGAATGTGACATGAATATAACAGAAAGTAATGAATGTGACCAAATGTCACAATCTCATTTTATATAACTATACTAATTTTATTATATAGATAACTAATAGATAATATATGCTATAAATATAATTTGGAAATATAAAATAATTACCCATATCATAGGAATTTATTTATAAATTTTATTGATTAAATAATTACCATTAATTATGACACAATAGTGATATTGAAATTATTTTATCAATAGAAATATGAGAATAATTGTTTTAAAAATATTAAAAGAAATATCATATGAACTAATTAATGTGATCAAATAATTTTCTGGTGACTATGACATGTTAGGAGTTCATTAAATATTTTGGTTATAATTTATCTTTTTTGTGGATTTTATTTAATGTCAAATTAATAAATAGTGTAAAAATTGACACTATTGGTATTTAATTTTTTTTATTAAATTATTTAAAAATCATAAAAATATATAAAATTAAAAAGTGATAATTATAAGTTCTGAATTTTTATAATATATAAATTAATGGTAAATTAACTCCATATATGTAAATATTTATAACCACTAAATATTTATAATGTTATTACCACAATTAAAATTAAATAGAATAACTAAGAGTCAATTAAAAAGAAATGGTTTAAATTGAAAAAATAACTTGTAAAAAATTTATTGGTTGATGATAATACAAACCTATACCTTATCATCTTTTAAATTGGGTCATTTTTTATGTTTTTTTTGGGTTTGAATTTATTATATTTTATTACTTATGGAGTTTCCAAAAGTGCCGCTCAGCTCAATTAAAAAAGGGCACCTCTACCCTCACCTATTCAGTTAATTTTGAGCCTTCATGCTAAAAAATACCCTAATATTTTTCCTTCTTAACTTCCCTATTTTCATTCTATAGGTTATTTTCATCTTCAAAGACCAACTATAGTCCTCTGTGAAGAGATTTAGCGGAAACACACCAAGGAAGAGGTAATCTATTCTACTGATTCTTTTAAACTTATTTCTTCTTCTACTCCCCATTCATTAGTTGTTTAATTATAAATCTATAACATCAGTATCACTGATGGACTGATATTTTATTATAAATATGAAAATACCATATTTCACCTTCTATCCATCCTATGAAAAATGAAATCACCGTGCATGCGTACGTATGACATACCATCTCCACACAATTGTGTAATCTATTTTTCACAAACACCTTACTTGGATGGGTATAATGTGGAATAAAATAACTATATATGATTATTATAAAATTTTAACCATTATGAAATATTATATACCATCCACTTCAATACCATTCATCAATTTTGGGAATGATATCATTGCTCATGCGTACTTACGTCTTACCGTCTCTACAATGCGATTCAATTCAATATACATGATCTTCATTAAACCATGACTATATAAATGAATTTAATCAATAAATATGATATATATTATAAAAATATCATTTTGTAAATGTTTTATCTATAAAATAATAATTAAAACATGATCTTATCTGAAAAATCTTGTATAAGAACATTAATCAGTTAATATCTGAATACCGAGTGTCAATGAAATGTTACTAACAAACAGATGATAATATAATCATAGAGGATTTCATAAAAATGAATATGATTCTATATTATTTCAATAAAATTATTTAAATCATTATATAGGATGTTTGGGTACATAATAAAGATATCAGACCTAAGGTAAGGGATAATTTTACAGTCACATTTTTATTTGGGATTATTTATATGTAAGTATTTACTATGGTATATTTATCATCAAAATCCATGTTTAATAATTATGAAATTTTATTTATATTCATCTACAATTGTTTAAAGTTAATTTTACCCATTGGTAAATTTTTATTAAACAATATGAATCGAATATTTTGTAGTTAATCGATTTGAGGTATTTTTTGACTATTCCGACAAATGTATGAGGTGAACGTTTTTCGACACATATGGATTGAATGTATTTTTATAGTTTCATGACACCTTATTTCCATGAATCTTATTCTACATGATTTCTCGTTTTTTTAACTAAATTCTCTTATTTTAAAATTGTGTGGCATTTTGAGAGAAGAAAATGTTTTTTGAAAAAGAAAGAATATTTTCCCCGGGAATTAAGTTCAAGTGTTTTATCAAAATTATTTTCAAAATAAGATGACATAGGGCTAGGTTTCTATACCAACTATTAAATTTATTTTATTGTGTTTATGATGGAATTATTTTTTATGAAATTCATTTATTTTAATTGTATTATAATGGAATGATGTTTAAGAAATCCATTTTATTTCATGGGTTATGCTATGATAAATGATTTATGATTTTGTGGAACATGAAAGAATGGATTAATTATTAGATGAGTGGGTCCTGTATATCCCTCTATTTATTTATGTAAATATTTATATCTCATGAGATAAACATGACAGGAACGACACACAAATCTGGTTTAGTAATACATGGCTGGAACAAGTAGTGAACGCAATTATGTAATGGAATTTGTCCGCTATGATGGTATTGGAAATGAGCCTTGACAAATATGATATTATTTAATATTATTATGTTTATATGAAAAAAACTTCCATGTCTTATGTTATGAATATTGGGATTACATTTCACTTTTATGATTTATCCCATGACATCATATTTTGATCTTTTATATGTAGGATAAGATTTTTAAATTTTATGTTCTTATGAATATGATATGTTTGATATTTCCCTTGTTTACCCTTAATGATAATTTGAGATCACCCTTTCATATTTTTCTTTTCCCCAGGTCATGAAGAATGGTATTAAGTAAGATATGTCAAAAATGAGTATAGTTTTGATGAAATAAGCAGGGGACAATGTATTGGTTTTATGAACGAGTTGTTTATGTTTCCCAGATTCTAAATACCCTAAAACTATACGGTCCTAGCATGGTTTTTTGTTATGTTATTAAATAAATATTCTTCAATGTTGAATTAATATATAGTGTAATTTATGGGCCGTTATATCTTTATACCACCCCTTATCATTTTTGTATTTAATTTTAATCAGTGTGTCATCTACTCTATTTATTAAATGCGCATTGTCTCATAAACATTAACTATTTGATACATGATATATTTATACACTCTATTTATATTTTCTTTCCCATGGTGTTGTGGATTATTTCAATTTATATTTTGGGACTATTTTATTCCCACGGCTATTGTGGACTGGCCTTTACCTAGACTAGATAGCTGGTTAAGAGTTGTGTATACCCAATCCCTATTGTCGATCAAGATTATTTTAAATAATTTTATAGGAAGTTGGTGATTGACAAGTGGATGGTATTAGGTCTCATTAATATACTGCACCTATTTTTTTTAATTCCACTATTTATTTTGTTTTGTTAAATTTTTAAGCATTCAACTAATTTTTTTAAAACTATAAATAAACCACTTCCTTAATATTTAATCTTAATTAGTTATTATATATGATTTTGATACTTCAAATTGATTTCAAAATTTCATATTGGTTTCATATTGTGATAATTGAGACTTAATCTCTCTTTGAAAAATATTTTTGAAGATCAGAAGTTATATCAATCTATTGTTTTGATTAATTGGGTTGGTTTTAATTTAACTAGGGGATTTTATTTAAAATTTATTTTAACATAAATTTATATTGGGTACTCAATTAACCCATATTTATGTAATCACTCCAATCAGCATTTGACATCAAATGTTTTTCAAAAAAATTTCAAATGTAAATTTTTTTGTGTTTTGAAGATCATAATTTTTTTTCATTTCTAAATTTTTTTATTTAAATGGACAATGGACAAGAAATTTATTATACTAACAAAACTATATTCTACAATGTAAATAATTATTTTCAATGGAAAAAAAATATTAAAATGCACAATGAAAATATGGGTTTTCATTTATGGTATACTATAGATGATTAATATGAATTACAAAAGTTTTGTAGGAATAAATGGGATGATGCTAATAATATTTTGTACAACAACAACTGCATTGGTATCACTACTCTTTACTATGATTTTTTTAATTAATATTTTAAAAAGATATCTTTTAGTAAAACTTCTTGTGAAATGTGGTAAATATTAGTTATTTCTCATGATATGAAAACTTATGTTAAAGAAATGATGTTGAATACTTATAAAATTTAATATGATACATTATAGATGAAACTTGTTGAGCTTATTTCTGATATGTATCTTAGGTTTAATTAGATAGTGAACACAATGAGCTCCTTGGGGAATCAGGTTTCATACAAAGATCAAGCCACATGATTGTTGAGATATCATATAGAGAGATTTAGAGGAACACTAGTTTCCATAAGTGAATCATGTGATATTTTTAATCTACTTGTCAAAGAATTGATTGGGAGGCTGATGATGTATGAGGAAGATATTGAGGTTAACCCATAAGATAATGATGAACCAAAGAGGAAATATATAGCCTTCGGGACTAGTGAACAAAATAGAAAGAGAAAGAAAAACGTTAAGCTAAAAACTCTAGTTGTGAGGAATCGCCAGCCAACAGTGATGGGGAAATTCACAATCTAGCTTGAAGGTTTCAAAAATTCTATAAGAATAAGAGATTATTTAGGAAACTAAGTAATAAGTGATAGTAAGATAATATATTGGAATTGGAAGAAATATGGCCAATGGGATGATAACTCAAATGAGATTCTCTATTATGAGTGTAACAGAAAAGGAAATGTCATGATTGATTGTTCTATGATAAAGTAAAAATATATTTTTGATGATAAGGATAGAAAATAAAATAATGTAATGAAAGGATGTTGGAGTTCCTTTGAGGAATGTTCTAGTGACTCAAACTCAAATCATAATGATAAGTTTAAAATAGAAAATATTTTCATTATGAAAAATATATCTGAGGTACATACTGTCTCTCCCATACATAATTCTGATCATTTAGGAGATGAAAAAATGACGATGATATGTAAAAAAGAGGATATGTTTGAATATTGTAAATTTATTAAAGATTCCAATAATGAGATAAATATAAATACAAAACCCCGAAGAAACAACATGGTTTATATGCTAATATCTAAATGGGCCTTATTGTAGAAGAAGTGATGAATACTCAACTATTAAAACAAAATACAAAACTATAATTTTCAAATTATCGATTAAATAAAGATTTTTAGAGATATAATAATGGTAGAGAAAAAGTCACTCAAATACTTAGAAACAATATAGCACCAAAATATTTTACCGGTCTAGGTTACCAATTAGGATATAGAATAAGTTTTATGATAACTTTTATTCTCAAATATAATTCTGAAAATTCTACATCTAGTTCATATTCAAGTATACATAATAAAGTTTTTTTTTCAAAAAGTTTACAATCTATCTATAGGAAATACATTAACAAAATATGGGTTCCTAATTCTCCAATTAAAAAAATTTCTAGACCTATGAAATTTTGTGTACCAAAATAATTTTTTGTATAATTTTTTTGTAGGGAAACTTTTTGAAAAGATCCTATATAATTATATAGTATCAGGGTATTGGATGTTCTTGACATATGATTCAAAATTAGTTGACCTTTAGAAACCTAATAAATTTAGATGCTATACATTTCACCTTGTATTATAATGAAATTGAAAATATAATTTTCCATGGACAAATCTATAAATCTTACTCAGTTTTAATTTCCAAATTACTTTTTTTAGGGATTAAATACAATCTTAATAGCATCTCATAGCTATGTGATGACTATTTTTATACGAAAATATAGAAAAAATCTTACTATTTTTTTTTCTAAAAAATATTTAGTGTTTACTACTTTGATGAATGAAAAGGTGTATGTTTTTAATCATGATTCAACATTTTAAAAAATATGTATTAATTAAATTTCATAGTGAATCGTGGATTTGGAATAAAAGACTATTCTAGTTCAATATTCACTCACATACAAAGCATAATAAGAATGGGATAGTGACGGATCTTCCCAAACATGAATTCCAAAATGACATAAGTCTATGACCCCTTTCAAATAGGTAAATAGAACAAATATCCATCAAATTAAATAATGATGTTTTAACTTCTCACCCTCTTGAGTTGGTTGACATTGACTTTTTTATTCCATATGGAATATCTAGTTTAAATGATAGGCACTATGTCCATTTACATGTAAATTACTTTTCTAGTTATACATCAGTTTTATTTTTACCACACAATATTGAATCTTGCACTTAATTTACCAAATATAGTATATTTATAGAAAAAAGTGGATTTTTAATTTATACCTTATGAATTGTCCATGGATATGAGTTTGAAAATGAAGACTAATCATTTTTATAAAAAAATCGATATAATCATATCTTTTCTTCTCCTAGGAATCTTAATATGAATGGATTTAAAGAAATAATAAATATTAAATATCAAGAGATATCATGGAAAATTCTTAATGAATATTACTTACTTGTCTACTTTTTGGAGGAGGCTATGAACAAAGGCTACTGTATAATTAATAGAGTTTTAATTAGAACAATTCTAAAGAAAACTACATATAAAAATTGTAATACTGGAAAACCTATTTTTAATAACAACATATTTTTTGGTTGAAAAACCATAATTCTAAAACTAGGGAAAATCTTTACATGCTTTCCTCAAAAATCAATGAAGGAAATTTCCATTGGGTATTTAACTTATAGTAAATCATATAGATTTTTAACAAAATAACCAAGAATGTAAAGGGTCTATCCATGTAATTTTTACGAGAAAGATCCACATGAAACTACGACCCATTTATAAAACCTTGATGATGATTTATCCACTTTTAACATACATGACAGAACATCTGATTCTATAATAAAACATGAACAAAAATAATCATGTTCTGAGGAACTTCTAGAACCAGAACCTAAACCTGTAGAAGACTATTAGGTGACTAGCCATTATTTTTCTAGATTTGTTATGAGTCTTAAATACCACCCTCTAGATGTTGTAGTTGTAGACTTAGACAAAGGTACCTTGCATAAAGCTTCTTTAAGAAACCAGGTTGAACATAAAGCTATCTTGTCACAACATGAACCAAAGAACCTCACTATTGTAATCAATGATGAATTATGGGTAATGTATATTCAAGAAGAACATAATAAATTTGAGATACTTAATGTTTGGGAACTTTTTGATAGACCCAAATATTCCATGAAAATAGCCAATAAATGAGGGTTTAGAAACAAGGTTGATTAATTTAGAATATAAATAAGAAACAAGGATTGACTAGTTTCATAAGGCTATAGTTAAGAAGAAGGAATAGTCTATGAGGCACATTTTTCACCTCTAGCCAGAATTGAAATAATTATAATACTTCATGCCTATGTCACACATCTATTTTTAAAACTATATGAAATGGATGTCAAAAGTTCATTCTTTGATGGGTATATAATTAAGGATCTTTTTTTCAAACAACCCCCAGATTTCAAAACCCCCATTTTCAAAATCATGATTTCAAAATATGAAATCATTTATATGGTTTAAAACAGGCTCATAATGATTTGTAAGATATGCTCATCTATTTTAATATTTCAAAAGGTATAACTAATATTACCCTTTTTAAAAAATTTAGAATATATTTTAGTTGTTCAAATATATGTACATGGTAGTATTTTTTGATCTTCAAAAACCATTCATTTTCAACCTTTTCACAAGTAATGAAAAATATATTTGAGATGAGTATAATAGGTGAAAGAAAATTATTTCATGGTTTTCATATTTCTCAAAATAAAGTTGTCATTATTGTAAATCAATGTAAATATATTAAATACCTTTTAAAATGTTTTATATTGGACAAAAATATGAGAAGTGGCACTATTATATTTACCAGTTGTAAGTTGGATATTGTTAAAGTAGGGAAATCAGAGGACCAAACCAGTTATAGAGGGAATATTGGAAGTATACTCTACATAACTACTATCCAACATAACATTATGTTTAGTGTGTATAGGTATTGTCATTTTCATGAAAATCCAAAAGAGTCACACTCACATGATGTAAAAATAATTTTGAAATACCTAAATTATATAACTAATTTAGGATTTTTCTACCGTAGATGATAAAAATTTCACTTAGTTATTCATATGCTGATTTTGGTAGTTTCATGCAACATAAAAAAAATAATTTGTAACATGTCTTATTTTGGGAAATTATCTAGTTACTTGGTTTAGTGGAAAGAAAAATTTAGTTTCACTATCTACTATTGAAGATGAATGCATAAATTCTAGTAGCTGATGTGCATAAATTTTGTGGATAAAACACACATTACTAGAATATGTATATCAGTTCTGACATGTACCTATAAATTGTGAGAACACAAGTTCTATAAATATTTCAAGGAAACTACTATCAGACTCTAGAACCAAAAAAATTAATGTAATACATGACTTATTAAGAGATCATTTTAAAAATGGAGATATAAATCTAGAATACATTATAACAAAACATCATCATGTTGTTATTTTTACTAAGACATTGAATTATAAGATAATGAACTACATCACACATAAATTAGGAAAAGTTAATTTTGGTTAAGATTGATCTTGTCGGTCCTTCCATTATATTTTATGCCACATTGGATTTTACCTACAATTGGATTTTACCCACTATTGGAGTTTACCCACCATTGGAACAACCCACTATTGGAAGAACCCGCCATTGGTAATGACCTGCCATTGGTTTTGAATCAATGTTACTAATTTTATTCATGTTATTTTTTTTCCAACTTATTTTTAATAGTTATTTATTTTTATGATTAATTTTTTTAATTTTTTTTAAAAATCCATAAATGATTTAAATTAGAAACTTGTCTAATTTTGATGCACACTCCTTCATTCCATAACTTTGTACCATGATGGAAACTTTATCTCCTAATGTTTATCCATCACTAGGCCTCTTTTGAACCATTAAAACTTTTCTCAATGGTTAGAGTGAACCAATAAGTAGTGTTGTATCAAGATGATTCAAGTATTTCAAATAATTATCAAGGATAGTTGAGTTGATCTTCATTCGATCTACAAAACCCACATCTCGCAAATCAAATAGTACTAACTAAGAAGGAAGTAAAAGCTCAGTGGTTGATGTCAAGAATATATTCAGTGATTAATGTAACTTTATAATAGGTATGGATATTGTGTTTCCCAAATAATGAAGGGTCATTCTATCCTATGAGAGTGCATCAATTTTTATCAGAATATGGAATTCAATTTTTGGGAAGATATAGACTTGGTTCAAGTAGGATAAATAGTTAGAAGGTTTTTCTCTTCATGAAAATGGGATAGATGTGTGAAAGTACCTCATGAAGGTGTATCAAGTGATTATCAAGGATATATTCTATGTGATAGTGATAATTTAGTGTATAAGGATGTCGTCAAAGCTTATTACGGATGGAATTTTAAGAAGTGTTGTTGTAACAGAGCTAGATGGTGAGTGCCCTTTTCTTTTCATGTTTCTTCAGCATATTTTGTTCCAAAAGAAATGTGATACAAGTATAATGAGGTATCAATATGTATATCTCTTATGTATTATGAATAAAGTAAAAAATATTTACTTCTGAAGATTTTTAATGATTAATTTGATAGATATGTGCAAGAAATATTCCAAATAAAACGTCCTTATCTACTGTAAATCCATTTAATCCATACTTGAAGAAAATGTATAAATATATCAAGATAAAGAAATATAATTTAAATATGGTTTATTTTTCCATACAATAGTCATTTTTAAGAGAATGAAGATAAGTTAGAACCCTTGGAAGAGGCATTAGGTTGTTTATGTTGACATGTTTTATGGGGATTTCAATCCTATTGATCAACCAAGAAGCCCAAAGAATATTGTGAAACCATGATTCATTCTAGATTAATTGGTATACTATTCTGACAAGGAAAAAAAGGAATAATAAGAGGCCTTTTTATCTCATGATCAGGAATAAGAGTTCTCAGTTGATGATTCTAGTGACCCTGACTTGGCTAAGAGTCCTCCAACTATCTACTTTTTTGCACTTGTCCCTCTTATATATCTCTTTGTTAGAGAGAATATTTTTTCTAAGGGAAGTAAAGAGGAGGAAACTGAGGCTTCTGAATAATTTCTTGAGTTATCTGACTATAAAAATGAAGAAAATGAGAGTGATGATGAAATTGATAGTAATAGTGATGATGATGGAGAATATGAAGGAAGAAAATTATAAAGTATATGAATTAGTAGGAACGTATAAGGAATATGGATAGGGAAAAGTTGAGGTAAATTATGATGTTGACGATGATGGTAGTGAATATGATGGTAGTTATAACCATGATAGTCCAGATGATCATGAGCTGCCTCATGTATTTATTTCTTCTCCAGGCTTATCAGTTTCCTCTAGGTCTAAGGAGAGACTGATCTTAGTTCAAGATTTTGATAGAGCCACTAGGGATGTGTTGGAAGAATTTATTGAGGGGAAGGAATCCAAAATACCTATTTGTCACCATGTTGATCCTGATTATAGAGATCTTGTTGACCATGCCAATAGTGAATCTATTGAGCCTTTATTTTTTGAAAAGATAGTTTATGAGAAAATAGTGGTAGAACCTATAGTTTTGGAGTCTGTAGTTGTTGATCCTACAGTTTTTAGTAGATTGTTAATGACAAGATGGATTTTAAGCCTACAATTGCTAAGTCATTATTTTTTGAGACCTATTAAGAGACTATTATTTGGTTGGGGAACCCATCTCTTGATTAATGGGATATGTATCCATGGTATGTGAGGTTAGGACTAGCCTAAAATAGTTCTAATGATGATATTAGTCCATCAAAGTATGGTGTACATTCTATTCCCTTTCAAGTAGAGGTTGATCCGAAGGGATAAACAGTAGATAATATATATATTTCAAGGGCGTTACAAATATTTTCTTCAGTTCTACCTTCCAGTTCTGAGACCGTAGAGACTAAAACCATTGAGATAGATTTAACAGTTTTTCCTGTTACAATTATTTCTTATATACCTATTGACAATGTATCCTGAGAAATACTGGAGTCCTTATGAGATAATATTTAAATTTTGTTCATATATCAAGAACCTCATGTCACTAATATTTTTGAAAAGGATGAATGATATTTTTTTGATCTTATGATACACCATATTCAGCCCAATATGGTGCATCACATTCATGAAGCGGAGATAGAGAATAGAAGACATTCTAGTGAGATGGAGTCTTTGAGAATAGTTTTATAGGGTTGGCATAATTCATTTACTACTAGAGTGGATTCTTTGTTATAGAGGATGGATACTATATATTCTATGAATTTCACTTAGACTTGTACCTCTCCATCCATTGAGGTTGAGTTGATCAGATCAACAGTTAGGGAGGAACATTGATCCATTTTAGTTGTTGTTATAGATATACCTCAAGAGAGTTTGAGGAAGATTAGGCATAAAAGTGACCATGTCTAAGATATGGCAAGGTAATTCCTTAATGAAGTTATAGATGATAGATAAAAAATACAATGGAAATAATGTATTACCTATTAGGGATCTATTATAAGAATGTGATGAACACACATTTCTAGTTTCTTTATGAGGACCTTAGGATTCCTCGAGTTACTAAAGGCTTCAACGAATAGTCCAGTCAACTAAAAGCGATGGCCTATGTGCTCAAGTTGTTTATTGAGGAGAAAAATGCCATTTTTTGTTCATTGGACATAGGAGGAAATATCATCATGGCCTAAATTAATTTTCTAAAGCCCTTTATTCATGTTTCTGGAACCACAATATTTGATTAGGATTCCATTCAAGTTTCCTATCATCTCAGTCATCTATATTCTGATGATTTTTGTTAGATAAGTTGTTACCTGAGATCCCAATATACCATTATTAGATCAGTTTTATTCTTCCAGCCTAACTCCCAGAGAAGATCTCTAGCATCTCATGCCTATAATTTTCTAAGAACCTCCTTCCCTACTAGATGTCCCTACAACCACCAATATAGTTGCCATAGATTTTACCTATGTTACCTCAGCTTCGGATAAGGGAAAGGGAAAAACACCTATCATTCCTGCTACCTAGGATGGCAAATGTTAAGACTAGACTTTAGGTCCTTGATAGGTACTTTTTGTATGAAATTTTCTATATCTCTTCTTGTATTTAAATAAATTTATATTTAACTTCAATGTAAATTCACTCATTTCTCATATGTTCCTTCTTTTCATTTCCTATTTTGGTTTTCCCTTTTTTATAATCCCATAAAATGGATAATGAAAATAGATTTTATTTGTTTTTTATAGTGATGTTATCCTTTGATACCTTTATTAATGATCTCTATTGATACCATACCTACGATGTTATATGTACTTTTCATACCCTATTTATTAAATAACTTTTATAATATTTGTTAATTTATATCTAGGATATCTTTTTTTAAGTGTTAAGTTGATCTATTTTAAATCAAAGCATATTCTATACATTGTTTATAAAATTCCATGAATTGTGATCGCCAAAAAGGGGGATATTTTTGTAACCAACATGTTTTAATTCTAAAAAATGATGTTAATTATGTTTTTAATTTGTATTATGTTTTATGGTAAAATTTTATAATATAAGACAATTTCGAAAAAACTGTCTCATTATAGAAAATAATCACCTTAGAAGATGAGTCACCAACAGGAAAGACTCACCATCAAAGTTGAGTCACCGTCAGGATAGACATTCATATTTGTTTTCAAAATACCAATCGCCATAAAGGTTCCACCATTAAGGATGGATGACTACCAGAATTAAGTCACCAATAGATATGACTCAATATTGATCATGATTCATCATTGAAGATGGCCTGTTATTAATATTTACCCACTACTATGAAATTATGAAAAGTGTTGAAAAGACCTTCAACCAGAAAACTCCCACCACTGAGATGAGTAACTATAGAGCATGACCTATCACCAGATGACCTACCATCAGCCTAACTCACCATAATCTTGACACATATCTAGCTTGATTCACCACCAGGATGAGTCACCACCATAGTTTCCTCACTGCCAGAAGATTCATCATGACTGTTTTTCATATTTTTCGGTAGATGTTTCTAATAGATATATTATTGAATTTAATGATGATGATTATTTTAATTAATATTCATAAATTATTATAGGGAAATTTAATGATTCTATCAGACATGATAATGGGGATTTAGGACTCCCATATAATTCTTCATCATATGACATCTTCATTATAAATCAATATAAATTCATATAAGTCACACTTATTGTCGAGTGATAATGGTGAGGTGGAATGCATGATTTAGGAGTAAAAACACATGACCAAGTATTCCTCTTACTATGATCCTAACATGAAGCATTCTTACTTGAAATTGACTATGGATGAGTAATCCACATCAAACTTTGATAATAATTTCTACATTCAAAACAAAGACAACTTTTGAAACTATGTTTTATAATGTTTTTCTGAGAAATGAATCAAGATCCCCTCCATGCTACAAACCACGAGTCTCAATCTATCAGAGCACATCAGATCAAGTGACTCTATGTTTTTTTGAATATTTATATCTACACATTATGTTTATTTCATTTAGTTTGGAGTTTTGTGTGATTTAATCTGGTTATTAAACTCACACTATCTCCATATCTTTAACTGGAATATACAATATATCTTCTACAATATCATTACACATTCATACCGATGATGTTTTGGATGAAGTCCCTATGGGGCCTATTCATTTTATTACCATGGTTATTTGGAATATGTCCTCACGTGGACTAGATGGCTTGTTAGTTTTTTAGTATACCTGATACAATTTTTGGATCTATATTATTTTATGTAATATTATTGGTAGTGGGTTATTTACAGGTGGAGGGTATTATGTCTCATCTTGATACTGATCAACTTTTTTTAAAATCAAATTGTTTTTTTTGTTTCATTTCTATGATTTAAACTAAATTTGTTTTAAAATTTCAAGAATCCAAAATTTTTATAGTTCATCATAATTACTAACTATATATGTTTTTTATTAACTAAATTGATTTAAAAAGTTAAAATTGTTTAAATATTTTATTAACTTTGATTTAATAACTCTTCGAGAAATATTTTAAAGCATCAAAACTTTTATCGATATGCTATTTCGATTAACTGGGCTGTTTTTAATTTAACTGTGGATTTTTTTAACTTGCATTAAAATAAATTTTTATTGGGTACTAAGTTCACCCCCCTCTTGAGATATTCACTCTTAACAACATCAGTGTTTAATAAATTGGATCCTTTTATTGATCATGGGAAATCTATGGGAGGGTTTGGACTCTATTTTTTAGTACCCTAGATATTGAAAAGGGCATGATTGTTCCATTGATTTCCGTGGTGGTGACAAGAGACTTGTGTACGATTACATTTGGGTATCAAGACTGTATTAGGAGGGTAGTACCATTCTGTTAACTTACCCTATAAATATTGGGTGCATGTTTTATACAAAGAGACCATGGGTAATTTCTTGAGGCATTGGAATGGAGTCCGCTGGTAGTTGAGCATATAAGTGTCCTGGTCATATGTCATTCCATGGGGGGCATGGACAATTGGTTTTAATAAAGATAAGTTTCTAATGGTTTCTTGAGTGTGGTTTTATGTGGTTTTGAGGTAATTTAGTTTATGTCCATTGACTTTTAGATGATATTAAGTTGGAATTCAGGGGATACTCATGAATCTCTTCAGTTTTGGATCATCAAGTGGTCATGTGTGTTCAAAATGATTAGGATTTTTGATACTATGACTAGGGAAATAATTTCTTGAGACTTGGATGTGGTTTTCAGAAATATCTCTCCATGGTATAGGTGACCTTGAGAAAGGATCAAGTGTTATGACATTGTCTATCCATGAGTAGTTAATGGAATGTTCTATCTTGGATGAAATGATCATTGATCGAAAGGAGTAGCACACATGTATATTCTAAACCTATTGAGGTTTCTCTCAAGGGGTAATTTAATGGATTATTCTTGTGGGGAGGGAACCACTTCTAATTGAGTTATGTGTCCCATTGTATGGATTTAATTTCATATGATATGATGTATGGAGTTCCTAAGGGTTTGGAATAGGAAATATAATATAATTCAAGATGGTGCTTGGTTATGTGTGAGACTTTCCACATCCGTCCATTGCGATTTGTAATGGGAAGGAGATACGATTGTATATATTGGGAATTTCATCCATAAATATGATGATAAATTCACTCATATGGTGGGGTGTGTCATGTTAGTCATAGAGAAATTACCCACATGCTAAAGTGATTGTGGATTCATGGAACTAGCCGTAGGAATGTTTTTTTTTGCATGGTGGGATTCCAAGGATTAAATGGATATGTGTTTATATATATATATATATATATATTATTGTGATTTATAGATATTTTTTCAAACATAATATTTAATGGGATCCAAGAATTTACACCAAGACCAAGACGATTTTGAGGTGATCTAAATGTTCTCGAGTTGGTGGTTAATCGTGCTCACTGTGGAACAATTATAGAAAATGGATGTTGATGGTTAAAATATATATCATCCTAAATTGTCATGTACATGCATATATGAGCATTATTTGATGATCATATGATGAATTTGGTCTTAAATTCACCATTATTGGGTAGTTTGGTAATACATTGATTCTTGGAATTTAGTTTTTTCATAAAGGTTTGGAGATCATAGCATTAACTGATGCTTTTTCTAGAGATAGAATGTGTTGTGTCAAGAAACACATCTGGTATTTAATTTTAGATGTAACGGGGATGTTTTTATAATTTACTAGGGATTTTCATGGAAAATCCAATTTGTTTGATCAGTTCTCCGATAATGGAGGCTCATAAATTTTATTTAGAATTTTTTAATGATAATTGGTACCATATTTCAATTAGTGTTTTGTGAATTTTTATAATATATGGGTTTGATAATGTTTTATTTTCAATACATTGGATACTATATGGTCATTGGGTCAGTATTTGTGAATTCAAATCCTATGTTGGATGTAGTGGGATAGGATTGTGATGAGTCCTCATGGGAAACGTGTGGCTAATTTATAAATACTATGTGATTGTGGAAGATTTGTTTTATCATTTATGGATGACTGAGACTTCTTATGGATGAGAATTGTAATGATGGGGAGCTTTTAATATCTCGTATGTACGGATGGGATTTAATTTCAAGAAAAGTTTATAATTTTTCAATTAGGGGTTTTCTCATTTTGAGAATTGGGATTCAAAGCTGAATTATGGGAGTTTTAATGTCTTTAAAGAGGTTGTTTGGTCATTGTTTGAGGCACATGAGACATCTAGAGGTCTTAAAGGTTTCATAAGAGAGGTCAAGTAGTTTTTGAAACTAATTCTATAGAAGAGATGTTGGCTAGATGGTACAAACCACTAGCTCATCGATGTGACTTTAATGAGGATGAATTATTATTTATCCCCCTTAAAATTAATATGACCATCCACCACTTCTTCACCTGTTTTGGATCGTGCAGCAAGGGGTCGGCTTCCCCTCTTTCCCATCATCTCCATTGGTTTAGAGTTCCACATGGGGGTGTTTTTATGGAATTTTGATATTGTTCTACCCTGCACTAAACTCCACTAACCTCCTCTTATGTTTGACTTAATTTTTTGTTTCTCAATTTAAGGATTAATCATTTATTACAATGGATGATGGTGGGATCACCTGTTCTTCCTAGGGAATTCATGTGGACTGTATAGAGGGGATCCTGTGACAAAGTCGTCGAGCCATCTCACATAATTTTGAAGGAGGAACCCATTTACATTATTTTTTATAGTATTTTGGATATATATTCAATTAAATTTATAATTTATTTCTCATCAATTATTGGATATTTTTCTCTACCAGTGTAGGGGACATCCCGAGATTGCATTTTCCTATGTTCTCATGTCGTTCTAATGAGGTAAAACACTATTTTAAAATTTATAATATCGTTGATATTAAATTTAAATAAATTAATTATTTATATGTCGTTTCAATCCATACTTTTCACTAGTTTTAGGATGGGATTACATCACGGGTCATTGGCGAGTGGTTCAATGTTTTTGTACAATATGGTCAACTAGTGAGCTTCATGGTATTTATGTATATCCAAATTAAAATGTAAATTATGGTTTTATTGGTTGTACCAAATTAATTAATTATAATTTCATTATAATTATTTAATTAAGAGGTTTGGAATTTATATAGTTCCTCAATTTTTTTGGATGATGACTAGATGTGTTTGATGAGCCTTGATGGGTTTTTTTGATGGTTTGAAAATGGTTATCTCTTTAGTTTAATTTAGGTGTTCCTTCATATATACAATTATATTTTATGAATTTTTGATGTGGCATGTGATATTTTTTCATTCTTCTTAGGGTGATGATATCATTTGATAAAATGATTCATTTCAAAATGGAATGATTGGGTAGAATGCAGAACGTGTCATAGCCATGTGGGTTCGTGGTGATGGCATGATTACCTAGGTTGTTGATGGATGAGGCAATGAAACTACCCTAAACACTTGTAAACCTCAAAGAGGTCATGTTAAATACTTGATATTGTTAGTCCAAGTATTCTTTATATATACCCATGGGATTTCTAGCCTAGGTGAATATACCATAGGGTGTAGATGATGGGTGGGTGATAGAACCAACTTAGTGAAATTTTGAGGACCGAGTTGGGTAATGAATCACCTCCAAAACCTCAATTGATGTGAAATAACATTTATCCAAAATGGCTACGCAACCCTACTATCAATTTCATGGGGAATTATTTTCTTAGGGCATCGAGTAACCTAAGATTTTAGTTGAGAAAAAGGAACCCCATGAGGGTTACATTGACATGCATTGAATGTGGAGACCTAAGTGCGATCCCCATAGACATATTGACCCATAATGGGTTTATGGATACAGGTAGAGAGGATTTTGGTTCCACCTAGAACCCAAAATGATGTCTAATCACATTATATCTTAGATGATGATGTTGGGAGTGGGAGTTTGACTTTCCTTTGAGATGTATTTATTTTGATTTATTTTTATAGATAGTGGTAGGTGATTGGACCAGATTCATATGAATTATCCATTAGTCATTCTTCTAATGTGATTACCTATGATTCCCAAGAATCACCTAATGAGAAGGTCCAATCCCCCAGATTCTCAGTAAGTTTTGGGTTTTGTCTCACATTATATTTGGTGTTGGGTTCTTAACTTATCTTGAATCCGGGGTTATGGGTGATGGAGGAGTTTATATTTAGAGGTGGAACCTAGGATTTGGCATCAGATCTATGATACTACATTTTTATATGATTTTTTTTTATTTTAGGGGTTGATGCAGTGATACCATTATGAATGTCGAGGTTCTAGGATTTAAATGATGAAACCAATATACCATGGTGAACGATTGAGATTCCCAAATTTGAATGGTGGTATGAGGTTATGGGTGGGAATATATCCTCAAAAAAATGCTACGAATAATGAGAGTGACTATTGGATCCCCATATTAAATTCCTAGAATACCCCCCCTTAAATTGGGTGGAAACACTAGATATTGTCCATCTGAGCAACCAGGTGATATTGGATGCTCCAGTGACAAATAGTGGGATCCTGTAAGGGTATTCAATTAAATTGATATGGTCTCCCAAGAATCATTCATGCCTTCCCAAATGGCCCGAAAGCCTTAATTTTTATTGATTTTTTGATAACCCACCTTTCAAGGGATGAGGTGGAACCCTTACCAAGCCCGTAGGCTTAGTAATTACATGTCCCACAAGATTAAGAGACATTACAAGACCTGAAGGTCTTAAGTAATTCAAACAAACTATAACTACAAGGAACATCCCCTCCCCAGCATCTAAAATGTGATGGTAGAACTCCACCTTCGCATGGCCGTCTGGCTAAGCCTCCCATGCAAACACATGCTGGTCCCAATGGCGTATCCATACCCTCTCATTATTCCAAATCCATTGGTTCTGCTCTGGTGAGTGTATATGTTTGAAACCATCCTCTGGGGCTTATCCCTTTTTGTAGAGTCTGTCTGTATCAACTGTATGTCGCCCGAAGGACTTGAGGTGGCACAAATTCCTTAAAGGTATCCCAAAATCACTTCTAACCTGAAGGCCTAGGTGGCCCAAAGGCCTTAAGGACTCAAAGCCCAAACTGGTGTCCCAAGGTAAATAATTCTGGCTAATACAATACCGAACATTAGCTGCTATAGTAACTAATATAGTAGCTACTACAGTACCTGCACTATGTATAGTACCTACTACAATACCACACAATGTACAGTCTACTACTGTACTACTACAATACTTCTATAGTGCCTACTACAGTACCCTGAAAATATTCTTCCGCCTGGTTTTGAACCTGGGTCTCATGGATGCACTTAAGGATACCTCACTAACTGGTATGCCGCTCATGTGATCATTAATTCCAAAACATATAGGATTTTTTAAATCATACCCCTACAAGGAATCATCTGTTGACTTGAAATCTATAACACCAAGGTAAACCCATGGGGTTCGTTTTATGGTCTTGTTGATGAGGGATGACTGATGTCACCCTAGGGCTCACTACTCATCATGTTAGATGTGTGCACATGGGATCAATAGGTTGTGGAAAACTATTCCAGTACAACGATTATCATGTTCAGTGAAATTTTAGCATGGCTCAAAGTTGTTATGGTCAATCATGATCATGGTCATAAGGATCAAAACTGGTTACTAGTCCATCATGATGTGCTCAGAGGAACCCCATCACTTGAAAAAGTAAGTAGTACAGTGACTATTTATTCTCTAAAGTTTATTTATTTCAACTGAGTATGTCATGTGAACATATCACCATATATACCAGTTATTATTGGGTCATTTTGGTGGTTCTCTACAAAATATTTCACTCACACATTGCTTGGTCCAACATTGCACATGGCAGCCCAAATAGTTATTGCATGGTTATTACAGGTGTATGTTGGGTTGAGGATCAAGATATCATGGTCAAGAAGAATGAATCTAATGATATTGAATATTGGGATTTGGTATGGATATAATACATCAAGTATCTAGAATCATTATGTTGTTTCTCATTGGTCTATTTATGCAACCATCCTAGTGGGTTTTTAGTGTGTGATTGTTTTAGCTATTCAATATTTTACTGCATTTCATTTATTATGAGAATTTTTTATATTTATTTCACCCACATTATGTTTATTTAATTGAATAATATTTATTTATTTATTATTCTATATAATACATTGATATAGAGGGATAGACTCCCCACAGTGCCTCCTTAAACCCCCGATACTAGTCATCATCCTCTGTCATTTTGGGAGGCAAGATTGAGTTCATGTGGTGAAATAGCTTAGCTACAATACATGGAGTGAGTTAGGAAGTTGTGTTATTGGTTTATTGATCCTTTTAAGGTGTTATAATGTGTTTTGAGGTGTAATTACTATTGGAAATACTTGCATAGATGGATTGGATCCATGATATTTCACTATATTTCAGAAATTCATCAATATCTTCACGATGAATTACAATTTATTGATTGGGGAAATTTAGATATCAAGGATTACTTGAAAATCATAGGGAAGAAGATGAAATCTAGGATTACTGGGAGAAACTGTTTCATAGGTGAGTATCCCTTTGGTTCATGTTTAATGGAGGCATTGTGGTATAGTGGATAGTACATAGAAACATGATTCATTGTTTCACTATTAGTATCTCAAGATGTTTAGAGTGTTTATTTTTTCATGTATAATAATATTTTATATTTTTATATATTTATTGTGTGAGATGGTTGAGATGTATATTAGTGTGAATTATATCTCTTTGTATTACCTCATTCATTGACATTGTTTTTTTTATATTTGAGAGTTATCTTTTAGTAGAGATTGGCTTAGAGGATGTGATTTTACATGTGTGTTTGGATTTAATTATAAAGGATGATACTTGTTTATTTCATGACACCCTTCATATAAAGTTACCCCTCTAAGGATAAAAATTATGTAAGAGAGATAATATCCCCAGATTCCCACCTTCAATAGTCTAGAAGTTGGAAAAAATCACTGAGGGTATAAAAATATAATCTAAATGGAAGGAATTACCCTCTATAATATTGGATCAGTGGATATGATAAATCAATAAAAATAAACTCCATGATATAATATAAAAATTAAGCCAAAATAATCCAATAATTCTTGTATAAAGTTAACATATTCAAAGAGTATCCAAATAAAAAAACCAAATGAAAACCATAACACCATGACACTGCAAAAACTATAAGCCTAAGATAGAAATTTATATCATTTTCCATGAAGTCCTCTTAAAAACCTAATCTTTTTATATATGTAGATTAGGAATATAAGTATACTTAATATGATCACACCCACGGTCTCTCATTCACATGTGAAAAGACTATGCAAATGCACCAGTGGGAAGACAACCAACCCAACATCCCATAAACAGGTTAACTAACCAATCCTATCATTATGAAGGAATGATCATCAAATAATGAATCCACTTATAGAATCATAGTAATAATAATATCAATAAAAGTTTACCTAGGAAATCATTCCAATTTATTTCCCACTCTATCACCCCAATGTTTTATGTACTGGTGCTTCCATATCATCCATATAATGATCTTACCCAAAGGCACCTAGGTTATCACGACACATCACATCAATCCTGTAATATTCAGACTCAGTTACCACTAAACGGTTCCCCAATCTAATGTTTAACATGGCCTCAAGCACACCTCTAAATATTATAGATTCTTTAGACTAGAAACAAGGGCCTAGTGTGTGTCTCTGGGGAGGCTATATATTTGTGTCAGATTGTAACATAGTGGTAATAAACATAACAATCAATATCAATAAGTAGTAAATCATGTAGAAATAATATTAACATCCAAGATAGATGTATATATAAAAACAATTATATATGTAATCACATATATAAAATGATGTTTCATTTCATGACTCTATAATGTTGGAAAATAGGTATAAAAACATCTAGTGCCATAAATGTATCCAAATAATAGAAATACAAGAAAATAACAATCTATAATAGCATCTAGAGCCTAGATCAGTCCTATACTCCCCTTCTACTAAGAATCAAACAAATCAATCATCGTAATGTGTTCACTTTCCCTGGTCCCTAACTGCATCCATGAGGTATGTCAAGGTACCCAATGGAAGCCTAATGAAAGTGTGAGATAACACTTGGTAGGACACCACTAATTGTTTATATAAAAAATCCATTATGTATAATATAAACAAAAGAAATGTGAAATATTTCATAGGAAAAAAGTCATGAAAGTAATGTTCCCAAGGATTATGTGGAAAAATAATGTTAACTTTCCAGCATAACAAGGCTCCATTAAAATAATAGTTAGGCTCCTAAAACAAGGTATGTGTCTAAAAAAAGAAAACAATTATAATTTTCTCTGGTCTACCCACTGGAATGAAATCGACATACCATGGATATTTGTGAGTAACAAAAATAACCACCATGGTTCTGATTTATAACCATGTGTATAACATCCATCATGGACATTCTAAATAATATAGTCCATAACATTTACCATAGACACACCATATAATCAGGGTCATCCACAATGATTGTGTTGTGTGATAAAAAATGCAAGACCACGAATTTTTGGGTCCAAGGTATAGAATACCAAGTCATCATTATTGAATCCTATGAGCATCCTGATGAAAACATGGTAAAGATTTGGGTGTGGTCCTTGGATCATGTCAAAAAACTATTTCTACTGAAAGATCATGAATTATAGATATAAGGGGTAATAAGGATTATGGATATTAGGACCATGCTGGTATAGAATATTATCATATTCAGGTATTTTCTTTTATTGTAAAAATATTTTGAGAATAAATTAAATCACCTGACATTGTACAAGTGGATGATTTGACTAATCTTTGTACTCATGAAATAAGATTAAAAATTACTAATAAATACCATTTGATTAAGAAGGAATATATTTCTTGAAGATAGTGAATTTACAACACATTCCTTGGTAAATATGATGATTCTAAAGGTGATCAATAAAATGTTATATATCATGATAGAAAGAGTTCAAGATGAACACAGATGATCCATAATCACCAGGGTTGCATTTGTCAAAAACGGTATTTCCATGAAGGACATATGGAAATATCACAAAGTCATGAGTTTCAAAAAGATTGTATCTGTGAAGGGTGTTTTTTGATGGACCAAATAAAGCTGACAGTGATATCCACAATATTGAGAAGTGGAGCATTGTGAGCATGCGATGGTTAGATAATGATCTCCATGACAAAAAAATATCATTAGATTATTGTGAATGGAGGAGTTCCATAAATATATTTTTTATTGATCCATAAAATGCACAAGAGGAAATGGAGCATCATGAATGGGTGATATAATAAATATAATGTGATCCCCACTTCATTTTCAGATGAAGATAATAGTGAAAATCCGGAATTTCATTGATTTTATGGAGGTAGAGGAGCTCTTCGAATCCAGCTTTCTATGTGATCACGAGCATTGGGAAAATACTAAAAAAGTATTGAATTATTCCAATAATTCTATGTAATGGGTTATTTATTATGATATGATATTCCATGTTAACTAAATGAGCTTCATGAAGGTAGTTTGTTCTAGGAAGGTAGGTTTCTTCACGAAGATTGTGAGCTTCATAAGGGAGCTTCACGAGGGAGCTTCACAAATAACAGTTTTGAATACCCATTTTAAGTGAACATATATTTCAAATAGAATCAACATTGGTCTAGGAGAACAATTAAATACAACTGGGGTATCATAATAATTATCATTACAAAGTCTAGGATGTTCTTACCAACTTCTGGGTGTGAAATAGAAAAATTATTAAAAATATCAAATTTTTTGAATGGGATCATGAAGCCCCATATCATTATATTACATAATTCTTTTCTACAATAGTCACACACACAACTTGATTGTTTTTAGAGTGCTAAAAGAGTTAAAGTGTTCATCCTACCCATTGTATTTCAGATCCAAGGATTTTTTTCTAGTTTATTGTGCGGTATTGGATTGTTTCCAAATAATACCAAGGATGTAGTAACTCATGTTTAGTAGTGAACCTTTTATGTTAATGTGTTCTTGAAGATTTGTGGTTGAATTATTTTCAATATGGAATTAAATAATTAATGGGATGTGAAGGTAGTTTAAGAATTAAGAAAACATAAAAAATACGTATCTAATTCACCACCTCCCCTTTTAGTGATACTTGAATCCTGACTGGGAAACTTAATAGGCATCCTATGGAATTAATGCCCAAGGAAGAAATAAGTCCAAGGCATCTGCTATCAAAATCAAGATCCAATGGAGAAACTTATTTGGAATATAATTGAATATGGATCCAAGTTATACCTACCAAGGAATCCACTGCCATTTAAAATCATCACCTCATCATTCAAATTTTCATAATCATTCACATTCCTTGATTGTACCCACTCATATACACATTATCTATAAAATCCATTTAAACAATTAAATAAATCAACATCATATTCTTACAAGGAAAAGGAGGCATCAACTACTAATAAAAAAATAAATTCTCATTAATATATAAATTTTCACATTATTATGGTAAGAACTCACACACCCTATGGGGTGGTATAAAGTAAGTCAGATACAACAGAACACCCCATGGTGGACTAGGATGAGGATAAACTACCTCCAACCATTAAATGGTATTAAAGGTGAAACCTAATGGGTCACAATTAATCTAATTTAATAATTTAATTAATTATAGTGGAGCCACAAAAATGTTTGGAATATGATATAATGAAAAGTATTCATATAAAACACCAAACCCAAGGAAAAGTTATAGACATCTTTCCATTGGTCCAAAGTAGATCACTTGTCTAGTATCTACATTTAATTTTGTCGAGATCAGAAGAAAATAAATAATAGAAAAAAGTCTAAAAATATGGAATATTTTCTCGTGCCTAATAACTTCATAAATATGAAGTCAAAAAAATAATTACCCAATTGTAATGATGAAATAAATAATTTGGATCCAATGATACTTATAGTGGAAGGAACAGAATCCAAATTACAAAATAGGACCAAATCCTAGTTTTTCCTTCAAAGGGGAGATTTGTGGAAGACCTCCTGTGCATGTGGGAAAATAAATGAGGGAGGGGGCCTTCTATCCAAAAATAAGAGGCCCTAGCTCTATTTTTTAAAAAATACCTAAGAATATAGATGGTGTTTAAATTCATTATAATTCATGTAAATATCAGGTTCTTCTCCCTAAGAAATCCCTTTTACTCATTGTGAGTTGGTCTCACTATTCCATTACACAATATGTAATGTGTAAACATATTTTATTCTAATTACATGGTATGGAATTTTCATACATCAATATTATAATCCCGTTATCTCTTCCCTTCCAAAAATAACCCAACTGCTCCTTGGGCCTAACTTCATGGTCTAAACCAAAAACATAACTTAAATAAGAGTTTAATTGAAAAAAAGGATCTAGACCCCTTTGAAAATCATGGGATCTTAAAATCACCCCCCCATTTAAGAAAATCATCATCTAATTACCGATCCAATTTTGGTAAAGAACTTTCTGTGGATAACTCTAGCCACTGAGCTTGTATATATAACTCTTTCTCCTATGTCTTGTCTTATAAATGGTCATGCTAGCATAGAACCCATACTACAGGAACTAATAGATCTTAGAGAACCTTCATTCACTTATAAAAGATATGAATAGGATGCTCCTTGAAGGATGTAAAAACCAATAGATCCACCTCCTCAAGATTCAAAGTATCATATAGACATGAAAGGTAATGGTGTAGCTGATATAAATGGAAGATTTTGTGCATGTCTTAACACCTCTAAGGTAACTGCAAATGATAAGATACCACATTGACTCTCTCCATAAACTAAACCAAATCGATATATCACATTGAATGTTTTCCCTGTCTCCTAATATGTTAGTGTCATAGACATAATGGGACATGTAAAAAGACCCAATCCCCATATTCAAACTATACAGGTTGTTAATGTCCATTGGTGTACGATTTATATGTATACTATGTAGTTTCCATCCACTTTTAGATCAAATTTAGATATTCAAAAGTCTACTTCATGACATATGGTTCAAGTAAAACTTCATCAACTTCCTCTAAATACCACAGGTGTGATAGACATGTCCTACCATAAAAAATCCCTATAATGTTCTATCTATATAGTTTCATGATATAAATTATTATATGTGAAATCAACCAAGGGAATATTTCTCTCCCAACAATTACTAAGATCTAGATCACATACTCGTAGAATTTCCTCATGTACTTGAATCATGTGCTATAATTGGACATCAGTCAGAGGCTAGTAAGTCATGTTAAGAACCATGTGGGTACCCAATGCCCTCTACAAACTCTTCTATAATTGAGATGTAAACTAGGAATCCCTATCTGAACCAAAAATCTATGGAACCCCATTAAGTCATACTATCTTATAGATATAAAAACTCCAAAGATAATACAATGGGAAGGTATCCCTATTCAACAGGAAATGATAATCCTTCATGATCCTATCCAAATAACCCCAAGACACATCACTACATCGAGGTGACATGAGAAAACTATTCACGAAATCGATTATGAAATATTCCCATTTACACTAATTAATGGGTAACTACTATAAAAGACCATCTAGTAACTAATTTTCCTCCTACACCTACTGAAAGGCGGAACAACTAATGAAAAGCTACCTACCTCTCATTTCATACCCGATCAGCAGTATTGATGGTACAAGTCATGATCAATATTGGTGACACAAGGTTGTACATACAAAACTATAGTGTAAAACTCTATATTCAACTCCTCACATCTATATATGGGAACCCATATGAAACCACGAATATGTAGGATATCGTCCTCACCTATGGTCTAACCAGGAGGTGGGTCTTCACCAGACACACTATCTAATTGGACTATACAATTTTTATATGATAGTTTCCTCATCCATACACTATCATGAATGGTAGCGGTCGCATAATAATGTAATTTATATCCATAATTATCTCATAACTCAAAGTAAATCACTGAAAAAAATAAATAATCTTCCACTTTATACTATCCTCCTAAAATTCCAATTTGAGAGTCCTCCTTCTCAGAGCATCAACCACATAATTTCCCTTTCCAAGCATATTGGTAACCTAGAAATAAAAATACTATAGGTTCTCAACCCACCTTCTCTACATTAAATTCATATCAATCTATGTAAAAATGTACTAGAGGATATTTTGGTCCATGTACAGGAAAAAATTCTCTCACATTATATAATGTATCCAATAGAGAAATAGATGAATAACAATAGAAAATTAAAGATCATTAATTGGGTAATTCACCTTAGGTGCCCCCAACTAATGTTACCCATAAACTAAAACTATCAAACCCTAAATCAGAACTACTCCAATACGAATACCTAATTCATCGCAATAGAAATTTTATCTCTTATCCAAATCGTGAAGGATCTAGACCAGTACTAATGTAAATCTCCATTTAAACTCCTAGAAGTATGTCTCATAAGTATCAGACCATAAACACTTCACATACTTCTTTGTAAATCTCATAAAAGGTGATTAAAAATGTAATTACTCCTATATGAAATTTCTATAATATCTATTTAGATCCAAGAAACGCTGTAGATAAAATAAATTATTTGGATGCTCCTAGGAAACTACATCTCTCACCTTATTTATTTCAACTCATACTCTAGATTCTAATATAATATGACCTTGGAAGTAAATATTATCAATCAATAAGTTAAAATTTATGATCTTATCATATAAATGATTCTCTCCCAGTGTATCCATAACAATATAAATAAGTTTTGAATTGTCAAATTGATTGTGATAATACGCAAAGATATCATCAATGAAAGCCACCCCAATAGAATCTAGATAAGGATGGAAAACTCAGTTCATCAGTGCCTTAAAAACTACTATTGTGTTCCTGTGACTAAGTGGCTTAGCCAAATAATCATATAGAACATACCTACTCTAAAATGTTGTGTGAGGTATGTGATTAAGGTGAACAGGTACCTAGTGATAAAATGATCTGAAATCAATTTTTGAGAACACAAAAGATCCTCAAATATAGTAAAAAATGCCATCTATCCATGTAAATGGATACTGATTCTTAAACAAAAACAGTTTTAATTTTTGGTAATCCACACATATTATAAGGGTAACCTCTTCCTTTATTTCAAAATGTACCGGAAAAACCGATGTAGAAGTATTAGTTCATATAAAACCATTTACCTCTAAGTCCTCTAGTTTCCACTTGATCTCCTACAACTCTATAGTATCAATCCTATATAGAGGAATGGATACTAGTGCTTCTCTTGGCACTAGCTCGATAGATAAATCCACCTCTCTCAGGAGGTAAAAATGAAATTTCATATGTAAAAACTTCCCAAAACTAATCAACCATTGTATGAAAGTCCACATAATGAGTTCCCTAGTCATCTAGATATAAACTATCAATCTGAGCTATCATCCTTCCCAACAAAAGATACTCAGTTCTATCATGGCTCTCATAGATATATCATTCACCCTTATGAATACAAACTCATTTCTATGGTTATTTTAATGTCACCATCTAGAAAAAGAAATATATATTATCTTGATAAGAAAATAGAAATTCCATCTTGTGTATGATTCTATTCCCTAAAATCTTGAGGAAAAAAGATCCCATATGAAGTGAAACCAAAAAATAATTAGGGGGAACTCCCAGAACTAAAGTACACCATCCCTTCTAATCCATAGAAAAGTATCAGGAATCATAAGACCATCAAAAAACTATAAAACAAGCCCATAAATTTTTATCATAGGTATAGATATGGAACAATGCAATGCACCTATATCCAAAAGAGTAGAAACAAGAGTAGAGGCTACTAAAATCATACCTCTCACCATAGAAGGTCCGCTTCTCTATAAGTCAAGTGTGGGATATACAAATATATCTAAAATTAAGTGAGGCCCTATGAAAAAACCTCAATACCTAGAGTAGACCCACTCTACTATCTAGGTACAACTAGTTCTTGGATTCCCTGATGACCACCACCATCTCTTCTTCAATGACCGATGCTACCTCAGATCACATCCTGAAAAGGATCTATGAAACCTACTCCTAACCATGCTGTCATAGATGACCCCTTCTATTGACTACTAGAGAAAAGGTCCATATAAAATGTTGTATGTGGACCATCCTACTGAAATCTTGACAGTCTACTGGTTCTCAATCACAATGATTCATCATATGTACCTATCTCCCACACTGGTGACAAAGGATAGAACTAGGAACACTAACATCCTCGCTAGTACTCACCTCATAGGTGGCCTCAAAATGGAACTTCCTACCCCAAGACATTGAACCATTGGGTTGAGAATCTAAATCTCCTTACTTTTTCCCCCCAACTCTCTTCATGTTATACTCTATAATAAGAACATGATTAACTATTTTGTTAATAGTCATCAACCTAAACACATTGACCTGAGATCAAATTTCATGTTTAAGACCTTCCATGATATTTCTCAACCTTAATAACTCATCATAAAGTTATATCAGTGAAAACCACAAATTATCTCTAATGTGTGTTGAATACTCCAAAACAGCCATCGTTCCTTGATCAAGATGCATAAACTCAGTGGCCCACTCTACTCCCAGAGTCCAATAAATAATATAGTAAATAACCTGGTTTGGAAATCACCCAAAACCATATCTTGTAGACTTTCATACTTGTTTGAAACATACTTCCATCACATTGCTTCTAAATAAATAATTTAAGTTGTGATCTTCACTCCCCCCTTAGGAGGCATCTCTAGATGCTGAAAAATTGATAGACTTGTTTCAAGCCACAATCAGTAGCCTGTTGACCTCCATCCCCCCCAAAAAGTGGGTGGATGATCCTATTGGAACACATGAGTTAGCTCATTCATAGATAAGGAAGGTGGTGGTACTCTCAGAAAGGTCTAGATGAAGAATAATAAATTCTTGCGAAACTATGAATCAACAACTATGTTTGTTAAAACCGCTGATTTCATAACATGAAAAATAGGAGGATCTACTTGTATCCCATGGCCCACAATCTCTGAAGTATGGTCATCGCCACCCTCCTAGCATTCAATTGGAGGTGTCCATGGCGGAATGTCACTACAATTCTAGACATGAACCTAATAAAAGATTAATATTGGAAATATTACAGTTTAAAAAATGCAGGATAGGTTAAAATATTCCAATAAACAAACCAAAACCCTCCTCCTACTCCTAAATCCACGGTCGGGTAACACTAAATTCTTGTAATCATCACTTGATTCACTTCCAGATTCCCATTTCAATGTTGGTTCTTGGTCATTCTCTTTGTTCCCACAATCCACATTTCATTTCAATCCACACTTATAACATAGATATCTTTAAATGGTTGAACCAAAATTTTCACCACATCCTATCCATATAGTCCCATATATCTCATGAAACAAAATATTGAATCCACATAATCTATACCATAACTTGTTCTAGTATATTCAATCAATGTTTCATGACTAAATATTCCATAGATTACTTAGGTTGTCTATTATAAACTAATTAGAAAAATAGTATTTACGTTACAATAAGTAATGTGAGTACCAACTATGTTTTCTCATTTCCTTACAAAAAACACTAAGAGGTTAACAAATATAACACATAAGGTTCATATCACAAAGTCATTTTCAGTTGGGTTTTATTTTCATATAGATTTAATTGGTCACAAAAAAATTCATCCTATATACATGTGTAAACCAAATTTTCATTATTTAATTAACTTTACTCATAACAACCATTCCAATTAATAGGTGATAACTTTCACAATATTTTAATACTAATATTAATAGTATATTATTGTTCTGTAAAAATATATCTTTCATGTGATGTCTTCAATCAAAGGAACTCAGCATTGTGGGTAACGTAAGCCAATTATAGGGTTTCATGCACCGAAAGACAATTTATGCATTTTTTTAGCACAAGAACAACTTGGTGTGGGTAACAATTAACAATAAGTTTGTTCCATAATATAAAAATATATATATTTAGTGTTTCATGAATTGAAAAATGTCAAAAATATTATATTAAATTGAAAAAATAACTATTTAAAACATATGTTGTTACAAATGATCCCTAATCGACAATGTTGTTTTGAACCTCACAAAATCACCACAAATATTGTGGGCCACTGAGTATCTGATACCAATCCATCTAGTACATGATGGCTTGTTTCTTCAAAAAAAGTCTTGAAATTATGATTGTATTCCTAAAACCCACATCGGGTCTTCACTGACCCATATGATAGCTCATTTAATGAATCAACTCATGATTAACTGACCTATCTCACCACAAGTCCTAAATATAATTCTCAATCATTTTTGGATTTCAAATAATTTTTGGGCATCAATAACATATTGATGGGAATTATTTCACCCTCAAAAAAACAAATAAACACATGATATAAACTACTGAGAATCCAACATGACCTATCCCAAAATTGGAAATCGATGCATATAAAATAAGAACATTCAAATAAATAAACAAGTAAAACTTGTCATACTGAAATGAACAACCTTCTATAATTAACAATTTGACACCATGAATAAATTACAATGGTATAAAAATATTAGAATATTGAATGATCATGGGCTTCATGAAGGTTTGTCTTTATTAAAATTTATGTTTCAATATATTGTTTTTGGTTAATTAAATGTTTCTTGGATATATTAGGGGCATCAAGGGTATTTTGTGGTTTTGGGATAGGAAGGGAAGGAAACCTGAGCCAACCTGTGAAAGGCGAATAGTTTTTACATTGTTTAGTAAATCGTGCATCCTATCAAGTTAAACCATGAAACCTTTGAAATTGTCATATCACACAACTGGCCTATGGTTTATTAAACCATGTGACCTTCCTATGGGACCATGTGACCATACTACCCTAAAATAATGTATTTTTCATGGTTTATGCATGGTTTGACAAACCATGTAGTAAATAGTGTGATCTTGTAAAATTTTGAAAAATTTAAAAATTACCACTGTGGTATTTTAAGACTTCCCCCAATTTTCTCCTCTGATTTCCTCCCTTGAACCCTACTAATGAACAAGAACCCTCAATGGCTTCCAAGGGTATATATCCCTCATTTCATGGTCTTTTGGAGTGCCGTTAGTTTCAAATAAAAGCTCAAGGTAAGTCTAATATCCTCAGTTCTTATCCTTTCTAGATTGGGTATTGTATCTTCAGTGATCTGATTCATAATCTCTAAAACCCTTCTTTTTTAGTGAAATATAAGTTGTTTATTAAATAGGTGTTTGAATCCCAATATAGTAACTTTTTTTGGAGTGCATCTTCCAAAACATTTGAGGATTCTAGTCTAAAAGCTATATCCCATAGTATAGTGGTTGTTTTTAGCATGTTTAGTTTGTCCTTGGTTATCTCTTATTGTGTTTTAAATTACTTTAGTGAGATCTGGTGTAATTGGTGTCTAAATTATGAATAGAATCCCTCATGGTCCCCACTGGATGAATCAAGGATGATTTGACCAATTTAGGGGCACCCATGGGGTGCACCAACCTTCCTAGACCAAGGAATTTGTCAGACAGATGCTATGTTGATGTGTTATAATATAAACCCCTTGATGAACACCTTTATATATTTATTTGAGTTGAAAATTTAATATTGGTAGTGTAAGTAGACATGATAATGCATTAAGGTATTGTTTGGAATGTCAAGGATGTTGTTTGATGGGGTTAATTTAGATCATCAAATGTAACTTATAAACAATGTTAGAAATTCCAAAGAGAGTTAGTTCTTATGAAATGATGAATATGTTAAATTGGTAATAACAAGTTAAGTGAAAGATATGTAAATGAGTTTTCATAAGAGAACTAATGAATGTGTGAAATGGGTTCATATAATGGAATTAATGAATATTCTTAGTGAGATAGGCATGAAAATTGGAATTTGGCGAAATGGTCTATGTAATGTAAATTAATAATGGGTTAATGGGTTGTGGAAAACTATTAATTACCATGTTGATTTTTTATGGATTATGATTATTTATATATTGGTTGTATTTAGTTGTAATATGGTTTTTCTGTGGTAAATGAATTAATAATAATTTTCACATGGATTGGGGTGTAAGATAAAGGATTGAGGCTCCTCCCCCAGGTTGAATTATACTGATGCTCTAAACCACACCCATAGTGAATGAGATAGGGAAGGGGAAATGGCTATATTACCCTAATGGTTTCATACAACTCAGACTGAGGATTCAAGGTGTGGAAATTTTTGTTGTTGTGATGTGTTATAACTAGTGAAATGGGTAATTGACTTATTCCCTTATAAATAATGATTAATTCCTTGAATCATTGTTTGATTGATGTAAATGTCAACTGCTGGATTATATATTGATGGAAAATTATTAATGATGAAAATGAAAATAATGAATTTGGAACCATGGTTAGTAATAGATATGTAAATATTTTTTACTAGGGTCCCTGAACATTCTTTTATGTACTTTTAATTAATTTAATATTTTTATGAACTATCTATTAAGAATGGACATTTTGTAGAAACCATTTATGGTTGCATACTGAGTTATACTTGCACCATGATCGGTTCGAAGTTGGGTACCTAAGCAGATTTGATTCTTACAGGTCATGAGAAGCATAAAAGACATGTACTTGGGAGTTTAGTCATGCATGGGAGGTACAAGGATGAGGTTCCTAACTTAGAGTCAGGAACTTCTTGTGGATTCCACTATTTTTATTTATTTTGGGTTTTGTTCACATAGGATTATAGAATGACATGACATACTTACTATAATTTGTGGGCAATACCAATTTTTTAGGAGAAGGTTAATTATGAATGTTCACTGGTCATTCTATTTTGTTTCTACTATTCTATTTTTTTGTATTACTTTGTTAAAAAGGGTATAGTCTCCCTATGTAAATTTTTGACCATTGCATCTTTTCAGAAACCTCTTGTGTATGGGGAGGCACAGTTGAGGTTTTGTGGTGACCAAGCTCAGGGCACCAATTTAGTGTCTCTTGAGGTGACACATTTATTGTGTTATGAGATCGTTTTATGATATTTTTCTCATCAGAGAAATTGAACAAGGTTTTGTATTCATATATAATTCTAGGAACCTATGTATATAAGTTTCATGCATCATGGTCTCTACACACACATGTGACGAGTGTGTGGGACATAAAGGGTTGGATTTATTTGATCTCCTGAAACTGAGGAAGATGGTGTCTAATGAATGAATATGAATGGGTAAAAAGGGAAGTAATATTTTAAATAATGATTAAATAATTGTGCTTTATAACTGGTTTTATATGAATTAAAATGTTGTTGAAGTATGTCATGATATGGGAATAGGTTTTAAATGGTGTATAAAGTTAGGTTTGTAATCATGTGAGTTAGTCACCCTGTGATGGCCATGGTCCACTATAGGGATGTTTATGGTTATTTTTCTAGGTTTGGTAAGGCTCATTTGGATAGTGTATGTGAAATGGTAAATTTATGGATAGTGGTTATACATCCATTATATTTTTTGGAAGCTTTAGGGAATGTGTTTTAAATCACATATTTGGCACAATATAGAAATTCCTCCATGAAGACCTGTGTCAGTTAGAAGATAAGATAATGTCTCTTAGAATTCTCCCCCACTAGTGGAACAAGAATATCCAGTGGTTCAAGATAATAGGGAAGATTAGTTCTATGATAATTTTTCTCATTTTACTCAAATGATGGAATGAGACCTAGGGTAAGTTTCCACAAGTATGTTCGAGCAAACCAGGCAGTTTCACCTACAAAAACTATCAAATTTTACCATAGAGGGTTGTCTAGTGGTATCCAAGTCTGGGGTAGAGTCTATCTATAAAATTTCTGTTCACCTAGAGACTAATTTTGAGAAGAGAATTAAGATAGTTTATTATATGATCTAGGGTTAGGAAAATATATACTGGGATATTATGGTTCAAACCGAGTAGGATGAAGAAATTTTATCAAATGATTTTATGAAAATGTTTCTGGAAAATTTTTATTCAGAGTCCTTGGGTTGGAGAAGGTTTTGGTGTTTAAGAGTATGACCTAGGTTGTTTCATTCATGATGGATTTTATAGTCATTTCCATGATTTTTTCCACTTTGTTCCGATGTTGAAAAATATTTATAGGATGGGATTGGGAATGAAATCATGTCCCAGGTGAATATCTTCCATCTAAAAAGGTTTTCATAGGTAGTGTAATATGACCTTATCTCATAAGGGAACCTGAAGGGAGATTCAAGTGGTGGAATTGTGGTTCTAGCTATGTGGACAAGTGGTGAAGATTACAAGGATAGGAAGCATCATATTCATATTTTCCAATAGGGTATGAGTGCTCATAGAAGTCATAAGAGGAGAACAATCCCTCATGGGGGTGATCAGGTGTACTGTTGCTAGTGTGGCAGGACATGACACATGAAGGGTCAGTGTCCCCAACCATCAGTTTAGTGAAATTAATGTGGTAGGTTGGAACATATATAGAGGTAAAAGAACCATCAGTAACTAGGTATATATAGAGGTTAGAGGAAGATTCCACGTGTGGGCAGGGGGTCAGTCACCCTGTATTAGGAAGGCAGTTGGAGCTTAAAGGTGTCATATTGGTAGGGGTGGTCGATGTGGAACTCTAGGTCAAAATCATCCATACCCATAGGCATGATCATTTTAGGGTAATCAAGATAGAACCTAAGGAATTAGGGAAGGTCATCTTCATGCATCTAATTCTACACATGCTGGTGGAAAGGTTAGACCATATACCATTTGAGGTATGATTCTTTTAGCTTCCACCTTTCTCATGCGTTATTTGACCTAGGTGTTACCCATTAATTTATTTCAACACAGTTTGCGATTATGTTGGGCATAACCGTGGAAAGTGTGTGATGGGTTATCTTAATTGATAATCTATTGGGGGTTTGAGTTGCGGATATCATGAAATGTAAGGGTTGAGCTTTGGAGGTTGGTGGATATCATTTTTTTGAACCTTTTTTTCCTTGAAATGTTTGGTTTTGGACTAATCTGGGGTATAAACTAGCTGCTGTTTTACCAAGCACATATAGATTTTTACCAGCATTGAGTAATTTTATCAACTCTCTAGAGATACACTTATGTGCTTTTTAATGAGTGGGATGTTTGAGTAGGCTATGCATGGAAAATTTTCCATCAGTTGGGAGAACTCACTTCCCAAGTGGCTTGTATTTTCTAGATGAATGAGGAAAGGAGAAACCAATCATTCCTACCATTGTAGATCAATTTCAATATGTTTTTATTAAGGACTTATTGGGGATATCACCAAATATATATGATTGTTTTATGATCGATTTATTTCCTAGGGAAGAACCGGTTTCCAATCCTCCATATCAAATGGTGTTGACCGAACTCCTGGAACATAAGGTCTAGTTAGAATAGTAGGATAGAAAGGGGTTCATTCATTCTAGTATGTCACCTTGGGGATCTCACATTCTGTTTTCCGTGATGGTTGACTAATAATTATGGTTATGTGTTGACTATAAGATGTTGAATCAGTTTACATTTATGAACTGATACAAGGTTCCTTGAATTGATGAGCTATTCGGCCAAATAAGGGTGATTCGTTGTTCTCCAAGATCAATTTTTGATCATAATAACATCACTTGAGGGTGATACCTTCCAATATTCCATGTATTTAAATCGAGAGAATATAAAAGTTTTATGAGTTTTTGGTGATGTGGTTTGGGTTGACCAGTGCACTAGTTGTGTTCATGGATTTAATGATCTGAATATTTCACCCACACCTGGACTAGTTTGTAGTTGTTTTTGTTGATGATTTCATGGTATAATCCAGAACACCTAATTATCATGAAAAGAACCATGACTAATTTCTTATAAACTAAGAGATCATAGGCATTTTTCCAAGCTACCAAACTTCCATTTCTAGATTAATAAATTTTATTTATTGGGTCACATCATTTATGAGTATGGTGTTTTGGTGTATCCATAGAAATTGTAGGTTGTGGTGTCTTGGGAGTATCCCATAAATTATTTGGAAGTTTTATGTTTTCTAGGAATAACAAGTCATTAAAAATGGTTCATTAGATATTTATACCGTTTGTTAGAACCACTATCAGTCTTAACCATGAAGGGAGTTATGTTTGAGTGGTTAGAGGCATGTTATAATTCATTTTAAGAATTGAAAAAGTAGTTGAATACCCCAAAAATCCTTATCTTACTCGAACTAGGTAAGAGGTACACCATGTTCATTGACGCATCTGGTGATGTAATTGGGGTAGTGCTAATGTGGGATGATAGGTTTGTGGAATATGGGCCAGTATTCTTTAGGTCTCATGAAAGCAATTACCATACAAATTATCTTGAGTTGGAAGCCCTGGTTTATGCCATAACATTTTCAAGTATTTACTTTTTTTGAGAGTTGTCTATTATGTATACCAATCATAAATATCCAAGGTACATATTCCATCAGTGGGATTTTAACCTTTAGTAGTGAAGGTGGGTTGAGTATCTGTAGTCCTTTGAATTCACATTAGTTTACATACCAGGAAAAGAAAAATATTATCATCGATGCTCTGATCCGAAGGACTTAGAATCAGGTGGTTCTAGAATCAAACTTTGAGTGGTGGATGATGGCCTTGTTTTCTGACATGTACCAAGAGGTGCAGGATGGGAATGGGAAAATGACCATTTAATCTTTAATAGTTCAGTCCCCACTTTTGATATGGTTGAAGGATAGACAACTTGAGGATTGAGATTGATTGTCTATTAAGGAAAGTCTTAAATGTGGGGAGTCACCTTATAGTTGGGATGACAATGATTATGTGATTGTTAGTGTATATGGTAATATGGTCATACTAACATGTATGAAAGAAGAGTTGATGCATGAGTTCTATGTATCAAAGTGGACAGTGCATCCTAGTTTGACTAAGATGTATCATGATCTTCATAGAAAGAATTTCTATCTATGAATAAAGAAAGATATTGCGGGTTTAGTGGTGTGATGACTTTCCTGTCAGCATGTGACAGCTGAGCACCAGTGCCTAGGTGAGTTTTATGTTCAAGATATAACATAGAATAATGATATATATTGGGTAGTGGTAGATCGATTGACTAAGGTGGACCATTTATTTCCGATGCAAAAGAATTACACAGTTGATTAGTTTGGTGAGTTATTTGTTCAAGAGATAGTGTGGTCTCATTGTGTGTCGAGAACTATAGTTTCAGATCATGATCCACATTTCACATCAAGCTTCTAGTAGGGATTAAAAAAGGCACTTGGGACCCAATTGTTTTTGAATATGGATTATCACCTGAAATAATAAGGGAAGTTAGTGTGTACGATTCAAGTGCTAGATAAAATGTTAAGATATTGTGCCCTGGATTTAGGCAATTCATGAGAAAAATATTTATCTCTTGTTGAGTTTTCCTACAATCATGGTTTTTAGTAAATTATTCATATGGAACCATTTTAGTAACACCATAGGATACTGCTTCGAACTTTACTTTTCTTGTTAGAGGCAAGAGAGTCTGAGTTGTTGGGAATAAGCATCATAAAAGAGATATAAGAAATCGTTCAATTGATTGAAAAGAAAACTATAGTGGCTCAGAGTAGACATAATATATAAGAAAATTGGCATCATAGACCTCTTTATTTTATTGTGGGTGATAGTTTTTTTCTTTGGTTGTAACCATGGTTGATTCCCCATCGAATTCAGAAGTAGGGAAAGTTGGAGCCTCGGTATGTGGAGCTGTTTGAGAATGTGGAGAGTATTGGACTAGTAGATTACCCATTATCTCTTACATAGTATTATAGTGTAATTCATGATATATTTCATGTTTTATAACTTCAGTAGTACCACTTTTATCCATATCATGTTATTAATGTTGATGATTTCAAGCTTGAGGCAAATGCATCCTTTAAGGAGCATCCGATTTGTACATTGGATTGTAGTGAGAAGGATTTCATGGTGAAATATTGTGCCCCCAATTTGAGTTTTATGGAAATAAGGAAACATTCAAGAAGGAACATGGGAGTGATAATGAGATATACATGCATAGTGTCTGGATTACTATTCTTTGGAATCTTAGTAATGCTCTGAAAGAGTGGCTCAAGGATGATCTGTTATAAGATACGGAGTTTATAAGATCCCAAAAATCATTAATGTATTTATTTATTAAAATTTTGGTTTCAATAAATTTTTTTAATGAAATTATAACAAGAAGTATGAGGGACCTTGGGGGTGTCTAGTGGGTTTCATAAATGAAAAGAAGGAAAACCGAGGAATCCTGCGTAAGGAACATGGTTTAAGGACGGTTAAGTAAACTCAATGGCATGTCCAGGTAAATCATGAAATCTTCGATAATTGAATATCACATGGATAGAACACTATTTTTTAAACTATTTGATCGAACGGGGTAACCATGTGACCCAAATCCCCTCAAATCGTGTCTTCTGCATAGTTTTAACATGGTTTGGAAAACCATACAGGTAAACCATTCAACCCTGTAAAAGTTGTAAAAATCACAATACATTCCCTATGTGATATTAATTATTCTCTATAATTTCTACCCTTAGTTCTTAACAAGAACCCTAGTGAAAAAAAGAACCCTAAAGGGATTAAAAGGGTTGATATCCCTCATTTCTTAGTCATTTGGAGTGTGTTAATTGGAAACTGATCCTCTGGGTAAGTTTAATATCCTCTTTTCTTCCCTTTTCTAGATTTGGGTCATTATCATTGGATATATTGTTCCAAATCTATAAAAACCCCTTTTCTAGGGAAATATATAGTGATACATAAATATGTGTTTGAATCTGGATCTAATACCACTTTTAAGAGTGTTTTCTCCAATTGATTCGAGGTAGGTGGTCGACAAGCTAAATATAGTAGTTTCATTGTAGATTTGTACATGTTTGGTTTGTCCTTGGTTATATAATATTGTCCATTTGATGAATTTTTTTATATTTGGTAAAATAGGTGTCTAAATGGTTAATAGAAACCCTCATGGTTCTCATGGGACACATGAAGGATGATTTGATCGATATAAGACACCAATGGGGTGCACCGACTATCCGGGACCTAAGAATTGGTCAGACACATTCTATGTCAATGTGTGATAATGTATATTCCTTGATGAACATATTGATATGGTGGTAGTGTACCTAGAATTTATAATGGCTTAAGGGGATGTTTGGAATAGAATATATGCGGGTTAATGGAGTTAATTGTGGTCATGACATGTGACTTATGAGTTATGTTAGTAATTCCTTAGTGAGTTAGTGTATATTAAATGGTGAATATCTTAAATAGGTAATGGAATATGAAGTGAGATATATTTAAATTGGATTTCACAAGGGAATTGATGAATTTTTGAAATTGGTTGATATAAGGGAATTATTCAATATGCTTAGTGGGATAGACATAAGAATTGGAATTGAGATAAAAGGGATATGTAATGTAAATGAAAATTTGGATAATGGTTCATGGAATAGAATTAATTCCCATGTTGATTGTTAGGGATTATGATTTTTTGTTTATTTTTTGTATTTGGTTGTGATATAGTTTTTATGTGGTGAATTAATGAATAAGCTTGTTCACACGTCTTTGGGTATGGGATAAAGTACTAAGGCTCCTCCCATATGATGATTTAGAATTATGATATAAAATCCACACACAATGCATGGGTTTGGGAAGGGGATAGATCTCTATTCCACTAATGGTTTCATAACTCCAAGACTGAGACTTCAAGGAGTGGATATTGTGTTTTTTGTGATGTGTTATCCCTAGTGAGATATGAACTTGACTTATTCCATTATGCAGAATCATGAATTCCTTGAATCATTATGTGACAGATGTAAATAAAAACCCAAGTATTTCTTATTTATGATGAAATTAGTAATGAATAATTCGAAAATAATGAATTTTTCTCTATGGTTATTAATGGAAAGGTAAATATTCTTAACTGGTGGAAAATTAACTGTCTTATATTTAATAATCATTCATTTAATACCTATGTGCACTAGTTTTTTAGATTTTATATTTTGTAGACACCACTGGTGGTAGCCTACATAGTTGTACTCACACACTGATCAGGTATCCATTGGGTACCAGAGCAGATTTCATGCTTTCAGGTTAGGAGAGAGGTAAATTCATTGTTCTTGGGAGTTGAGTTAGGACTGAGAGGTACATGGATGAGGTTCTGGACATGGAGTCAGTACCATTTTTGGGATTCCAATATTTTCATTTACATTGTGTTTTGTTCACTCGGCATTGTAGCATGGAAGGACATATTTACTGTTAGTTGTGTTTAGTATCTAATTTTTGTAAGATGGTTATTTATGGACGTTCATTGGTCATTGTATGTTGTTTATGTTATTATTTTAATGTTATCTTGTGGGTTAATAAGGTAATGATGGCATAGTGTTCCCAATTGACTTCTAGACCAAAAACTACTAGTCGGAAACCACTGGAATATGAGGAGGCATGATTGAGGTTATGCAGTGACCTAACTCGAGGCACCGGTTTAGAGGATACTGGGCCAGTGACGTTACAAATACACTAGAATGAACATTCCAATAAAACATCCCAAAATAAAATGGAACTCTAATAGCTCCTAAAAAATCACTATTTGAACCAAGTTCCCACACCACATCCCAACACATCCCAAAAAAATACCAATCAAATGTCCAAATAGTAGGTTCAAATACCAGTAACTTGTGAGAAAAAATAAGAGTTGTAGAACCACACACACACAAACACCATTGTATATATAGGTTGTGACCCAAACATGACTAGTATGATTTTAAAAAATGATCTATGATTTTAATTCCATATTATACGTTATAATTCTATTTTGATCATAATTAATAAAATAGAATTTTCTCATGATCAAGGATAAAATTAAAACATGATGCTTTAAGATTTTCATTCTAAAACTATGGTAAAACATTTTTTATAAGAAACGACCAATTTTTTTTCCAAAACCCATAGTTTTAAACCCATAAAAAAATAAAGGTTTTACTTTAAAACACAATTAGAACCATGATAAGTGAAATTTTAAATCTATAAACAATCGTGATATTTCTTTCTCATTTTACATAACCTTTCTCAGTGGAATTTTTTTTAACAAAAATCAAATTAAATTTTAAAACCACAAATTCCATTTCATTTAAAAAAATATTTTAAAGTAAACCAAATTCAAAAAAAAATGAAAAAATGAATGAAAAATATTTCTATGGAATAAAATAAAAAAATAACGAAAATGTAGTTTCACGCAATAAAAAGTTAAAGGATACAAATGACGTATAAGAATTAGGATCCCCTAAATCATACATATATGGACATGAGAATCATGAAAATCACACCTGGCTATAAAATTAATGATATTTGAATTAGACTCATCAAATCAAATATATCTTGGGTCACCATATATAACATTATAACATAACTCCCAACAACACATGGGAAAACCAAATATAAAACAAAAACCCTTCAGAGGTTATAACCTTCCAGAGGAATTATTTTTCCTAGAAAAACTAAGCTTGCGTACCACACATCCACAACTTATTGGTATCTAGCTATTATTCCCATTATATATTAAAAAATGGTTGATAAAAAATGGAATTTTATCATCACACAAATTAAAATTTAATGAAAAAACTAAAAAACCTCATCTCACCTATAATTCCAAAACATTAAGTAGAATCTTTCACATACATGTATAAGGATCCATAATAAATACCCCATAAGGCCCAAAACAAAACAAAAACAATGTGATTGATATTGAGGAAAATAACAATTTCAAAACAACTCTTTTAAATAGTGTGATGATCATGATTTTGAAAAAAACCACTTACAATACCAAGCTATTTAAATTGATTTAAACACAAAACATAAAAATATATTTTGAGTTAACTAATACCAGGAATACCCTTGAAATTACCCATTTCCCTTTATAATCACATTAAAAAATTATAAGACTAAAAAGATATAAATCATTGATTTTGGGTCAACACCAAATAATCAAGTAATCCATTACATTTAAATATAAAAATAATCTCTCAAAATCAACATGGGTCAAACACCATTCTGAAACATTTAAATTCCATTAAAATTACCACTGGGGAATTTTATCAAACACGTACCATGTCACAAGTCTATGAAAGGTGATAAAACATTCTTCAAACCATTTCAAAATCCACATGAAAAATAAATATATGCATAATTTGGAATAAATGTTTTTTAATTCATTCCCTCATTTCATAGAATGTAATATAATAGATCATCACAAAAAATTGTACCTCTTTAAATAATAAACTCATTGTAATACATCACCTATGATAAATAATTCAAAACCAAGCATTAAGAAACTCCCCACATCCCATAAAATTTAAAACCTCCTTGACTAGAATCATCATGATTCATAAAATTTACCCACATAGTAATTATGATTTTTAGGTGGAAAGAAAATTTGATATAATGGAGATGGGAATAAGAGAGAAAATTAAGAGGAAGGGAACTACACAAAAATACACTTTAAATGGAAAGAAACAACATTGGGATAAAATGTAGAGCGTGAAAAGAATATCCCCCTCAAAAACCCATGATCAACTAAATCAAAATGGGATAAAGGGAGACCAAAAATCATGTTATACATGTAGGGAAAAATGAAAAATCACTTTTAGTGAATCTAGGAAGACCATAATTTTTTTTCGCATAGTTTTACAAACTATGTTCTAACTATGTAAGGCCCACTCGAACACACCTTAATTCAAACATTGTTTGGTTACAAAATTTACCAAATGATATGTAAACTGTGAAAAAAATAAAATGTATAAAATTTCACCACAATTCATAACAACCTGTAGGATTTCATCTAGTTATTTTTTAAGTCAGGAACCATCCACCCATTCCAAAAAAGGACTGCATAGTTTTCCCTAGGTTCCACACGATTTACACATAACTATGTTCTAACCATGTAGACAACCCATGAACTAAAAGATGATTAAAAATCTCTTCATAAGGTTAGTGACATGGTTTACCCTAAATTGTATTCACTAAACACAAAAGATAAGGGAATTCTTAGATTTTAAAAGTTTTAAATTGAACTATATGTTTTTTAAATTTACCAAAATAATATATAAGTAATAAAGAAATAGTGACATGATGGTGTTACAATTCTCCCCATCATGCCAATTATTTCCCCTAAAAATTAATTAAAAATTGTAGTATCATTGAAAATCAAAAACTTCCACATTTGAACATGAGAATTGGTTTAAATAATATAAAAATTAAACACTACACAAACCAAAAATTCCTAAAAACCAATAAATAGGATATTTAAGAATAAAAAAAATCATAAAAAATATATGATATCAGTACCATATTACTCCAATATCTACGAAAAAAGATACATAACATAGGTCTCCCCACCATTTTTAATTAATTTAAAATGGTAAAAAAATGGATAGGTAGACATAATGAAATGAATACAACCTAAAAATCCTTGTTTCTGATAATAATAAAATGAAATTATAATGTTCCACCAAATATAAGAAACTACAATGAAAAATAGCTCAAATAGTCCTAAGAGAAAATATCCTTCAGTGGCTCACCCAAAACATCACAAAACATGGTCACAAACATAACACATCCCAATGTAATCGATGACGCACAACCGATCATGAACATGCATCAACATGGAAAAACATAGTTCCACCCTAGGTCTTGAGACTACATAAAAGGGTAATTTGCAACCAAAATTGAATATCACTTACTATTAAGTATCCTGGTAGAAAATTGATATCTCAGTAACACCCAAGACTAACTGAAAACAATCCCCCTCCTCTATGTTTACTCACCCACACCAATTGAAGACCCATGTTACTAATAAAACAACATAAACCAATGGTCCAAACCACAAAACAATGAAAACAGGTGTCATAAAAATATATGGCATGATCATCCCAAAACAACCACTTCTCGCACATGAGAGAAATCCAAAGTTAACCTAATGGATTCAACAAACATTTTTAACTCAAAACCTCAAAAACACTAATATTTTTTAGAATGAGTACCCACATATACCAAAATCCAAATATGTACCACATTTAAAACTCTACACACACCATCTCTATATCAGACCAATAATGGTTAACCTTATAATATCCTCAAAAAGTGCAATAAAAAATTAACATTCACTCACTCCAAAAGATAAATCAATAAATCAGTGACTTACCCCACCAACATTATCTTATAATAATTACACTTATCAATAATCATCTCAAATAGTATTGAAAAATTAATTGAAACATAAAGTTATTGAAAAATGAAATCTGTCACTATATTAAGAGTCGTAGAAATACCAACTGCTAAATGTGGTATACTCAAGGAACAAGATGACTCTCCCAAAAACTGGTCATCCAAACATACAGGCTTCTCAACTATCATAAAACATTTTTATGAGGTATAATATAGATATAATGAAACATAAATCCATCTAATTAATCCCTCCCAAACTGAATGAACTAGTCCTAAACCACACGAAGGGAAAAAACCAAATTTACCCAATAAATAAGTCAAAACACTTTCCAAAATCTCGATACACTGAAACCCACCACATTCTTTAAGAATGACAAACACTTTTCCTAGAAACAAATATGATTTTGAAACACCCAATCATTTGAAAACATTATAATTTATTTGAAAATCCAATCATCCCTTAGGGAATTTTTAAACAATTACCCAACTTTCAAAACAATTATTTCCTCTTTAAAATGAGGAACCCACTTTTATTTTGAAACACAACACCCATTTTACAAAATTTCAATTTTTTTTGGATATACATGATAAAATTTGATACCTTTGGAAACAACCACAAGAGGGTTAAAATCATTTCCAAATAAAAAACTAAATTGGTTTTAAACACTAAAATACCTTACTTAATACATTATCAAATACAAAATTTTTAAAAAATCATGAAAATAATATTTTTTAGAAACAAACTCTAAGAAATTATTTCAATTATGAAATCATTTATCATAAAATATCCCATTTTCAGATAGAAAATTAGTTTTACTAAAAAATACATAAATAAAAAACACGTTAAATCCAATCAGAATCCAAATTCCTATACCAATATATCTCAATACACCCTTAAATTTACATCCATAAATGGTAATCACCATATTTTATCTAAATATCACTAAAAAATGGGATGTAGGAACATTCCTGACTCAAACACATGGTTTTATTGGCCACTGAATAGTAATCCAATAATTACTGATTTTTTTCCATGACCAAGTGTTTAGTTACATCAATGTTTACTAGGTCTAGTTATCTAGTATAATTCCACTAATCTTTTTTTTGAATTTCACCCCAAAATGAAATGATAACCCAAGGAAAATCCTATAATTCAAATGAGGATCAAAACCCACAAATCTCAAATTTCAATCAAACATGAATAATAAAACACAATATAAATCTCACTATCCATGGTAACACAAGCATAATAATGATATTTGGTGATAATGTAGCCATTAATCACTATCCATTAGTGTTTTAGTAGAAATACATAATACATTAGACCATGAAAGATCAAAAAATGGTTATTCTAAGAACCATACCCCTATTGAGAATCCAAGGATCCTAATACCTTTATAATGAATCAAGACAGGCTAACCCGACACATCATCCAAACAGGCTCGCCAATAGTATTGATGCATGTTCCTAATCAGTGTGGGTAGGAAACTAATTCCAATGTATCAATGACATACATGTGGGAATCATTCTAACCTATAATAAAAATATAAACCATTAGTATAAAATACTATTAAATTGGAATGATATAAATAGGCATTGGAAATCCATGAAAATAAAATAAGAAGATAGAAATATAGCAACAATAAAAATTTGGAATAATGAAATATACATCCTTCTATAATAACAAATTGGATACATTGAATAAAACATAGTGGTAGGAAAATATTTAAATAGATCATGGTTGAGCATACTAATACAACATCCCAAAATAAAATATAACCCCAAAAACTCCACCGAAACCACCACATGAAAAAAAGTAACTCACCACATCCCAATACATCTAAAAATAGACTAATGAAGAACTCACAAAATGGAAAAAATATCATGGATCCAAAGAGAAAGAATAAGTCGTATACAGACACAAACATATGTGTATGTGCAGTGTGAGAGAGAAAAATTCCTAAAAGCATTTCACCAAAGTATATTTGTGTTTAATATAATATTTAATTCCAAAAATTATAGCTTAACAATATGTAACATCCCCGAACCGGAAGCTACTAAACCGGTGCTCCGAGCCGGGTGGTTATTTGACCTTAAGCGCACCTCCCAATACGCCAAAGCCTGCCGACTAGCAGCGGGGGTCTCTGTATTCAAGTGGGGAGACTATACCCCCTTCTTATCAGAGTAATCCACAACAGAATAAACCAAATAGCAGAAACAATAACCAACAAAAAAGGAACATGTATAACAAAAATTTCCAACAGTAAACATGCTAGGACATACTAAAGGTGCAAGAGTGAACACAACCCAAAATAAGGACAACGACCAAAATCCCCAAAATGGTCCCGACTCTCTGTCCGAATCCTCCCCCAAGTGATACCCATGTCCAATCAACTATCTAGCAAGGAATGTTTCCCATATCTTGACCTACAACCATGAAGTCTACTCGGGTACCCAATGGCGGCCCGAGCAGGGTGTGAGTACAACTCAGTAGGCCACCACCAACGGTGTCTACAAAATATCCAGTATAAACAGATAGTGCATGAAAAAGGAATATGAATGATAATTTTTAAGTAATTATTTAAGGCACCATTAACTAGTTCATAGCCAAATCCATTGCCACTTCCATTACCATTGATTCCACACTATTTACCATCACTTACTATTTCATCACATTTCCATGGGTTAATCACATATATTATGTGTAACACCATGAGATTTTATGAGATATATTATTTTTAATTTCTTTTATGTCTTCTATTATACACTACACCAAGATTAACTTGTACTATATGTAATACCGTATTAGCTTGCAGTATACGCAACACTATTCTTGGCTCGTGTTAAACACAATTTCAAGTTCGATCTGTGGAAATTATTCTACGCAACATTAAGTATAGATTTTGTTTAACGTATAAATGAAATACGTTTTGATTATCTTATACGCAACACCAAATGGAGATTACACTACACACAGCCCTGACTTGGCGTGCATTACACGCAATCAAGACCTTCCTCGATAGCGTGTGTTGTACGCAATACCGAGTTTCACTATAAGATATATTATTATAACATTATTATGAACTAGCTGTAATGAATAGTAGTACCCACTTTTTGAAATTTTATAAATATTATCTTTCAAAATGGACTTCATTTTTTTATTAGAAATATAAAAATTATCCTAGGGTCAATTTTTGGTATTTATCTGAAAACTTTCAATTTTTTATGAATAGTGAAAATGCTAGGATACTATTTAAAAACCGACTTTTTATTTAAGTAATTATTTATTTTATTTAAATTAATTTAAGTCAAAATTGATGCATAATATCTATATAAGTTCAATGTAATTCATTGGAGTCATTTTATAATAATTTTTGATCTATAAAAATTTTATTTAACTTTTCACCGTCTTTTACCCACCTCCTTGGAGAATTTGAAAATTTACATAAAACATAATTTTACCACTTTTGTGAGTGGAATTTCAAAAATCTGAGAGACAAGGTTTATATCAAGGAGTAAAATGTGGTTCAATAAGATGAAAATAATTTTTTGTGAATATTAACTTTTTACTTTTATTTACCATAGTTAAAAGTAAATAGGGCAATTAAGGGTAAAACTGATATTATTATTACCCTAACACATGTCCAAATTCTATTGGGTAAGTTTAATTCGACCAAAAACAACCTTAGAAATAAAATATTATCATTTTGGTCCTCTTGGATTAGATTAGGACATTTAATATTATTATATTTAAAGAAGAGTTAAAATAGTTAAAATCAATGTTTAATAACAAAAACATTTTTAATATTAGGTTATACATAAGATAAATTCAACTATAAATATTCATTACAAAGATAAAAATATTTCCTAAATAATGGTATTTTATTTATAATTTTTAGACCTTAAATAATTTAATTTATTTATGACATAATGATGATGCAGTAATTAACTTATTAATGAAATATTAACATAATTGATGTTATAAATAACCAAATAAATGTAATTTGAGACTTTTTATAAATTACACTAATTTTTTAGGTTAATATGATATGTTAGTATTGATTTAATTAACGCTTTTCGAACAAATCATGTGTTAATGATTTTTACAAAAATCAATTACCAAATAGTGTCAAAATTGACATAAAATAGTTTTCAAAACAAATATTATATTATTAATTGTTATTATATTCCTAAAAATCTAAGGTTCGGCCACATTACTTAGATAAGGTTATATACGTTAATAATGAACCACTTGGGGTTCTTTTGCCTTGTTATAGTATGTTTATTAACCATATAGTGTAAGAATACAAGAAGACACAGTAAAAGTTAACTTATTTAACTTGGAGTTAAATCTAACTGATAAGGTTAAAAAGTAACCTAAAATTGTCTAAAACCTATTGGTTGAGAGGATTTCGACCCATACCCACTTTATCTTATAAATAAATCAATTTTGAGCTATTATAAACTGAATATGACTTTATTGTAAAATAATAATTTATGTTTTTCCTAAGGTGCCCCTCTCCTCCCTTATAAAAGGGCACCTCCTCCCTCGTCTATTTACAGAAGTTTGAGCTTTAAAGCTTGGAAAAACCCTGACCATTTGCATTATAAACATCCCTATAAACATTATAGAGGTTATGGTATCCTCAAATGACTCTAGTGCCTTAAGAGGAAGCTTAAAAGAGGTGCGTCGAAGAAGAGGTAATCTCTTATACCGATTATTTCAAGTTTTCTTTCTTCTTCAACTTCTTCTTATTTAGTTGTTTCATTATAAATTAATAACATCAGTGTCACTAGTATACTTATATGTTATTATAAATATGAAAAAACCCTATTTAACCATCTATCCATCCTACGAAAAACAAAATCACAGCGCGTGCGTATGTACGGAATACCGTCTCCACGCCGTGGTGTAATATGTTTTTCCACCATCACCTTACTTGGATGGGTATAATGGTATAAAGAAAAACTATATTTGGTTATTATAACATCATACTGATTCTAAGATATAATATCATCCACTCCAATTCCATTCATCAATTATGGGAACGATATCATCACTCGTGCGTACGTACGGATTACCGTCTCCACGACGCGATGAGATTCATTCTCCATGTTAACCACTCAAGAATGATTATAAAGTATATATAAGGTATAATAATGAAATATATGACATTCTAAAGATACTGTATTTATTTATGTATATATATATGTCATCTACTTACTTCCATTCAAGTCAATAGGGAGAAGAAAACAACGTTCATGCGTACGTACAGCCAACCGTCTTGATGAACGGTGTATTTCTTTCCATTTATCGATATATTATATATATGTATATTCTGAATATATATAATATATAAATCAGGTTTTACATTCTAGAAGTATTTAATCATGATCTAGTAATCATATTAATAATTTCAAGTCAAAACACGGACAATAAATGAAACGATTTTACCCCAAACGCTACTTTAACATGAATTTACAAAAGAACGGGTAATATAAAGTGATAAGTGAACCATATATGATATCATAACAGGGAATATGATTCTGTAATAAGTAAATGACATTATTTAAATCCTTATACAGGAGGTTAGGATACATATGAAGCATATCAGACATAAGGTAAGGGATAACTTTTCCAATCTCGTTTTTATCCGAGATTGTTTATTCGTAAGTATTTTCTGGGGTTATTGTTATCATCCATGCCCATGTTTTCTAAAAATGTCTTAATGTATGTTTAAATTCCTTTTTAACCATTTTTTAAATTTACCACAAGCTATTAAAGGAATCTTACTACTTTTACCACACGAGGAACTTTTTGACTTTTCCGACAAAAGTACGAGGAGAATGTTTTTTAACTTATACGACATGAATGGATTTTTTATGGTTTCATAACACGTTATTTTCATAAATTTTACTCTACATGATTTTATGGTTATTTTTAATAAAATACTTTTCTTTTAAAATGGCGTGGCATTTTGTGAAAAGAGAATGATTTTTAAGAAGAAAGGATATTTTCCTCAAGAATTATTTTCAAGTGTTTTATCCAAACCATTTTCCATCTAAGATGACATTATTTCATATGTGTATGTTTCAAGTATAATATTTCTATGATTTACATGGTTTCAATTCTCTTATGATGAAATGATATCCATTTTTTTACATGGATTATGTTATGATGGTATGATGATTATGAAACCCATTTTATTCTTTGGTTTATGATGAGTGATTTATGTTTATGTTGTGGCACATGTAATAATGATTTCATTACGAGATGGGTGGGACCTATATCTCCCTCCAATGAATTGGGTAAAGATTTATATCTCATGAGATAGAAATGGATGGAATGGTAAGTTAATCCGGTTCAGTGATACAGGACTGGAATGAGGAGTGAACTCGATTCAGAAAGGGACTTTGTCCACTAAGATGGTCTTGGCAGCAATGCCTTGGCTACTATGGAAATCATATGATGTGCTTAATGGTTTTCCACAATTACATGATTTATTACCATGCTATTTTATCATTATTGATGTTCCATTATGATCTATTCCTTACGTACTGCCATGTTTTATGTCATCACTCAAGAATTTGATGTTTAAACATTATGTTCATGTTTTTATGTTCAAATGTGTATGGTTTGTTTTATTTTCTCCATGCTTACCCTTACTGAGCATTTGAGATCACCATTTATATGTTTTCATTTCCCTAGGATATAAATAAAGGTTTTAGGTAAGAAAAACGGGGAATATCTTTATGAGAGATGTTGAAGATCTTTCATCATGATTGGAAGATTATATTTTGAGTTTCCAAAGACACTAAACTATTACGGTCCTTGTGTGTCTGTGTTTGTTATGTATTAAGTATTCCTCAAAAGTAATGTAATGTCCATGTACGTCAAGATTTGGGTCTCTATAGTTGGTATAAGTATAGGTTACAGTCCTAGAATTATGATAACGATCATGAATAACCTAGGATTAAACCTATGATGTCAGAGAATGAAAGTATTCCCCTGGATTATTTTGTTCTCCTAGAATGATTTTTTCCTCTCACACTATTATTTTTGGGTTTTATAAAATGTCTGGAAACCAGAAGATTCATGTTAATGGAGAATATGATGGACAATGGAATGATATTCTTCATTATTAAAAAAATGAAATGGGATTTGGAAGGAGAAACATCATTATTATTCCTAATCAGCAATCTCATAATATGATCAATAATCTCAACTTTGGTAAGTTTCCTAACTCATTTAATAAGAGAAAGAAAGAGTTTCATGATGATCATAGAGGAAAGAATGTTCAATTTTCCTCATGTGAATCATTTGGGAAGAGACATCAAGGAGAATGTTTCAAAGGAACTGGAAGATGCTTTGGGTGTGGAAAAGAAGGACAAAAAGATAGTAATTTCAAAGGAAAAGGATCAGTTAACACCATGGACAAGGATAATGGTATTCCTAATACAAAAAAAATGGTTAAATGTTTTAAATGTGGAATGTACAAGCATTATGAAAACCAATGCCCTAAGGGAAAGTCTCATGAAGAGAATCAGCATGGTCATATGGGTAGTATTTATGTTGTTGATGATGAAGAGACTACAAATGATATGTGAGATGAAAGAATTGTTGAAGCTCGATCAATGGTTTAAGATGGTAGGGGAATGATCAAGAGTTATGTTGTATAGGTAATGGTACTATGGAATAAAGACACATCTAATGATTTTTACACTATTGTTTTTCCTAAAGTATTTGAAAGTATATGTTGAATGGTACTGGTAACCATGAAAGGTTATTCAAGATATTTTTGGAAAGTATATGATATGCGCATAATTAAGGGATAATGATATAATGGGATATTTGATAGTATTAATGTGCTCATGAATGATATAAGGACAAAGTTATATAATGGTTTGAGTATATAGAAATTTTGGGATTTTTGTATGTTGAAAGGGTTAACTTTTGACAGCATTCATGTATTCACTAAGGTTCAATGGATATTCATTTTTCAAGAGAATACATGATTAAGGAATTCAAATGTTTGGAATGTGACCAACAAGATATATCTTATGATATATGAGGAATAAATGATGGTATTCACGTGCTTGTTATGTGACCTTTCAAGTAATCGTTTTCATTATACTATGAGATTGGACGGATGTATTTTGGATAAGACTAAAGATTGGAATGGATTATGTTGGACATCAGATAGTATTATTTAAGGATAGTACTTTTTTTTATATTATTTATGGAATGTTATAATAGTATAGTTTTAGAAAAAGGACAACCTGTAGAATGGGTGACAACCCATCGCGTCAGACAAGGCTATGGGAATCGAATCCACAACTGAAGATCGACAGGACTTTATTGCATGCCACTAGCTTACAGGAAGTCCCTGGTTAGTAGAAACTAGTTTTATTATATTAATTAGTATGATATATGAAGTATAAGTCCATTTTAGGAACCAAATATGATTAATCTCACTATAGATGGACTTATGTATATTTGATAACTTTTGTTAACCTTTTGTTTGAGATAGATGGAATGACCTATCATTATATCGCATGATCTACTAACACTTCACAGAAGACAAATTCAACTTCATTTCTTTAAGTGATGAAGTGGAAATTCTTCAAGGCACAAACAATAGTGAGAATGTACCAAAATCAAATAAGTATTTCTTCTAATTCAAAATTTTCAACTTTAGGGAAATGATATTGAAAACCAAAAATGTTGTCCTAGTGCTCTTATATCTAATGAATCAGATGGTACCTTAGATCATCACAAATTTATGGCTTTGTGATTGTTGTCTTTTTAATATCCATGTCCTCTACCACTCTCCATCAGAACCTGATGGTTAGATTTCTCTTCTATATCCATATTTTCACCTATGTTCTCCTATATGGAAACCAAGTGATGAGTTAATTTGGGTAACCGTTATGTTTCATACTTCAATTTTTAAAATTAAGTTTTAGTATTCCTTTTTATGATGTGGGTTTCTATGAAAGAATCATTCAAGTAGTAAACCATTTATAACCCCGACGAATTTCGAGGGAAAAATTCATTTTAAGGGGGGTAGAATGTAAAACCCCGAGATTTTATGAGATATATTATTTTTAATTTCTTTGATGTCTTCTATTATAAACTACACCAAGATTAGCTTGTACTATATGCAACACTATATTAGCTTGCAGTATATGCAACACTATTCTCGGCTCGTGTTACACACAATTTCAAGTTCGTTTTGTGGAAATTATTCTACGCAACATTAAGTACATATTTTTTTAACGTATAAATGAAATAATTTTTGATTATATTATATGCAACAAAAAACAGAGCTTTAACTAGACACATCCCTGACTTGGCTTGCATTACACGCAATCAAGACCTTCCTCAATAGCATGTGTAGTACGCAATACCGAGTTTCACTAAATGAGATATTATTATAATATTATTATGAACTAGCCATTATGAATAGTAATAACCACTTTTTGAAATTTTATAAATTTTATCTTTCAAAATAGACTTCATTTTTGGATTTGGAATATTGAAATTAGCCTAGGGTCAATTTTTGGTATTTTTTAGAAGACTTTCAATATTTGATGAATAGTGAAAACACTATTACTATTTAAAAACCAAATTTTTATTTAAATAATTACTTATTTTATTTAAATTTATTTTAGGTCAAAATTGATACATAATACCAATATAAGTTCAATGTAATTCATTGGAGTCATTTTATAATAATTTTAGTTATATAGAAATTTTATTTAACTTTTCACCGTCTTTTACCCACCTCCTAGGAGATTTTGAAAATTTACATAAAACTTAATTTTACCGCTTCTGTGAGTGGAATTTCGAAAATATGAGATACATGCTTAATATCAAGGAGTAAAATGTGGTTCAATAAGATAAAAATAATTTTTGGTGAATAGTAACTTTTTACTTTTATTACCACAGTTAAAAGTAAATAGGGTAATTAAGGGTAAAAATGATATTAATATTACCCTAAAACATGTAAAAATTCTATTGGATAAGTGTAATTCGACCAAAAACAACCTTAGAAATAAAATATTATCATTTAGGTCCACTTGGATTAGATTAGTACATTTATTATTATTTTATTTAAAGAAGAGTTAAAATAGTTAAATTCAAAAGTTAATAACTAAATCATTTATAATATAGGGTTATACATAAGATAAATTCGACTATAAATATTAATTAGAAAGATAAAAATATTTTGTACATAATGGTATTTTATTTATAATTTTTAGGCATAAAATAATGTAATTTATTTATGACACAATGATGATGCAGTAATTACCTTATTAATGAAATATTAATATAATTGATGTTATAAATACTGAAATAAATGTAATTGGAGACTTTTTATAAATTCCTATAATTTTTAGGTTAATATGACATGTCATTATTGATTTAATTAACTTTGTTCTAACTAATCATTCTGTTATGATTTTTTCAAAAATCAATTACCAAATAGTGTCAAAATTGACATAAAATAGTTCTCAAAACAAATATTATATTATTAGTTGTTATTCTATTCTTAAAAATCTAATGTTCTAACAAATTACATAGATAAGGTTATATATATTAATAATGAACCACTTGGGGTTCTTTTGGATTGTAATAGTATGTTTATTAACCATATAGTGTAAGGAAACAAGAAGACACATTAAAAGTTATATTATTTAACTTAGAGTTAAATCTAAATGATAAGGTTAAAATAGTAACCTAAACTTGTCTAAAACCTATTTTTTGAGAGTATTTAGACCCATACCCACTTTAGATTCTAAAAAAATTAATTGGGAGCTATTATAAACCGAAATTACTTTATTATAAAATAATATTTTAAGATTTTCCTAAGGTGCCCCTCTCCTCCCTTATAAAAGGGCACCTCCTACATCTTCTCTTTACACAAGTTTCAGCTTTCAAGATCGTCCATACCCTGACCATTTCCCTTCTCAACTTCCCTATAAATATTATATAGGTTCTGTTCTCCTCAAAAGACCAACTCTAGTTCCTTAAGAGGAAGCTTAAAAGAGGTGCGTCGAAGAAGAGGTAATCTCTTTTACCGATTATTTCAAGTTTTCTTTCTTCTTAAACTTATTATTCTTTATATGTTTAATTATAAAGTAATAACATCAGAGTCACTAATATAATAATATGTTATTATAAATATGAAACAGGCCCATTTAACCATCTATCCATCCTATGGAAAATGAAATCACCGCGTGTGCGTACGTACGGAATACCGTCTGCATGCCGTGGTGTAATATGTTTTTCCACCACCACCTTACTTGGATGGGTATAATGGTATAAAGAAAAACTATATATGGTTATTATAAAGTCATAATAATTCTGAGATACTATATCATCCACTCCAATTCTATTCAACAATTATGGGAACTATATCATCGCTCGTGCGTACGTACGGATTACCGTCTCCACGATGCGATGAGATTCATTATCCATGTTAACCACTCAAGAATGATTACAATGTCTATATAATGAATAATAATGAAATACATGGCATGATAAAGCTACTGTATTTATGTGTATATATATATATATCATCTACTTACTTCCATTCAAGTCAATAAGGAAAAGAAAACAACGTTCATGCGTACGTACGGCCTACCGTCTCCATGAACAATGTATTTCTTTCCATTTATCGATCTATTATATATATATATATATATATATATATTCTGAATATATACTATATATAAATCATGTTTTACATTCTGGAAGTATGTAATCATGATCTAAGTAATTATATGAATAATTACAAGTCAAAACAAGGACGATAAATGAAACGATTTTACCCAAAACACTACTTTAACATGAATTTACAAAAGAACGGGTAATATAAAGTCACAAGTGGACAATATATGATATCATAAAAATGAATATGATTCTATAATAAGTCAATGAAATCATTTAAATCATTATATAGGAGGTTCAGATTCATACGAAGCATATCAGACATATGGTATGGGATAACTTTTCCAATCTCGTTTTATCCGAGATTGTTTATTCGTAAGTATTTGGTGGGGTTATTGTTATCATCCATGACCATGTTTTCTAAAAAAAAATTCATTTATTTTTAATTTCCTTTTTACCAATTTTTGAAATTTACCACATTTTATGAAATGAATCTTATTTTTTTTACCATATGAGGAACTTTTTGACTTTTCTGAAAAAAGTACAAGGAGAATGTTTTTTTAACTTATATGGAATGAACAGATTTTTTACGGTTTCATAACACCTTATTTTCATAAAGTTTAATCTACAAGATTTCATGGTTATTTTCAATAAAATCATTTTCTTTTAAAATGGAATGGCATTTTGTGAAAAGAAAATTATTTTTAAGAAGAAAGGATATTTTCCTCAAGAATTCTTTTCAAGTGTTTTATCAAAACCATTTTCCATCTAAGATGACATTATTTCAATTTTGAATGTTTCAAGTATAATATTTATATGATTTACATGGTTTCAATTCTCTTGTGATGAAATGATATCCATTTGTTTTATATGGATTATGTTATGATGAGAAGATGATTATGAAACCCATTTTATTCTTTGGGTTATGATGAATGATTTATGTTTATGTTGTGGAACATGTAATAATGATGTCATTATGAGATGGGTGGGACCTATATCTCCCTCTAATGCATTGGGTAAATATTTATATCTCATGAGATAGACATGGCTGGAATGGTAAGTTAATCCGGTTCAGTGATACCAGACTGGAACGAGGAGTGAACTCGATTCAGAAAGGGACTTTGTCCACTAAGATGGTCTTGGAAGCAATGCCTTGGAAACTATGGAAATCATATCTTGTGCATAATGGTTTTCCACAATTACATGATTTATTCCCATGCTATTTTATTATTACTGATGTTCCATTATGATCTATTCCTTACGTACTGCCATGTTTTATGTCATTGCTCAAGAATTTGATGTTTAAACATTGTGTTCAAGTTTTTAAGTTCAAATGTGTATGGTTTGTTTTATTTTCTCCATGCTTACCCTTACTGAGCATTTTAGCTCACCCTTTATATGTTTTATTTTCCCCAGGATATAAAGAAAGGTTTCAGGTAAGAAAAAAAAAATGGGAATATCTTTATGGGATATGTTGAAGATCTTTCACCACGATTAGAAGATTATATTCTGAGTTTCCAAAGACACTATACTATTATGGTCCTTGTGTTTCTGTGTTTCTTATGTATTAAGTATTCCTCAAAAGTAATGTAATGTCCATGTATGTCAAGCTTTGGGTCTCTACATTATGTTACATGGGTCTAAGGCCAACAATCACATAAAAGAGTTTAAACACATCATTATCCTATCTCACTAGTAATAACTCCCTCATAGCAACCATAACCTCACCTCGAAGCCTCATTCTGGGTGGATGCAACCGTTAGGAGAATAGATCATCGGTCCCCATTCCTAACCCATGCATTTAGGGTGGAGTTCAGAGCATCAGTCTTCACTCCACCCGTGGGCGTAGATCCTCAAGTCATACCCCACTCTACGGAGCCATGTGCACATGATTATATATATATGAGTAAACATCAACCATCCAAACCACTTACCTTAAGCAAACACTATTCACAACAACCCACATGGGAAACCACATCTTGCCTTAACCCATTAATACATTACAATTTCACATCCTTAAACCATTCACCCAATTCCCATGTGTTATTCCTATCTCACTAAGCATTAAACACTAGACCCATAACCCATTCCATTATGGTATTTAATCATTTTACACATTAACCCATTTAACCCATTCATCATTTCCATGAATCAACCATTCAACACATTCCAACAACCCCTTGGGTTGTTACCAAGTCTAAGTGAATCACCTAACTTCTATTCGAAGTTCAACCAATCATGCCAAAACATTTTTCATGGGATCTATCATTCATTACAACAAGGTCACTTGTTTAATATCAATCCCTAAACCCGGGAAAAGCCGACACATCCCATGGATGGCCCCAATAAGGTCAAGTCCATCCCAACACATCCCACGGGGATTGTGAGGGTTCCAATTTTCCATTTGAAACATCATTATTGCCAAATATTCCTAGGTTATTCAAAACATAACCAAGTGGAAACAAGAACACAACTAAACATGCACAAATCCCCAAATAACTATGGGATATCACTTGTAGACCCCCTACCTTGAAGCCGCGGTTGAACGCACTCTCAATCGAGTCCTTAGACCTCGATCCAACCAACATTTGGAGATTCATCCTAAAACTCACCCAAAAGATAGGGTTTTAGAGTTTCAGAACAAGAGTGAGAGAAGATGAAAACCCTAAACCAATAAGAGAAGCAATGATGGGATTAGCCTTACCTAGAGCTTCAATCCGAAACCAACGACACCAAAAAATACTTAGAATCGAAGGATATTGTTCTCTTGGAGCCTTTGGGCGATTTGGTTCGTGCCTAGGGTGGAGAGGGAGGAAATGAGAGGAAATCCCAAGTGGGGTTTTAAAGCCCGGATTGGCAAACTTGTAATTTTCCCAACTTTATGTGGCCACATGGTTTTTCCGCACGGTTTGGAAAATCGTGTGCAAATTGTGTACATACCACTTCCTGGAGGAGGAGTGGTCACACGATTTAGCCGCACGGTTTAAAAAACCGTGCACAAACTGCTCACATGATTCTGTCCGGAGGAGGAAGGGTCGCACGGTCCAGCCTGGGCAGGCCGCACGGTTTACCTGGTCGTGCGCAGGCCGTGCGCCCTGGCCTGTCTTGCCCATATTCCTTTCTTCCGTGCCCCGAGCCCCCAAAAACACCCCCAAGGCCTCTCAAACTTTCAAGAAACATTTTAATGACCCAAAACAAAGGGTTCAACCCAAAACTCAACAAAAACATAACTTTCCAAAACAAACCGATATCTTACAACCTCCCCACCTTATAATGGTTCATCCTCGAGCCGAGTTTCCTAGCCTCATTGCTCCACTGAAGAGAAGAGCTCGGGCCACTGATCTCGCATATCCGATTCCCGCTCACAAGTTTTTTCCTAAACTTTCCCATGCTGCCATGGTACCCGCACCAATGGCACAACCTTTCCTCACAAGACCTTTTCACTATGATCCACCACACAAACCGGATGCTCCTCAAAGGACACATCAACCTCAAGCTCCACATCCTCAACATCAACCACGTGAGATGGGTCAGGGTGATACCATCAAAGATTCGACACATGAAACAAATCAGCATCCCACCATACCCCTGTGGACGAGCCAATCGGTAGGCTAATGGTCCGATCCTCTCCACAATCTCAAAAGGTCCCACATACTTGGGCACCAACTTTCCATGCTTTCGAATATGATGGTGACCCAACCTTGGCAACACCCGAAGGAACACTTTATCACCCACCCCAAACTCAAGATGTCTATGCCTCCAATCTGTATACAACTTCTTCCTACTCTGAGCTGTAACCATTCACCTCCCGATCAACTTAACTCTCTCTGAAGTCTCCTTCATGAGACTTGGCCCCAATTACTCTAATTCACCGGCCTCTATCCAACACAATGGAGATCTACATGGTCTCCCATAAAGAGCCTCAAATGTTTCCATCTAAATTGTAGCCTGAAAACTGTTGTTGTACGAAAACTCAACTAACGATAGGCGCCTCTCCCAAGAACCACCAAAGTCCAAGACACAAGATCTTAACATGTCTTCCAACACTTGGATCGTACGTTCTGACTACTCGTCCGTCTGTGGGTGAAAATCTGTACTCAAAAACACATGTGTACCAAGCGCTTTCTGAAACCCTTGACAGTAACACGATGTCAGACCCGGATCACGGTCCAAAAATATGGTCCGCGACAGCCCATAGAACCACACTATTTCCCGAAAATACAGCTCACCCAACTGGTTGACTGTATAAGTCTCCTGAAACGGTAAGAAATGATCCACTTTCATTAAACGATCCACAACTACCCAGATTTCATCATTCTTACATGGCATCCTCGGAAGACCCATGACAAAATCCATCATTACATCATCCCATTTCCATTATGGAATGGGAAATGGATGCAACAAACGGATTGGGCGTTGATGCTCGGCCTTCACCTGCTGACATGTAAGACACCGCGCCACAAAGCCCACAACTTCCTTCTTCATTCCAGGCCACCAAAACTGTCCTTGGAGATCACAGTACATCTTGGTCAAACCAGGATGCACTGCCCAATTTGATTCATGGAACTCACGCTTCAACTCTTCCCACATATACCTTGGCACAACCACACGATTACGAACACGAATAACACTATCCACACTGAACCATGCAGAAAGTAGCTCTCCAACTTTAGTATTTTCCTTCATGATCAAACACTCAGGATCATCATGATGACCTTACTTAATTTGACTCAAAAGCGTCGACTCCATTGCTAAGAAAGCAAGAGTGACCTGACCATTCCCCTCCTGCACCTCTAGGTGCATTTCTACAAACAAAGCCATCACCTTCCACTCGGTGCTGGACTTCTGAACCACCTGATTCTGAACCTTCCTTCTTAGAGCATCAGTAACATTATTTCCCTTTCTTGACATGTACACCAACTCAAAGTCAAAAGTCTAGAGATATTCAACCCATATTCGCTGCTGAAGATTTTGATCCCACTGTGAGAATATTTACCTTATACTCTTATGGTCAGTAAACATAGTAAACCATTCCCCCAACAGATAGTGCCTCCAGCACATCAAGGCATACACTACTGCAGCCAACTCAAGGTTATGAGTGGGATAATTCCGCTCATGGGGTCTCAACTGCCTTGACCTGTAAGCCACCAACCACTCATCTTGCATCAACACAACCCCAAGTACTATTCCAGACACATCAGAATACACGATGTACTTCTTACTCGGCTCATGTATGATCAAGATAGGTGCGATCGTCCGGCACTTCTTCAACTTTTGGAAGGCATTCTCACAAGCCTCAGACCACTCGAACCTGATTCCTTTATTGGTCAAGCCAGAAAGTGGTGCTTCCAAGCAAGAGAAATCCTGAATAAACCTTCAGTAATACCCGACTAAACCAAGAAAACTCTAAAAATCAGAAAAACTCTTGGGCTGCTTCCAAGATACAACTGCCTGCACTTTCTCTGGATCCACTGACACACCTTCCTTCGAGATGATGTGACCCAAAAAATGTACCTCACCTTTCTAGAATTGAATCTTGGACAGCTTGGCGTATAGCCGGTGCTCTCTTAGAGTACTCAAGACGATGTGAAGATGTTGGGCATGATCATCGTGAGTTTTTGATTACACTAAGATATATTCAACAAAGACAACCAGGAACTGATCTAGATAGGATGAACGATCTCGTTCATCAAAGCTATAAACACCACCGATGCATTGGTCAAGCCTAAAGGAATTACCACAAACTCAAACAACCCGTACCGACTCCAGAAAGATATCCACAGTACATCAGAAGACCTTACTCTCAACTGGTGATAACCTGACCTCAGATAAATATTAGAAAACACCAATGCACCCCTCAACTGATCAAATAGGTCATCAATTCCATAAATAGGGTACCAATTTTTCACAGTCATCTGATTCAACTTCTGATAGTCAACATGCAGCCTCAATGACCCATCGACCTTCTTAGAAAAAAGCACGGGAGATACCAAAGGAGACGTACTAGGATGGATAAACCCCTTACGCTCCAACTCCTCAAGCTGAACCTTCAACTCTTGGATTTCTGTCAGTGCCATTCGGTATGGTGGAATAGAAACTGGCTCTACTCACGGAAGTAACTTGATCGTGAACTCAACATCCCTATCAGGTGGTATCCCCCGAGAAATATTCAGGAAACACATCCTGAAACCAATCCACCACAAGAGAAAAAATAGACTGTTCTCCTCTTTCATTATCATCAAGCATGAGACATGCCACTCAAGCTGTGAGTCCACTCAACCGCTGACCAAATGGTCTTGCATGACCTTCTCGAACATCCCATTCACCACGGTGGACATAAGCATCACCCTCAAGTGACCTGAACGATACTCTGCGACGATAACAGTCTTTGTGTGCCTGATATAACACCAACCAATCCATTCCCATGATTAGGTCAAACCCTGAAATTTTGAGAATGAACAAGTCCCATATAAAATGATACCCACTAACTTCCAAGGAACATCCCTTACACTGCTTGATATCCTCAACCCGCACCCCAAAAAAGTGTCAATTGACATAACTTGACACACCCCCTCCATAGGTAAACCCATCACTACCACAAGTTGAGCATATATAAAAGAGTTTTTGGCACCTGTGTCAAACAACGCACTAGAAAAAGTAGAAGCTACAAGGATCATACCTTGAACAATCGATGGTCCGGCTTCACCATCACCAGGCACAAACTGAACTTCCTAAAGCTGACCTGCCCCTCTACCCTGGGCTCTAGCCTAAACTCCCTATGCTACACTGCCCTGCTGGCATGAGCGATCTTTCCCTGGAGTTCCATATCCACCGACCTTGCCAGTACGACCCATGGAGCTCCAACTGCCTTCCTGATACGAGGCAACTTATCCCTTCCCATATCTGGTACCTGCCTTCCACCATCATACTCGCCCACATACTGAGGTTTTCTGTAGAACCTCTACACAAGTACCATCCTTCTGCATGAACAACACTCAACTGGAGGTCGAGGAAACTAACCACGCATATTCCCTGACCTACCATACTGATAGCAGAACACCTGATTCCCACTCTAAGTGGCTGACCCTCTCTTCTGACCACCTTGTTGGGAACTTTACAAACGACGCTTCTGACCCTCGGAAGATGCACCACTTGTCCACCCAGCTGGCACGACAAGCCCACCACCCAAATCTCCATTCAGGTTCCCATTAGAGATGAGTTCCTAATCTACTACCTCTATGAACCTCTTCAGGTGGAAGATGTTTACTTGAGACCTGATCTCATGTCTTAGCCCATCCTGGAAATGCCTTGCTACGACTGCCTCATCCCCTACTAACACTGGGGAAAAGCGTCTCAAATTAGTGAAGCGACTAGAATAGTCCATCACTAATAGCGATCCCTGAGTCAAGCTCATAAACTCTTCTGCCCGCTCCTGCCTCAAAGTATCTGGGTAAAAATTCTCCAGAAAATTTTCCTAGAAAACCATCCATGACATCCCCACAGCCTACTCGGTCTAAGCCTGAATGACCCACCAACGCCTTGCCTGGCCTCGCAAAATATAAAAGACCAGCTTTACTTGCTTTTCTACATGGGTCTCCAGATTATCCAGTATCGTCTGGACAGACTCTAACCAGAACTCCGCTGCCTCCGGCCCACCCTCTCCGGTGAAGGTCAGTGGGTGCTGCAGCTGGATATCCTTGGTCAGCTCAAACATACTCAGTACAACCCACACCAGGTCCCGATCCATCATCTTCATAAGGGGAGCCAAGTTCCCCCCGGAACTGGTCTTCTCCACCCTCATGGGTTGCCACATTTTTCTGCTCCTCTACTGGAGGAGTGTTTTTAGAAACATCCTCTCGTTGCCCAACTGGTACCCGACGTCGTGGAGGCATTTCTCTACAATGCCAAGCACGAGATTTAGCAAGCATACCATAAATTTTAATGACTTCATCAAAAGATCCTTACAAGCTACAACAAACCGATTTCATATGCTAATTTAACAACATTAACACCTCAAATTCACCGCCACGACCACCCCTACCGCAGGCCATGGTCCACATGGGGTAAACAACCATGTACTACCACCAAAATCACACAACATTTTACAAAAACATTTTCCCACTTCATTTCCAACCTGTATTTCATTAAACATCCTTTACCCACTTGTTTTATTTCATTCTTCTCATTATTTCTTGGTTTCATGAAATGCATGATGCACCCTACTTTCCTGCCTCAGACACCCATCCCGTGCGTCTGCCAAATATAATTCATCTCACCTATCTTCCTAGCTGCCTACAATGATGCATGAATGAAAATCCTCGTGTCGTTAAGGCCATGAGACAAATATCATAAAACTTTCACATCAAACCACATGTGCATCACCCAGCGGTGAAATATCATCAACTATAACAACACAAAACTAAGAACAACAATTCACACCCAGGGTGACTTGGGTTTTCCCTCATACATGGGTTAGCTACTCCCAAGCACGCCCTCATTACTAAGGCCCGACCCATTTTAACCCTTGGCTACCAATCCAAAATAACAAGACCTCAGAGAAGGATAAGAAATACCTCCTCTGATACCACTTCGTAACGTCCCTAACCTAGAAGCCACTAAACTGGTGCTCCGAGCCGGGTGGTTACATGACCTTAAGCGTGCCTCCCCGTATGCCAAATGCTGCCGACAAGCAGCAGGGGTATATGTAGTCAAGTGTGGAGACTATAACCCCTTATTATTAGAGTAATCCACAACAGAATAAACCAAACAGTGGAAACAATAACCAAGAAACAAAGAATACGTATAACAAACATTGACAATAGTAAACATGCCAGGTCATACTACAAGTGCAAGAGTGAACTAAACCCAAAATAAGGACAATGAACAAAATCCCCAAAATGGTCCCGACTCAAAGTCTGGATCCTCCACCAAGTGCTACCTATGTCCACTCAACTATCTAGCAAGGAAATTTCCCTTCTCTTAACCTGCATCCATGAAGTCTACTCGGGTACCCAACAGTGTCTCGAGCAGGGTGTGAGTACAACTCAGTAGGCCACCACAAACGGTGTCTACAAAATATCCAGTATAAATAGATAATGCATGCAAAAGGAATATGAATGATAATTGCCAAGTAATTATTTAAGGGACCATTAACCAATTCATAGACAAAGCCATTGCCACTTCAATTACCATTCATTCCACACCATTTACCATCACTTACCATTTCATCAAATTTCCATGGTTTAATCACATACATTATGTTACATGGGTCTAAGGCCAACAATCACATGAAAGAGGGTAAAACATCGTTATCCTATCTCACTAGGAATAAATCCATCATAGTAACCATAACCTCACCTCGAAGCCTCAGTCCGGTTGGATGCAACTGTTAGGAGAATAGATCATCGGTCCCCATGCCTAACTTGTGCATTCAGGGCGGAGTTTAGAGCATCAGTCTTCACTTGACCCGTGGGCGATGATCCTCAAGTGACACCCCACTCTAAGAAGCCATGTGCACATGCTTATATATATATATATATTAGTAACCATCATCCATCCAAACCATTTCCCTTCGGCAAGCACTATTCACAGCAACCCACATGGGAAACCATATCATGCCATAAACCATTAACACATTACCATTTCACATCATTAAACCATTAACACAATTACCATGTGTTAAGCATATCTCACTAAGAATTAAACACTAGACCCATAACCCATTCCATTATAGTCTTTAATCATTTTACACATTAACCCATTTAACCCGTTCATCATTCCCATGAATCAACCATTCAACCCATTCCAACAACCCCTTGGGTTGTTACCAAGTCTAGGTGCATCACCTAACTTCTATTCCAAGTTCAACCAATCATGACAACACATTATTAATGGGATCTTCCATTCATTACAATAAGTTCACTTGTTTAATATCAATCCCTAAACCTGGGAAAAGCTGGCACATCCCATGGATGGACCCGATTATGTCAAGTACATCCCAAAACATCCCACAGGGATCGTGAGGGTTACCATTTTCCATTTTAAACATCATTATTTCCAAACATGCCAAGGTTATTCAAAACATAACCAAGTGGAAACAAGAACCCAACTAAACATGCACAAATCCCCAAATAACTAAGGGATATCACTTGTAGACCACCTACCTCGAAACCGCGGTTGAACACACTCTCAATCGAGTTTTTAGACCTCGATCCAACCAACCTTTAGAGCTTCAACCTAAAACTCACCCAAAAGATAGGGTTTTAGGGTTTCAGAACAATAGGGAGAGAAGATGAAAACCCTAAACCAAAAAGAGAAGAAAAGATGGGATTAGCATTACCCGGAGCTTCGATCCACAACCAACGGCACCAAAAATGCCTTAGAATCGAAATAGATTGGTCTCTTGGATCCTTTGGGCGATTTGGTTCATGCCTAGGGTGGAGAGGGAGGAAATGAGAGGAAATCCCGAGTGGGGTTTTAAATCCTAGAGTGGAAAACTTGTAATTTCCCCAACATTAAGTGGCCACACAGTTTGTCCGCATGGTTTGGAAAACCGTGTGCAAACCGTGCGCATTCCACTGCCTGATGGAGGAGGGGTCGCACGATTTAGCCGCACGGTTTGGAAAACCGTGCACAAACCATGCACATGCTTCTATCTGGAGGAGGAAGGGTCGCACGGTCCTGCCTGGGCAGGCTGCATGGTTTACCTGGTCGTGCGCCCTGGCCTATCTTTTCTAGATTCCTTTCTTCCATGTCTCGAGCCCCCAGAACACCCCCAAATCCTCCCACAATTTTAGGAATCATTTTAAATCCCCGAAGACAAAGGGTTCAACGCAAAACATAACAAAAACATACCTTTCAAAAAAACCCAAGATCTTACACCATAATTTATAAAATATTTTTTTCACAGGAGAAATTGTAAGAGAAAAACAAATATTATTCTTTAACATTTTATATCAAAAACTAAGTTAAATCATTTTGAAGAAAAAATGTGAACAATATGAATAATACCATAGTTTAAAACAAAACCCCGAATCAATTTTTTGAATTAAAACACCCATAAAACCAAAAATAGTAATTTTAAATTTTCACACAATCATACACTTTCTTCCAATTTTCCATGAACATTTCTGAAATAAATTTTTAATAAAAATTTAACTATACATTTTAGAAGCACACTTTCTAAAAAATTTATAAATTATTTTAAATTTATAACAAAGTAAAAATCGAAAAATAAGGTATAAACACAATGAATCCAAGATATCAGTGGGATGAAATAAAACAACCAATAAAAAATCAATGTTCTATACAATCAAAATATATCTAATAGAAACGAGGTATATGTATTGGGATCCCCTAAATAATCCTCAAAAGGCCTTGGAATTAAGAAAAAATCACTAGGATATACCTTTGATGCTATGAAACCGAGTATATTTGGTTCACATCTCTCTTGGGGCCTATAATGTGATATTAGAACACGCCTCTCAACACCCCTTAGGTCACCAAATATAAATAAAAAACACTTGAGAGGGAATAAACATCCCAGAGAACTAGCTACCCTTAGCAGACTAATATATCATAACAAAATCTTGTACCATCTATATACCTAACCAGGGTCCCTATGATATAAACCAAAATAAGTGAGTAACAAATATAAATATGATCATCCCATAAATCAACACATCAAATAAAATCAATAAAAATATTCCCATATCCAACACCCTTTCATTAAACACACCCTTTGACATTCAAAAATAAAAATAAATAATACATACACTACAACAGGTCAGAATCCAAAACAGCCACAATAAAACCATGGGGATCAACAACGAGGATAGTCACAATTTCAAAACAACTCATTTTAACATTATATTATTCATGAAATTGAAAACAATCATGGAGTATTAATCCATTACAAATTATTTAAAATAAAACTTAAAAAAAATAATTTGTCCCAAGAACCAAATTTAAATTACCAATTTCCCTCTAGAATCACATTAATCAATCACACGACTAATGAGTCTTAAAATCATAGATTTCAGGGAAACACCCCATTTTAAATAAACAAATCCTTTAAACCATAAAATTAAAAAACAATCAGTCTGAATAAACCTTATGAAATATTTAAATTCCTTTGAATGATCCACTCGAGCATTTTGTCAAACACTTGGCATCTGTTAAGTTCATGCCAAGTCTAAAAATAATTTAGAAACTAATTAAATTCCTTCCAAGTATTATATATTGTCATATTTTGAAATGAAAACAAATTTAAAACAACCAAGAATTTAGAAGAATGTAATATACTGGAAAAAAACCTACCTCATTAAATTAGAAAATTATAATAACATGTAACTTTTGACAATGATCAAATAAAAGAACGTAGACACTCTCCATAACCCCTAAATATTAAATCCCCTATATTTAGAAATTAATCAATCCCTAAAATATACCACCTCGTGATTAAGGTTTTAGGGAAGAAGGAAAAAATTAAGGAAATGAGAAGGGAGGGTGGAAGAGAAGAGGAAAGGAAATTCCTCAAAATTCACATGAAATCGATGGAAACAATCTTGGAATCGAATAGTAATAGTGAAGAGGATATCCCCAACATAGAAACATAGTAGCCGGAATAAAAATATGGTAAAGGTAGGCCAAAAATCATGATATACATTGAGAGGAAAACTAGAAACTAACTTTGAAGTGAATCTTGGAAGACGACATGGTATGATTTTTTTGAAAACTATGTACTAATAGTGTAGGATCCACAAGAATACACCTACACTCTCACATATTTTGGTCACAAGTATTACTAAATCATGATCTAACTATAAAAAAATCCACTATTAAAAACTACAACACTATTCATGGACACATACATGGTTTTTCATTACTTTGTGAAATACATGTGTTAAAACCCTAATCCAAAAGGGGTACACAGTTTTTACATTGGCTTCTAGTAGTTTTGGCGCAAACCATGTGCTACTCATGCATAAATCCAATGAAATAAATAAAAAGGATTGAAAACACCCTATGTAAGGGTAATTGCATGATCTTCCCTAAACTATGTGAATTTCCTATAAAATAGAGGAAAATTTCCAAAAAAATTAAATTTTAAACCAAACAGTTAATGGTTTCATATAGAAAAAATAATATAAAAATAAATAAGGTAATGGTAATCGGTGGGTGTAATGGCTCATATAAAACCAGTTTCACATGGGGAGGATAAACCCAATCCCAAATTACATTTCCCTAAAGTACAAGATTTTACAAATATCTTTTATATAATTTTAGAATCTAGTATAAGTATAACCCCTTACAATAATCAATTACTCATATCTAAAGACCAAGAAAAAATATTTTTTATTCTTAAATACTTCTGCGTATTTTCACTATAGTGTAGTGAATCTTTCCAATATTGGATTAATATCCACTAGTATCTCATATATAATAAGAGATATCTAGTCGAGTGGAAAACAATGAATATATAATAGATATTATAGTAGACACGTAAGGAATATTTTCCAACATTCTCATTTCTAAATCCTTATAAGGAAATTGAGTCTTTATAAAATCCATGTCTTTTAATTATTATAAATACACATAAAAGGAGTTATATATATAAAAAATCATTATATAATTCACAAAAGGGAAAGTATTTCTTATGAAGGAATAATTTTGATGGACTATAAGTTCATTGAAAAAAATATACTTTCTCTATAAATTTTTAATATAGAAACAAAATTGATGTAAAAAATTATAATAAATACATCATTTTGGGATGAAATTTCATTCCATAATTTTTTTGGTTTTAGTAGAATTTGCAATAATGATCAAGGATTATTCCTCATCAAATGAAATTCATTTTTCTCTGGAAGTAAGTAACTATGATGAATAAGTCAATATATTTCTATAAGTTTTTGTATAAGATCAAATAATATAGTGGTCGATTATTTATTATGACCACTGTCTATCAGAGATAACATTCATAAAAGTGAGAAAAGGTAAATATAACGGCTTCTATTTGCAATATATTTGTATTCAATTTGAAATAATAAATAAAAAAATATTTATTTCTCAAATTTCTGTCACAAATAATCTAACCATTGACTTTTTAGTGGATTTTTTCATCCCATTTGTCATTCATAAAAATTTGACTATATAAACCATGTCCTCAATCATCTGCCCTTCACAATTCACTTCGTTTTCTCTCATTTTCTCTCAGGAAAAGGCTTTTGTGATCAAGATTAACCATTTCATATACAAATTATATCAGTTTTCATCATTTGGAAGGAATTTTTCTAAAGCAATAGTTTATTTTTTTTAATTATTTTATTAGTAATTAATTTCATAATATTTCATATTTAATTTGTTTTGGTTTGTATGTTAATTTATTAGGTTATTAATGTAAAAATATAAAATCTGTAATAAAATTAAAAAAAATATAATAACAGACTATTATTAAACTAATATTATAGTTAATAAATAACATTAGATTTATAATTTGGTAAAAATAAAAATAAAAATAATTAAAATTGTTACTTAATTGATATAAAAAATATAATTATAATGAAGTTAGAAAAATTATTTCCATTAAATATTTTAAAAACAATAATAGTAATAATTAGAAATAAAAACTTGTTTAGTAATAAAAATAATATTCATAATTAATAAAATGTAGTCGAAAATAAGAAAAAAAATTGTATATAGATAATTTAATAAAAATAAAAAATATAAAGTCAATTTTTAGTAATTTTTGTAAAAATAAATTAGATTTAATAAAATTAAAAAAATATTAAAATCCGTTAAAATTGGTAAAAAAATTGAATTATTTATATTTTTTAAAAGTAATATTTATTAAAAAATTAGTAAAAATGATTAAATTTTATTATAAATAAATGAAAGTATACATTAATAATTTATAAATAAAATAAAAAATGAAAAATATATGAAATTATTTTTTGATTTATTAAAAATAAATAAAATATTAATAAATTAATAAAAAAAATAATGCTAATACTAATAATAAATAATAATTATTTCTAATAAATAAAATAATTATTTTAAAATTTAAATTTATAATTATTTATGATGATGAAATAAGAACTACCTAAGTTTCAAAACAATTATTCATAATTTCATGAAACTAGTTGGGGTTAAACCACTTTTGCAAGGAGAGAAACATCTTTAAGATTTAATGGACAAGAATCCCAATAAATTACCCAAAGTCCCAAAAGAATAAAGGCCATTAATCATTATTTTGAAGTTTGTTTTTTAAATAATGTATCACAAATCCCATCAGAAATGTCGTTGTTTTCCATCCTGCAATGTAGCACCTGTCTCCCACACCGTGATATTCCCTTATACATCGTAATATCCCGCAAGTCGTCCCTCTTTTATAATGGCCAGAACCTTCAGATTATAACACCCCTGTTAGTCATGCCTCTACACCATGGATATCACTCGAATATCATAGAACAATATCATGTCATATCCTTATCTTAAATAGTTCTCCCATAATCCCACTATTTTAGATAAATTTTTACACTGTATAAAATGTACTAAAATTAAAGATTTTTTTAAAAAAATAAAGATAATAAAATAAAATAATAATTAACTGATAACAAATTTCATTATAATTAATAAAAATTTTTAATAATTTATTTAACAAATAAATAATTTAATTAAAAATAATTATTTCAATAAATTAATAAAAAAAGGGCAATTAAAAAATATAAGAAAAAATAATAGTCATAGTATAAAACATTAATTTTTTTGGTATTTATTAATATTAAAAATATTTTTATAATATTATAATAAATAATAATTTAAAATAAACTAATATATACTAGTTAATTATTAAAAATATTTATTCAGAAAAAATTAGTGGTAAAGGATACGTGGTAAAGGTTATTACACCCCGACCCAAATCACATAATCTGAACAGGAGGGTCACGTGACTATATATGCACCACCATACATATAAGTGGTAATCAAGTTGTGGAGAAGGCATAAGTGAAACACTGGGGAGAGAAGGACATAAGTATTTTGGAAACATTAGTGTATGGAAAACATTAGTGGAAAAAATAATAAGAGTAAACAATAAAACATGGAAGCGGAAGCAACCACAACATATATATCAACAAGTCCTATAGAAAAAATGGAAAACATTAACCAGTACCACCAAATAAAATATACCAACATGCATCATATCTACCCACCATAAAATAGAATAACAAATAAAGGGGAATCTGTAAAACTAATCTTTCAGTCTCTCATGGTATCACCCCAACCAACCTGTACCTCATGTACAATTACTTTAAAGAGGGACTCTACCCAAATTTGAATCCACGCCCAAGAATGGATGCATGTGAACCATGATTACCTTATAAGGTGTGAGTGAAAACCCAGTAAGACATCCCAAATAGATATTTATCATAAATGAAGGATGCTATATAAAAGTGTATGTGATTAAAAAAATAAATACACAAATAATATTATAACTAGTTTGTTCATCATGCACTAACTAGGATTCCGCAAAATGCTAATCTTACATATTTCTACTATGTGCAAGAACATAGTCCATATCTAACTAGTCACATAATCTGAAAAAGGTCACCTAATTGTTCCCACAACTCAACCACATGACTGATGGATATATATTTTATACTCAGTACAAAAAAACACATGTCATTTGATGACTCGAACATCCCATTGATGGATAATAATAATATAATCACCATAGTTAGAAATTTTTTTATGAAAAATCATCTAACTCATCGATTAATAGAGACTATATAAGTAACACACTTATATATGGTTACTCTAGGACTCAAGAATCTCATCATTGAATTTCCACCTTATAATCAATTCAATTAGCACAAGTTATTCGATGACATAACCATCTCATTGGTGGAAATCCACCATATAATATGAATAAAAAAACCCATATCATCACATCATGCTAAATAATAGTTCTCATATGGATACACATAAACCAACATGCTAATCAAATCACACAATATTATTCACATAGGGAAACACAAACACCCAATGAAAAAATAGGTAGAAAAGATACAATAGGACTACACAAGATACCAAATGATAACAAAGTCTCATAATAAGGTATAATAGGGATATTAATTCACCCACATGAAATTAAAGTCACAATTTTTTCTTCAAATTACATTTCTTGTTATTGATTACCTATATCAAGAAAATCATAACATAAATCACTATGATCTACCACCCAAATCAATATTGACACAAAAAATACCTAAAAATTTGCATTAAATTCATTACATAAGGATTATAGAATAAATATTCAAGAAGAATAATATACTAGGTGTAAAGGTATCTTAGAATAATACAATGGAATCCACCATAATGAGTAGATATATAATTGGATAATTGAATTATGGTAATTATGGATGATTCTAGTTCTTCCCTTTAATCTATGGAAAAAAGAAATTTAATATAATACTATAGATCATAGATATGTGCATGAATGATCCAATTAGGGATTCCCTTTGAGAGGAAATGGAAAAATCGTGGATAAGAAAAACAAATTGACACAAACCTTTAATTTATATATCCAACAAGAAAATATGTGATCAAAAAATGTTATGGATGGAAATATATCCCTAAAATCCCTAGAATGAGTCTCCAAGTTTGAGATCCTTATCCACATGAGGGATACATAGTGTTTTCCAGTAGGTTTCATGTTATAATTGTAATTTTCAAATTAATTAATACTAAATTCATGGTTTAAAAGGATGGTTTGAAAAATAATATTCCAATAATATAGAAGCCACTCTCCAAAAGAAATGTAGGTTTCATTGTTTGGAAATCATGGTAGGGTGAACTGTGCACCCACCATTTGAACACCACTGTCTGTAAATTTTAGAACCAAATAGTTACATCGGAATTATACTGAGTTTATCCTATATGTGGAACCACATAAAAAATTTTAATACTTCTCAGAACACTATATAAAATCCCTTAGAAAAAACCGCAACAAACCATATATCAAAAACCCATAATGATAAGCTTAAAAAACATAATGCACCATAAAAATGATGGAAATTATATGGTCCCAATCTAATGGACTTCTCATCATTGAGAGTAATATCAATGATTTATAGTCAAATAAATAATTCTAAAACTACCATACATATGATTACCTCTTTCAAAACATTCCTTAGAGACAACTGTGTTACCACACCCCCAAATTAGAGGTGCAACTTTACCTCGTATCTCTTTCCTAACACTGGTTCACAAAAAATATATTGTATGTTCCTCCTAATACATACCTACCTATAACTTATAATTACACTATTTATCTACAAACTATGTCTCTCTAGTTCACTCATACCATAATTTCAACTTTGTTTCCATTCCCAAACACTTATGCCTAAAAATGACACTTCCTTGAATTTAGTTTCATAATTCACCACCCCGAATCATGAAAAAACCAAGGATTATACCCCTGAATTATATTTTAAAAAATGAATCACCCCATGAACCATTTATTTAAGCATTATTAGCCTCATGAATTATCATTTTAATGAACATTCATTCATCGAAGGCCGACCTAAAAACACAATCCTCACTCTATTGGCCACCCCCACCACACGTGCAATGCCATATGACTCTAGATCCTATAAAATACATATTATATTAAATGATGTGTGTAACACACTAAACCAAAAGTAAAAAAACACAAACAATTAAGAATTAATTACTAATGAATCTATAATAAAGGCTACAATAGGAAACCATTTACACCAATTATCATTATCCGATATATAATTTATAAGAAAATAGTTATTTATAAATTTTTCTCTTTATATTATAATTTCTTCCAATAAAATAAATTTATTATTTTTAAAATGTAAATTTAAATAAATAAGAATCCTTTTTGAAAAAATCTCATGAAAATATACTTATAATAAATATATTTTATTTCTAAAAGGATTGAATTTTAGTCGAAAATAACATTTTTAAAAAATAATGACTTTTTATGATTTTATCACCATATAAATGTATAATATAAGTTCAAAAAACCATTAAGTAATAAAATATAATTTTAATTAATAAAATTGTTCTTTTTAATATATTTTTTAGCTTATATTTTCTATGTCTATCATTTTTAGATCTAAATAAAAATGATTATTTAACAATTTTTTTTATATCTTCTATATGAATGAAGTAATTTCAAGGTGATATTTGGTTGAGGATTTCTATAAAATAATATTAAATTTAATTATATTTATTACAGATAAATATATTTCATTAAAAAATGATAATTATATCTTATATATAAATTTAAAGCTGAAAACATTGTTTCCCGTAAATTGTTTACACTAGATTAAGTGTCTTTATTTTAAAATTATCACTTCACACATTCATAAATTTTATATGGAAATGTAATTTTAAAATTTCAATTTACAAGGTTAAAATTAGGTTATAAGTTCAATATAAAATTTAGTTATCAAAAATAATTACTGTAGTTAAATAATAGTTTCATTGGTAAAAAAGTTAAAGTGCTAAAAAGTAATTTGTGAAGGGAAAATGGAGAGAAAATATTTTAGAAAATATTTTAAAATACATTTTTGAGATATAATTTGTCTTTAAAACGTCTCACACTCTAAGGTTTTACACTCTTTATCCACTAATACTTTAATATCGTCTAGATACTATTGAAACATTATCTGTGATTCCAAAAGTTCTCCTTTTCTCTCCTTATATAAAGATACCACATATACCCTTAAGAGATACACATTACCTTTGAAATAATAATTTAAATTCATCCCTTTTACACTCTTTAGGATCCTATGACACAAAATTCATACCCTGTCACTCTTACTTATCATAATCCCTTAAATATCAAGGGGACTTGTAAGGGAATATTTAAGTCTCCGACATAAGTATTATCTCTTCCTTAAGCTTTTCTTTCTTACTATTAATCTTAAAAAATCACTTATCACTATAATAGTACGATGACTTAAATATAATTAGTATACATAATGGATTCTATATTTATGGTACTAAACTTATTTATTCATTTCCATCACAAAAAAAAACAAAAGAACATCATCAGTGTGTTGCATGTACTACTGCCTACAAAATACATCATCATTTTTTAATTATCCCCTTTAATGGAATGTAATAATGGAAGTAATGATGAATAAATATGATATATAATATATAATTATGATTCTGAAATTTAATTTTATTATACACCTTGAACCCCACTCATGTGTTGAGAAACAATAACACTAATCGTCAGTACATACAGATTACCGCCTCTGTGATGAAACGTCTTTCATCTAGATATTCATAAATTTTCTAAAAACCAAAAAAATTTGTTCAACATTAAAGAAATTAAAATAATATCATTATTAATATATTATAATGAAATTATTTCATAATATATGCCACATTAAATCTTCTTTCTAATCATGTTAATGCATGTCCATATTTGGGTCGATTTAACAACCTATATGTACAATGCATTAAGATATGTTTATGTATGAATATGTGAACAAAAAAATAATAATATAATATAAGAATAAAAAAGTTTATATTTTATGGGATTTTTAATATTATATTATTTATTTCACTTATAATTAAGGTGACATTTTTTATTCAATAAAATTACTAAAATAAGTCATTATCAATTTGTTTTTCACTTAACAAAACTAAAACACATATTTAATGAAATAAAAAAATTTAAATAATTATGAGTTATATTATAAATAATATTAAATTATATATCAATAATTAACTTGGTATCAAATAATGGGTAATAATATCATCATTATTAAACATTCACAAAAATATTTAAAGTTATTAACACCCAATAAACACAATACACTATAAGTAATTAATTTCCTCATGATAAAGTATTATAATCACAATTATAAAAGTGTAATTTTCTTGAATAAGGTTTTGAAATATTATATTAATTTATCTATGTTTTATTTACTTGAGGGTATAGTGTAATCATGTAATCATGCAAACAATGTAAGGGTTTTTTGTCTCCATTTTTCTTTTGTTCACGTTTTATTTCATATTTTGAATATATTTCTCTGTGATGGGATTTTGTTACTTCATTATTAAATTAATGTATGACCATTATAATTCCTTAAATTATATTTTACATTCAATTTCATGTTATCCCTCTCTTTTCAGTTTGATTCCTATAATTACATTATTGTTAGGGTTTCACCAAAACACATCCTTCTTTTAGACAGAATTTATTTTATGAACCTAAAAATATTTAAATGTTGTATATACTAGAAATTTTTTATTTAATATATCTTATTTTCCTTATGCATTTTATTTTAACTTGGAAATCTATCTATTATTATTTAAAGGGTTTTTTTAGAATTATTCTGAATCCATAAGGGTTTCTTGGTCTTAAAGTCGAATCCCTCAAGACATGTTAAATCCAAAGACCATGTTTCCTTTTAAATATTATATTTACTACCATATTATAATTTTAAATCATTATTCTATAATATTTCAGGATATTAAATTTATTTTTATTTTTATACCTCTCATGGGGGTTTAATTGAAACGTAACTATGGTGGTAATGGTTTTCAATGACTCAAATATTTTCATTGGGTCATAACCACTGTTCATTTACTATTATTGTTCTCAATTGATATATTATAACCTATAGTGGTGTTATGTTTTATTTTAACATTATTAATAGGTGAATAATGATCCACACCAAATCCTTCTTCATCTGAGAATCTATTATTTATATAAAATACATTTTTAATGAATTAATCTCACTACTTTCAATGATTTTATCTTTAATATCATTGTTTTTACATGAAAAATATTCTAATCTACATAGTGTAAAATCAAATAATTTTTTTCTTGAATGATTTTTTCCATTTTCTTCATTTTAAAACAATGCTTTCTTTATTTTTTTAACAATATGGGATATCTAAAAAATTCTATTTCAAAATTTTCAAAATATTTTTCCATAATTTTAAAATAGGGACAATTTATCATCCAGTACATATTTTTATTTGATAACATTATGTATTTTTTAAGGTTATATTATTAAATATTATTTTAAAAAATTCAATGTTTTCCAAGTAATATCACTTCTCCTATTTCAAAAAATTATATATTTTTTAAATTTAAATTATTATTGATTCTTTAAAATGTAAATGACTTATAATTATTTAAAATTTATCTTTTTATTTAAATGGATAAATATTTTTGAACTAAATCCATTATTCAGAAATCTTTTCCATTTTCATAATAATAAAGATGAATTTTTTAATAGATACTAATAACTATAAATTTTACAATAATGAATAAAAAATATTTTCAAAAATATCTTTCAGGGATCAGTTTTTATTTAGATCTATATGAAATGGAGTTATGGTTCATGTTTTAATATATATTATTATTTTATTATGTAATTATTTTGCTTGATAAATTTCTTTTTGTATCAATCGATTTAATTCATGATGATATTTTGATGTTATAAGTCCCATTTTAGTACAATGGGTTCCTTATGATAATTTAATTCATTTTTTTTCTGTTTTATGATTCCCATTTTATTTCCATGGGATCATTATAATGTAATAAGTGAATGGTTTTATGTGTAAAATAATTACATGGACTGTGAGACTGGAGGGAACTATATGTCCCTCAAATTAATTTGGGAAAAGAATATATCTTATGAGATATAAGTGATATGTTAACAAGTTAACAAGTCTCTAGGTTTAAAAAGTGTTACTATGATAGAATAAATAATTAATCGAGTTTTTATAAGAGAATATGTTAACTAGTAGTTTGGATCAAAAAGGGTGAATGTGATGGAACTTATATCTATGAAAAAATTTATGAGTTAATGGGTTGGTGGGTGACCAGGTTCACAAAGACAAGAAATACTAGGTTATGAATATTAATCTTCATTTTATTATGTTCCCTGTATCATATTTTAATATTAATGTTTTATTTTCTCATTTAATAGAAAAACCATTATCGTTTTAGTTTTTATGACTATTTTTAGAACTTAATTATTTTGGTTTTTCTGAATCTGAGAATTTCCCTTTTTCAGGATTTTCTGTGTGATTATGATATAACCATTCTAGTAGTGTTTATCTTATCCCTTACAATTAATTTTAGCGTACCCGTTTATTATGTTTCCAATCCCAAGGTTATGAAGAAGAATATATCATCTGTGATTTTAATAAAGGGTATAGAGGATCTTGATTATGGGTAAAATATTTCAAGTCTTCTTAAATATGTTATTTATGTAGATAATATTCAAAAAAATAAACCGTCAAGTATTTGGGTTTTATTACACTTTGTGATATGTATTATTCAATTCCTTAGATTAATGTATTATTTATGTTATGATTATCATAGGCCACATTAGTTGTTATATAAGTAGGGTTTTTGTTATTTTGGAGATTATTTTAGAGTCCCTTATACAAACACTTGATATGATTCTATGTATTGTATAATATCTTAAAATATTGGTAGTTATGATTAAATGGATTTCTTTGAAATTAATCATGTTCTAGATACTATTAATTGATGTGTTTTTGGAATATATCCATCCAGGGGTAATAAACCCAACAAATGTTTGTCAATTATATCTCAACCATAATTATGGTGAACAGTGAATGCAACCTTACTATGAAAATGTTTTTAAAATTTTAGGGATATTATTTGGATGATCATATGGTCTTTGTGAACCATTATAAAGGATTTATTTTCTAGTTACTTTGAGTAGAGTAAGGTAAAAAAATTAAAGAAACCAAAATAAAACAAATATTGATATAGGGTGAACTAAATGAATAATAAGGAAACATGCAAATGTATAAAAACAATAATTTTTATTGTTGAATTACTGTTTATTATTATGATAATATCCTAGTGTTGTACATTTTTCATCACTCATTTAAACTATTTTGGTTTTTTAATGTATGAAACTAATAGGAACCATCAGTGAAAGTGATAATGCGGAAGACACCTCAATGAAAAAATAATCAAAATGGGATAAAGAATGAGAAACCTTGTGATTATGGAAAACTGGCCATCATAGTATATGATTAACAATACAAAAAATATTAAAATTCTCAAAAACACAAAATAATAGAAATATGTGTTTTTATAAAAGATCAAGTGATGAATATGGTGGAGGAAAAAAATTTCAATTTCATATATGAAAAAAAGGTGGAATGAATCCCCATAGTGTTTGCCTCTAGAGGGATATGTGATACATTTCTTTGGGTAAATGAATCCATCAAACATCAAACAGTGAAAGTAAAATTATGATTTTTATTATAAATTAGAAATAATTTAAAACTCAAACAATATCAACACTAACCATTCAATGTCTGATGTGCCGATAACTCCAACATTTTCCAACCTTGTATCTTAATACAAGGATTTATGATGATGGAAGTAATCCATGTCATCCTAGACCCAAAGAGCAAGGAAGAACATGTTCAATAACTATCGATGAAGATGATAGTTTTAATTATGTTTTAATTACTATAAACCTAGAATTATTAGATTTATTATATCGACTCATTTGTATCTAGGATGTTTTATATGCACATCATGTCACAACCCTTAGCGGTTTGTATTTTGAGTGAAATATTTAGTGGTGTAATTATTATGTTTTTTGAAGAAAAAAATTATGAAAATCATAAGATCATTATCTAAAAAATGGTTTATTTTTTAAAATAGAATTGATATCTTAATTTGAAAAAACATTAATATCTATAATAAATAAAAAACATTCTATGTCAACTATAACCATTTATTAGATCAAGGAAAAAAATGAATTGTCTTAGAATAAAATTGAATCCTTCACATGAGCCTTAATACCAAGTTATGAGATACATTTACTTGAATGGTTAATAAAAAATTAGTGTTTTATTGTCTTACCAATGATATTGAGGATTATATAACATTATAGATTACTTATTGAGTCATTTCAATATTTTATCCACTTTAGTAGTTCCTGCATATAGAGATATTTAAACGGGGAGGAAATGATTTATTTAAGGGGGTAGAATGTAACAACTAGAGATTTTAGATCCTTAAAATACATAATATGTTTAATAACTTGTGTCACATGCTACACCCAAAATAAAAAACCACAACATATTATCAATAAATTATGAATAAATCCATAATAAAAACTACTATAGTAAACCATTAAAAACTGTTACGATTAACAGGTAAATAATCAACAAAATAAATTTATTTATACTTTTGTTTATTTATAAAAATTAATATACTAAATTTGAAATATAGATTTGATTAAATAAATTTCACATGTGAAATACTGTTATGAAAATTTACATAGAAATAATTTTTTAATTTTGCTGAAAAGATTGATTGTTTGTCGATTATACAATTTTTTCAACAATCATATTTTTTTTATAATTTTATCACTATGTAAGTGTATCATATACAATTGAAAAAAATAGGTAATCAAATATTTATTTTAGGAATAAAATTATACATTTTAAAATATTATTTGAGCTTATAAATACCATATTAAACATTTTTAGAACTAAATAATAATGATAGTTTAATAAAAAAAATTTTTGATGATCTCATTGAATGAATTATATTAAAGATGATATTGAGTTGTATACATCCATAAAATACTAAAGAAAATTAATTATATTTATAATAAATCAATTTATTTCATAAAATAAGAAATTTTTATTATTTAATCATATCTAAAAATTTAATGTTGAAATCTTTATTTTTATAAAAAATATTTTTTACGAAATTAACTATGTTTATTATAAAATTTATTTTTCACACATTTAAAAATTAGATATGATAAAAAATTATTTTAAAATTTTAAATCAAATGGTTCAGATTAGGTTATAATTTCAATTTAATTATAGTTATTAAAGTTATTTACTAATTTTAATAATGGTCACCCTACTAAAAAGTAAAAGATGTAAAATTTGTTTTACTAAGGGGAAATGGAAAAAAATGGTCAGGAACATGTATCAAATTAGTGGTTTTGATCATTTTCAAAGTTTTATTTTCTGAAAATGTAAAAATTTCTAATTTTTAGGAATTATTCATTGAATAGTGTCATTGAATCATGGAAAAATAAAGAGTGTTTAGAAATGTTCTTATTCTCTCCCATTATAAAAGGATACCATTTCAACCCTTAAAATATACTCTCCACCTTAGAGTTACCCCTTTAAACTATGCCATCTTACTCTCATTAAAAATATTTTAATGTATTTTTCTTTCATATTAATTCTTTTACTTCCCACCAAAGTTCTATTTTCCATGTGGAAACTCAAATTGTCTTATCTCTAATAATCAATTTCTCCACTTTATTTATTTTAAAATAAGGGTTTCTTCATCCTTATAATTATTGGGGTTTTCAAATAGATGATATTTCTAAATGTTCAAAATATTTTTCCTCCCTTACAAAATAAAGAGGTTTTATCATCAATTATATATTTTCCTTTGATAAATTTCTATCATTTTCAGGGTTCCTTTTTTAATGATTCATTTTAGAAGTTAAATATCTTAAATGTATTATCAATTCCCCTTTTTAGAATATTTGTTTATTTTTCTTGTTTCCATTATTAAATAGTACTTCTAAATGTAATTTTTTTTCAATTTATTTTGACATTCTATTTTTATTTATGTTGAAAATAAGTTTTAAACCAAATATTTTTTCATGAAAGGTTTCCTTTTTCAATTTTATAAAAATGGATATTTTTTTTTGAAATGATTCTCACAAGTATAACTTTTATATTATGGAATAATGTTTTTTCAAAAATATCATTTCATGAATAGGTTTCATTGTGATCTATATTTAATGGAGTTATGTTTTATGTTTCATCTAATATTATTATTATTTTTTTGTGATTATTTTAGGGAATAATGTTTTTGATATCAATAGAATAAATTAATAATGTTATTTGGATTTTTTATGAATCCCATTTTATTTCCACGAGAACATTACTTAAATTAAATGATTTATATTTTATGTTTTAGGAAACCCATTTTATTTATGTAATTTATTATTAGGTTAAAAGTGAATGCTTATTATGTGGTACCCAAGTTTGGGGATTATGGGATGGGTCAGATCTATATTTCCTACCAATGCATTAGATAAAGGATTATATAACATGAGATATAAATTTAAGGTGAACAGGTATTAAAGTCACAATTACCATAATGGGGGAGTGAGACATTGTTAAGCTCTTCAAAGAAATTTACATGTGAATAAGTTAATGAGTATCTTGGTTCACAAAGACCGAGTGTGATAGTTTTTAACTCTACATGAAATTTTATGTTAGAAATGGTTTATAGGTATCCTAGTTCTCAAAGATAATAAATCCTATAATTATGATTTTTTATCTATTTAATATGTTCGATGTCTCCTGTTATAGACTTCATTTGTTATTTTATCATTCCATGGTAAAAGTGTTATTTTTGATTTGTTATTATCATGATTATCTCCTAATGATTTAAATTCTTTTAAATAATATATTTCTCTTTATTCATGATTTTCCTTATGATTATGATCTAACTGTAAAAGAAAATATTATGTTATCCCATAATAAGGATTTCAGATAACTCGTTTCTTATGTTTATGATCCTTACGTTACGAAGATGGTTATATCATGTGATCTTTATAGAAAGGGTTTCGAGGAGATCAATTATGGATAAAAGTATCCAAGCATTGTGAAATAATTTATTTATATAGATAATATCAAAGACATGAAAAGTTTTAACCTTTATTTTTTTTTACTACAATTGAGATTTAGTATTAATGTTTTCATATTAATTTATTATTTATGTCATGTTTATCTTGGTTCACTTAAATATCAAACATTATTTCCCAAAATAGCTACTCGTACTTATTTATCCTTGATTCAAGACTACCACTCAGTTTCATTCATGAATATAAATTTACAACCTTCTAATAGGTTAGGTTCACCTGTAAATCCATGCCAATATGAACCATGGAACATAATATTCCTACCAATCACTAATACAATCATACCTCAGCATTAGATAAACACTGATACTCATGAGCACCGCTAACACTTTAAAAAATCATTATATTTTTTACCCCATAGATTTTACTCAAGGGCCCCATGATCCCTCATAGAACATGGATTTATCACTCTATCCTAATAACACTCATATGGTTCCTTAAAACAACCATCATGCTTCCAGGTATGAAATAAACTATAATAATGAATTCTACTAGATTGTTAAACCTCCATGTTGATATAAAAACCCCACAAGGACTATCCAAAACTATCCATTTTCAATAACATTACATAATACTTATTGTTTCACAACTTGCTCCTATAATTATATGATTATCTCATGCACCCTTGACAAAATGATCACTAGATAATTTCATTAAAAAAAATTATATTCCTTGAGTCATGCATTATTCATAACCCAATTCTGAGGTATTATCAATCATACCTCTCCACATACTACATGGAAGAATTTCAATTGTAGGTATTACCGATCCTCAACCCAACATCCACCAAAACCACTAATTTCCACCATAAACACCATTAGGTAATAAATCATGACAATAACCAAGAAACAAAAATATCACATAAGAAAATTTTAATCAAACATCAAACATCATCCTTCTATCTAAACTATGTGTCATAGGAATCAAATTCAATCACTACCCATTTTTTACTAGGATCTCCATGTAAAAACAATTTCTCCATTCCTAGTATTAAATACAACACCATTTTGGAAAAAACCCTACTACTTGATTTTATCATTCTATAATAGTTCAGGCCATAATAACCTTCCCTATAAAACCTAAAAACCACCTCCCATGGAACTAATCTTCATGTCTAATTGTTCCAATGACCTAATAGACTTTACATACCATGGTTGACCATCTGTCATCTTCATCAACCAACCAAAAAAACCAATTCCAAAGAATAAAAACCCTCGTCCCTAGAACCAAACTAAAATTGCACGGTTTTTCAAATCTATGAACATATGTATATCAAGGAATCAAAATGATAAACCATGTTCCACTCATAGAGGTTCCAACAAGTCTTATCACTACCTGAGCCTACCTATTTTAATTAATTTCACATATCCAATTGAAAAAAAATGATATTCTACTACAAGGATATTCGACTCCCATAATTTAGCTAGCACAACAACAAGTTTCATTCCATTGAGAAAAACTATTGGGATATATATTTTTCCATGATCATCATAGTCATTTAATACTCATTTTGAACCTAGAACAAGTTTCATGGAAACCAAATGATATTTCAACACTTTAATCTATTGTAATATTCAATGAAGTGTATCATAAATCCATGATACATCATTTTACATGGTATTTCACTAGGACACTAACCATCACAAACACTTTCTATTGTACCAAATTCATTATATACAATTGTCCATCAATATTGTGTGCTGACACAAACTACTTACATGATGACCATTTTCCAATGAACCATCTAAAACTAGCAGGTTCCTCAAACCATGAAAACCAGAGCCTAAAATCATTTCAACACATATCCTCAAGAATTCCACCTCTTCTTTTGTAACAAGACAACCACGTCTCACATGGTCCTACAACTCCCTCAGAATCTAGAAAAAATGTCTCTTTTTAAAGGTTGGATTTTTTTTCCAGGTCTAACCACAAGATAACCATTCACCTTACCTGTACTAACCTTATATGAAACATCCAAGAAACCACTTTACTGTAGAGACCCGAAACCTGACGTACATGGAAATTACATTACATTTGCGGAATACTTAGTACATAACAAAAACACACACTAAAGGATCGTAATAGTTTAGTGTCTTTGGAAACTCGGAACGTAATCTTCTAATCGTGGTGAAAGTTCTTCAATATCTCCCATAAAGGTCATCCCTTTTTTTTACCTAAAACCTTTCTTTATATCCTGGGGAAAAGAAAACATAAAAGGGTGAGCTCAAATGCTCAGTAAGGGTAAACAAAAGAAATATCAATCACATCATATATATAAGAACATAGCTTTTGGAAATCTTAACCTGCAAAAAAGCTCATAATATCATAACATGGGATAAATCATAGAAGTTAAATGTAATCCCAATAATCATAACTTAAAACATGAAACTTTGTGGCATACACACATAATCATAGAGAATCATTTCTTGTTAGTCAAGACTCAATGCCAATACTATCTTAGTGGACAAAGTCCCTTTCTGAATCGAGTAACCCTCGTTTCAGTCCTGTTTCACTGAACCGGTATAACCTACCATTTCAGCCATGTCTATCTCATGAGATATAAAATCTTTACCCAATGCATTGGAGGGAGATATAGGTCCCACCCATCTCATAATGATACCATTCTTATGTGTGCCACAAAATCATAAATCATACATCATTGCATAACCCATGTAATAAAAATGGGATTCTTGAAACAACATGACATCATAAAACCATTCATATAAGATAAAGGAATTCATAAACATAATTCCATCACAACATAGTCAAATCAATGTAATAATATGGATAGAAACAGAACCATTTATTATCTTAGATGGAAAATAATTTTGATAAAACACTTGAAATGAATTCTTGAGGAAAATATCCTTTCTTCTTCAAAATCAATTTCTTTTCACAAAACATCATGCAAATTTTAAAAAAAGAGATTTTATTAAAAATAGTCATGAAATATTTTGGAGGAAGCTTCATTAAAATAAGGCTTTATAAAACCATAAAAATCCGTTCGTTCCGTTTAAGTTAAAAAAAACATTCTTCGTACTTTTGTCGGAAAAGTCAAAAAGTACCTCGTACGAAAAACGAAAAAAGATTCCTTTCATATCCTTTACTAAAAACTCATCGAAGGGTAAAATTGGTTTTAAACAATTTTAGGTGGATGGAGATAATATTACATATTGAGGAAACATGGATGTGGATGATAAAATAAACCCCAGTAAATACTTACGAATAAACAATCTCGGATAAAAATGAGATTGTGATATTTCCCTTACCTTAGGTCCGATTTGCTTCGTATGTGTCCGAACCTCCTGTATAATGATTTAAATCATGTTATTGACTTATTACAGAATCATATTCATTGTTATGATATCATATATGGTTCACTTATGACATTATATTACCCGTTCTTTTGTAAACTCCATGTTAAAGAAGCGTTTTGGGTAAAATCGTTTCTTTTATCGTAGGTGTTTTGAATTGTTGTTCTTGACATTATTATTACTCATATCATGATTTACTTACTTCCAGAATATAAAATATGATTTATATATCATATATATTCAGTATATATATATATATATAATAGATAGATAAATGAAATGAAAAACACCGTTCATGGAGACGGTAGTCCGTACGTACACATGAACGTTGTTTTCCTTTCCTTATTGTATTGAATGGAAGTAAGTAGATGAAATACATATATATATATATATATATATATATACATAAATCCAGTAGCTTTATAATGTCATATATTTCATTATTATTTCTTATACATACTTTATAATCATTCTTAAATGGTTAACATGGAGAATGAATCTCATCGCGTCGTGGAGACGGTAGTCCGTACGTACGCACGAGCGATGATATCATTTCTATAAATATTGAATTGAATTGGAGTGGATTATACAATATATCAGAATCAATATGATGTTGTAATAACTATGTATAGTTATTCTTTACACCATTATACCCATCCATGTAAGGTGGTGGTGGAAAATAGATTACACCACGGCGTGGAGACGGTATTCCGTACGTACGCACGCGCGGTGATTTCTTTTTCCGTAGGATGGATAGATGATGAAATAGGGTTGTTTCATACTTATAATAACATATCAGTATATGATTGATACTGATGTTATTACTTCATAATGAAACAACCTAAGAAGAAGAAGTGGAAGAAGAAATAAAGATGAAAGAATTGGTAACGGTAATTACCTCTTCTTTGAAGTGCCTCTTTGAGACCTCCTCTTAGGGAACTAGAATTGGTATTTGAGGAAGACAAGAACCTCTAGGATGTTGCTAGGGATGTGGAGAAGAGATTTTTGCAGGGGTTGGCCGAGCTTGAGTGCTCAAATTGGTGTGAGGAGGAGGGGGAGGAGGTGTCCTTTAATAGGGGAGGAGAGGGGCACCTTAGGAATATCTCAAAATATTATTTTATATTAAAGTCGAAATCGGTTTATAATGGTTCCAAAGGGTCTTATTTCGAAGCTAAAGTGGGGATGAGTCTAAATCCTATCAACCAATAGAATTTAGACAAGTTTAGGATATTATTTTAACCTTATCAATTAGATTTAACTCTAAGTTAAATAATTTAACTTTTACCATGTCTTTTTGTTTTCTTTCACTATATGGTTAATACACTTACTATAACATGCCAAACGAACCCCAAATTGTTTATTATTAATATATATATCCTTATATAAGTTATTTGGCCGAACCTTAGATTTTTAGGAATAAAATAATAATTAATAATATAATATTTGATTTAAAAACTATTTTGTGTCAATTTTGACACTATTTGATATATGATTTTTGTGAAAGTCATAACAGAATTAAATGTTCGAAGAAAGTTAATTAAATCAACATTAATATATCATAGTAACCTATAAAATTAGTGTAATTCATAAAAAGTCTCAAATTACATTTATTTTTGTGTTTATAACATCAATTATGTCAATATTTCATTAATAAGATAATTACTGCATCATCATTGTGTCATAAATAAATTAAATTATTTAAAGTATAAAAATTACAAATAAAATACCATTATGTAGGAAATCGTTTTATCTTTCTAATTAATATTTATAATCTAAAATCCAACATATATAACCCTTTGTAACAATTGTTTTGCTAAAAGATATATGCTTGTGTCAATTTTGTATTCATTTTAACTTAATTAAAATAAAGTGTCATTATCACTTACAAGTGGATCAATGGGGTCCCGAAATCGACCCAAAGATGCCCATGGTCGACCATGTATCAACCAATGTGGTTAAGACACGTTTTAGGGTAATTTAATATTATTATAATATTATTTTGTAACCCTTATTTACCGGATTTACCCTTAACCATGGTAAATAAAATATTTACCGCAGTAATTATTCAAAATGTCTAAAAATAAAAGTTATCTATTTACACAATTTGAACATCCTGATTCCAAATATGGAATCCATTTTTCTAAATTCAAAACACAGAAGTGGCAGAAATTAATTTAAAATTAATTCCCGCTGTCAAAACAAAAAGCGTGTTTTTAAGAGATAATAACTATCAAAAGATTGACACTTGTTTATGTTCGGTTTAATTGTAAAATTGTGTCCAATGACCAACATTATATTAAGTGGTAAAAATATATTATAAATATACTTTAAAACCATTCAATATTATAATTTAACCACATAATATATTACGATGAAAAAAGTTGTTTTTAATTAAAATATAGCGTGTTTTTACTATTCATTAAAATATGAAAGTTGTCGGAAAAATATCAAAACATTATCTAATGTAAATTTTTACATCCTGATTCAAAAGAAGAATATTATTTTGTCAAATTGAACATATAAACATGTCAAAAACTATATTTAAAGTGGGTGCGCCATCAAAAGGCGGTAAAACTGCATTTTTTGAAAAATACTTATTTTACCCGAAATATTTATTTTGTTCTTATACCATGTTCTAGAAATGTGTAAGATGAATAATAATGTTATAAAATTCAAAATTTAGTTAATACTATTCATAACGGCTAGTTCATGACAATATTATAATAATATAACATTGTTTATTAAAACCCGGTATTGCGTACAACACACGCTATCGAGGAAGGTCGTGATTGCGTGTAATGCAAGCCAAGTCAGGGTTGCGTGTTGTGAAAGAATCCTTCGTTGTTTCGTATAACAGAATCCAACCATATTTCATTTATACATTTAATATATATATATATATATATATACTCAATGTTGCGTAGAATAACTATTATCAAAATTGTGTGTAACATGGTCCAAGAATAGTGTTGCGTATACTGCAAGCTAATACGGTGTTGCGTATAGCGCAGGGTAATCTTGGTGTAGAATACAACATAAGACATTAATGAAATTAAAATAATATTTTTCATAAAATCTCGGGGTGTTACATTCTACCCCCCTTAAAATGAATTTCGCCCTCGAAATTCGTCGGAGTTATAAATGGTTTACTATTTGAAAATTTCTTTGATAGAAACCCACATCGTAAAAAGGAATACCAAAACTTATCTTTAAAAACAAAAGTATGAAACATAACGGTTACCCAAATAAACTAATCACTGGGTTTCCACATAGGTGAAAATATGGATATGGAAGAGAAATCTAACCATCATGTTCTGATGGAGAGTGGTAGAGAACATGGCTGTGGAAAAGCCAGCAATCATAAAGCCATAAATTTGTGACGATCTAGGGTACCATCTGATTCATCGGATATAAGGGCACTAGGACAACATTTTTGGTTTTCAAGATCATTTCCCTAAAGTTGTAGAATTTGAATTAGAATAAATACTTACTTTATTTTGGTACAATCTCACTGTTGTTCGTGCCTTGAACAATTTTCACTTCATCTCTTATATAAATGAAGTTGAATTTGTTATTCGTGAAGTGTTAGAACATCATGTGATAGAATGACGGGTCATTCCATCTGTCTTAAACAAAAGGTTAGCAAAAATTATATACATAAGTCGATCTATAGTGAGATTAATCATATATGGTTCCTAAAATGGACTTATACTTCATATATCATACTGCTTAATATAATAAAACTAGTTTCTTCTAAACAGGGACTTCCTGTAGGTCAGTGGTAGGCGATAAAGGCCAGTCGCACTTCGGTTGTGGGTTCGATTCCCACATCCTTGTCCGAAGCGATGGGTTGTCGCCCGTCCTGCAGGTTGTCCTTTTTCTAAAACTATATTACTATAACATCCCATCGATAATATCGAAAAACAAACAATAATCCATTCCAATCTTTAGGCTTATCCATAATACTGCAGTCCATTCTCATAACATAGTGAAAACGATTACCAGAGATTTAATACCATCGTTGATCCCCATATATCATAAGATATGTCTTGTTGGTCACATTCCAAACATTCAAAGTCCTTATTCGTGTATTCTCTTGAATACCTTAGTGAAAACATGAATGCAGTTAAAAGTTAACACTTTCCACATACCAAAATCCTCAAAATTCTATATACTCAAACCATGATATCACTTAGTCCTTATATCAATCATGAGCTCATGAATACTATCAAACATTTAATTTTCTCCTTATCCCTTCATTATGCACATATCATCTACATTCCAAAAATATCTGAATAACCTTTCATGGATACTGGTAACATTAATCATACACTTTCAAAACACAAGGAAAGACAACAGTGTAACAATCCATAGATGTCTCTTTATTCCATAGTAGCATGATATTACTTATACAAAATTACACATGATAAACATGTAATCATTCCACTACATTCTTAAACCATTGACCGAGCTTCAAAAATTCTTTCATCTCACATATCATTTGTAGTCTCTTCATCATCATCCACATAAATACTACCCATATGACCATACTGATTCTCTTCATGAGTCTTTCCCATAGGGCATTTGTTTGCATAATGCCCATACATTCCACATTTAAAACACTTAACCATTTTTGATGTTGTAGCAATACCATTATCCTCATCCATGGTGTTAACCGACCCTTTTCCTTTGCACTTACTTGATTTGTGTCCTTCTTTTCTATACCCAAAGCATCTTACAGTTCCTTTGAAACATTCACCTTGATGCCTCTTCCCACATGATTTACATAGGGGAAATTGAACTTTCTTTCCTCTATGATCATCATGAAACTCTATCTTTCTCTTATTAGCCGAGTCAGGAAACTTACCAAATTTTACTTTATTGATCATATTATGAGATTTCTGATTCGGCATAATAATGATCTTTGGACTTCCAAATCCCATTTCATTTGGTTGCTCATGAAGAATATCATTCCATTGTCCATCATATCCTCCATTATCGCGAATCATCTTGTTTCCAGCCATTTTCTAAAACCCAAAATGAATAGTGTGAGAGGCAAAAATCATGCTAGGGAAAACAACATAATAAAGGGGGAGTACCTTCAATATCTAACATCTTAGGTTTAATTCTAAGATCGTTAGCACAATTCTAGGACTATAACCTATACGTATACTTAACCATAGAGACATCCCTAGACATACCTTAAAAATATCTCTAGGGATCTCACTAATGTTTTCGCATCCTAGTTTCCAAAGGTTGACTAAACCTTTCCTCTGATACCAACTGTAGAGACCCGAAACCTGACGTACATGGACATTACATTACATTTGCGGAATACTTAGTACATAACAAAAACACACACTAAAGGATCGTAATAGTTTAGTGTCTTTGGAAACTCGGAACGTAATATTCTAATCGTGGTGAAAGTTCTTCAATATCTCCCATAAAGGTCATCCCTTTTTTTTACCAAAAACCTTTCTTTATATCCTGGGGAAAAGAAAACATAAAAGGGTGAGCTCAAATTCTCAGTAAGGGTAAACAAAATAAATATCAATCACATCATATATATAAGAACATAGCTTTTGGAAATCTTAACCTGCAAAAAAGCTCATAATATCATAACATGGGATAAATCATAGAAGTGAAATGTAATCCCAATAATCATAACATAAAACATGAAACTTTGTGGCATACACACATAATCATAGAGAATCATTTCTTGTTAGTCAAGACTCAATGCCAAGACTATCTTAGTGGACAAAGTCCCTTTCTGAATCGAGTAACCCTCGTTTCAGTCCTGTTTCACTGAACCGGTATAACCTACCATTTCAGCCATGTCTATCTCATGAGATATAAAATCTTTACCCAATGCATTGGAGGGAGATATAGGTCCCACCCATCTCATAATGATACAATTCTTATGTGTGCCACAAAATCATAAATCATACATCATTGCATAACCCATGTAATAAAAATGGGATTCTTGAAACAACATGACATCATAAAACCATTCATATAAGATAAAGGAACTCATAAACATAATTCCATCACAACATAGTCAAATCAATGTAATAATATGGATAGAAACAGAACCCTTTATTATCTTAGATGGAAAATAATTTTGATAAAACACTTGAAATGAATTCTTGAGGAAAATATCCTTTCTTCTTCAAAATCAATTTCTTTTCACAAAACATCATGAAAATTTTAAAAGAAAGAGATTTTATTAAAAATAGTCATGAAATATTTTGGAGGAAGCTTCATGAAAATAAGGCTTTATAAAACCATAAAAATCCGTTCGTTTCGTTTAAGTTAAAAAAAACATTCTTCGTACTTTTGTCGGAAAAGTCAAAAAGTACCTCGTACGAAAAACGAAAAAAGATTCCTTTCATATCCTTTACTAAAAACTCATCGAAGGGTAAAATTGGTTTTAAAAAATTTTAGGTGGATGGAAATAATATTACATATTGAGGAAACATGGATGTGGATGATAAAATAAACCCCAGTAAATACTTACGAATAAACAATCTCGGATAAAAATGAGATTGTGATATTTCCCTTACCTTAGGTCCGATTTGCTTCGTATGTGTCCGAACCTCCTGTATAATGATTTAAATCATGTTATTGACATATTACAGAATCATATTCATTGTTATGATATCATATATGGTTCACTTATGACATTATATTACCCGTTCTTTTGTAAACTCCATGTTAAAGAAGCGTTTTGGGTAAAATCGTTTCTTTTATCGTAGGTGTTTTGACTTGTTGTTCTTGACATTATTATTACTTATATCATGATTTACTTACTTCCAGAATATAAAATATGATTTATATATCATATATATTCAGTATATATATATATATAATAGATAGATAAATGAAATGAAAAACACCGTTCATGGAGACGGTAGTCCGTACGTACACATGAACGTTGTTTTCCTTTCCTTATTGTATTGAATGGAAGTAAGTAGATGAAATACATATATATATATATATATACATAAATCCAGTAGCTTTATAATGTCATATATTTCATTATTATTTCTTATACATACTTTATAATCCTTCTTAAATGGTTAACATGGAGAATGAATCTCACCGCCTCGTGGAGACGGTAGTCCGTACGTACGCACGAGCGATGATATAATTTATATAAATATTGAATTGAATTGGAGTGGATTATACAATATATCAGAATCAATATGATGTTGTAATAACTATTTATAGTTATTCTTTACACCATTATACCCATCCATGTAAGGTGGTGGTGGAAAATAGATTACACCACGGCGTGGAGACGGTATTCCGTACGTACGCACGCACGGTGATTTCTTTTTCCGTAGGATGGATAGATGGTGAAATAGGGTTGTTTCATACTTATAATTACATATCAGTATATGAGTGATACTGATGTTATTACTTCATAATGAAACAACCTAAGAAGAAGAAGTGGAAGAAGAAATAAAGATGAAAGAATTGGTAACGGTAATTACCTCTTCTTTGAAGTGCCTCTTTGAGACCTCCTCTTAGGGAACTAGAATTGGTCTTTGAGGAAGACCAGAACCTCTAGGATGTTTCTAGGGATGTGGAGAAGAGATTTTGGCAGGGGTTGGCCGAGCTTGAGTGCTCAAATTGGTGTGAGGAGGAGGGGGAGGAGGTGTCCTTTTATAGGGGAGGAGAGGGGCACCTTAGGAATATCTCAAAATATTATTTTATATTAAAGTCAAAATCGGTTTATAATGGTTCCAAAGGGTCTTATTTCAAAGATAAAGTGGGGATGGGTCGAAATCCTATCAACCAATAGAATTTAGACAAGTTTAGGATATTATTTTAACCTTATCAATTAGATTTAACTCTAAGTTAAATAATTTAACTTTTACCATGTCTTTTTGTTTTCTTTCACTATATGGTTAATACAATTACTATAACATGCCAAACTAACCCCAAATTGTTTATTATTAATATATATATCATTATCTAAGTCATTTGGCCGAACCTTAGATTTTTAGGAATAAAATAATAATTAATAATATAATATTTGATTTAAAAACTATTTTGTGTCAATTTTGACACTATTTGATATATGATTTTTGTGAAAGTCATAACAGAATTAAATTTTCGAAGCAAGTTAATTAAATCAACATTAATATATCATAGTAACCTAGAAAATTAGTGTAATTCATAAAAAGTCTCAAATTACATTTATTTTTGTGTTTATAACATCAATTATGTCAATATTTCATTAATAAGATAATTACTGCATCATCATTGTGTCATAAATAAATTAAATTATTTAAAGTCTAAAAATTACAAATAAAATACCATTATGTAGGAAATCTTTTTATCTTTCTAATTAATATTTATAATCTAAAATCCAACATATATAACCCTATGTAACAATTGTTTTTCTAAAAGATATATGCTTGTGTCAATTTTGTATTCATTTTAACTTAATTAAAATAAAGTGTCATTATCACTTACAAGTGGATCAATGGGGTCCCAAAATCGACCCAAAGATGCCCATGGTCGACCATGTATCAACCAATGGGGTTAAGACACGTTTTAGGGTAATTTAATATTATTATAATATTATTTTGTAACCCTTATTTACCGGATTTACCCTTAACCATGGTAAATAAAATATTTACCGCAGTAATTATTCAAAATGTCTAAAAATAAAAGTTATCTATTTACACAATTTGAACATACTGATTCCAAATATGGAATCCATTTTTCTAAATTCAAAACACAGAAGTGGCAGAAATTAATTTAAAATTAATTCCAGCTGTCAAAACAAAAAGCGTGTTTTTAAGAGATAATAACTATCAAAAGATTGACACTTATTTATGTTCGGTTTAATTGTAAAATTGTGTCCAATGACCAACATTATATTAAGTGGTAAAAATATATTCTAAATATACTTTAAAACCATACAATATTATAATTTAACCACATAATATATTACGATGAAAAAAGTTGTTTTTAATTAAAATATAGCGTGTTTTTACTATTCATTAAAATATGAAAGTTGTCGGAAAAATATCCAAACTTTATCTAATGTAAATTTTTACATCCTGATTCAAAAGAAGAATATTATTTTGTCAAATTGAACATATAAACATGTCAAAAACTATATTTAAAGTGGGTGCACCATCAAAAGGCGGTAAAACTGCATTTTTTGAAAAATACTTATTTTACCCGAAAAATTTATTTTGTTCTTATACCATGTTCTAGAAATGTGTAAGATGAATAATAATGTTATAAAATTCAAAATTTAGTTAATACTATTCATAACAGCTAGTTCATGACAATATTATAATAATATAACATTGTTTATTAAAACCCGGTATTGCGTACAACACACTCTATCGAGGAAGGTCGTGATTGCGTGTAATGCAAGCCAAGTCAGGGTTGCGTGTTGTGAAAGAATCCTTCGTTGTTTCGTATAACAGAATCCAACCATATTTCATTTATACATTTAATATATATATATATATATACTCAATGTTGCGTAGAATAACTATTATCAAAATTGTGTGTAACACGGTCCAAGAATAGCGTTGCGTATACTGCAAGCTAATACGGTGTTGCGTATAGCGCAGGGTAATCTTGGTGTAGAATAAAACATAAGACATTAATGAAATTAAAATAATATTTTTCATAAAATCTCGGGGTGTTACATTTACATCCTTAAAACACATTTTAAACTTTGAACTACTTCATCAAATATCAATTAAATTATATGAAGATCCAATTCCCCAAAACTAACCTTATATCTAGTCCAAAGGCCTCAATATTCTCATCAATCAAACTTTCTAAAAAATTAACACACAACCTATTTAATTTGGATACATTTTTCCTATTGATCAAGAATCTACAACTATGGTAACCAAAAACTTGGTCAAAAATAAAAATACACCTAATACCACAACATCCCTCTTGCTTGCTACTCATGGAAAGTAGTAAACCAAATCACACACCTCATTATGACTATGGAACCAAATCATTCAACTAAAATATACATAATTAATGGATATAAGTGAAACTATTTTCTGATGATGTTAATAGATAAACTATAAAAAATTTTGTAAAATTTAAATATTCTATGGTGAGACCATAAAAACTCATCTATCTCATGGGTTTATACCCAAAACAACCCCAACTATCCCAACTATTAGAGTATCCTCATATATCCCAAGGATCATATTGCCACCTTCCATCTATAACCCTCTTCTACCCACTCTAGATATTAACACAACCATCATCGAGGAACATCATAATACAAACTTACACTTTTGAGGGTCCATCACTAATAAGAGCTCCAAGTTAATCATTTTAACCACATCTAATACCATCCTATAAAGGTATATATTCACAAACCATTATTTTTATAACATCACCTATCAGGAAAAATTCAAAAATATAGAGAATTCCATTCGACCACATTTTACATTAATACATTAATCAAATGGATCTAAGGGGTATCACACAAATATAATAAAAAACCAGTTGAAAAGTCCCAAACATTCCTCTTAAAATCCCAATTTTTTACACCGAAACAAATTAACAATTTTAAAAAACATTTCAAACCATATTTCCAACCAATTTTTTTTAAACCACTTTAAAACCCATTTAAAAATAAACCAAATAAAGATCCCTTTTTTCTAGAAAAAATTAATATATTCAACCATTTTTACTATATAAAAAAATTTCATAATAACCAAAACTACATCATGTTCGTTAACCAACTAGGGTGACATTCCTTTTAGAAATTAAAAATCCATTCTAAACAACACGCTAAATCAATTTCGTAAATACAAGGCATCAAAAAATCCCATTTTTCAAGAACATGTATTTAACAATACCTTTTGAAACTAAAATCCATTATATCCCATTTTAACCATTTTATATAAAGTGAATTTTTATTTTACGAATGTTTAAAAATATCAAATGCAAAAAAGTGAAAAAAATAAACCTACATCCTACAGAAGACTCAAATCTATTTCATCAAACCCTATATGTTAGTCACAATGAAATATATAACAATATATAACATTATCAGGTTATATGATTCATAGGGAAGAAATAAATGAAATATGAATCTATGTGCTTTTCGATGATGTATGTACTCACCGACTCTTGAAAATATAGAAATAAAAAAAATACAATAATTGATGACACCAAAATAATAAGCCTCACTGATGGTTAAATAGGTCAATATTAAAATTGTAAACTAAAACATCAATCTCATCCTATAAAATGTGGAATTCCATCATACATGGGTTATCTACTCTTAGGCATGAGTTTCATACCAATTCCCAAAAAAATATTCTCTCATATCTAACATTCCTTAAATATAAGACAAAATAAAAAATCCTTTTTATTCCACTTTTCAACACCCCATCAATAATTATTTTGTCTGAGATGGAGAGTCACATGACCTCACTTATGCCTCCACATTTATAAGAGGCTACCGACTAGTATGGATGAATTAAATAGAATCATGGGGAGATTATACCTTCATTAGCTGTGAAACATCTTAGTATGTACACAATAACAGATTCAAATAATCAAATTAAATAGCATAAACTTAAAGTGGAAGTAACAACAACATCAATATCAACACATGATATAACAAAATTGGAAAATAATATCCATTACAATAGATCCCAAAAAACCTTATATCTATACTCTATGAACAAGAAAAAATATGTAAAGATAAATATTTACATTAAATAACAGATTTTTATCTTTTCCAAAACATAACTAACCTTATCCTCCTATAAAATTACCATGAATATGGTTCCTTATATTAGTTGAATATATGGACAACAATGGTTGAACACGAATTAAGATTCCTATGTTGGGTTCAAGAATCAACATATAAGGATACCACCAATGCATCTTCTTCATAAACATGGTTAATAATATAAATATGCATGTGATAATGGAAAATAAATACACAAATAATCATACAAATGGTTTCATCATCATTATATAACCACGATTCCTTGAACCCTCATTCTAATTGCTTTAAATCCATGAAAAAAGATATATAAAATTTATTTAGTCATATAATAAGAACAAGGTCGCTTATTTCTTCCCAAAAAACATTCAAACCACTTATGGATAACCACAATATATTCAGTACAAAAATAATTTGTCAGTGGTGGACTTATCCATCTCATTGATGGATAGACACAACATAAGAAGTATAAATAGCTCAATTTATTCCATGACTCCACAATATCATCAAGGGATATAAACCATATAATAAACAAAATTATAAAAAGTTATTACATGAGTCAAACATATATTCAATGGATAGAAAACATATATTAAACAAAATTAGAAAAAGAAATTCCAAGAGTCATCTATCTCATTGATGGATAACCACCATATATTTAGAAACAAAATTATATATTATTACATGAATAAATCATCTCAATGATGTATAACCACTATATATTCAGCATTTAAAACACATATCATCACACCATTCTATAGAAGAGTTATCATAGAGATACACATACACCAATATACTAATCAAATCACTTAGTATAGTTCCCAAATAGGTACACACACCCCCATGTGCAAACCAAAACATGTAGTAGAGAAACCATAGGGATTCACATTTACCCATGTGATAATAAAATCACACATAACAGTTCTCATGGGGATTCAAAAATACCCACATGAAAATCATGTTATACATCATTATATAAAGGTGAAAACTTGTTAAGAACTTCATACCTCAGGTACATTGGTACTCAAATATCTGAGATCCACCACCAAAGTCAATTTGAGCACACAAAATTCATAGAATTATCCTAAAATATTTTGACTCGGATCCCTATACCCAACACCATTATATACATTGATTTCCATTACACATATATAATTTTATATATACATGTGTCTATATTACCATGTTAGTATCGATACTTATACTTCAACTATATTTATATTAATTTGCTAAGACTCCATGCCATGTCAAAAGGTTATAGTAGTTCTCGTGAAATAATGAATACCTAGAGGCACCATGAATGAAATGATAATCATATTTCCAATAGTATAGAAACATCATGATAAAAATACACAGATCAGGTATGAATATCAAGTGCTAGGGGATCATATGAATTGAGACTGATTCCCATATAGTTTTTATATAGTGATCTTAAGTAGATGATATCTTGAGGACTGAACCATTAATAGGAATACAATTTTCTTAGGTGTCACTGATTTATCCTATATGTGGAATCATGATATGGTCTCTTAAATTGATATTATTGTCATTGTATACTAATTGATTAAATTCATTGATGTAAGATAAAAAAAATGATGTTTATATCATGGTGAGCTACCTTGATTTGGGTTTTCCATTAGGGATATGAAATTTATTTGAATGATTTAGATAAAATTTGTTGCTACTTAAAGGAAGGGATAACTTTGAACCAATTGATAAAGAAGGTAGTACATTCCTTAAATCCATTATCATGGTAGAATAATGTTTGTACCTCCCAAATTTTTAATGAATAAAAATTTAATAAATGATGATCGAACAATGTTCTCATCCTTCTTTATGATATATCATAAGGAAAAAGGATTATATTAAATGATGTATGTTTATAGGAAATGTTTTTGTTTCTATAAATTTTCATTATCTCATTAGGGTTATTGATGTGTTGTAAAAAACCATCATTTTTCTATTAATAGTATTTTCAAGTATATTGGTACTATAATTGATTATCTCACACTTATATTATTCAAAATTATATCATAATCTAATGAATAGGATTATTGTATATATTGGGCCCCACCACGGGGTCTAAGAGATGTTTGAGAATATATGATCGCCAGATAATAGTTAAACTAATTGTTATATGAGTACGGAATAATTGGAATTGAAATAATTTATTTAATTTATTAAATATAATTTATGTAAATATATTGGATAATATTAAATGAATGATTATTATTTTAATAGACAGGGTTCATTTAATATTTGTGGGAATAATGGGTAGAGTTAATGGATCACATTTATCAAGTAATATATTATGTATATTACATGTTAGTTATAAAAATATTAATAATTATTATGACATAGTTATTAGGTAATAAAATTCCATTTATGAATTATTATGTGGGTACCACATATTCGAGATTTTGGGTGCCATTTATAGGTATTTCATACCATTCTCTATAAGTAAGGGGAGGCTCTCATTTGGAGCACTATTCATCATTCAAATTTGTGAGACTCTCTCTCATATCTCCAATATCATAGAGGGAGAAGCAGGAGATCCATATAATCGATCGAATATCTTCTTCATGTATCAAGAAATCGGTGTTGTGGTGATCATATGGATGTCAAAGGAATCATTAGATCTCTAGGCTAGATCATAGATTTCAATACAAGACATTTCCCTAACTTTTTACATATGTTTGGAAAATATAGATGGATCCAACCTGAGTTCCATGGAGAAATAGTTGTTGGTGATGTATTTTTATTGAAATTTCCTTCAAATCGAACAAGGTATATGTTTGATATATTTTTATTCTTAATTCCTTCATGTGGGATTGTGTTTTTCATTATCATTCTTTTTAAATCCAAATATGATAATGTTTCATCGATCCAGTGATAAAAAATGAAATATTGCTTACCTATTTTCTTTTATTGTCTTCTTTAGTATTAATAAATTGTATCTGAGTGATCAAATGATGCTTTATGTTTTGGAAAAAAATAAGTTTCCATTAAATTCATGTACGAGGCATCATCACAAACCCATATAATGAATCATGTGGTCAATTTGATCATCTAAGGCCATGTTACAACCATTAGAAGTTATAAATTAGACTAAAACTGATTCTTTTATTTTATAAAATGATGAACAAATATATGTGTTTAATTTTCATGGATTTTTTTTTCAGGTTCTGACTAGATTTTAGTGGCCACAACAGTGATATCTGGGGATATTTATTTTAAATAAAGAAAAAATTATTAAAGGAAATTATTATCCATTGTATTTATGAAAAATATAAAAAAAATATTAAAAGGGGAAGGGGATATGGATGTCACCAAAAATATAAAAATAAAATCAGAATACTATCCATATCAATAGTAAAATCGGTATAATTCCCTTAAACAACAACCTAAGGGTGGTTAACATACATGGATGTTCAACCATCAATTTTAAAATATAAATATATATATATTAATCCTTATGAATAGTAACCCAGTTACTATTCAAATGAATATTTCCCCTGAGTTATTATTAACATGAATAATACTAGTAGGTTATAGATCACCTATGAGTAAAAATAACCAATATACCTTAGTATGAGTTTTGAATACCCATAAAGATTAAAAATTCATTGGAAAAACCCATAAATATATAAATTATAATTTTATTTTAATAAATTATTTTCAGGATCGAGAGAGAATATATGTATGAATAAAAATTAGATAAATTTATTTAAATTTAAAATTTATTTCTTCAAGTTAATTTATCTAGAAATGTAATTTTGTTCAATAATGTTATTGCATGCCAACTGATCTTGATCATTGACTATATAGTGATCGTGATTTTTCCAGCATGATTATTGAATTATTTTTAAGATAAAAACATAAAAGAATTGCAATATAGTGTAAAATTGTTTATTCTCCCAAGGAAATTAGGATCATACATCACTTATAAAATCTTCTTCTATCCTTATAAATATCATGTTCTGCTTAGTACATGTATTCAACTATGGATATATATCAATGAATATGGTAAGCTGAAATCCTAGTATAAGTATGAATATGGGATATGAATCAATATAACATGGGTGATCATAATCATCATCATCATAACATAATCATATAATCATCATCAATATCGTAAGAGAAACATTTTAAAAATGTAAAGAATGTTTAAATGCATAAAAATGAAACATCATGTTGTAGTGGTCAAAAATCACATATAGTTATGAGCAAAGCTAGTAGCATGTTCATGCATAACATATGTGATAATATTACAATCACAATTTTGAAAAAAGATAGTATAATTTTAACATATAATACACATTATCTAATAAGATACATCACATCAAAAAACTAATTAAATATATATATAATTATCATTCCACCCATCACATCACTATATTTTTGTAATCATGCATTCCACATAGAACATACTACAATCATAGTCATGAATTAACCATAGAAAAATAAGGGGATCATAAGTATTTTATCAATCATGATTTACTTAATAAAATTTGGTTTCCCAAATGAAAAATAGAAAAAATATATGATATAACAATCATAATTTTTGAGAGAATAATAAATAACTCAAGATGAGTCAAAGATGCGTTTTGAAAAGAAGTGTTGTTTTGGAAAATATTTAATTTTTTAAAAAAATCAAATAGGGAAAATGAACATTATTAAAAATAAAATGTAATAATAATAAAATTATAGTCATTGAACATTGGAGGAGTATTGATATGAAATGTGTTATGAAATAGGGACAGCGCAAAGAAAAGGAGTTGGGTTTGAGAATCCCCATACCTTAATTCCATTTTTATTTTATTTATTTTTCCATCCTTAATAGAAAACATATTTTTATTATAACATTGATTCAAAATGGAATTATTTTTATTTTTAATTCTATTTTTCAATTAGAGTTGTTTATTATATTTTATAATTTCATTGGTTAAATGGTTGTCATTTTGATATTATTTTTTTCTTAAACAATTTTCCACTTTTCAAATATTAAATGTATTTTTATATAATTGATTAATTAATTAAAAAAAATTAAAATACATATAATTAATTTTTGATATATTATATATAATTTATAATATTCATACATGATTATTGTTATATGTGTTGACATGTAAATTTCTCTGTATGTGGTTAACCGACATATAACAGGTCATTATCTAGAGAGTGAGAATGGGAAGATTAAAATTTATAAATATATTAATATAATACAAAAATTAGATTAACATAATTAATATAAATTAATGTTATTGTATAATAAATTATTATATGGTTGTTCTATGAAAGGGGTGGTGAAAAAAATAAATTGAATAAGAAAAAGAGAGATAAAAGTTGATTGGATCTTACTTAATCTCTGTATAGCTTCTCTTGTACACCACTACAAATACCTTGATTATTGGAGTTAGATTACTCCTTAATGTACCTAAGGATTATAATGGGCTTGAGTTGTATTATTTTTGAAGAGGTCGGGTTTTGGAAAGGGTGGGGGTAGTGGTTTTACAAGGTTGGTGTGAGGGGTTATTTGTACTTGAGGATAGGGGTAATTTTAGAATTAAATATTAAATAAATTAATATATCCAAGATAAAACTTCTAATAGTGTTTTTTTATTACATTATAAATCCTATATAAATATAATTTGATGGTTTTAAGAATTTAAATATCTATTATAATTTTAATTCATTATTTTATTAAAAAGTGTAATGCCCCACGCTTCCACGGTATACTACCTTTAAAATAATTTAATAGCTTGTGCTACATTCAATATCGAGTTCGACCGCACCATAACCTTTCAAAATAGCCATTTAAAAAATAGTTATGTACATTATTATCCAAATTTTTAAATTTTATAAACGCTATTTTTCAAAATATAAATCATTTTTTAATTTGTAATATCAAATTTAGCTTATGGTGAAATTTGGGTAATTTGCTGAAAATTTTCAATTTTTAATGTATAGTGAAAAATACTGTATTTTAATTCAAAACTAAATTTTCATCTAATTTATTTATATATTTATATTTTAATTTTAGATATTTTTAAACTTCAATTTAATTAATATTTTATCATTTAATCCAATTATGGTCTTTAGATGTAATTTCATATTTAAACTGTACATAAACACATGTCAATCTTTTGATTGTTTTTACTTATTAAAAACCGTCTTTCTTATTTTGACAATGGGAATTAATTATAAATTAATTACTGAAACACCTATGTTTTGATTATGGAAAATTGGATTCAATATTTGGAATCATAATGTCCAAATTTTTTAAATTGTTACTTTTTATTTTTGGACATTATGAATTGAAACTTTCGTAATTATGTTTATTTACCATGGTTGAATGGTATATCAGGTAAATAAGGGTAAAAAATAAAATTATTATAATATAAAACTACCCTAACACATGTCCTTATCCTATTTTATGATATATGTATAACCCTGGGTATCCTTGGGGGTCGATTTGGGGAACCCATGGGGCCACATGGGTGTGATAATGATATGTTATAATAATTAATTTAATGTAAAGAGAAATATAACATAAATATGTATCTTTTACGGAAACAACATTAATTTAATGATTTATAACTAATATATTTGACTATAAAGATTAATTTTAAATCTAAAAAAATTCATACATCATGGTATTTTATTTAAAAATTTTAGAAATTTAAAAAAAATATTTTTTATGACACAATGATGATGCAATGATTACCTTATTAATGAATGATTCAAATAAATGATATAATAAATACAAAAATAAATATAATTTGAATATTTTTATGGAATAAATGAATTTCATGGATGAAATTTAAATATTATTTTGATTTAATACCTTTTTTTCGAGGTAATCATGTTGTTATGACTTTAAAAAAATCAATTACTAATTAGTTTCAAAATTGGCATAAATGAATTTTTAAAACGAATACTACATTATTGAATGATATAATAGTCCCAAAAATATGTTATTCTTCTAAAATACTTATAAAATGTTATAAATTTCATTAATTATTCAATTGGGGTTCTTTTTTCATTTTATTGTAAATATATTAACCCTATAGTGTAAAAATATAAGAAGACACAACAAGAGTTAAACTATTTAACTAAAGGTTAAATCTAAAAGATAAGGTTAATTACTGACCTAAAAATATCAAAAAATTATTTTTTGAGAGTATTCAGACCCATAATCATATTATCCTTTAAATAAATCAATTTTTATCTATTAGAAACCGAAAATAGTTTTATAATAAATTTATATTTCATGCTCTTTCCTAAAGTGTTGTTCACCTCTCTTATAAATGGGTACCTCCCTTTATCTTTAACTCACAACTTCTAAATCCATTTGGATTGGCCAAACCCTGTCCGTTTCTCATACCAACCTCCCACAATTCATCTTAGATTCCTAAATTTGGGAAAAAATACATCATAAAGATCCCTTTTTGTTCAAATCAAAAGAAAACACCGAAAAAAGATGTAATTGTTTTATCAAATGTTTCGATGTTATTTTTTTCTTCTACTTCCTCTTTTTAGAGTGTTTCCATATAAAAAAGACAACTCCAGAATCATCCATATACTGGGATGCTATTATAATTATGGGAAAACCATATTCCTTATTTTATCCGTCTTATGAATAACAATATCACCATCCGTGCGTAAGTACTACTTACCGTCTCCACGCCGTTGTGTAATTAGTTATTCCAAAGTACTTTATTTTTATGGGTATAAGGATGAGTATAATGGATATAAATAATGAATATAAAAATATATTTATTCTGTTTAATTAATATACCGTCCATGTTTATACCGTTTAACCATCAAAGGAATGATACCATCGGTTGTGCAGACATATGACCTACTGTCTCCATAACGTGGTGAGATTCACTCTATAAGTTAACCATTCAAGAATGAATATAAAATTTATATGATGACTAAAAAATATAATAATTAACTTAATTAATTTTGGATATAAATAAAATATATCCTGTTCATAACAAACAAGACTTACATGACAAGACAGGAATGGGAAAGTGAAGAAGTTAACACTCGAAACAATGGTAATAGTACAATATTATAACCAAAATGATATAAAAGGATAATATATGATATCATAAAAAAAGATATGGTTCCTGTATAATTTAATAAGATGTTTTAACCATTTTACAAGAGTCTAACTCACCCTCTACTAAAGGAAAGTATAAGGTAAGGGTTAATTTCACAATCTCTTTATTATCCAAGATTGTTTATACATTAGTATCTATTGGGAATGCCTTATCATCCATGTCCATGATTCATTAAAGGTATTTCAAAATATTTTTGACATTTGTTTCAAAACATTTTTACCCTTGTTTTACTTTTTATAAAAAAATTTAATGGAATCATTCCATCGCTTTCCAAAAGAAGTAATTTATGATCTTTTGAGAAATTAAGGAAAAAATGTTTTTTAACATATATGGTGCGAGAAACTATTTTCCATCATTATGAAGCCTTAACAATTTGAAGCTTCCCATAAAATCTTACAAGGTTATTTTCAAAGGTAATTTTTTATTTTATAATTGTGAAACTTTAACATAATTTCAAATTTCAAATTTTTATTTTTCTCGAATAATTTTAATGAATTTATTAAAATATTTTCATCTATGTCAACATCATTTATTGGATTTTATTCTTTATTAAGGCTCATTTATTGTGATACAATCATCAAAATATTATTGAAGGTTTTATGATATGTTTGACTGTGGATGTGGTATTTTTATTCCATTCATGGTTTATGGTTAAAGTATTAAAATTTCGTAGGATAGTTTTAATATGAGTGTTTATGTCATGTTTCACCCTTTTCATAATAGAAATGCATTTGACTTAGTATGTGATGGGAATGTCCCACTATATACCCTTAATGCATCGGTAGGTCTCATGAGACAAACTCGTGTCTTGACATAAGGCCTTGATAGTATGGTAATGGACTTGGCATGAGGCATTGATGGTATGGTTATGATGTCTGACATTTTTCATTTCCTCTTTATGAGAGTAGTTATTGATATTGTAATGATTGTTCGACTAGAATAATATTTATGTGAAAGTTAAAATGGAATTATTTGATTTATTATTTCCATATTATGTTGATGATTATGTTTAAAAGGCATGTGTTTTAGTTTTATACCTTTCCATAAAAGATTATACTTGTTTATTGTAGTTTACGCTATATTTTTTTCCTTACTGAGCATCTAAGATCACCCATTTTATATGTTTCATTTTTTCATTAGGATGTCTAGATGTATATTACGATCAACCTTCAAGGACAGTCTATGGAATATGGGTGTTTTTAAAAAAATAGTATATTGTTTTTCATTCCAATATTTAATGTAAAACTCATGTTTGTATCTAGTTTTTACAATGCTAATAAACTGATCAATCCATTGTGATTTTATTATCTTGTGATCATGCCATTGTAATTAAATAATGCACCAACTCTAGGTTATTGGGTTCGGGGCGTTACAGTTGTTATCAGAGGATATTTAGTTAAAACTTTGGATACTATATTTATAAAACAACATTTATTAGGGAACATTTCCCTAAGATATACTTTGAGGATAAATATTGAATAGAATCCTATAGTTTTGGTAAAATATAGATTATGTGGGTATTCCTAAAAAATAAATCCATGTATGGATACCAAAAGTGTATGTGGTTCTGGAGAAAATGTACCTAGGTATGAAAACTCTATCAAGGTGTTCCCCACTTGACTCAGGGAAACCTGGTACATGACAACATGACTTACTACGCATCTGGTTTAACACTCATAAGGGATATTCTTAGGATAATTCTTATTTATTAAACCTCATTATGATGGATTTATGAGTAACTATTTCCTCAAATAATCCATGTTTATGATTATGGATAACATATGAATAAAATTATCAATTTATGTTAAGTATTTTACTAGTTTAGAATTATAAATTATGATTCATAACCTAACCTAGTGTATTCCATTTTTTAGAAATGGTTCCTAGTAGAAGAAATGGATTTTTTATCAACGTACAAAATCCATGTGTGGATTTTTTCCCTCTACAATAAAATTATAGTTTAGCATGTGATATAACTTGTGATGAATAGATTATAACCATATTAGGACAACAGACTCAGTTTAGGAATAATAACCTTACCCATATGGAGCATCCTAATAAATAATGTGGAGGATCAATGTTAGAACTTCTCTTGAGACAACAACCAAAAATATTACATGGCACTACAAATCGTTTTGTATATGAGAAGTGGAGAACTTCCATAGTGAAAATATTTTTGGCATTGGGGTGTAATGAAAGTTAAAAGGTTGTTATGTAAGTCTATCACCTTTCCAGAGATGCAGATTAATGGTGGTAATTGATTCAAAGCATGAAGGAGGATGGAGTGGTTTCAAATATTGGTCAAAAAATCATTCTTATTATATGAAGATATAGTCTCATGTGCTATCAGAACAGAAAAGTAATTCACTATGTCTTATGGATTTAAAGGGAATCAAGATAAGAAGAGGTATTATGAACACTTTGGAAAACTATATAAGTGGAAGAAGGGAATAACTGACTTTCCACCCTCCATTAATGGTGGGAAGAGACACCCTGGTATATTCCTAAAGAGGATGGGTGTTTGTTACAAATGTGGATAAAAATGCCACCAATCTCGTGATTTCAAGGGTAATAAAGAGGCCGTTAATTTCCTAAGCTACAATTGTAAATAAATGGGACATTATGTTAATGAATATACTAATCATCAATGAAACTTACCTGATAAAAGGAAAAGGGTGTACAACCAAGAATATGCGATCACAAAAACTAAGGTTGAAGTTCCAAACGATGTGGTTATAGGTACTATAATCATCTCCTCAAATTTAGCCAAACCATTATTTGATTCTAGGTCCTCACAATCCTTTATATCTTCCGAGTTTTCTTTAAAAATTAGATATTTCCAAATAACTTTAACAAATGGTTTTTCAATTAAAACCCCTTAGGGATGTCTAATTGCAACTGAGATGTGTTAGGAAGTTCCCATTATGACATATAAACATGATTTATCTGCTTAATTTATCATCATACCTATTGTCTACATTCATATAATACTCAATATTAATTGGCTATCAAAATATGATGCAAAAATTTATTTCATGAAGAAGGAAGTAATGATTTGTGAGGATGATGTAGAATCAATTATATTTAGAGAAGAAATTTCATCATCTGATTCTTATTTAGATCTACCTACACTAGATATTCTAAATGAAATTCTTGGGGGGGGGGGGGGGAAGAGAAATCACCATCCATGGGTGAAGATTTTTTTTTGAAATGAGGATGTTCCTACTATACGAGAATATATTGAAGTATTTCCATAGGATTTACCTAGACATCCTTTAGAGTAGGATGATGAGTTTACTATTGATTAATCCATGATGCAAGGGTAATATTGAAAACTCCCTATAGTATGGCCAATGTGGAATTAGTAGAGTTGTAGAAAAAACTATAAGAGTTGAGTAATGAGGGATTTCTTCTTCCTAGTGTTTCTCAATGGGGAGCCCTGGTTATTTTTTGAGAAGAAGAAAGATGAATCATTGAGGCTATGCATTGACTATAGAGAAATCAATTATATTAAAATAAGGAACAAGTATCCTATACATCGCATTGAAGATTTATTCAACCAACTTCATCATGATAAATATTTTTTGAAGATTGACCTTTGGTCAGGATATCATCAATTGTGTGTAAAAAGGATGATATTCCAAAGACAACATTCCGAATGAGGTATGACCATTACGAATTTACAGTAATGCCATTTCGAATGACTAATGCACCCTCTGTTTTCATGGATTTAATGGACAGTGTGGTCAAGGAATATATTGATGATTTTGTAGTCATATTTATTAATTATATCCTGGTATACTCCTAATGCTAAGTAGTTCATGAGAACCACTTGAGTATTGTTCTGAAGACTCTTAGAAGAAATGAATTTTATGTTAAATTTCGAAACTGTGAATTATGGATTCAAGAATTTTTTTTAATGGAATTGTTGTCTCTAATGATGGAATCTCTATTAATATTTCAAAAAACAACAATATAGGAATGACCATCACTAATGAGTATAAATGAGGTACAATGTTTTATTGGTTTAGCAGGTTATTATTAAAACTTCGTCCAACATTTTTCCTGATTGGAAAACCCATTAAACAAGCTCACTATAAAAGGGGATAAATTATTTTGGAAAAAATATTATAAAGAATGATTTGAATAATTTAAGATAGGATTAGTTATTTCACTTATCTTGAATCTATCATATGGGAATGAAGGGTTGGTGATTTGTAGTGATACATCATGGAATAGACTCATTTGTCTCCTTATGAAGAATAATAGGGTTATTTATTATGCATCAAGGAAATTAACAATTCATGAACAAAACTACCCAACTCATGATATGGGTTTAGCAACAATAATATTTTACCTAAATATATGAAGAGACTATCTCTATGGTGAATTATATGAGATATTTACTGATCATAAGAGTTTGAAATATATTTTCTCACTGAAAGAACTCAACATGAGACAAATGAGATGGCTTGATCTACTCAAGGATTATTATTTCACAATATACTACCAACCAAGAAAGTAAAATAAGGCTGCATATGATTAGAGTAGAAAAGACCATTGAGTTATAAACAAAATGAGAGTTTAATGGGATACGATTTTTATAGATCTTCTAAAGATGGATATGGGAATTATTATAAAATGTGACACACCACTACTCTTTCAAATGGTCTCAAAACCTTATTTATTAGAGAGGACAAAAAGTTATTAGTATGGTGATGAGGAGTCTAAAAAAAATAAAGATGTGATTTTTGGGAGATTTATTTAAATTATGTTTGAATATGGTGTTTTGAAATTTGGGAAGAGGCCATGTGTCCAAGCTATAACTGAGATAAAAATGGAATTATTGGAAGATGCACATAGCTCCAATTTCTCTATACAACCTGGTGGCACTAAGATGTATATATATTTGAATGAACATTTTTATGGGACAAAATGAAGAAGGAGATTGCTGATTATGTGTCAAGATGTCTGGTTTGTCAATATCTGAAGGCCGAAAGACACATCCTAGAGGTTCCATGCAACCTCTTCTTATATCCATGTGGAAGTGGGATGATTTTATGATGGACATTTTCATGGGGCTAAAAAATAATCTTAGAATAAATAATGAAATATGGGTTATTATTGATTGTGTTACCAAATAATAACATTTTCATGCTATAAGAGAAGATTTACAACATGATAATTTATAAAGACTATATATTAATGAAGTTGTAAGACTTAAATATGTAACACTATCAATTGTTTCTAACTGTGATGCTCATTTTAAATCAAAATTCTAGAAAATTCTTTAGAATTCCATAGATACTAAGCTCTATTTGAGCACATCATATCACCCACAAACTGATGGACACACATAATAGATTATTAAAACATTAGAAGGAATGTTGAGATATTTCTCATGTTAATTTCATGGTACATGGGATTAATATTTTCCTCTAGTATAATTTTCCTATAACAATAGCTTCCATTCAAGTATTCAGATAGAACCATTTTAAGAGTTATATGGAAAGAGATGTCTTACACCAACTTTTTGGGATGATGTTTGTGAACGAAAACTCATAGGTCTAGAACTTGTTGAGTAACCAACTAAAAAGGTAAAATATTTTCAGACCCATATCCAAACAGTTCAAAGTAGGAAAAATAGATATACTGATAACTGAAAGAAGGATTTGGAATTTTAAGTGGGAGATCAGGTATTTTTGAAGGTATCTCCATGGAAGGGTGTTATATGATTTGGTATGAAGGGTAAATTATGTCCTTGTTAAATCGGAACTTTTGAAATTCTGGAATGAATTTGAGTTGTAGTTGACTATTTGGAAATGCCACCAAGTCTCTTCAAAGTTCATGATGTGTTATATGTATCAATGTTAAGGAAATACATGAAAGACCCTACACATGTACCCACCTATGAAGAAATATAAATAGAACCTGATATGTCTTATTATGAAGAGCCCATCATGATTCTTGATATGAGGGAACAAAGGTTGAGAAATTGTATGACTCATCTGGTAAAGGTTCTTTGGAGAAACCATTAAATGGAAGAGGTGATGTGGGAACCTAAAGAACTTATGATGAAGAACCACCTGAATCATTTAATTAAGTGATGTTTTAGAAAAAATTTAGGATGAATTTATTTCAAGGATGAAAAAATTTATAACCACAAGCTTCCATGACACAGTTACTTTTAGGTAATTCAATATATTGCGCTACACACAAGATCCAGTTCGAGCACAACATGACCTTTCAAACTACCCATTTCAAAACGACTGTTAACATTTTTAACAGCATTTTGAAAATTTATAAAGATATTTTTTCAAAATAGACTTCATCTTAGAATTTTTATTATCAAATTTATCTTAGGGTGAAATTTATGTAATTTTATGAAAAGAATCAATTTTATTGAATAGTGAAAATAACTGAATTTTAATTCAAAAGTTCATTTCATATAATTTATTTATATAGTTAGATTGTATTTATAATTGGGTTTAAAGTGTAATTGGATTAATATTTTATAATTTAATCCAATTATAGTAATTGGATGAAATTTCCTATTTAAAGTTTACATAAACGCATGTCAATCATTTGATAGTTTTTACTTCGTAAAACCGTGCTTTCTGGTTTTGACAATGGGAATTAATTTTAAATTAATTACTGAAACTTTTGGGCTTTGAATTTGGATAAATTTATTCGATATTTAGAATAATAGGGTCGAAATTTTCTAAATATGTACCTTTTATTTTTGGATATTATGATAAGTAACATCAGTAATTATTTTTATTTTCAATGGTTAAAGAGTAAATCAAGTAAATAAGGGTAAAAAATAATATTATAATAATATAAAACTACCCTAACATGATTTATAATCGTATTGGATGATATATTTCTGACCATGGTCATCCATGGGTAGATTTTGGGACTCCATGTAGCCACTTGGGTGTGATAATGACATGCTAAAAGAGTTAATTTAAAGTAAATAGAAATATAACATAAACATGTATCTTTAACTAAAATAAATTTAATATAGGGTTATATAATAGATATGTTTGAATATAAATACTTATTAGAAACCTAAAAATATTTCCTACATCATGGTAGTTTATTTATAATTTTTAGATATTAAATTAATAATTTTATTTATGACACAATTATGATGCCCTGGTTACCTTACTAATGAAATATTCAAATAAATGATATTATAAATACTAAAATAAATTTAATTTGAAACTTTTTATGCCATAAACGAATTTTATATATTATATTGAAATATTATATTTGATTTTGTACCTTTGGTTCTATGTAATCAAGTTGTTATGACTTAAAAAAATCAATCACTAAATAACATCAAAATTGAAAAAATGAGTTTTCAAAACAAATACAGCTTTATTAAATGATATAATAGTTCTAAAAATCTAAGATTAAAAAAAATGGATTATATAATTTAAAATTTTAATTATTTAATATGTTGGGGTTCTTTTTTTATTTTATAGAAACTATATAAACCCTATAGTGTCAAAATATAAGAACACACGGTAAGAGTTAAACTATTTAACGAAGGGTAAAATCTAAAAGAAAAGTTCCATTTTATGGAATAAACATTAAAAAAATCCAATGTTTGAGAGTATATAGACCCATAAGAATCATATAATCTAAAGAAATCAACCTATATCTATTAGAAATCGAAAATTATATTACAATAAATTAATACTTCAAGATTTTTCCTAATGTGCCCCTGACCTCTCTAGTAAAAGGGAACCTCCATTTCTCTTTAACTCACACCTATAAATCCATTTGGTTTGTCCAAAAAAGACAATTTCTCCTCCTAAACTTCCTAACATCCCCCTATATTCCTAACATTTGGTATAAATCCATCATACAAAAACCTTCTATTCAAATCAAAATGAAACACCCGAAGAAGATATAATTGTTTTATCAACCCTTTTGATGTTCTTTTCTTCTTCTACTTACTTTTTATATGTTGTTTCCATTTCAAAACAAAAATTCTTGTATTATCTATAAGCTGAGACACTATTAAAATCATGGGAAAATAATATTCCTCATTTTATCCATCTTACTTATAACAATATCACCATGTCTGTGTATGTACAACTTACTATCTCCACACCAGGGTGTAATTTTTAATGCTATGATACATTGTGTGGATGGGTATAATGATGATTATAATGGATATAAATAATTAATATAACATTATAATGATTCTGTATAATTAATATTCCATCCATTTTGATACCATTTAACCCTCAATTTAATGATACCATTATGCACAAATGCCATTATTTCTTTCTCATAGGAAGACTTGGAGAGGTTGGTTGGGGATAAAGGTTTGATGAAAAAAGAAATAGGTTGTTGTTCCTGCATGTATATGGCTCCCAACACATGGTTGGAAGCATCACATTCCAATTAAAAGGGTTTGGTGAATTCAGGCATTTAATGTACTTGTGCCGAGGTAATATCTTTCTTGAGGAGATCAAAAGTAGTTTGGGATGTTGGATTCTAGATGTAGGTTTTCTTTTCTAACATCCCAAATTTGGGTACCGCCTAAAGGTGCCCCATATCAGGATGGTCACATGGCCTTAAGCACGTTTCCCCAAAATCCAGAGGCTACCGACTAGTAGTGAGGGATTTTCATGTGATAATGGGGAAACTATGCCCCCATTGGTAGAGTAACATAGTGGAAACACACTATAATCAGTAGTGGAAATATTAATACCATAAAACAAAAGTAAATAGTGGAATACTGATAGTATAAACAACCACAACATATATTAAATAACAATTCATGTCACAATTATCTAAGAAAGCATCAAAATGATTCACAATTATAGAAATACAACACTAAAACCAAAGTACTGAAAATAGTAAATAACTCCAACAACATTGCAAGCCTCAGGTTATCCCCATGATCTCCAAATCTAGTAGCAATCATGTACTTCATGTAGAAGGGTGCTTTCCCTTATCTATACATACAACCATATAATCTGTTTTGGTCGAAAAGTAGGACCCCAAGAGGGTTTGATATGAATCCTAGTCGGCAACCATCCAAATATATGTGCCTAACTGTTAGTGAATATTTATAGCAGGCAATATGCAATCATGAAGAAATAAACTAGAAAGTACTATAAAGTAAATGATCCTAAGGTTTCCAATTACATTAATTTAAATTTAATAATTATTCAAAACAATGAAACATGAAACCCCAAGATCTATCCTAAGATCTGTGTCCCCTATGTAATAGAAAAACACATGTCTCAAAAGACCATCTAACAATCGTGTAACACTGAGTCCAAGCTTATGCTTTAGCTTGGAAGACTCATCACAATCAATCAATCATTGGAATGAAACCCTCTGGGAATTTTCTCACAGTCTAAATCCTATGGTTCAATATATCATCAAATCCATAAATATATAACGACCCTCTGGGAAATTTCACACAATATAACCCCTATGGTCCTACAAAAATAAAGACTCTCTGAGGAAGTACTCATCGCCACTTCCTCCTATGGTGTTTTAACGATTAAATTCACACTCTCTTAGAAAGTTCTCAACCTCCATTCCCCCTGTGGTCTTGTAATGGTATACTATAGTCACTCTGAGGGACCACTCACCATTAATCCCCCATATGGTAATGCAATGTAAAGAAAACAGACACTCTAGGGAATCCTTCAAGATCAATTCCCCCTATGATCTAACTACACTAGGTTCTCACAACCCTGTGTAATACAATCATGCACAAATGATATTCAACAACCCAATGTAATATCAACCACTAAAAGGGTTAGCAGTTACAATTCATGTAACATTCATTTAACAAGAATCAATTAAGCAATCAATTCCAACCTAACAAGAAATGTAAGTAAACAAGGTCTTCCTTATAGGCAACCTGGACCAAATGACCAAAAACATCCAAACAAGGAAATTCACACATGGGGAGTACCCTAAAAATAGAATTTAACACAATATATATAAATGAAAACCCTAAATCTATCTATCAATCTATGGAATATGATAACAGGGTTCAATTCCTTAACACGAAATACCCAAATCATGGGTAATTGGATCATAGGTATATATAACTGAAAGACAAACTATGACAGGAAACAAACCACCTACCTCAACCATGTATGATGAAAACTATTGAATGTCACCCCTTTAATCAGCCTACAATGTGGTAGATATAAAAAATGTTTAGAAATGTTCAACCTTGTATAACATGAGAGAGAGGATAAATCAGAAAGAGATATTCAAGAAGAACAAAGAACTCATCGAGGCGATTCCAACACAACTAAAAGTGTTTGATTTAGAGAACAGATGAAAGATCAGTGGATCAAAGAAGATTTAGTGATTTAGTACGCTCATTCATGAGGCACGTCCAGAAGAATGGAGTTTTGGAGATGAGACGTGACCCCAGTCTGATTAATCTAATAAAAAGAAAAGTATATGGCATGTTTATTTAATGCACACACCGTGTACTAGCATCAACTGAACCACACTTTATGTGGTTCAAACAACCATTTACTGGGTCATTATACGACCAGTAGATGGCTAGACGCAACAACTAGGTACATGGCCTATAATCAAGAGTATACGACATGTACTTAAGAAAATTTTCTAAATTTTCTTTTTTCGTCAAAAACTCCTGAAAAAAGATCCATACCTGAAAATAAGATCCAAGTTTATAAAAAATCCCCCTTTAAAGAAATTTGTCCCTGAATTTCCATTCCAAGCTATGTGAAGAAGAAACAACAAACAAAATATATCCTATTCTTAAGAAACATGACTTACATGAAAATACAACAATGGGAAAATGAAGTAGTTAACACCCGAAACAATGGTAATACTGAAATATTATTACCAAAGTGATATTAGTGGATAATATATCATATCATAAACATGTATATGTTCTTATTATAATTTAATAACATCTTTTAACCACTATACAAGAGGGTAACTCACCCTCGACTTAAGGAATGTATAAGGTAAGGGTTAATTTCACAATCTCGTTATTATTCGAGATTTTTTATACATAAGTATCTACTGGGACAACCATATCATCCATGTCCATGTTTCATTAAAGATATATAAAAATATTATTGATTTTTTTAAAGACGTTTTTACCATTTTTTGACTTTTTATAAGTGATTTTGAAAGGAATATTTCCATTACTTTCTAAATGATATACTTTAGGATTTTTTTGACAAATTAAGGAATGAACATTTTTAAACTTATATGGTGCGAGTGACCATTTTACGATGTTATGACACCTTAACAATTTGAATCTTCCATGAAATCATAAAAGGTTATTCTCAAATGAATTTTTTTTATTTTATAATTGTGAAACTTTTAAATAATTTCAATTTCAAAAATGGATATTTATCTCAAAGAGTTGTAAGGAATTTATTAGATTATTTTCATCTTTGTCAATATACATTGTTGTATTTTATGCTTTATTGATGTTGATTTATTATGATACAATATTGCAAATTGTATTGAATGATTTATTATATATCTGACTGTGGATGTGCTATTTTAATTCCATTCATGGTTTATGGTTAAAGTATTAACATTTCACATACTAGTTTTAATACGAATATTTTGGTCATGCTTCACCCTTTTCATAAGAAGAATGCATTATACTTAGTATGTGCTGGGAGGGTCCCATGATATACCCTCGATGTATTGGTAGGTCTCATGAGACAAACTAGTTTCTTGGAACAAGGCCTTGACAGAATGGTAATAGTCTTTCCATGAGGCCTTGACAGTATTGTTATGATGTCTGACATTATGAATTTCATCATTATAAGAGTAGTTATTGAAATTGGATTGATTATTATACATGTATAAGATCTATGTGAAAGTTAAAATTGAATTATTTTATTTATTCTTGCCATATTATTCTTATGTTTATTTTTAATAGACTTGTGTTTCAGTTTTATACCATTCCTTATAATCTTATTTTGATTTATGATAGTTTTCGCTATATTATTTATCCATACTGAGCATCTGAGCTCACCCATTTAATATGTTTCATTTCCCCATAGGATATGAAGAAGTATATTATTATTTACCAGTGGGGATAGTCTTAGGAATGTGGGTGGGTACGAAGGAGACAATATGTTGTTTTTCAATTCTATATGTATCGTAAAACTAATGTTTGTATCTAGTTTTTACAAGGCTAAAAAACCCATTGGTCCTTTGGGATTTTATTTTCTTATGATCATGAAAATGTAATTAAATAATGCACTAACTCTAGGTAACTGGTTTTGGGGAGTTACAAAAAGGATATTTAAAAAAATTGTTATTTTAATGGATCACTTTTGACTTTATGTTTTGTAAATTTCTTTTTGGGTTTTGAAACTATGTTTATTATATTTTAATGAATAATATATGAAACTAAATATTACATGGATGATAATAAAGTTCTATAAAGTATTAGGTCATCATTACATCCCGAATGATGTAATTTAAGATAAACTTGTTATGTGAATAACTATATTTTTACTATTCACTTGAAAATTGATGCATTTCAGAAAATTACCAAAAAAACCACCAATGGAAAACATTGACGTGAGGATTTTAAAAATGATAATTTTTTTATCATACAAAATTTCTAAAATTGGTAATTTTTTTGATAAAAATTATGACTTTTACAAATTAATTTGAAATACAGTTCATTAAAAATGTGCTTATATTTTCTTTGAGGGTTTTTAGTCATTGTATTTATTTTATATCATTATAAAATTTATATTTTACTAAATTAATAATGATAAATATTATTTATATCATAATTTATTATTTTGATGCAAAATTATAGTTCTAGTGGTCCCGTTTCTATTTTCAATGGTCATGATAATAATCCCAATGATCATGTTAATGTTCCAAGAGTCGCATTACTATTACAATAATCACATTACCTATTGTAAATTTCACTTAATTATTTCACTCAATATTCAAATCAATTCCTATCATGGTTCTATATTTATATTTTATAATAAATTGACTGGTTTATTAAATTTTTTTCTTTTTTATACTATTTACAGTGGGGCTGATGATTATAATAGATAAGGGTGATCAATTATTTCCGATTTTATCGATCTACATTTTCGATTTTTTAAAGTTGTAATGTTTTTAATTTTAATTGGTTTTTTTGTTGATTAATGTAATGTAATTTAGTAAAGAAATAATTTCTTCATTGGTTTCTCTATATTTTTTATATTTATAATATTAAATACAATAATACAACTGAACTTTGTTACTAATAAAAAATGGGTCGTTACATTCTTCCCACCTTCAGAAATTTCATCCCTAAAATTTAAACTCAAATTATCGGTTGAGAATATATCAGGGTACATCTGCTTCATTATTTCCTCTAGTTCCCATTTGACCAATTCATTCTTATGGTTCCTTCAAAACATTTTGACAAGGTGATTTTTATTTTTGTGTATTAATTTCTCTCTATGGTCCAGAATCGACACCATATCATATTCATATTACAGGTTTCTCTCTAATAGTACCACCTATGGATTTAGTACACATGAGGGATGGGGTGTGTACTTCCATAGGAGTTATACGTGGTACAATCCATTCACATGATCCATACTACTGGAAGTGAAATATGGTAGGCCATGACTCCCATACGATCGATGATAACAAAGGGGTCGATATACCTAGGGATAAGCTTCCCTTTCTTTCTAAACAACATGAATCTCTTCCATTGTGATATTTTAAGGAAAAAAGTTTCTCCCACATTTAACTCCATGCCCATTATATGGTCTTAATCATTGCCCATTTTTTTTGACTTTGAGAATTTTTTTATATTGTTGGATTTCTTGAACATTATCTATCATCTCATTTGCAAGGTCTTTTTCATGTATTTTTCCCCAACATTATGCCAACAAGTTTGAGTACAACATTACATCACATAAAATTCTTCATATAGAGATATTTGAATACTCTAATGGAATATATTGTTATATGATATCTCAACCAATGTGATATGTTTCTCCAATAAACTATTGAACTCCATTGAGTAGGCTCCTAGAATGTACTTAATCATGTGAATATTCCTCCCAAATTGGCTATCAGTTTGGGGTGATAGGCCATGATGAAATTAAATTCATTACTCAAATCATATTGAATAATTATCAAAAATTTAAAGGTGTACCTTAGATTATGGTAAGAGATGATTGAATGTGGGATTCAATAAATTCTCACCAAATCATTAAAGAATATCATGGAATGTTTTTTGATTGATAAATATTTCTGAATAGTGATGAAGTTTCCTATACTTGTGAGTCAATCCACAGTGACCCATACCATAATATTTACCTTGGATTTCATTGGGATTCTATTGAAAAATCCATATTGAAATTATCGCATTTCCACACGGGTATAGGAAATGGTTGCATGATCTATTAAGACTTATTTCATAATAAATTAACTTGATAAAATAAAAAAACATTGAGATATAATTTTAAATATTCTTATTCATGTTGTCCCACCAGAAGTGTTCTCAAATATCACAATACATCTTGGCACTTCCAGGATGGATAGTGAAAGGTTAGATATGTTCATTATCCAGTAAATCCTTCTTTATCTCAGTTGTTGGAGGAACACAAATCATTATTCCAAACCAAATTACACCATTTACATAAATGTGAAACTCATTTACATTCCCTTAATTTATATATTTTACATTCTTTTGTAGATCCAAATCTTCACTTTGGTCTCCTTTGTATTATCTTGGATGTATAGTTGGGATATCATTTGGGAAAGGTAGGTTATATTCCTTATCATTAGAATTCCTAGTTCCATACTTGCAATATACATGGAGATATAGTATTTCTCAATTTTCATCACGGATAGAGTAGATAATTATTTTCTACTAAGGGCATGAGCTACCATGTTCACTATTCCCGAATGGTAGTGAATAGAGAAATATTAGCACTTTATTATCTCTAACAATATTATTTGATTCATATTGAGATCCTTATATGTGAATACATACTTTAGACAGTTATAATCAGTATATATGACACAATTATCACCATAGAAATAGTTCTGCTTAGTCATTAAGGAAAGGATCATAGTTGCTAACTCTATATCATGTTTTAGGTAGATCTTCTCAAGGATCTCTAACTATCATGAGGCACAAGCTATTTAATTATCATTAGGGAGGAGTATAAAACACAGTAAATTCTTTTAATCATATCTATATAAAATAAAACCTTCTCCAATTTTTGTTATTAACATGCCTCTTCTTGATCTCCATAAATATTTCCTCTCATTATTCCGTCCATACATAATTTAACCCTTTCCATTTAATCATAGTTAAAGGGATATAAAATCATGATAAATTTCTCAAAAAATGTGGGAAGTACCCACATAATCTAGCAAGGCTATGGATTTCTATGACACTGGTGTGTCTTTCCAAATATTCCTTTCTATTGGAAGGGCCCATAGTAATATCATCACTTTAGATCACATTCCCTAATAATATGTCTTTCTATATCCAAAACTAACACTTATTGAATTTAGCATAAATTTTATCCTTCCATTATGTTTCCAGCATAATCCTTTCATTCTCCTCATGTTCCTCTTTTCCCTTGGAGTAAATGGGAATATCATCAATAAACACTACAAAAAATATGTTTAAGTATTCTGAAAATACTATATTCACAAAATTAGTGAATATTTCAAGGGAATTAGTATGTTCGATGGGAATCACTATGAACTCATTGTTCCTATACCTTGTACAAAAATAAATCTTTTTAATATATCCATTCTTAACCTTTAGGTAATTATATAAAGAATGAATATCCAACTTTGACATATATTGTGAACCTCTTAGTTGATCGAAAATGTCATCAATCCTTGGAAGAAGATAAACTTTATTTATAGTGATATTATTGATCTCCAGATAATCGATGCATATACACATTATTCTATCCATATCCTTAACAAAGAGTAGTAAAACACCAAAATGTAATGCACTAGGATATATGAACTCTTTTTCCAAATTCATGTTCATCTACTTATTTAACTCCTCAAAATTGATTAGGGTCTCCTGTATGGAAATTTTCTGATAGGAGTACCACAAGGAATGTTCTCTATTGAGAACTCTACCTAACTATCGAGTTGAAGTCTGAGTAACAATTCATGAAATACATAAGTGTATTCCCTAACAATTTTAATTTACTTTAGATTTATAACTTCCATTGTGTCAACAATTTTGGAATTTTTTTCTTCTTCATAGGGTATTAACACCCACACCAATAATAGTTTTTTCAAAGGAGATTCATTTTCCTCTTTGCATTTGTATAGGAGGATTATTTGGTTCAAAATATGAAATTTTTTTTTCTTTTCAACACATTTTATGTGTTCTCTTTAAAATTAGATCCAATCGATGCCCAATATAACATATGATTCCACTAAGAGAAGTATAACAAGATTGGTGAGAAGAATCTCCCCACTAATTCTTATAAGAGAATATTCCAAAACTAGGGTTGTATTGATCTCACCACTAGATGTTTTTATAAATATCTCTACATAAATGTATTGGGGAATCGATTCAATAGTTATTGAATACTTATAGGATATAATGGAATGCATAGAACCAAAATCAAATAAAACATTTCCATCCTTGAATGAATAGTAAGTGTACCTTTTATGGATTCATTTTCATTCTCCACTTCAAAAGTAGTGAAGAACTAATAATTCCCATAATCCTTTGGTTTCATTGGTTAATGAAACTGATTACCCTCAAGAACCAATAGATCAGTGCACATGCTTGAATAATTACCTCTCTCCATACATTTGATGCATTGAACCATTGGTGGTACATTAGGTGGTTGTTTTCTTTCCTACATCAAGTTGTCCATATTCATCATATCTCTTAGACATTAATGATCTTGTTGGCCTTTTCTCCCACACTTGAAACATTTCTCCATACCTTTGAGAAATTTACCTAGATTTTTCTTTTGAATTTTATACATGTGGGAAGTTAGACCCATTTTCCACCTTTTTCATATGACCCACCATCATGAAACTCCATTACTCTCTTCATATCTCTATAACCAAGGGACCATTCTCAAAACTCTATATCTACATAGATAGTTCATCGAACCACATCATTACAACTCCCAAAGTATCACATAGCTAGAGAATTTTTATGGTGTTGTTTTAAAACACTATAGAATCTATCTATTTTTTCTTTTATAATTTTTGGTAACAAAAACGATGTTGCATCTATGAATCCTAATGATGTTTTATTCATAATACATGATATATTCTTCTTCATTTTTCTTCAACTCTATGAACCCTCTCTATTTCATTGTTCAATCTGTTATAAGGGAATAATTTTTAAGAAATATTCTTATAATGTCTTCTCACACCATTTCATCCATTTTATTTGTGTTATTTATCAATGTCCACTATTTATTGGGTTCTCTATCTAAATGGTAAACTTAAAGATTCACCTTCTCCTTCTCAGAACATTAGAGTATATAATTTATCTTCTCCATTGATTTAACTCAAAATTTTGATAAAATTAGATTGAAAGATCCACTAAATAATGGTGTTTGTTTCCACATAATGGTCTCAATAGCTATTTTAACCTTCTTGGGAGATACTGAACATTCAACATGTTAAGGTTATTGTTACTATCATGAGATAAATATGTAATAATTTCAGGGATGTTTTGAAATCCACATCCAATGGAATTTGGGATGTCATTCGGGAAAACATTTCATTATACCTCTCATGGGTTGTTGGCATGGTTTATCCTAGTCCTAACTATATTTTAAAATAGAAACGTTTTTAATGAAACATAAGTAAACCAATCATGATTAAATAATTTATTCTTTTTATTAATTAACTATAAATTAATATCTTTTTGGATTCCTATTGTTATCATTTTCTAAAAAAAATATTACTGGATTTCTACATATAACTGGTCTTATACTAGGGGTTTTCACTAACGTTTCCTTATCCTATTTCCAATATTTAAAAAATAATTTCATCATACTAAATATTGTGACCCTAATATTTTCAATTTAATTATTCCCTTATTTTTATGATAAAAAATGTTTTAAAATCCATGATCAAATGGTTTATTATCATGTGAGAATTAAGACCGTAACTAATTTATGCATAATAAAACATAAAAAAATTATTTATAATCATCTTCTTCATCGTTCTATAGATCCCGTTATCTTTAGTATGTATATTCATTTGAGGATATACATCAATGAAATTGGTGGGGGAAATCCATGTAAGAGGAAGATTAAGAGACATGAATCAATATAACATGGGTGAGTATAATAATAATTATCATGACATAAGAATAAGATAATCATAAAAAACATAATGGAAGCATTTGATAAAATAATGGAAGGTGGAAATTCATAAAAATGAAACATCATGTCATAATGGTTAAAAATCACACATAGTTTTGAAAAAAGATAGCCTAATGTTCATGTATAACATATGTTCATAATTGTAACATCATCATTGTGAAAAAATATATCATAATTTTTACACATAATACACATTACCTTGTGAGATTCATCATGTTACCCAATTAATTGGGGGATGTATTATTCTAGGCCCACTCATCACATCATAATATTTACGTAATCAAGAATTTTACATCGAATGTATTATAATCATAGTAATGAATTAACAATTATCAAGGAATAGGTTCATAAGGATTTCATTAATAGAGATTTCTTGTATAAACATGGGTTTCCCAAATTAAAAGGATAAAAAAAAAATTGGTATAAGAATCATCAATCTTGAGTGAAAAGAAACTAACTAAAGATGGGGAGAATTTGTGTTTAAAAAAAATTAAAAAATACTTTTAATTGTGATAAAATATAATAGAAAACTTTCATATACCCCAAAATAAAAGGCAATAATGATAAAATGATACTTTAGAAACATTATAGGAGTATTTATATCAATGTTTTCATGAAAGAGGGACAACCCAAATAAAATGATTTGGGTTCAAGAATCCCCTTACAATAATTCCCTCTTTACTTCGTTGATTTTGTGCATCCAAATTAATAAATATAGATGTATTAAAACCTTGAAATAGAAGTGAATTATTTTAATTTTTACCACTATTTTTTATTTATTGTGATTTGTTTATATTCCTTAATTTACTTATATGTAGGGTACTCAATTTTCCATCATTTTCTATATAAAAAATAACATGTTTTCCCTCGATTAAATGTAATTTATACATTATTATATTTTATTATAGTAGATTATTATAAATATAATTAAAATTTTATATATTATATATAATTTACAATATCATTCCATGATCATTTCATATGTTTTTACATAAACATGTCTCTGTAGGTTGTTAAATGACCTTTGATGAGACATTGTTGCGATATAGGTAATGTGAAGTATAAAATATATATATATATATATATATATATCAATATGATACTTACAGTAGGTTAAATTAATTAATATATTGTTGTATTAAAACATAATTAATTATTACAATTTTTGGTTGAGAAAGGGGTGGTGAAAAAATTAAAATAGAAGAATAAGATGAAAGAAAAAAATTTGATTGTAATTTATTTATTCCTCAAGGTATCTTCTCCTGTGAACTACTAAAAAACCTTAATTTTTGGTGTTGGATTACACCAAAATTTCTGTATGTATTCTAATTTTATTTAGAGGAAATATATTTTTATTGTTTAGGATTTTTTAAGTGTGAGAGTAGTGGTTTTACAATGGGGAGAGGGGTTATTTATACTTAGAGATAGGGGTATTTTTTTAAATAAAATATTATAAAATATTATATATCAAATTAAAACATATAATAGTGTTTTTTTGAAAATATATATAATTTAAAAATATAATATACTAAGTTACTCCTCTAACGGTCATATTATTATTCCAATGATCAAATTACCACCTATAAATACAACTTCCTTCTTTAAATCAATATTAAACTCAATTACCATCATGTTTTTACATTTTTATTTTATAAATTTTTATTGTTTTACTTATATTTTGTTTCTTTTCTATTTTTTTAGTGGCGGTGAGGGTTTTTTTTTAAATTTGGGTGATCCATATTTTTACATTTTGGATTTTATATTTTATATATTTTGTTCATTTGTAAAGTTTTTATTTTTAATTAGTTTAATTACTGATTAATTAAATAGTATTTAGTAATGAAATATATTATTTGTTGGTTAACTATATTTTATAAGTGTATAATATTACATAACTTAATGCACAAAAATTATTAATAATAATAACCAAGTATTTATAGTCCGGAAAATGTAAGTATAGTTCTTTATTTATTTTATTTGGTATTCTATTGTTCACAATGATTTTAATATTTAATTAGTAATTGATTGTATATTCACAGTCCCTATCCCACATTATATTTATATAGCCATGTTTTACCATGTGAATTATTTTACATGTATTTTGTATATTCTTGCGTGTGTATGAATAATGATAAGGATGATGTAAGATGTGGACCCCACTGAGATTTGGCAACATTCTAGATAATATACAAAAATAATGGACATGGGTGTGTACTGCGATATGGCCAATAAATGACTCATGTATCCATCCCTAGGGTCAGAGTTGAACTATTTAAGCTCCATCGATAAACTAATAGTAAATGTTGAAGATCATTCATGGTATATATTTATTTATAAATTGTTTGTCATTATTCACTGTATATGCTTGTTTAAGTGATCACATAAAATAATAAACAAGAACAATCATTTAAAAGATATTAATATATGATGATTTTTTCCAATTTAATTCATTTTTTAGTTGTGGTTTTGATAACATAATACAATCATGTTATAAAGAAAATTAATTAATTTTTCATTTAATAATAAAAACCTAAAAAATTATTAAGTTGTATTTCCTTTTTTAACTTAAGTTTGATAAAAAATTATGTGCACTAGGTGTTGTACATCCATAGTTGAGGGTGAATTATAATACTAGAGAGATATAATGAGAGTTATGGGTTGAATTTACTAAATATATTATCAAATAAATATACATTTATAGCTTGTTTCTACATGATAAGTGAATATTTTATTAAATCATGGTTACGATGCGCAGAATCTTGGACATTGGTCATTAGTTCAAGGAGTCATTAATAAATGTGGTTGGCCAGTATAATCCAACCACGAAACTCTCTTAGTAGTGGTTTATCCATATCATATAATATAGGTAGTGGTTTTAGGGATCCTTTCTACTAGAATACACAATAGGGCAGGTATTTTGAATATAATAGTGAGGCCCACATGGTTTGATAAAATAGTAGCAGAAATTTAACTATATAATTGGTAATCACGAATCGATAATCAATATAATTTACTTAAAGACCTTTTTATTTGTTGTAGATAAAATTTAAATTACCACCAACATTTCATTATAACAATGATTAACATTGTATTAATAAAGTATCCTGACTATCCAAAACATCAAGGGGTGGTGTAGGTTCTTGCTCATAGTAATACCCTAGGAAATTATGTCTTCTAAGTTTGAGACAAAAATTAGGTCTAAGCCTCCTCAGGTAGAGTAAATGGAAGAATAATATAAATGCAATAATTATGTATATGATGAACAAGATATTGGGTGTGTCATGTTTTCAATGATTTCCAATGAATTACAGAAAATGTATATGGAAGAATATGACTGTAGGATTCTCTCTCATCTCTAAATTTGGGGCCTCGATAGAAAATATATGTGATAAAAATTGCATTGTATAGGTGAAATATAGAATAAGGGCATCAAGAAAGAACTCATGTACTTAAGATGATAGGTTACATTGAAAGAATTGACTCCTTTGGGTTTAACATAAACCAATAACTGGAAAGTGATCTCATTCATTCCTCTTTTACACAAAACTTCTTGAATTTTGTTATTAATTATAGAATGAATAATAGAAACAATTAAAATTCAGACCAACTATATTTATTTCAATAGTTATAAAAAGATATGAATAATACAAACTCTTCATTTGTTATGATGAAAATGAGAATGATGGGTAAAGAAAAGGGGTCTAAGGCTAAGCCCAAGCTGAAGACACTGATGCACCATCCTTCCATGAATCCAATGACATTTAAAGAGGGAAATGAGTAGGATGTTTTAAGAATTTTATCTAGGAAGAAATTATAATTGAATAAGAACTGTATGGTTGGGAAAAATAAGAAATATGTTGCTTCCACCTTAGTTATTTTTTTCATTGAGTGATGTATTTATTTATCTTCAAGTTAGTTATTGGATAAAACATGTTTCTCGCGCATTTGTATTCATATACAAAAACTAGGGATATTCCAAAATATTTAATAGGGAGAGGTGGGTCTCCAAGATGAAAATTGTAGAGACTAGCAGCCTAAGATGGGGAATATTATCACGTAACCTTGACCAATTATTTCATTTTTTTATTAAAAAACTATTATTATATATCTTCAATTACTAGATACATAATCTCAGTGTTGATTTTGGAATCCATGATCTTTAATTTCAATTTCCTAAATAAATGTTTTCCTTTTTAAATGTATGTCATATGTTATGGTATGTAATATATTATCAATAGATTTTATATACATAAACTCGGAAACCATATAATTGAAATCAATAAAAAATATCTAAAATGACTCACATAATACCTACCTATGGATTTTCATCCTTAGTCATGAAAATGATATGTTTTCACACAAATTCCATCAACCAGTGTATTCAGACTGTACTAATTTCAAAAGCATGAATGTATGTAGTTATTGTTTACAAGGTAAATTTTTTATATCCTCCATCTATGGGAAGTCAGTAAGGGCTATTTAAATTTTGGAATTGTTAAAAATAATGTTTCTGGATTGTTTCCAAGAGCGTAAAGGAGTTGGATTTCATTGGTCCTTACTTTTACTATTGAATATAGTTTTTATGGAAATACCCGCTTAGTGTGGTATAAGTAAAATTCCTTTGATATGTTTTAGTAATAGAAACATTAGTTAGAAAAACAACATGTTATGAATATTAAGGAACTACTCTTAGTATGGGGAAGATAATATCTCAAAAATACATTCCTTGATCACTTAATGGAGTGCGAGATTGTATCCAAACTCACTTTTCTATAAAAAAATTAGTTGAATTATGTTTATGAAAGGATGAATCAGACATTACTAGAACATTTCATATCCATGATGAGTCACACAGTGCTTCTGTTATCCATTTGTGGATATGTGATATAGATAGTAGAATATATACTTTACTAAGTACAAACTAAATAATGATATTGGATTCTATATGAGTTATAGTAAACCAATTCTATCACACTAACATTTGAAGGATGTAAGGATTCGTTGAAGACTATACCTACTAAAAAATTTTCATCTTGAAGCATTAAATAAATCATTATATGTTATCCTAATGAAATTTAAGGATATTACTTAGAAAACTGATCCTATAGAAATGTTATTATGGTAATACATTACATATTTTTATAAATAAAATATATTTCCAATAGAAGGAGTGAAAGAAATATTGACTTTGATGATGTTGATGATCCAGATGCACAAGAGCAGGTAAAAGAACAACTTACCCCAGATACAGTGTTCAATGAACATGTTCCTAGGAAATAAGTACTATATAGGTCTAATTTATATCTTAATTAACCACAATGATATGGTTTTCATATCATTGAGTAAGGTGAGACATTACTATTTGAGAATGATGAACCTATATCTTATAAGGATGTATTAGATGGAATGGATTCAGCTTAATAGAAAAAAGCCATGAATTTTGAGATATATTCCTTGTACCAAAATCATGTTTGAATGTTGGTTGACCCACCAATATATTTAAAACCCATTGGGTGAAAATGGGAATTCATGAACATTATGTATGTGGATGGTAAAGTAAATAATTCTAAATCAAGACTAGTTTTGAAAGTTTTTATGAAGCATCAATAAATATATTGGGATGGATCCTTCTCACTATTTTTGATGCTAAAATACTTTAGAATATTAATTAAAATATCATCCTTCAATAATTATCCAATTTGAAAAATGGATATCAAAACTTCTCTTATGTGTGGGATGTTATTTGAAAATTTCTATTTGACGTACACTTAATTTCTTATTAAGTAAAAGTGTTCCAATAAGGTATGGAACATATGGATTTAAATTTATGGGTTGAAATGGGCATCAAGATCAATTAATGTTCGTTTTTGGTGAGAAAATAAGGGAATTTGGTTTCATAAATAATGGAATCATGTCTGGGTGTATAAGATTATTAGTGGGAAGTACATTTTTTTCTAATTATTATATACTGATTCCATTTTAATAATGGGAAGTTATGATCAAGTATTACATTCACATAAGACATGGAAAAATAAATTCTTCTCCATGGAATACTAAAGTGAAATATCCTATATTATTGGGATTAGGATCTTTTGAGATAGATCTTAGAGGCTTCTTAGGCTACATAAATGTTTATATAAGGACAAATTACAAAAAAGGTACAATATGTAACAATCCAATAGAAGGTTTATGAAAATCACACATGGTATAAATCTCTATAAGTAAATATTTCCACAAAAAAATTGAATTGAACAAATGTGTAGATTCCAATATTCTTTAGTATTAAGATCTATCCTATATACCATGTTATGTACAAGGTTTGAATATTCCTTAGATTTAATTATGGTGGATATATATCATTATATTCCATTAGATATGTATTGCGAATCTATAAAAAATATCCTGAATTATTTTCCTAGTGTATAGAGGAGATGAGGAATAAGTAGTGAGGGGATATAACGAATATAGTTTTTAGATATATCATGATGATCTATAATTGTAGTTATGCTATGTATTTGAATATAATGGAGGTGTAGTTATCTTAAGAAGCTAAAATCAACATTTTTTTTTCTGATTTGATATCAGAATCTCTGTATATAGCATCTTCTGATGAATCTATGGAGGTATTCTAGAATTATTGATTTTTATTATACATTAGTATTGTGACAAGAAATTTAGATCCTTTCATAGTATTTATGATAATACTATAGAAATATTTCTTTCCATGGAGATATGGAAACTCTATAGGTCGAAGAATATAATTTATATGTTCCATCTCTTAAGGTATTTTATCCAAAGAGGTGAAGTGGTAGTTATAAGAGTATAAAAAAGGATAAATTATATAACCCCCATGAAATCCATATCACTGAATAAGTATGATTCTATTGTCAGTGTGAGGAGGTTGAGTATTGTTAGCAATGGGTTCTAATATAAGTGGGACTATTGGGAGTGGGTTACACTACTCTAAGAGGTTCTCTTATGAAAACTTCAATATAAGAGATCTATAAGATATTGACTGATATTTCTATCAATAGTTTTTAATGAAAACTAGAATAATAGAGAGGACTAGGAGTTCACATGTTGGACAATGGCAAGATGGATACACAAATGGAGTCTATGAAAATGAATATGGATGTGATGATAGCCAATAAAAATCCCCATGTAATGTATTATGCATAAGTTAATTATTTAGACAGTAATAATCAAAATTATACATTTATATAGAGTCAACAACAACCACAACAAAAAAATCAAAATCCAGGGAAATGATTTTAATCGATACATCAAGATTTTCAAGCTCAACACCCATGGACCACACAGACCAGTAAAATACATTCACTAGAGGAAACCCTTGTAACTTTTATAAACACAACTAGATCATCACTTAAGGATTTGAAAATATAATCAAAGGATCAAGGAAATGAAATCCGAGTATTGAAAAATGACTGACAAAACTATCAAGCTACAGTAAATATCATTGAATGTCAAGTTGGTCGATTTTCAAAGAAACTCAGGGAATGGCCTCGGGGAGTACTTCTAGGATGATTATAACAACATCCCCATGAATATGTAAAATATATAATGCTTATAAGTGTAAAGAATTCAAATATTATTGGAATATAATATTCAAGAAATAATTGGGAACCAGTTGAAGAAAGTAATGAAAAGAATCGAGATGCTGGGGAAAATAATGAAGAGTAAGAACCACCCTAGTAAAAACAACCCATACCATTTTCATATCAGGTCAAATAGGTAAATATTGATGAGAAAAAACAGAAGTTTTTAGTGATGATAAAAAAGACACACATCAACATCCCATTTACTATGGCAATATCAAACATGCATGTCTACCCAAAGTTCATGAAAGAGTTGGTGAAAAAGATAATCTTGAATAATTATCCTCCATTTCTTGGAAGGAGAGAGTTCAACAGTAGTTTCAATAATCTTACCAAAGTATTAAATATATCATTGAAGTTTTTTCATTACATTTACTACTAGTAATAATGATTTTGGTAGTTCATTATGAGATTTTAGATCGAGGGTAAATATAATGCCATATTAAACATTCAAGAGCCCAATATTAGAGGATAATAACCTAATAAACATGGGAAGACCCTTCATAGATACATGAGGGGAACATTTTGATATTCATAATAGAGAGATATGTTTAACAGTTTGAGGATCAGAAGTGAAATTAAATTTTCATTAGGTGTTGAAAAAGTCAACTGAAAGAGTTTTTGAATTTTCAAAAAACAACTCTGAAAGAAGAGGACATTGTTGTACATAGAAGAAGAGCTAAAGTAGCTGCTACAAAAAGTGAAGGAAAAATTATTAAAAATATGAAAAATGTCAGAAATTAATATAAAATGGTGAAGATAGTGGAGGAACATTCATTAATGAGAAATTATTATAAGGAGAACATTTTTGGAGCGTCAACGAACTTCTATTTTATTGTTATTAAATAGATAAGAACCAATAGATTTTGACCATGGATATAAATAATTTATTCACCAATGGAAGAGTGAAATTGGTTTCAGATAAAGAGAGAGGAACCATCTACACATAGCAATCATGGATTCGACATTTTTTAAATCTAGATCAGGTAACCACTTTCCTATCACCATCCACCTGTAGCTGAAGGAGGTAAGGTCGATCCAACGAAAATAAAAAAAGTTCTTCTGGGAGGAAACCATAGTTTTTAGTATTTTTCTTTATTTATGTATATTTTAATGGAAAATAATTCATCACTAAATATTTTTAATAATTAATTTTTATGTCATGTGATTTAACATATAATTTTTATTTTTGAATGACAATAAAGTCCGGAATCAGGAAGAGGGAAGCAGTAAGAGATGGAGATAGAGATTAATTACACATAGTGAGGGGAATTTACATGTTATGAAAATGTTCAAGTAGAACCTATAAATACCATGTCTGAAAAATCAATTTTGAAGTAGATCATGAGTTTAAATTCTATAAAATTTTATTGTATTCACCATATTTTAATTTCTTATAGATTTAATTTTTAATTTCATTCCCTCACTAGATTCAATATTTAATCAACTGAAGTTGGAGATATAACATTCCTAGGATAATTACCATGCCATTTATTTAAGTTCTTTTTCAACAAATATGAATGAGAAAATGGGAAAAATAATATGTAGATATAATTAAATAGATTAGGATTTGAAAAGTCATGAATGATGTAGGCATGTTAATCATTGTAAATGAAATTTTTATGAGAGTTGGACATGCTTTGAAATTATGATGTTTTCATTAATTTATTTAATTATTTGTATGTATTTCTATGATTAGTTAATCATTAGTCTCATTATTGAGACATCCAATTAGACAATATTTTCCATTCATTATTCTATATATTTCTTGATAATCTTTTGCATGTTTCTTTTAAAACTTTATCGACATATTATTGAAGCTATGACTGAACAGAATCACTTTTTAAATGATTGGGGCATTCTTTTTTATTCTCCTTTATCCTGGGACTCAGCATGAAATAATCCATTTTTAAGCCTGTTGAATCCTTTAAAATCCTTATTAGGAAGTGAACCATGTTACATGCCTATTTTTATTCATTCTTTCATTCCTATAAATTCTTTTCATGTTATTTAAAAGAATAAGTACAGGGGAGGACATTTTTAGGGTGTACTGAGATATACTTTATTGTTGATATTTTTTTGGGAATTCTTGATTATGATATGGGGAGAGGCCAAGAAATCTATCATTTTGTTTTATAATTCAACTTTCCTGATAAAAAGGCATTTGAAAAATAATAATAAAATAAAATTTAATAATTGGGTTGTGTTTTGGGAAGATAAAAAATCAACAACTTCCAGACCAATGCTGTTTGGATCATTTGTGGTGAGGTGATAGATGAGAGATTTGTCTTGAGCATAAATTTGGAAAAAGCAAAAAAATATTACATATTAAAAAAGAGGAGAAACATAGGTTGATTCTATTGTTAAACTTACATGCATCATGAGCCCACATTGAGATTTTTTTGGGGAGATTTAAATGACATTTATAAAGGGAGATATTTATTGATCAGTTTTATTATTATTAAAAAAATTAATTTAGAGTTTAAAATCCTTTTGATACTTACTATTTTCATCATTTACCAAAATTCCTTGATGGATCAGTGTCATTTGAACCTTAACGGTAAATCCCCCATGATTGATTCTGATTTCTATCATTACATTATTGAGATGTTTGATGACATACCAGACTATGATAAGTTACATGTTCTTGAGTTATGTAAATCACTCTATTCATTCGTACCCTAATGATGAGCGGAAAAATTAATAATATGTAAATTGAATTTGGAATTCGTACTGATAATGAATTGAAAAATAAAAAGAGATTATTTACATGGATTACTTTTTTCAAAGGATTAACATAATATGCTAGGTTTTCTTGTTTCATTGAAAAATGAGGCATTGAAGAATTTTCTACATACGATGCTTGAACATTTTATTTTCCATTCGATCAATTTATGCAATTGAAATCTAATTTGAAGCATGGTAGAGTAAGGTGAATATAATTTTTAGTAAGTTTGGATTATATCTTTGAGTAAATGTATGAATTAAAGTGTGCAAGTATTTGATAGTAGTATTTCGTGAATATATTTTAGACTATTTTATGTATTGATTTTTGTATTTAAATGAAAAATATTCCCAAATCTGAAACTTTTTGATTTGTTTTATATTGTTCTGTATGGAAAAAGTAATTTGTGAAAATTAATGAAAAGAGGACAATTTATGAGCTAAATGTCACTTCAGCCTGCCCGCTTTTCTCGCAATAAGACTCTAGATTTTTGAGAAAGAAAAAAAGCTGGAAAACCAAACAAAGAATAGTTACACATTGTTTGATGTACTTTCATGTTTTGATTTCATTAGGAGAAGGATTTATGCATAGGAAAAGTCATGCCCAAGTTACATGTTTTGAAATACCATTACAAGTTGTGTAACTAATTTACACAATGCGAAATGTTTCAGGAAATTTTCTTGGAGAATATTGAAGAGATATTTTTGATGCCTAGAGATCAATAGATTACAAGTTATGTAAAAAAAGTTACACAATGTGATGATGGTGGAAAGAATAGAATTAAATGTAGATGTAGTTAAGGTTTTGTTGGATTTTCCTATAAATACACCCTTCGACTGCCCTTTCAACCAATTATATGTCTATTGGATGCCAAGAAACACTGTATAGAGTGTTGATCTAGATCCCAGATTGACCACCATTCTTCTTCTGGTACCCATTTTTCTCATTATCATCATGACAAGCATGAGCGAGTAGTTATTTTCTTTCAGTAGATATGATTATATGGGATGTTATTTGTAAGGATTAATTCTATTCTATTATTCATGTTTTTAATTACTGTAACTAAATTTATCAATTTCAAATCTCATTTTTTTGTAATTTCATTACTATTACATTGGAATTGAAGAGCTTTATTTCATTTCCTAAATTATTCACCTTATTTGGTGTATTTCCATTATGAAATATAGTAAGGTTACATTTAAATAATGTTTGGGTAACCTATTTTTTTATTTTCTCCCTTTAGATGACCATTACAAAGGTGAAATCCTAGTATTAGAGATATAAATCTAGACCAAGGATCCCTACTAACCAAATTATGACATTAAACCTAAATAAACATTTATTCAATTTAATCGATATCACACAAAACTGGATTTCACTGAACCTGGAATTCCAATATCAGGGAATTAAACCCAATAACTACAATTTTAATTTTATTTTTTCCAAAAAACAAACAATTAATTTTTTAGATTCCTTAATTAATTTAGAGCATACGATTCATCAAAACGGGTTCGATAATTAGACTTAACAAGTACTAAATTTTTAGTGATTTTCCAATGTTTTATAAATATTTAAATTTGTGTAGCCCCAGAGGAATTAAAGACACTATATGGGATGCCAAATTTTTAGTATCCATTCTAGGGACAACTGCCGTTATGATGAAATTAAATTTGAATTTTTATAGTTATTTTTATTTTATTTCATTATTTTACATTTGGTCCCGTTGTGATGTAGTTTTAGTAAACAATCGATTGCATGGATACTATATTCACAGGATGGAAAAAATGGATAATATTTCATATGAAATAGAGATATAAGTGACCATTCATTGAAAAAAAGACATAATCTGAGCAAGAACCGAACCTCGTTGATGAAAGAGGGTAATTTGAAGGAGCCAATCTTGAGTTGGTCCAACCAGTGGGACCATAGGTCTGTGGAATAAATCAAGGGGAAAGCTCTGATCAACATTAGAATACCCATGAATGTGGGAGTAAATTATTGCATTCTGATACCCCCATAACTGCACAACATTTCAAGATCATGCCATTTTTCTTCCAAGTGATCATCCATTCACTTCAATTTTCTAGGATACCTCGTGAAGACTGAATCTCACACCTTATAATTTTTTTGAGATATGTGACATGTTTTAAGTTTATAATGTAAAAATAAATGATTTAAGACTAAACCTATTAAGAATCTCATTGAAAGAAAAAGCACAGGAATGGATCCAGAGTCTATCTTCACATTTAATAACCACATGAGAGGATCTGGTATGAAATTTTCTGACAATGTTTTTCCAACCCTCAAATTCAATGGATTTAAAGGAAAGTATTTTGAATTTTTAAAAATTAAATGATGATTCTTTATATAGTTTTTGGGAGATATTTAAAGGTTTAATAATATTATTTCCTCATCCTGGAATCAAAATTTTCTTATTAAATAAAACATTTTATAATATATTCTTACTAGGAAATCAGTTGATAGTTGATCCTACTATAGGAGGTTCGATTATGAGAAACTCACTAGAGGAAATCCTACAAGGAATAATTAATTACTATAGGGATACAAAAATTTGAATATTTATAAAACTCTAACAAACTAATAAAAATATAGAAATTTGTATTTTCAAGTGTTGAACCCCCAAGGATAGATCATATATTATAAATTATTTAAAGAATCTTAAATTTAAATTGTTTCATTTTTTTGGAAAAAGAGAAACAACAATAATAATGATTGGGTTTAAATATAAGATAGAGGTATTATGGGTTCATTGAAATTCTGGTTTCTTTGTTAGTTATTAAATTGATGATATATTTTTTCAGGTTTCATGTCGAAACTGGGTCAATAGGATCCCTATTCTTAGTTTCATACCCTAATCCTTTGATTGAAACATTGGAAAGGTCACCTACTAGGTTCAAACATAAAACTAGTTGAACCAAAAAAAAATTATACATAAACAACCTAAATTACATAATGGATAAAAACTAAGGTGATTAATTGATGCAATGAAATAAAATATTCAATTCACTAGCAATGGTCATGAGATTGAAAAAAAGATATTTGGAGTTGATAAATTGAGTTGCAAGAATCCAAAACATGAATAATAAAAAAGAATTGATTCTTAAGCATCACATCCACCTACAATCATATCACATGAAAAAAATAACAACTCGCTCATGATAGGTGTGATGAGAACAAGAAACATGGGTTCCCAAAGAATAATGGTAGAGAATCTAGGCTCCAGATCGTCACTCTGTTCATGTGTCTCCTCCGTGAAGCATTGCATGGACTCCAATGGTCTCAAACTGTGTTGGAAGGGTGAATGACGGGTGTATTTATTGGAAATTCCATCCACAATATAGTCACCTCCGCATTGATTTATTTGCTTTCTGCCATCATTATGATTTATAACCTTGTTACATGACATGTAATATCTCGATCTTCAAGAAAAATTAATCTTGGAAAAATATTCTTTAAAATAATTTCTGGACAAAAGTCTCATCGTGTAATTTAGTTACATGATGTACAATGATATTTCACAATGTGTAACTTGGTCATATATTTTCATGAACGAAACTTATTCTCTTTATGAACTCTTGATGTGAAAGTATATTAAAAGACATGTAACTATTCATTATGAAATTTTCTATCTTTGATTCTTTATCAAAAATCTAGTGTCATGCTGTTAGTGAATTTGGCACCACGAAGTTTCTTCAAGATCACAAATTCTCCCCTTTTCATTAATTTTTAATAAATCCATTTTTCCTTATATAAAAATATAAAACAAATCCAAATGTTCCAAATTTGGATAGATTATTCATTCAAATAAAAAAATCAATACACAAGCCACTCTAAAATATATTCATAAAATAGAGAAATTAGTGGCTTCCTTATAACCAACTCCATTATATACTTCGATTACCTTTACATGCACATAGTTTTATATATAGATATGTCTATCTTAACATATTATTGTTTATAATTATGTTTCTACTATATTTATGGTAATGTTATAATATTACAAGTCACATCAAATGGTTATAGAAGTTGTTGTGATATAATGAGATCCAAGGGACAACATAATAGAAATACTAAAATTATGTCATATGATCTAGAAATATCATACCGGTAGAATAATGACAATGTTTGACTATCAGGTTTCAGGGCATCATAAGAATTTATATGCCTTCAGATGAAGTTCAATCATGGTGATCTCGATTAGATAATATCACGATGACTAAACCATTAATAGGATCACCACTTGTTTAATGTTTCATTAGTAGTTCATATATTCAGACATGGGAAAAGGCCTCCAAATTTGATATTTTTATCATTGTATACTATTTCATTATATACATGGATGTAACAAAAAAACCATTATTTCTATATCATGGTGAGGTATATTTCACTGGTCATGTCATTGGTGGTACGAGATTGATTGAATAATCATGATAGAATTTTTCACTTTCAAAAGGAATTGATATCTTGGGACTATTTAATCAAGATGGTATTACCTTTAATAAATACATGGATATGGAAGAAGAATATATGTAAGTCATGATAGGTCAATGAATAATAAAAAAATAATGTATTATGACACAAAATATGCATCTTACTTTATGAGAGACCACGAGACAAAAAGATTATATTACATAGTGTGTGTTCATAGGAATGATTGATGTTGATAAGTTTATTCATTATCCACTTAAATTAATTGATTTTTTTCTAGAATCTACTCTTATAATGAGAGTATTATTCATTATTATCATGATAAGGGACTAGAGGGATATACACATATAATATTAAAAAGTTTTTTCAATTCTAAGGAACCATATTATAGGACAGGGTTGGTCAAACCATGCGGTCCAAGAAATTTCTTAGAATATACAATCACCAAGTAATAATAACTTTTTCATTATTCAAGAATACAATTATTATAATTTAATATAATTATTTAATTTATATATTATTATTTAAGTAAATACATGGGATAATATTTAACTCACCAATATTATATTAATAATCCAAGTTCATTTAGTATTTATGGGAATAACAGTAAAATTTAATGGCTCTATTTTATCATGTAATATATTTAATATATTACTAGTAAGTGATTAAAATATAATTTTTTTATGAAACATTTCTTGGCTCACAACACATCATTTTTGACATATTAAGTTGGTGATACATATTCGGGGGTTGAGATACCATTTTTTAGTATTTCATACATTACTATGTAAGAAATAGGAGGATTTCATTTGAGTAACTATTCATCCCTTGAATTTTAGTCTCTATCTCATATATCCCACCTACTAATGAGATAAGTATTTGATCCAAATAATCGATCGAATATTTTAATCATTAATTAAAGGATATATGTTGTGGTGATCATTGTGACCTAGAAGGTATCTTCAAATATCTATGCCTGCCCCAGTATTTTGATAATAGACATTTCCAAAGAATTTATAAGCATGTGTGGATAACCTATAGTGGTCCAACTTCAATTCCATTGAGAAACAGGTACAGATGACATTTGGTTGTTGAAAATGCCATTATATCGAACAAGGTATATCTGATTTTTTGATTAATTACATTATGTGGGATCATATAATTTCTTACTGTAATAGGTTAAAATTTTAAAATATATTTCACTTCAAATAATATTTTTTATTTGATAGATTGTGTTAATCACAACACAATGTTTAAATAAACCATGTTATACTATAAAAAATTTAATATTTAATGTGAAAGTTATCACCTAGATATTGGATTGAAGGTTAAAATTATGCTGAAGTAAATTATTAAAAGTATATGGTTTTCAGATGAATAAATATATTATTGGTAATCAATTGATTATAAGTGAATGTAAAAAATCATTAGAAATTAATGGAAATGTTTTCTTAAAATCTTTTGCTATGTGGGAAATATTTTATTATCTTAATAAATTAAATTAACCACTATTAGTGAATTATTTTAATTAAATTTTAAAATTTTAAATATATTAAATTGTTTTTACTTTAATCTATTTTTTTGAGGCATGGTATATGAACAAATAATGTTTTTTGCTTAAAAAATATAATTTTTGAAAAAAATATTTCATCATGTTCTGTATAATTATATTAAAATTATTTTTTCCACTTTTAGAAAATTTATTTTTCAAAAATAACATTATTTTTAAAATCAACATGTCAAAAAAAATTTATGGTTTATTTTTGGTGATTTTCTAAAAATATTAATTTTTTGATGAGTAGTGATAAATATTGATGTTTACTAAAAGAAATTTTCGTTTAAGGAATTCCGAAAGATCAATTATTTTTTCAATGGTTTAAAATTTAAATTTTATGAAAATAAATTAATATTATTCCAATTTAGTTCATTTTTATCAATTTTATGTTGAATTTTTATATAAAACCTTTTTATACTTAAGAGAAAAATCCTTAAAAAACCAATTTTAGTGGTATTTGTGGGTTTTGTATTAAATTAAATACACACACATAGGTGAAATGAATTAAATAAAATAGATTCCTTATTTTTAATCAGTATAATTAATTTTATTTAATAAAGTAAACTTAATTTTTGGTCATAAATAATAGAAAAAATAGAAAATATTTGTTATCATAGTTAAGGGAAAATTGGGTTTTATTGAGGGTTAAAATAAAAGATTACGTGTTAAAATAAACAAAAAACATCCATGAAACTCCATTGGATAGTGAAATTTTTACCATAAAAATATCCTCTCAGAATATGATCAATTTTTGGGACATGTGTCAAATAATGTGGCTTGGCATTATTTCAAAACATTGAAAAATTTCATGTATTCCACTATCATCAGTTATAAAAGGACACATGATCCCCCCACTTATACATGAATTAAGATAATTTTAATAATTACCTACCCAAATACCTTCCTCAAATCCATATCCACAAATTGGATTCACTAGTTTTTTCAAAATATCATCCTAGGAATGTTTTTGGTATAAACCTATGGAATTTTTCTGAATAAGAGTTATAGTTATTAACCATTTATTTTTGTTTAATTTCCTCAACCAAATAATTATAAAAATATTTATATATGATGAAATAATACCAAAAAATATTCCATATACATATATTTTATTTTTTTAATGTAATAACCATTATCCATCACTCGTTCCATGAAATGAGAAACAAAATTATCGATCATGAGCAAGGTAGACGACTGCCTCACTAAACAATGTAATTAAGTTTCCATCAATACCTCTAACAGATGGATATAATTATGGAATAAATGTATATATAATATATATTTGAAATATTTATACTTTTATAAATATAATATCATGTCTACCTTGTTACATTTTAATCCATTGGAAAATGATAACTTTTCTTATGCGTGTGTTTTGACCACCACCTCCACGAAATGATGTGACTCATTTTTCATTTATTTTTAACATGGATAGTATAAAATATTGAGTTTATGAATATATATACTATTTATATGACATAATAATTATTCTTAAATGGTGAATTATTATTTACCTATATTTTTTTCTATCTGTCAAAAATGAATACAATGTTTATGCGTACGTACAACGTACCATCTCCATGAATATTGTAACTCATTTTTCTATCAATATTTTTTTCTTACTAAAAAAATTTATATAATTAATATATAAGATAATTATATCATCACTGAAACAATAGATATTATTTAACCATGATCATGTTACAAGGACAAAAACTATCAAACAGAAACATTTATGAAAATTGAAATACTTATCACTAGGAAAAATGATTCTAATAAAGGATTTTTAAATAAAAGGTAATAAAAAATTATAATTAAATAATATTTGGTATGATATAAATGAATTTGAATTATAATTTATGTATAATAATCCTATATTTATTATATATTATTTTTCAATATGTATAAAGTAAGTCGGATATAAGGTATGTGATTTCTCCTATCACTGTTATTTCAGTCGGACATATTTTTTATTCACCACTTATTATGTTACATGGTTTATAAAATACCCATGAATTAATATTTTTATGATTTTCAATAAAATTATTGATATTTACAGAACCACATAAGGTTATATATTTCATTAATTTTTTATTCATAGGTTACCGAAGTGGTAAGTAATTTGTGTTGTAATTTAATTATTAATATACATTGTTTATTATTGTAATTTATGGAATGAAATTTATTGTTATTCCTCAAGATAATTTCATTAATTTTCTTCTAATTTTTTTATTTTTGGATAATATATTTTTTCTTTTCATTTTCCACCTTTTTAGAACAAAATATTCAAAAATACTTTTTTTGAGGAAAATCGACTTTATTTCCCACTTTTTTCAAAAATATATTCTATTCCATGTACATGTTATCAAAAATTGTTTTTAATAATTTTTAATAATATATAATTATAATTTAAATTCAAAATTTCCATGTTTTAAATTTTAAAAAATGTTTTAAAATGAATATTCTAATTTTTTTCTAAATGCTGTTCTTTTGAATTTTTACCGAAAATATGAAAGTAATACTTATTTTTATATATATGAAATAGATGGAGTTTCCTAAAATCATTAATACTAAATTATTTTATTATTTCATTATAATTTTATAACTTTATTTTCAAAGGAAAAGTTTTTTCACTATTTTTTTGAGTTTTTATTTTTAATAATGTGGTTGTCAAAGTGGAAAGGTTATTTTCCTCAATAATTTATCTAAAATATTTTAATGGTATTTCTATTCATCAAGGAAAATAAAACTTTAATTTATATGATCTAGGGATACCAATCTTATTCTTTCTCTAGATGTATTATGATTAGAATAAAAAGCTATTTATGAGACCCATTTCAAATCTATGGGTTATTCCATGACAAAAAGTATATGAAACTCATTTTATTTTTCAAAGGTTATGATATATGAAGGTATTGTGATATTTTGGAATACATATGTATGTTCTTAATTATGTGATGGGTAGTCCTGAAACTATATATCCAACAATTTCATTGGGTAATGTATTATATTTTATTGGGTAATTATGGGATGCAATTCAATGTTCCCGATCCACTATGGGGAATAATTCAGCATACTTGGGCCACTATGGTATGTAGGTAATGATGCTTGATTCTTTATTATATGGGAAACAAATAGGTATACTATATGTACTATGATTTGATGGTATCGTTATTTAACCATGACATATGAAATGATATATACACCTTTTGTGATTCCAAAATTTTATGACATGACCTTATGGTTCATGACTGTTTTATAATGATTTATCACTCTTATAATTCATGTCTATTAAATTTATAAAGCATTATACCATGAATCATGTTATTGCTCTCGGAAAAAAACAATTTATCAACATTTAAGGTAATGGACATGGTATCATATCATTATTCTTATAATATGATTCGATATGATCATTAATTGATGTCTCCCATGCTTAACCTAACTAATCATCTAATATCAACATTTTTTAAATTACTCAACCATAAATTTTGAACAAATGTTTTATGTTGGTCATGTATATGAAGCATACTAAATGGGATTATATGTTTCAATAATGTTAAATTTATTTCCTAAAATAGAAATATTATATATCTAGCCTCTAATAATTTTAAAATATTATAGTTCTTGGGAATGTATTTAATAAAAGTAGTGATTATATAGCTAAAAAAATTAAAAATTTTATATGAAAAGGCAAGGTCATTGTAGTTTGTATTAGAGTAGGTTTTGGTTATGTTTTTGAGATTAGGGTTAAAAAAACATTAGTGAAAACCCCTGGGGAAAAGTCTAAGTTTATTATAACATCCTAATGTTTTTGTAAGGAATTGATTATGTGTTTTTACTTGAAATAAATCCATGTATAGATACTATAGGTGGAAATGGTTTTGGAACATATACCTATAGTAGTTACAATACTTAAAATAGTTTCTCAAGTATATCTCATCCATCATTTTGGGGAGTGGTATGTGTTCCCTTACTATGCACATATATTGACAATATTAGAGTAAATACATGGTTAATTAAAATTTTAATTCCAATCCATTATGAAATTTTAGAATAAATAATGACTATATATGACTTGGGTTAAACCTATGGTTTCATAGTATACAAATATGGTGTCATGATTTATACATCCTATAAATTTTTTATGTGTTTTACCAAAATGGTTATGGTTTATCACACATTGGTTTCTTGTTTTAGTAAATGGATAAAACCAGAAATCATCTTTCTAACAACAAATGTGAAGGAAAATTAAATTAATTTCCACCTAGGAAGCCAAATGTTGCTGGAGATGGATGGTTGAATATTTTTACTATGCTCATGAATCTTTCCCAGGCCATGAATCATGTTGATATTCAATATTACCAAAGGAGGTAACAACATATTGGTGATTATTTCATGTGGTAGTATCCAATTTCATTTAGTGGGTCTTCATATCCAATAGTATATGAGAAATGGATCGAAATCATTTATGAGGAATTTACATTCTCTTGTGTATAAAACTTGAAATGTTTATCATATTCATTTATCATTTATAAGTTTTAGTAGATCAATGGTGGAACCATAGGAAGAATATGATACATGAGGAATACATTAAATCTACGGAATGAGATTAGTTTAAGAGGATATTTTTTAGTATGTACTTCCCTTGTATTCTATGTACAAATATGGAGATGGAATTCCTTGAGCTTAATAAAATGAGTATGAATCCATTAGTAATTTTGAAGAAAATTTTACATGACCTGAGTGGTATGCTTCTGATTTTACCATTATCCATTGAAGAAAAATATATCAAATTTTTGATGGAATAAAACCATGTGTGATAAATATATTATATATAATCTACATTAATATAATTATATATATGTATAGAAATTTTTTTATTTACACTATTTATGGAAATAGAAATTGGGGATTCCCACTATTCTCATTACATTGAAAACAAATAGAAGATCTAATCTCATGAAACCCCGAATGAATCACATGGTGAAAATAAATTCTAGAAACCTATATGCTAGAAATGTGGGGCAAAAAATCAACAGAATTGATTGATAAGAATTGGCATGTTCATTAAATGTGTAATGGTGGGTTATAAATCATTTGAATGTCAACATGAAATTAATGGGGCAGTTAATGAAATGGAAGAGAAGAAGACACCAACTAATTCCCCACCAACATTTTTAAGGCATAAAATTAAAATAATATGGGTATGATTCCTGTAAGTTCATGAATTCAACTGTTTATCATCATGATCAGCATTAGTAACCTCTTATGTTCAAATAAAAATTTAAATCTCATGTGATCATGACTGTCAAAGTGGGTTACGGGAATGATGTGGTGAGAGGTAAAAATATTATTCAATCTTGAATAGGTAATGAATTATTTGACTAAATATCAAACAAATATTTTATTTCTAAGGGATTTTAAAAGGGAATTGAATTACAAGCTTAATTATTAGATATTGAGTTATAGGTTAAATATATTAATAGTACGATGGTTTCGTATCAAGTATATAGTCCCACTATGATTTTTTATGGGAAATTGAATCCTAAAAATCTTTTCATTACCCAATTAGATTAATTTAAAGTGATCCGTGGAAGGTTTTTTATTTCTATATATTGATCCTGTATAAATTTCATAGTAATGGAAGTCAAATTTAATATTCTAAATAAACACATTCTCATCTATAGGTGTGAGAAGGAAGACAAAATTATATTGGATATTACATCAATCTTGTGGGTCTTAATTCTTATACATGAAATTTATTTAACAAAGATAGTTGGGTATGAAATCAACAATGTAGATATAGATATTTTTCAAAAAAAATTAATGTATTTACAAATAAATTTTCTAGTTATACTCTGAGTCCTGGTATTGACTTTTTTATATAACGAATACCTGGTCCTACTCTTATTTCAATGACTCCTTATAAAATAAACCCAATTGAGATGCATGAATTATAGAAGAAACTATAAGAGAATATTAATAAGGTATTTATTCATCTAGGTGCATCACCATTGGGTTCACCGGTTCTTTTTGTTAATAAGAAATATAGATCAAATAGAATTTGCATTTATTATCATGAAATTAACAAGATCATTATCAAGAACAAGTATCCTCTTCCCCATATCGATAATTTGTTTGAAAATTTTTCAGAAGTTCAATAATTTTCCAATATTTATATTTCATCTATGTAGTATCAGTTGAGGATAAAAACTGAATACAATCCCAAGATGTCCTTCTAAAGACCCCATTTATCTTCATAGATTTAATGAATAGAGTCATTATAGAATACCTTGATTAATTTATGGTAGTTCTTATAGATGATATTATTATATATGACAATATAAAGTAAGAACATGTGTATCAGTTGAGAATTATACTAAATACTCTAAGGAAGGAGAAGGTGCATGAAAAATTTACGAGGTTTGAATTTTGGATTAATTTTTTTTCATTATTGGTCATATAATCTCATGTGAAGGTATTTTCCTAGACCCTTAAATGAAATATTTTATTAAAAAATTGACCTAATTAAACATGGTTATTGATATACATATTTTTCATGGTTTTGATTGATATAATAATTTTTTTGGGTGAATTTATCAAAGAATTCAAATCCACTCGCCATGTTAACTCTAAAGAGAGAAATGTTCTTTTATGAAGATGAATGTGAGGAAACATTCATGGAACAAAAGAGATGGTTAGTTATTACACATATTCTTAAACTAATCAATAGTATAGAAGGGTTTTTTATCATTATTTATGTATAAAATAAGGGATTCAGATTATTTATATTGTGCAATGGTATGGAGATAGCTTATGCCACACAAAAATTTAAGGTTCATGAGAAAAATTACAAAAAACAAGAATTGGAGTTAGCTATGGTAATTTTCTCCTTAAAGATATAGGGTAATTATCATTAGGTGGAAATATTTCATATATATAATTATCATAAAATCTCAATATATATATTCACTCAAAAATAGACTAATATGATCCATGGAGGTTGGTTGGAGCTGATTAAATATTATGACTATTCAATATATTATCTCCTCAGTAAATAGAAAAAGGTGGCTAATGATTTGAGTTGAAATGATCATACTAGATTATCTATAATGAGGAAAATAAAACATGCAATATTTTTATAGTTGAAATGGATAGACCTTTAATACATTAATTATGGGGATAAATATTATCTTTATCGAATGAATTTTCCACCACCAATCAATGTGATAATTAATGATGCTCACAAAAAAGATATGGAAGTGTAGAAGAAGGTCAGAACTTTTATTATTTTTTACACTGATTATGATGGAATAATATGGTTTATAAACTATTTACATGTTTCATCCATACCATATTTGAATATGGAGGTGTTATATGAGGCACATAATTAATCATTATCTATTCATCCTAAAAGTATGAAGATGTATATAGATTTTAAATTGAATTTATAGTTTGAAATAATGAAGTGAAATACTGATAAATATTCATTTTACTACATGGTATATTAAAAATTTGTGGTTTTTAGATAAAATTCTAAGGGGATGTTACCACTATTACACCTTCCTAAATAGAAATTGGAAACCAACAACATGGAATTTTTCATTCGAATCTCTAAAAAATCTAAAGGTTAAAATTCCAATTGTATTATAGTCAATAACCCTATAAAATTATAACACTTCATTAATATCATATAATAGTTATATATTTATCATATTCTTGAAATATAAATTAAATTATTGCAAATTTATCCTAGAGTATAACATTCTATTGTATATGATTGGGATCTGAAGATTACTTTGATGTTCATGAAAGGTCTTTAGTAGGCTATGAATAAATAATTTAATTTTAGTATAGTGTACCATCCATAGATATATGGTCAATATGAATGGAACATTCAAACCCTATAGGATATTATGAAATCATTATATATTTATTTCAATTTCTTTGGGATTAACACTATACTCTAGTTGATTTTTCATATAGTAATAGCTTTCACTAGAGAATTTATATTTCTCCTTATGAATCCCAATATTGTAATAAGTGTACAAATCCAATGTTATATAATTATTTTTCTGAAATAAAGATATTGAGACCTTATCTTGTAAATAAAAAAATAGATGAATTCAAATCTATTCAACATCACATCTAGGCATCTCAGAGTCAACAAAATGATTTTGGTGACAATAGTTAATTTGATTTGGAATTTTATATTTGTGAGAAGGATTTCTATAAATTTATCTATTGAAAAAGGTTATGAGATTAATTAATATATAAAACCCTAGTATGAGGTATATTATCCCCTTGAATAATATTGATCGAGTAGGGATGGTAGCATATTGGTTGGCGCTTCCATTGAACATCTCTTCAATTCATGATGTGTTTTGGGTATATCACTTGATAAAGTACATACATGACCCTTCAAATGTAATGAAATTAGATGTCATTACACTAGATAAATATATTTATTATGAGGAATGACACATGGATACTTTTTAATATTGGGAAAAATTGTAGCGAAACACGATCATTCACCTATTAACTGTTTTGTGGAGAAACCACTAATTTAAGGAGGCTATGTGGGAACATGAGGATATGATGAGGCATAACTATCCTCAGTTGATTATATCAAATAGATTTTGTTTTTATGGAAAATTAATTTAACGGGGGTTCAATGTGACACTAAGATATTTTAAATTAAATTTCACTTTAAATAATTTTATTTCAATGATATATCGATTTCCACGCAACACTGGGTTTAAATATCCTACGATATACTAATAAAATATTATTATATTAAGTGAAATTTATCACCTAGTTTTTTCATTTGTGGGTAAAAATACAAATAAAAAAATTATGAAAATTATATTCTATCAAATTGGTAGAATAAATTCATTAGATATCAATTAATTATAAATAAAATCAAAAATCATTTGAAGGTAAAAGAAATGATTTTTGGGGAAATTGTTTTTATGAGAACAATTTATTTTTATCATAATAAATTAAATGAGCTGCTATTGAATTTTTTTAATGAAATTTATATATTATATATCTAATAAAAAATTACAATTCATCTAATATTATTTTTCTAAGCATGGGACACGAATAAATCCAATGTTGTGCTTAAAAAATTATTTTTCTAAAAAAAGGTTTATCACGTATTGGAAACTTATTTTAAAATTATTTTTTCTCACTTTTTGAAAATATATTAGAAAATGTGAAATAAATTTTTGAAAAAAATAATTTCAAAATTATATTATAGTGGGTTTTTATTGAGTTTTCTAAAAAGATAACTTTTTAATGAAGAGTTGGAAATGCTAATGCTTATTAAAATTGCATTCCTCTATAAAGAATTTACAAATATCTAATTTGTTTTAAAATGGTTTTAAAAGTAAAATTAGATAATTTATATTATTACTAATCGAGTTTTGTTCATTATAATCGTTTATATGGATATTTTTTATAATTTGTTTAAATATTCAATGAATTTTGTCATTGGATAACCGATTTTCATTGAATTTACACAACAATTTTCAAATTATATTCATCCAAAATTTTTACTTTAATTCGATAAAATTAAAGGAATATTTAATATAATCTTAATTAATATTATTTAACAAATTTAAATTAATTTTTGGTCATAATGAATTGTATAAATACAAAAAAATGTTTCCACCGTTATGTCTAAAATAGTTTTTCCAAGGGTTAAACTAAAAAATTTAGGATTAAATTGGGAAAAAACTTCAAAAACCAATTTTTTGGTGAAATTTAGAAATTAACATTACAATATGTATCTATGAATCATTTTTTTAAAACCCAAATAATTATATGATTATTTTTTGACAAAAATATTCATTGTTTTATTTGTTAAATTAAATATTTTAAATTATCTCATTGACTATTATTTTATTTAAGTTACTGTTATGAAACAAAAATACTACTTTGATATACGAATTCTTATTTTGTTGTATTATTTTGGTTTAATGAGTACTTTTTTTATTATTTTTATTCATGTTTAAGAAAAAAGATACAAATAATAATAAAACATAATATTATTTAAATATATGAAATTATATATATAAATACATATATTAGTATTATTTTCTTAATACTAAAATTTTAATAATATACTCCATATTGAACTTTTAAATATATTTTGGTAGTCCTATTTCTAATTTTTGAATATTATAAAATTTTTATATAAAATGTATCATTATTAGTATTATTAATTATTAGAAAATTATATTTTGATAGGATTTGAAAAAAATGGATTACATATATATTAAAAATATGATAAATGATATAAATATATATATATATATATATATATGAAACAAATGAAAAATGGGAAATGAATCAGGTTTAAGGGGGGTCAATTTGAGTTTAGCGCGGTTGGGTAGGGTTTTATGTGATTGGGTTTTGAGGTCCAAGGGTGAGCATGAATGGGAGATGAGGCGATGGTGAGGGCCCATCCTTTTCATCGGGAGTTGAGGCAAAATGTTGAGTCACGACAGTCATAGGATGGTGGCTCACCTTCAGATGTGAGGTCCTGTGGCGAGCATGAGATCGATCGAAGATGAGGGCTTCAAATATTTCAAGGCACAAGAAATCGAGGTCGATATCCAAGAAGTATGATTCGGATAGAAATTCAAGTAGAAGCTGAGTGAAGTTTTCATATCATGATCTGATTCACATTTATGAGGTTTGGGGAAAATGATGTTTGGTTTTTGGAAACCTTGTTTGTGTCTTCTATATTTTCAAACTGGTATTATTTAATAGTTTTCTTGTTCTCTGAATCTCCTGGAATTAGTTTAATAGTATCATGTTTTGTCAGTTTCATCAACATGGATCTTCCATCAACATCCAGTGTCCATATTTGACACATTTCTTGTTTAATGTGCATACATTTTTTCAATGATCTCTAATGTTTTCTTGCATAAATTCATCCTCTCAATGAATAAATATGTATCCATTTGTGCTATGTTTTAATGATTTCAATTTGGTTTTGATTTTACCTTCGTTATATTTCGCCTTTATTTCTGTAAACTTCTAATACAACATGATTTTCCTTATCTCTTCATTCATTGAGGCACTAATTTTCACACAGAAGTCAAATGATGTTACTTTTTCATCAATTGTAATATAATTTTAGATTTGAGACAAAAATGATTTTATTTATTTGTTATTATCTTTCTTATAAGCATATCAAGCACACTAAGAAAATTCAATATTATAAGTACCTTAGTTTTTAGTTTAGAGATAGACGGTCTGTTGGTTCCGGCTAGTCATTAATGAGCGGTGTAGTATTTGATGTTTTTTCTAATTACAAAAAGCTACAATGAATTATCATGGTATTATTTATACTTTTACAACAATTAAATTTTCATTTTCATAAGATATATTTGTTATTTATTATAATCTTTATTTTTAGGTTTGGCGTAAGGGGTATATGTTCTTTTAATTAATTTTCAATCTTATGAATATAAACTCTAAAATGAGTAGGAGATCAATTTTTTTTAAATTAATGAGGTTGATTTATGCTTATGCGTTAGGGATATTTATTTTAATTGTTCAAATACTCAAAATTATATTTTCTTCTGAGAAAATGTCATATTTATATGGATTTTGGTTTTTCAAAAATATGGTTTCTGATTTTGCATAAGACATTTTTGTTACTCAAATTATGTTTAATCTTCTCTTATTAAGGGTTCATTTTTGTTTAACAAATTATCTTTATTTTACAAAGATGCTAATATATATGCATATATATATATATATTTGTGTGTGTGTGTGTATTTATCAAATTCAAACATATTTTGTAATTTAGATAATTTTGATAATTTTTTATTAAATAACTTCTCTAAATTTATTAGTTGTCTATTTGATTGTATTAAAATTTTGATTTTGATAATTTATCATATTTTAGAAGAATCATCTTATATAATTAATTTTATTTTTAAATTTTATTTCATTTATCAATGTTTTATTTAAACAAGAATTTATTTTTGTTATTATGTGATATATATATATATACACACTTGTATAATTTTCAAGTATATAACCATTTTTAAAAAATTATGATAAAAAAATATTAATTATAAATTATAAATTAAGGAAGTCATCCTGTCATATGCATGTCATGCGAAAATGATGAAAATGTACACATATTATTGATTTATCATATCACTTATTACATGCATATGAATATATAGGTAGATACATATACTCATGAGTGTTGAATAAAATATAGAAAAAATAGATTTTTATTATTAAGAATGAAATTTTAAGTACAATGATTAATCTTCCATGTGTTATGTATAATATTGATATTCATTTATTTCTTATTTTATTCATGTTTTCAATTTAATTTTGTAATTGTTTAGTTACTTTTTTAAAAAAATACACATAATTTTTTAAGCACTAAGTCTACAAGAGGCGGCTCGGGGCGTTATAATGGGTATCAAAAGAACATTCTAGACAACTTTGGACATTAGATGTTGTCGAGTCTAGAAGTTTAACGGTCCTAGTGTTTTTTCATTAATTTACAAGATGGAAATTCAATATTTTTATCAAGTTTCAACATTAAATTGCATGCATGCAATTATTTTAAGGGAGGGAGAATGTAACAACCTATAAAATTATAATCTTTTTTTATTCAAATAATTTTTTTATTTGTCATATTTAATATTCTAAATTATCTCAAAAAATATGATTTTGTTTAAGTTAATATTTTGAAACATAAATACTAATTTGATATACACAGTCTTATTTTGTTGGGTTATTTTTGTTTAAGGAGTTAATTTTATTATTATTTTTATAAATGTTTTAGAAAAAAGATAAAAATAATAATGACACATCATATTATTTAAATATATTAAATTATATATATATAAATATATATAATAGTATTATTTTTTATAGAAAAATTTGTATAATATATTTAATATTGAACATTTATATAAATTTTTGTAACGCCCCGACCCCAGTTACCCAGAGTCGGTGCATTAATTACATAACATTGGCATGATCATGAGAAAGATCAAGTCTCGAAAGACCGATTAGTTTAGTAGCCTTGGAATAACTAGATACATTCATAAATTTTTACATTACATCATAAAAAAAACATCTTGTCTTCATATCCCCTCATACTATCCCTGCAGGTCATTCATAAATTACTTCTTCATAATCCTGGAAAAAATAAAACATTGAAAGGGGTGAGCTCAGATGCTCAGTAAGGATAACATTATAGCAGAAGCTTTCATAATTAAGCATAAACACTTAAGGCAATTTATAACTAAAACAAAAGCCTTTTAAATTTGAACTTCAGCATAAAATGGCGAAGGTAAAAAGAAATAATGCCATTTACTTACATGGATATTCTACTAGTCGAATGATCACATGCAATATCAATAACCACTTTCATAATGTTGGAATGCATAATGCCAGACTATCATAACCACATAGCCAAGGCCTCGTGCCAAGACTACAAATAAGATTTTGCCAAGGCCTTGTGCCAAGACACTAGTTTGTCTAATGAGACCTACCGATGCATCGAGGAGCTATAGCGGGCTCCACCCGTCACTTATTAAGTCCAATGCATTCCCATATGAAAAGGTTTAAACATAACATAAACATTCGTATTAAAACTAGCATACGAAATGTCAATACTTTAACCGCAAACCATGAATGGTATAAAAATAGTACATCCACAGTCAAACATAACTCATTCGATACAATATAGAAGATTGTATTGTATCACATTAACCTCAATCAAGAATAATGAAGGATGTTGACATAGATGAAAATAATCATCAAAACTATTTGAGAGAAATATCCCCCTTTTTCTTGAAATCTTTTAAAAGTCACACTATTTGTCAAGAAGACATTGAAAAATAGATTTTTGAATCAAAGTGTCCCATACCACTTTGAAACTTTTAAAAGGATTTTTAATTTTAAAACTTTAATGTCCATAAAAATAAATCCTTAAAACCATTTTTAAAATATGGACATTAATGAGCATGATTTAGAAGAATAATTCTTTAAAACATTTTAAAATGGTATTTTGGTTAGAGTTTCTAACCAAAAGAGAGACACTTCAATACAAATAATTGAGGTAATCAAAACATTGTAATATCATGATAATAAAGGAATTCATGATATACTATGTCAAAGTACATTATATACACCACATAAAAGTGATTTGGTGTATATCATCAAAGAAGTCTCAATGGAATGTAAATTGAGATGAAATCTCTCATAAAGGTTATATCCTTAGGTTAAGGATAAATCAACGACATAATTATGTGTGACAAATATAAATACACTAAATATTATTGGATATTCAGTGTAAATCAATCAAAGTATATTCACACATATTCTTGTAAAAAACAATACCAACGAATTGGATGTTTAACTCAACAAATGGAGAATGAGTTAAAATTACTCTTATCAAATTCATATCAATGAATTGAGAATTATCAATGGAGTGATTATGTGTATCAAACTTATATCCACAGGAAGGGAAGTGGAAATTATGACATAATCAAATGAATAGTGATTCCACACATAATCTTGGGGTAGTATAATCAATGAAATATGCGTAAAGCCAAATGAGTGGAAATTGAAATCTCAAATTCCCTTATCGATTAGGTAACTTAAGAAACAAACACCCATGAAAGAAAGATCATACCATGATGATGTAAATACCCATAAAATAAAGTATATTACACAATGAATACAATCATGGGTAGTACACATACACCACATTCAATAATTAAGTGGTGATCAATGGAATTCTCACGGAATTAAAAGTGAGACAAGAAACCCCTTACCACGTTAATCAACTGAGCCGCATGGCCAAAAGTTAATAACCACCAAATGATTTACAGAATAACATGAATATAAAGTGAATCATGATAATATATATCAAATGGAAGTACACAATACACCACTTTCAATAATTTAGTAGCGAACAATGGAAATCTCACGGAATTGAAAGTGAGATAAGAGAATCCCTTACTTTGTACTTTTTCCTTGGTCGATGGTAGGTTTACCTCCTATATAATGGTGAAATAATTGTTATTGAATAATACAAGAATCATTTACTTTAATATGATATCATATATGATTTTTTTAACATTGATTTGTTAATAATATCTTAGAATTATCGTCATTTAGCGTGTTAACGGGTTCATTTTACTTTATATTCTTTGTTATGTGAGCCATATTCATTATTAATGGGATGTATATTATTCATATCCAGAATGATATCAAGTCCTTAGATACTATTTTTAAATCATCAAATTATAATTATACTTGAATGGATATGATGGACAATGAATCTCATCGCGTTCGTGGAGACGGTAGTCCGTACATACGCACGAGCGACAATATCATTCTTTTGATATTAAAATAATATATAAATGGATGGTATATCATATATACAGAATCATTAACATGTTATATTTATTATTTACATGAGTTACACATCATTATTATACCCATCCAAATAATATTATATTGAATAATAATTACCCCACGACGTGGAGACGGTAAGCCGTACGTACGCACGTATGGTGACATGTTATTCAAAGGATGGATAAAATACTGAATATTGTTGTACCATATTTATAATAACATCACAGTATATAAATGATACTGGAGTTATTATTTTAGAATGGTAACAACAAAGGAAGAAGAAGTGGAAGAAGAAATGAACTTGGAAAAGGGTGGTGAAAACATTACCTCTTCTTCGGGTTCTTCCTTTTGATTTGATCAAAAGGGCTCCTTAGGTTGGCTTTCTGATCAAAATAAGGCCTCTAGGTTGTATTGAGGGATGTTGGGAGAGTATTCGGGCAGAGTTTGGCCGAACCAAAAGGCTTTAGAGGTGTGAAGAAATGAGAAGGAGGAGTGCCTTTTTATAAGAGGGGTGAGGGGTACCTTTGGAAAAGCTAGAAATATTAATTTATAATAAATTCATATTCGGTTTATAATGGCTCAAAAGTTGACTGTTCAAAGGTTAAGGTGGGGATGGGTCGAAAACAACTCAACCAATAGAATTTAGACAGGTTTGGGTACTTATATTAACCTTATCTTTAAGTATTAACTCTAAGTTAATTAGTTTCACTTTTACAATGTCTCTTTGTATTTTTATATAATATGGTTAATAAACTTACTATATACATCCAAGAGACCCCCAAGTGGTCCATTAATGATTAACCTATCATGATATAAGTCTCTTGGCCGAACCTTAGATTTTTAGGAATTTAATATCAATTAATAATATAATATTTGTTTTAAGAACTCTTTTATGTCAATTTTGTCACTATTCACTAGTTGATTTTTGTGAAACTCATAACAGATTGATTACTTCGAACAAAGTCAAATATATCAATCCTAATGTATCATATTATCCTAGAAAATTAGTTTAATTCATTAAAAGTTTCATATTATAATTATTTGGGTATTTATAATATCAATTATGTTAATTTTCTACTATTTTAGTAATTACTGCATCATCATTGTGTCATAAATAAAATAAATTATTTAATGTCTAAAAATTATAAATAAACTATCATTATGTATGAAATCTTTTTATCTTTCTAATTCATATTTATAATCTAAAATCCAACATATATAACCCTATGTAACAATTGTTTTTCTAAAAGATATATGCTTGTGTCATTTTTGTATTCATTTTAACTTAATTAATATAAAGTGTCATTATCACTTACAAGTGGATCCATGGGGTCCCAAAATTGACCCAAAGATGCCCATGGTCGACCATGTATAAACCAATAGGGTTAAGACACGTTTTAGGGTAATTTAGTATTATTATAATATTATTTGTTTAACCCTTATTTACCGGATTTACGCTTTAACCATGGTAAATAAAATATTTACCGCAGTAATTATTCAAAATGTCTAAAAATAAAAGTTACCTATTTACACAATTTGAACATCCTGATTCCAAATATAGAATCCATTTTTCTAAATTCAAAACATAGAAGTGGAAGAAATTAATTTAAAATTAATTCCCGCTGTCAAAACAAAAAGCGTGTTTTTAAGAGATAATAACTATCAAAAGATTGACACTTGTTTATGTTCGGTTTAATTGTAAAATTATGTCTAATGACCAACATTATATTAAATTGTAAAAATATATTCTAAATATACTTTAAAACCACTCAAATTCATAATTTATCACTATTAATTATTTTGATTAAAAAAGTTGTTTTTAATTAAAATTTAGTAATTTTCACTATTCATCAAAATATGAAAGTTATCCGAAAAGTACCAAAATTTCACCTTAGGCTAAATTCGATATTCTGAATCCAAAAATGAAGTCCATTTCAAAATATAAAATATATATAATTTCAAAATTTAGGTATTACTATTCATAACGGCTAGTTTGATCGGTTGTGGTGTGTGTTAAAATCTCGAAGTTGCGTACAATGCACGTCATTGCATTATTCGAAAGGAAACATACCGAGAAAGCTTGGGGTGTTACATTCTCCCCTCCTTCAATAAATTGCGTCCTCGCAATTTTTTAAAAATTTTCTTGGGAATATAATGGAAATTCCCACATCGGAAAAAGAGTCAATAAAACTATCACTTTAAAAGAAAGAAAGAGAGGTATAAGGGTCATCCAAGATAACCCATACTAGGATTCCATGTAAGAAAACATGGATATGGATGATAAACTAAGTGTCAAGTTCTGATGGAGAGGGATAGAAATCATGATCAGGAGAAAGTTAACAATGAGAAAACCACAAACTTGTGTTGGGACAAACGCCCATTAGTCTCCTAGTAGGAAAGTAAACAGACAACATTTTTTTTTAAGTTACATTACATAAGGAAGAGGAATTCATTTATGATATTGACTAAGAACATTATGAGATATACTTACATTTTAAGTAGATTCTTTAATAAATTTCCCCCACTAACTCAAATTTTTTTTTAAACGATGAGTATTCAAGAAGACTTGGTCACACTGGAAGAGCTAGAATAAACTTATATAGAATCACATGATCCATGAAGGATAAACCATATATTTACATTGACTTTGAAGATTAATCAAAACCAAAATGGTCAGTGAATGATCTAATGATCCCCCAAAAGGATATTCATTGAGATAAATATGCACTAATCTTAATTTCTAAAATTAAACCAACAATACCCCAAAGTTAAATAGATACCATTCAATAACCAATTGTCCTTAAAATCCTTTAATATAATCCAAACTAATATTGAAACCCAAAACATAGAAGAATTTGATTATGTAGTCTCCCATGTTAAATTGTATCTCTAAATGACATCAGATACTCTTAAAGTCACATACTCAAAAGTAATTAACCTAATCACATATTCTCTATTATAGGTTAATCATTTCCATAAATAACGCAAATCACTATAAATCCACAATAAAAACGTAGATAAAAATCTATCATTACTCCACAAATGAAACCCCATAGTATTCTATTTTCCTTGGGCATATAGTGTTCCCAACAAAGCGAACATCTTCCAAAATAACATTTATCACTTAATCACCAAATCATTTTCCGATACCAAGGATATTATTTTGATATGAAATAAGAACCCAAATCAACTTATTATTGATCAATAAAATCATTTAACTAAAAAAAAGTCACACTAACCAGGGACTTCACGTAGTCCAGTGGTATGCGATAAATCCCAATCGCACTTTGGTTGTGGGTTCGATTCCCATAGCTTTGTCCGACGCGACGGGTTGTCACACGGTCTACGTGTTGTCCTTTTTCAAAAACTATATTTTATAATATTGCCAAAATGAGATAAATTCCTCAAAATAATATATCATAAATTTAACCACAAATGTTATATCATACCTTGAATCTTCATCCCAAATTAGAATAACTTATAATTCTCTCAAACCCCAGTGATCATATAAAACCAAATGGTTATTTATACCTATATCCACAAGAGAAGAGACAATTCTTCCTCAAATATCATTCTCACATGGCAAACTGCGGGGTTACAAATACAAGAGAAAATTATTCCATAGTAAACCCATCAACAAGGAGTGCTAATAATTTTTAGACATTTATCCAACCATTTATTCCCACATAGCTTCTTCTTTGACCAAGAAAATATCCTATAGAATAGGACATTCACTCGGGTAATGGCCAGGTCCCCTACATTTACGGAAAATGACTGTAAATGGACTCTTGGGACCATTTTTATCTTCTTCCATAGTACTCTTCATTTTTCTTCGGCAATTCTTTACTTTATGTCCTTCCTTCCCGCACGTAAAACATTTCGTTGTCCCATTGAGACACTTTCCTGGGTGTCTCTTTCCACATTTCCTGCATGATGAAAATTGAGGGTTCTTTTCTCCATGGTCTCCATTGCTGGAGCTCTTATCATTTATCACCATTCTCTTCCTTGTTGAGTCTGGGAGTTGGTTAATATATATGTTGTTGATCATATTTTTGGAAAACTGATTTGGCATAAAGATGATATCTTTTACACCTATCAACATTCCATTTTGTTGCTCATTGCCACCACCGTTCCCACCTTGTACATCATTCTCAAAGTCACTATGACTTCCTTGGAATCCAGCCATTGACTAAAACCACAAAGCATTGTGTGAGTAATAGTAGTCATAAAATCATTTAGAGATTAAAATGTCACCATATTCTCAATTTGAAACATATTAGGATTAACCAAGGTCATTTACTCTCATATTATATATATATTACTTAAATCGGTTTGTAAAGAAAATGTAAATTATCCTAAGCATATCCCCCGGGAGTGTCGTAACCAAGAGTGCAGCAAGGCCCGTTGTCGTGCACCAGTTCCCGTTCGAGTCTAGCTCAAAGCGGTGTTTTCGGGTTTTACCCCTAGGTACATCTGTGCCAGAGCCGCCTCTACCTGCTCGTATCCAGACAGGGATGTATTGCTCGGAAAACTCACAAAATCTCTACAATACCAAAATTCTAGGAAGTTCTTCTATACTAATCCTCAACGTTCATCTTAGGTCTACGTGCTCTAATCAGAGTTTATCTAAATCTACCTTCCAAGGTTTGTACTAAACTTCCTCTGATACCAACTGTAATGCCCCGACCCCAGTTACCCAGAGTCGGTGCATTAATTACATAACATTGGCATGATCATGAGAAAGATCAAGTCTCGAAAGACCGATTAGTTTAGTAGCCTTGGAATAACTAGATACATTCATAAATATTTACATTACATCATAAAAAAAACATCTTGTCTTCATATCTCCTCATACTATCCCTGCAGGTCATTCATAAATTACTTCTTCATAATCCTGGAAAAAATAAAACATTGAAAGGGGTGTGCTCAGATGCTTAGTAAGGATAACATTATAGCAGAAGCTTTCATAATTAAGCATAAACACTTAAGGCAATTTATAACTAAAACAAAAGCCTTTTAAATTTGAACTTCAGCATAAAATGGCGAAGGTAAAATGAAATAATGCCATTTACTTACTCACATGGATATTCTACTAGTTGAATGATCACATGCAATATCAATAACCACTTTCATAATGTTGGAATGCATAATGCCAGACTATCATAACCACATAGCCAAGGCCTCGTGCCAAGACTACAAATAAGATTTTGCCAAGGCCTTGTGCCAAGACACTAGTTTGTCTCATGAGACCTACCGATGCATCGAGGAGCTATAGCGGGCTCCACCCGTCACTTATTAAGTCCAATGCATTCCCATATGAAAAGGTTTAAACATAACATAAACATTCGTATTAAAACTAGCATACGAAATGTCAATACTTTAACCGCAAACCATGAATGATATAAAAATAGTACATCCACAGTCAAACATAACTCATTTGATACAATATAGAAGATTGTATTGTATCACATTAACCTCAATCAAGAATAATGAAGGATGTTGACATAGATGAAAATAATCATCAAAACTATTTGAGAGAAATATCCCCCTTTTTCTTGAAAACTTTTAAAAGTCACACTATTTGTCAAGAAGACATTCAAAAATAGATTTTTGAATCAAAGTGTCCCATACCACTTTGAAACTTTTAAAAGGATTTTTAATTTTAAAACTGTAATGTCCATAAAAATAAATCCTTAAAAACATTTTTAAAATATGGACATTAATGAGCATGATTTAGAAGAATAATTCTTTAAAACATTTTAAAATGGTATTTTGGTTAGAGCTTCTAACCAAAAGAGAGACACTTGAATACAAATAATTGAGGTAATCAAAACATTGTAATATCATGAGAATAAAGTAATTCATGATATACTATGTCAAAGTACATTATATACACCACATAAAAGTGATTTGGTGTATATCATCAAAGAAGTCTCAATGGAATGTAAATTGAGATGAAATATCTCATAAAGGTTATATCCTTAGGTTAAGGATAAATCAACGACATAATTATGTGTGAAAAATATAAATAAACTAAATATTATTGGATATTCAGTGTAAATAAATCAAAGTATATTCACACATATTCTTGTAAAAAACAATACCAACGAATTGGATGTCTAACTCAACAAATGGAGAATGAGTTAAAATTACTCTTATCAAATTCATATCAATGAATTGAGAATTATCAATGGAGTGATTATGTGTATCAAACTTATATCCACAGGAAGGGAAGTGGAAATTATGACATAATCAAATGAATAGTGATTCCACACATAATCTTGGGGTAGTATAATCAATGAAATATGCGTAAAGCCAAATGAGTGGAAATTGAAATCTCAAATTCCCTTATCGATTAGGTAACTTAAGAAACAAACACCCATGAAAGAAAGATCATACCATGATGATGTAAATACCCATAAAATAAAGTATATTACACAATGAATACAATCATGGGTAGTACACATACACCACATGCAATAATTAAGTGGTGATCAATGGAATTCTCACGGAATTAAAAGTGAGACAAGAAACCCCTTACCACGTTAATCAACTGAGTCGCATGGCCAAAAGTTAATAACCACCAAATTATTTACAGAATAACATGAATATAAAGTGAATCATGATAATATATATCAAATGGAAGTACACAATACACCACTTTCAATAATTTAGTAGCAAACAATGGAAATCTCACGGAATTCAAAGTGAGATAAGAGAATCCCTTACTTTGTACTTTTTCCTTGGTCGATGGTAGGTTTACCTCCTGTATAATGGTGAAATAATTGTTATTGAATAATCCAAGAATCATTTACTTTAATATGATATCATATATGATTTTTTTAACATTGATTTGTTAATAATATCTTAGAATTATCGTCATTTAGCGTGTTAACGGGTTCATTTTACTTTATATTCTTTGTTATGTGAGCCATATTCATTATTAATGGGATGTATATTATTCATATCCAGAATGATATCAAGTCCTTAGATACTATATTTAAATCATCAAATTATAATTATACTTGAATGGATATGATGGACAATGAATCTCATCGCGTTCATGGAGACGGTAGTCCGTACATACGCACGAGTGACAATATCATTCTTTTGATATTAAAATAATATATAAATCGATGGTATATCATATATACAGAATCATTAAGATGTTATATTTATTATTTACATGAGTTACACATCATTATTATACCCATCCAAATAATATTATATTGAATAATAATTACACCACGACGTGGAGACGGTAAGCCGTACGTACACACGTATGGTGACATGTTATTCAAAGGATGGATAAAATACTGAATATGGTTGTACCATATTTATAATAACATCACAGTATATAAATGATACTGGAGTTATTATTTTAGAATGGTAACAACAAAGGAAGAAGAAGTGGAAGAAGAAATGAACTTGGAAAAGGGTGGTGAAAACATTACCTCTTCTTCGGGTTCTTCCTTTTGATTTGATCAAAAGGGCTCCTTAGGTTGGCTTTCTGATCAAACTAAGGCCTCTATGATGTATTGAGGGATGTTGGGAGAGTAGTTGGGCAGAGTTTGGCCGAACCAAAAGGCTTTAGAGGTGTGAAGAAATGAGAAGGAGGAGTGCCTTTTTATAAGAGGGGTGAGGGGTACCTTTGGAAAAGCTAGAAATATTAATTTATAATAAATTCATATTCGGTTTCTAATGGCTCCAAAGTTGACTATTAAAAGGTTAAGGTGGGTATGGGTCGAAAACAACTCAACCAATAGAATTTAGACAGGTTTGGGTACTTATATTAACCTTATCTTTAAGTATTAACTCTAAGTTAATTAGTTTCACTTTTACAATGTCTCTTTGTATTTTTATATAATATGGTTAATAAACTTACTATATACATCCAAGAGACCCCCAAGTGGTCCATTAATGATTAACCTATCATGATATAAGTCTTTTGGCCGAACCTTAGATTTTTAGGAATTTAATATCAATTAATAATATAATATTTGTTTTAAGAACTCTTTTATGTCAATTTTGTCACTATTCACTAGTTGATTTTTGTGAAACTCATAACAGATTGATTACTTCTAACAAAGTCAAATATATCAATCCTAATATATCATATTATCCTAGAAAATTAGTTTAATTCATTAAAAGTTTCATATTATAATTATTTGGGTATTTATAATATCAATTATGTTAATTTTCTACTATTTTAGTAATTACTGCATCATCATTGTGTCATAAATAAAATAACTTATTTAATGTCTAAAAATTATAAATAAAATATAATTATGTAGGAAATCGTTTTATCTTTCTAATTCATATTTATAATCTAAAATCCAACATATATAACCCTATGTAACAATTGTTTTGCTAAAAGATATATGCTTGTGTCATTTTTGTATTCATTTTAACTTAATTAATATAAAGTGTCATTATCACTTACAAGTGGATCCATGGGGTCCCAAAATTGACCCAAAGATGCCCATGGTCTACCATGTATCAACCAATAGGGTTAAGACACGTTTTAGGGTAATTTAGTATTATTATAATATTATTTTTTTAACCCTTATTTACCGGATTTACCCTTTAACCATGGTAAATAAAATATTTACCGCAGTAATTATTCAAAATGTCTAAAAATAAAAGTTATCTATTTACACAATTTGAACATCCTGATTACAAATATGGAATCAATTTTTCTAAATTCAAAACACATAAGTAGCAGAAATTAATTTAAAATTAATTCCCGCTGTCAAAACAAAAAGCGTGTTTTTAAGAGATAATAACTATCAAAAGATTGACACTTGTTTATGTTCGGTTTAATTGTAAAATTATGTCTAATGACCAACATTATATTAAATTGTAAAAATATATTCTAAATATACTTTAAAACCACTCAAATTCATAATTTATCACTATTAATTATTTTGATTAAAAAAGTTGTTTTTAATTAAAATTTAGTAATTTTCACTATTCATCAAAATATGAAAGTTATCCGAAAAGTACCAAAATTTCACCTTAGGCTAAATTCGATATTCTGAATCCAAAAATGAAGTCCATTTCAAAATATAAAATATATATAATTTCAAAATTTAGGTATTACTATTCATAACGGCTAGTTTGATCGGTTGTGGTGTGTGTTAAAATCTAGAAGTTGCGTACAATGCGCGTCATTGCATTATTCGAAAGGAAACATACCGAGGAAGCTTGGGGTGTTACAATTTTGGTAGTCATATTTATAATTTTTGAATATTATTAAATTGTTATAAAAAAATGTTTTGTTATTAGTATTATTAATTATTAAAAAATTGTATTTTGATAGGATTTGAAAAAATAAATTATATATATATTTAAATGATGATAAATGATATATATATATATATATATGAGACAAATGAAAAAAATGAGAAATGAATTAGGGGGGTCAGTTTGAGTCTAGCGCGGAGGGGTAGGGTTTTGTGTGAAGGGGTCACATGGTCTGAGGGTGAGCACGACCAGGAGCTGATGAAATAGTGAGGTCTCATTTTTTCCATTGGAAGTCAAGGCCAAATGATGAGTTATGGTAGTCGTAGGATGGTGGTATGCCTTTAGATGCGAGGTCGAGAGGCAAGTATGAGATCAATCAAGTCCAAGAGATTTATATCTTTCAAGGTGTGAGGAATCGAGGTCAAAATCTGAGTAGTATGATTCAGATCAAAACGAAATTAAAAAAAAGTGAGGTATTCATATCTAGATCTGATTCGCATGAATGTCTTTTGGGGAAAACAATTTTTGGTTTTTGGAGAACTTCTTCATGTCATCTATATTTGAAAATAGTTATTATTAAATTATTTTATTATTATCCAAATCTCCTATAATCGGTATAATTGTATTATATTTCTTCCGTTTTAGCAACTTGGTTCTTCCATCAACTTCTTATATCCCCATTTGACACAGTTCTTATTTAATGCATACACATTTTTTTCAAGGATCCATACTATTTTCTTCCATGAATTCATCATTGAAATTAATAAATATGTCTCTCTTTGTGATATGTTTCAAATTTTGTCATCTGGTATTGATTTTATCTTCGTCATATTCCTCATTTATTTCAGTCGATGTCCAATACAACTCGATTTTCCTTATCTTTTCTTTCATTGAGGTAAAAATTTGCACACAGAAGACAAGAAATATTACTTTTGCATCAATCCAAATCTCATTTTGGATTTGAGACCCAATTAATTTTATTTATTTATTTTTATTTTTCATACAAGCATATCTAGAACACTAAAAAAATTTATATAACCAATACCTCGATTTTCAGCTCATAGATAGGCAGTATTTTGAGTCTAGCTAGTCTTTGTTGAGCGATGTAGTATTTGATGTTTCTACTAACAGCAACAAGTTGTAATGAATTAGTAAGGTATTATTTATACTTTTATTGAAATTACATTTTAATTTTCTTAAGGGATATTTGTTTTTTATTATATTCTCTATTTTTAGGTTTGGAATAAGGGATATATTTTCTTTTATTCTATTTTTAATCTTGTGAATATAAACTCTAAAATGTATAGGAGATCAATTCATTTCTAAATTAAAGTGATTGATTTATTCTTATGCATACGAGACATTTATTTTTTTGTTAAAATACTCAAAATTATATTTACTTCTGACAAAAAATTATAGTTAAATAATTTTTGTTTTTTCCTAACTATGATTTTTGATTTTGAGTACGAAATTTCAGTTACATAAATTATGTTTATCTGCTCGTGTTAAGGGTTTGTTTTTTAACAAATTATCTTTCTTTTAAAAATATTTACCTATATTTGCGTGTATATATATATATCAAATTAAAAAAAATTATTAATTTTTAAAATTGTTATAAATTTTTAGTAAACTTATACTCTAAATTTTTTAGATTGTCTATTTTATTATGTTAGAATCTTGATTTTTATAATTCATCTTATTTCAGAATAATCACCTTACATAATTACCTGTATGTTTTAATTTTATTTCATTTATCAAAGTTTTTTTTAACTTTAATTAAATTTTGTTATTATGTGATATATATTTATGTATACTTGTATAATTTTCACATATATAACAATTTTTAATAAATTATGATCAACCAAATATTAATTAAGAAATTATAAATTAAGAAAGTAATCGTTTCATATGAATTTCATGCGTAAATAATGATTATGGACACATATCAATGATTTATCATATCAATTCTTACATGCATATTCATATATAGGCATATACATATACTCATGTGTATTGAATAAAATTTACAAAAAATGGATTTTTATGATTAAGAATGAAATTTTAAGTACGGTAATTTATCTTCCAGGTGTTATGCATAATATCGACATTCCTTGATTCCTTATTTCATTCATGTTTTTCAATTTATTATTTCGATTTACTATTTGAGAATATTATAAACCTGAATTTCTTCATTCTTTGAAATGTTTTAGAACATTATGTGCAAGATATAAACATTTGTTATGATAACTTATCTATAAGAATAATAAATGTATTCCGTGGAATAAAAGTTTGAATATATTTCTTGAAAATTGTTATGGAATGAGTTTTGGTTTTAACCATGATCACATAATGTTTATATATATATATATATACGATTATATATAAATATAACCGTATCGTAATTCATTGAGAAGTTTTCAACAATAAAAAACTCCAGTAAAAATATATATAAGAAATGCAAGTCTAAAATGTTTTCAGAAAATATAACAACTTAAACGTTGTCAATATGGAAGGTTAATGGGGGGGGGTGAACCCATCCTTCGCTAAGTGGGTAGGCCCAGATAGCCTTCAATGTTTAAGTATCCCAAACATTTTGTCTTCAGAGGCATGTTTATTATTTTTTAAAGAACAACTAGATTATTTTAAAGTACTCTCAAATGTAAGTATTTTCAGAATCATAACAACTTTCATAGGAATTATAGAATTACCAAAATCATAATTATCTTTAAAATTGTTTATTTATATGTTTCAAATCAGTTAGTATCTATCAAAGGTATTTTAAATATTTACTAAAATATTTTTCAATGGTATTTTCAAAAGTATTCATTTCAAAATGTAAACGTATTTTCAAAAAGGGTTTTCACTAACTCATTACTGGGAAAATGAATTCTCACCCCATTTTTTTTAAAAGTTTTTCACAGGAATCATAGATGTTCTAAATCAGACTTTGATTCTTTTGGTGTAGCGTGCACGAAAATGTAGTTAATTTTTTTTTACCTTTTTGTCAACACCTATAGATGTAAGGTTTTGTATAATTCTCAAAAACCTAGAACAGTAAAAGGTCCTCAATTATGTATATTGTTGAGTAATTGTTTAGTTAATTTCATATAAAAAAAAAATATATGCAATGAGTCCAGAAGTGCAGAATCATAGAATTATACATTTTATATCCTTTTATCGATGAAATTGACTTGACATTATTTCAAACCATTGAAAAAGTACAAGTGTGCCACTCACATCTATTATAAAAGGAAATCACGTATCCTATCCTCTCCACACATCAAGAGCCTTTTAGATCAAAAAAATAACTACCAAAATACCTTACTTACATCATTCCCCATTTCTTAAGTTCCATGATTTGATCATAAGAAATTCAAAGAAGTCATTACGTATAAACCAAAAGAGGTTTTCTAATGAAGAGGTATGGATCTTAACCATGAGTTTTCATTATATTATTTATCTTACCTACATAAAATAATATTTACCTATGAAAAATAATAATACTAGTATATTCAATAAAAATTATGTTAAAATTTTAATTTATTAACCTACATCCATCTCATCTTTTATGAAATTGGAAACAAAACTGTTAATCCTGTGTATGGGGGACTACCGCCTCACAAACAGATGTAATTAATTTTCTTTAACAACCTCTAATAGATCTTTATAATGATTTATTTAATATATATATATATATATATTATATTTATGACTTAATTATACTTTTATAATTATAATATCACATTTACCATCTTACATTAAAATCTATTGGAAAACAATAATGTCTCTTGAGAGTATGTGTAGACTGGAACCTCTTTGAAGTGATGTGAATAATGTTTCATTTAAATTTTACATGGATGGTAATAAGTATATATTTTATGATGATATATGATTTATATTAATTTATAATGCTTACATTTTATGTTATTTGTTTAATTTTTTTCCATCCATTTAATAAAAAAATAGTGTTCATCGGTAGGTATGCATAACTCTCTCCATAAATAGTGCAATTAAATTATATATATATATATAAAATTTATGGATGAATCTAAAAATATATATAATGAATATATATATGATATTAATATCATTATTATATTAATTTATATGATGGAACCATCATCAAATTAAGGGATTTAATATCCCATTTTTTAGATTAATTGGAAATATCATAGAGATTTTGAGATTTTCCATTGGTGTATGAGTCCAATCATAATCTAAGACTTGAAACATAATTTTGAATGTTTATTTTTATATTGGTTTTATGTAATAAAATATTTCTTGATAGTTCGGTTGGGTATTTTGAGAAAGATCAATCAAAATCACAACCTTTAGTAAGGTAAAGCGTGACACAAAATTAGCACATGATTCATGTTAACACTAAACTCCAAACCATTAATCCCTATAGGGGTTACAAACTATCAGATAATTTATGAAAGAACATTTTCATGTCCATGTTAGAAGTATATAATAAAGTAAAAAAGGTGGGTTCATGGTCTGTGAATGATTTTTTAAACTATGAACCTAAAGGTGTGTGGGGGTGTCCCTTAAGAGAGTAGCACCACATGGTTGGAGCATGGTTTTCCTAACCATGTGGCCAAAACATGTCGATATTTAAAGATCTATATATAACCTTTATACCCCTATATAATTTAACATTTAATTCTCTCTTATCCATCATATTTCATTAATATAACCCCCCTTGTGTCATGGAGAGCTTCTCCTTCCCTTGATATAGGATTCCATCTATCTCTACTATCCAAGCATGACATAGATCGTTTCCATGTGCATTTGAATTATATATATAATATCTATGATTTTATTACTTCCTTAATCCATTTATCTCTCCATATTTAATATTATTTCAATGTGAGATCACATGCCCTATTTTAAATATCTTTTTATATTATTCTAATTTATATTGTTCTTGGATGAATCGAAGCCCAATAATGGATGATTGTGGATTTCTAAGAATGAAGCATATGGTCTATATTTTTTTCCTTAAAATTATGTCATTTAAACATTTATTTTTTGTATCATGTGTCATATTATCTATTACTTTCCTCCCAAATGATAAATTAATTTCTATAAATGGTTCTCACCTTACATTTTAATTTCTTGTGCCCCTTTCCATCATTGGGGGTTCCAAATCCAAATGAAAACCACCCCTAGGGTGTGTATCTTAAAATTCCAAAGACAATAATGTCATGATTGTCCATAAAATAACCTTTTTTAGGTGTGTTGACTTATCCAGCTGGAAGGAGACCATTTTAATTAAGAGAAATTACCTGAACACCATTATTTCATTTCAAAATTAAACTCTTTTTTAGTGTGATGTTTTATCTATTGAAAGTGGAATAATTAAATGATTGAATTAAACTGTGAAAATGGGTTGTATTATACATAAATCTCATGACCATGTAACTCAACCCCAACCTCTTTAATCTATTAAATTTTTTAAAATAGTTGAATACCACTGTGGGATATTTGTCTCATTTTGTTGGTGATATATAAATGGAATTAATGACCTAAAATCATGAACTTGAATGGTTATTTATCATATAATATTATTAATCATTAAATTCAAGGAACATTATGATTTTTTATATTTTACTACTAAAGGAGTTTTCATAATTCATCCATCCTTTTAATCCAAAGGGAATTCCATGAGCACTCATAGGAAAACACCATGATTAAATAGTGATATTGTTGAGTGAGATACCACTGTTGGGCTTGGTAAATTTCATACATACATGTTAATTCCTTAGAATAGTATTGATGATACACCCTATTTATATACTGAAATAAGAACTCCTCAGATTATATCCTAGGATTAAACATGATTTCCTTGGACATGGGATTCCAAGGATTACCTCCTTGGTCTTACAAGAATGTTTACCCCACGATTACCTAATAAATTCTCCCTAGACTCATGTAGAATAATTTATAGTGGAATGACAAGGATTTATCCTTTGGATTTCACTAAAAAACTTAGATAGAGTTCTTTATTATAATATGAGTTTGATTCACCTTATGTTTTCATGTATACATTAGTCTCACCTATGATATTATATGATTATCACACCTGACTAGAAAGGTTATTCTCTTGGTTTTTATGCCCTTTTTGAACTATAATTTTGTGTATTCTCAGGTCTTATACCTCATGTCCTTTTTAGTGATTGTACATATTTAAATATATACTATTTACATGCATGTATATATATATATATGTATGATGGCATGTTTAGAGACATTTTTTATTATATTGAAGAATGTATTGTTAATCCAGTGTCCTTGAGGAACCTGAGATGACTTCCTTATATATATTATTTACTACTTTATGTATTATACATTGAAATTTCTTAATATTCTACTCACAGACTAGATTGAATTACACATTTTTGGTGGCAGACTATTGAGTCTATCTCACACCCTTTTCAAGACACCATTTTGTTCTCCCACAAACCTCATTATTGTAGGTTAGTTATACAATGTTTTTAGTGTTGTTTTCATTACAGTATAAGACTTGACAAGGGGGATTAGGAGTAGTGGTGGAGCATGTACTCGTGGTACCTTTTAGTGTTGGGTATTTTATTTATATTCCCATTTTCATTAGTCATGTTATATGTTAATCTATATATTTTACTAATTTTACATTATATCATGTTTATTCATTGTTATGTATTTAATATTTATTGATTTATTTCATTTTCATCTATTATTGCTCTATTTTTTATGTGTTCCAATTATTCATTATTTATACTTATATAATATTTATTACTAATCTATAGGTTAGAGTCTCCCCACAATATCTCCTTAAACCCTCACAACTATTTTTCATCCTCTATTGTATGGGGAGGAATGCTTGAGTCCATGTGGACATCAGTTTGATAACTAATTATAGAATGATCTAGTTTGGGATGTTAAAAGGTTATATCAGAGATTCTCTTTCTTGTATCTTACTATTTTTGGATAGTAATAAATATACTAGGAATATATCAAAACAAGATAAATATCTCATTTCTAGTGTCTTTCAATCCATGAATGAACGAATGGACACATTTCAGGGGTGGGACTATTGTTCTTTTTTTATTATAGTATATTGATATTTCACCTCGAGTGAATGGTTTATTTCTTCTTCTTATTCATTTATATAAATTTCACATATCTCGATATGGAGAGAAAGTATTAATACATTCATCATTTTACGAACATATAGATTTACATTATAAGAATATCCCATTCCATGTAGATTGCATAAATTTATTACTTGAAATTTGATGGATATGCCTTACATGATAATTCAGTATGCTTATCTATAAGTCATTCATGTGTGATTATTTACCATGATTAGCTATATACAATTCTTGGGTGACTAATATATTTTCGTGATAGAATTACCTACATTTTTTGAGGCTTTGAATGATTGTATCCATGTTTACCTGTATTATTTCTAATATGATAACATTCTTGTAATGTCCCAAATTGATATAAATAAAATTCCTCCTGTGATTTTGCTAAATTTACTATAATATAATATAATTATAGAAAAAATGAACTTATTTAGTTTTATTATATTCTATAAGTTTTAAAATATGGTTAATAATATTTACCATTGATAATATAGACATTGAACAATGATTAGATGATTAGTATACATATATGCTTTTAACAAATACAATTGAGATAGAAAAAGAAATTTTTGGCCGTATTATCATGGAATAAAATATAATGATGAATGAATACATGTTACATGATATATGTGGCACACTTAAGCATGAGAATTAAATGAAAGTGTCTGGGGCACCCAGAATTATATATCACTCCAATGCATTGGGTAAAGTATAGTAGCATGAGATATAATATGGATACAGGCAGTGAACATGAATAATTTCTGTTATTTTTTTGATAATGATTTCTTGACAGTTATCCTTGACCTATATTTATCATGTAGTGTTTTAAATTTCATCCACATTTCCCATGTTTCCTTTATGATTATCAATCTATATCACGCCTCATTGTTCATATTTATTATTCTCACTCCTTTATACCTATTTTTTTAAATTTATTAATTTATTCATGTTATTTCATATTTATTCCTTTTCTGAGATTTATACCTTACCCCTTTATTATGTATGTCCCTAGGTTATCCCGTGCAGTTTTAATTATGATATAATAATATGATCATGTTAGGGAGTCTTTCATTAATGTTGTTATAACCCATGTTATAAGTTTTTATGTAATGTACCTAATTACAAAAGATGTTATAATTATCAATATTATTAGTTGTATTAAGTGAATTATAATTTAATAAATCATTTATTAATATAAAACAAAGTGATGTGTTGTAATTATTGGTATCAAAGGAAAAATAATTTATTTTTTGGATTATGATTAAAAATATCGAGAGAAAGACTAAGCGATAGGACTAAATATAAGACAACAACCATAAATTTTGGTAAGTATATAGTATGTGTTTTATCAATAAATTGCATCCTTTTTTGTATACTATAAGTGTACATGGTTCTGGAATAAATATACCTAGGGTTAACAACTCTAACAAGGCATATTAGGCCTTACTCAGTATAACGTGGTACAAAAAAACTGTCCTTATTGCACCCCTGGTCTAACACTCCCAACGAATATTATTTGGTAAATTCATAATCACATTATGAACAATTATTAAAGGAAAAATCTATAATAATACATTTTAGAAAACTAATCGTGGATAAAATATATTGCCGACTAAAATTTCATAAGTTAAGGAAATACAAGTAATTTATATGTTATCTCTTTAATGTCATTGGATTCCCTTTTATGTGATTAACAGTTTAAAAATAATCATCCATAATTTCCCCTCTATTCTAAAAGATGGCTGGAAATATAAGGATTTGAGTGATAAATCAATGTGATGGGAAATGGGATGACTACCCCAATGATATTTCCAACATGTTGGAACATGAATATCAAACACTGTGAAAATACTCTCCAAGTTAACTAAGATTCTGAATATAAAACTAAATGAGGAGAAGCTCCCAAATCCCCCTAAGAGGGAACAATATGTGATTATGAGCTTTATGAAATATGTCCTCTCAAATTCAAAGGATCATCTGATTCCTCAATCATGGAAAAATGATTCAATGTCATTGAGAAGATCTTCTTCATCATTCAATGTTACGAATAAGAGAGGGATCTACTATCTCTTTATCATAAGGGGGGAGAAGCTGATCTGTGGTGGACATTGATCAAGAATATGAAGCCTGATGATGTGATCGAAGTGATGGGGTGGGAAAATATCCATAAAATTTTGATAAATATTTTCCCCACCCACTAAATCTTAAAATGGAATGAGTTATCATTTCCATCATGAAGAAACATCATGAATCTATAAGGGAATACAAGGAAAAGATCACAATACTTTCACTATATGCCTCCATCTTTTACAATACCCCTGAGTGAAAGGTTGAAGACTTATTTGGTGGGATAAAAACTATTCTATGAATATCCTTAGTGATTTGTGATTAGGATAACTATGATTAAATTTTATGATTTTCCCTCAAAGACGAAATGGTTATTTCTAACTCTTTAGGGTATCATGGGTATAAGAAGTATTAAGTGGAGATTAATTATGGTGGTTTGATGGAGAAATATAACAATACTATAAAATTCTAACATCCAAATTTATAAATGTGATGAAAAAAATCCTATACATTACCTAAGGGGGAATGAGGAAATGATTTAGGTAAGGGAAGGAAGGAAACCTAGAAAATTATTTCCAACAGGAGAAACACAATAATGAGATGGAGGAAAGGTATTCTCTAGCCAAACCTCAAATCATTGTTTGTTACATCAACTATAAGAAACCATGAACCTTTTCAAACAAATTTATTAAGGCAAGGGGTTTTGGAGACAACCAACACATTATAAGGTAAAAAGGGTGATATTTCTTCATCAAAACTATTCAGGTAGATCCAAACAATGAAGTTGTGATAGGTACACTAGTTATTCATCTAAGAATAGAAAAAATTCGTTTTGATCCTATTTATAACCATTTATTCTTATCATTAATGGTTTGTATAACTTTTAAAACACTTCAACAAATCATGGAAGTATAGTTGTCTAGGAAAATGGAAAATGGGGAAATTATGGAATCCCATGTATATAACTCCTCCCTTGTCAAAATTTTTGGGCTGAATATTCTAGAAACAATTTTCATACTCCCTATGGGGTAATTTTATGCAATTATGGGAATGTATTGTCTTTCCCAATATATATATATCCTACATAAATTTCCATAATAAGGAAATCACTCTTCGTATTGAGAATTGACCCCCAATCATGTACATGTTTGCGGAGGAGAATGAATATTATTTAGTACAGAAATCTCAAGAATGGAAATTATTTCTCAATGAGAAATATTATCTTTATAAAATTATTAATTCTAAGGAAATAATAAAACATGATGACAGTCCAATTATGAGGGAATATATAGATATGTCTCAAGAGGAATTTTTTTATCATCATCTCAACCAAGAGGTTGAATTTTCAACTGATTTTATACGTGGTCCATTACCATTATCAAATACTCTATATGGAATGGATGATGTAAAACATGAGGATCTGATGAAAAGGGTATAGGAGAATCTAGGGAAAGGGTTTATATACCCAAATGCTTCACCTTTGGGTGCACATGTCCACTTTTTCAAGAATAGGGATGGGTCAATGTGCATTTTTATTGATTATCGTGAGAAAAAAAATATCATGATAAAGAACAAGTACCCTCTAACATGGAGGGATTACTTGTTCGATCTACTACCTAAAGAAAAATACTTATACAAGGTGTATATTTGATCAGGATACTAACAAGTAAAGGTGAATAAGGAAGATATCCCTAATAAAAGTTTTTATATATGGTACAAGTACTATGAGCTCATAGTAAAACCATTTAAACTCACTAATTTTCCTAAACTATTCATAGAAAAGATGAACATAGTATTTAGATATTACATAAAATAATTTGTGGTTATATGTATAGGTGATATTATAATATACCTGAAAATAAATGAGGGGCATGATGAGTATCTAATCACTATGATATAGACCTTATAAAATGATAAAATTTATGCCCAGTTCAGAAAATATGAGTTCTGGATGACAGAAGTCTCATTATTGGGTCGTATCATTATAGGAAATATGATATCCATGAACCATTCAATGATTGTAGAAATTAAAGGATGGTAAATTCCAACATTTTTGAAAAATATCCACAGTTTCCACTGATTATATGTGCATTATCATAGATTTGTGAGAAATTTTTCATGATCATCAAACCCTCAAACCATGAAAAATCAGAAGGGAGTCATGTTTTCTTGGAATGATGAATGTTAATAGATCTTAAAGGAGTTGAAATGGATTTTTATCACTACAATTATGATCACACTACCTATAATTGGAGACCTTTTCAGGATATTTAATGATTACTTGAATATGGTATTGGGTTTTGTGTCAATGAAAATGATAATTTCATAGCTTATACATCAATGCAGTTGAATGTTCACAAATAGAACTACACAACACCTGGTTTGGAGTTGGCTGTGGGGATGTTCAATTTGAATAAATCATGTCGTTATCTGTTTGGGGATAAGTGTGAAATATATAAGGATCACGATATACTCAAGTATATATACACACAAAATGAGATGGATGTGAACCCATAAAGATGTTTAGATATGGTCAAAAAATATGACTTATCAATTCACTACCATTATGTGAATTAAAATAAAATGTCATATGCTATAAGTAGAAATGATCCAATAATTATATCATTAATGAGAATTCAAATGGGTATAAACTTCTTATATTTTGAAAATATGTTCATGAGAACCATATTGGAAGGAACATAATCAGTCCTTTCACAAATAATGTCACTTATGTAGATAATAATGGATGTGAAAAGAGATTATTTGGTAATTTAGAAAAAAGTGGAAACTATAAAAAATGGAAATCCTCAGAGTTCGATGTTAATGAAGAATGAGTTTTATGATTTGGGTAGCAATGATGTGTACCATCAAATACTGAGCTAAAGAAGGATAATTTGAATTATGCACATAGTTTGACCTTCTCGATCCATCCTAAAATAAGTAAGATGTATGATGATCTATAATAGACCTCCTGGTGGTGTAATATAAAGATGGATACAAAAAAATTTACATCAATATGTCTATATGTCCGAAAGTGAAGGTAGAAAAGAAAAAATACAACTAGATGATTCAACCATTACCCATGCCTACATGGAAATAGGAAAAAACACCATGGAATTTTTCACTGTTCTTCTATAGAAATCCAGAGGATATAATGATATCTATATTTTCTTAGATCATATTACAAAGTCTTCAAACATCATTGTGATTCTATAGGAGTTAATAGTTGTAACAGTTGCATGGAAATACATTACATAAGTGTTGTGGTGGAATGGAACCCCACTATAGATTGTATCTCATTGAGGTACAACATTTTTCTCCTTGTTTTGGAAGATTATCCAACATTTACTTAATATTGAGTTAAACTTCAGCAAGGCTTATCACCCCAAACTAATTTTAAGTATGATAGGATTATCCATGCACTTGTGGACATGATTATATCTTGATTAATTGACTAAATAGGAGGATGGTACCAACAACTTCCTCTGGTCAAGTTCTCATACAATAATAGTTTCCACTCAAGCCTCTAAATGGCTCCCTTTAAATCCCTTTATAGGAAGAGGTTCATAACACCAGCATTTTGGGATAATGTTGGGGAATGAAAACTGATAGGTACTAAAATGGTTGAGGAAATAGTTAAAAATGTTAATAACAGTCAGTAGCTCATTAAGGTTTCTCATAGTTAATAGAAGAGATATGTGGACAATCATCGATGAGGCCTATAGTATGATGTTGGATACTCAGTATTCATCTACATATCTAAATATAAGAAAGTGATGGGATTTGGTATGAACCGAAATATTAATCCAAGATACATCAGTCCCCTTAAGATCCTTGATCGTATTAGAGTAGTGGACCATCAACTAGAACTCCAAAATAACCTATATCAAGTACATGATGTATTCCATGTATCCCTCTTGATGAAGTACATACCATACCCCTCACATGTGCTCAATTCATAGGTGTTACCATTGGACAATGATCTCTCATATGAAGAGAAGTTGATGAAAAACTTAGATCATTGAGACAGATTTCTAAAAAATAAGACAATTCACCTGGTCAATGTTATGTGGATAAACCACAAGATTGAATATGCCACATTGGAAATAAGGGAAGGGATGAAAAAAAGATACCCCCATATATTTTTTTATGGGAAATGAAAATTTTAAGGCATAAATATCTAAAGTGGTGAAGATTATAACGACCTAAACTATTATAACTAAAATTCCTCTTGTGATTTAATTAAATGTATTATTATGAAATACGGTTATATAAAACACTTGAACTTGTTTTTTTTATATTCTATTTGATTTAAAAGATAGGTAAGGATATTTACAATTGATAATATAGAAATTTAACTGTGATAACATGATTAGTATAAATATAATGTTTTAAAAAATATAATTGAAAAAGACATAGTTAGTGAAGGAATCAACCAGTAGTATTATACCCATCAAATCCAATTTATCAAAGCATATGAGGGAGATAAAATTTCATGTATTTTACCATAAAAAATCCCAAATTTTTATCTAACAACATAGCATGAGTGTAACCATTTATGGAATAAATTCAATATCATCTAGATCATATCCCAAACCATGTATACCGAATGACCCCATGAAGGTCTCACCAATGTGCACCTTTCCCTTAGGGAATTGGTGATTGTATTAAAGGGATATGTTTTTTAAGAACCTAGAAATATGAGTATGTACATTATTGTTTTATAGAATAATGAATTGTTTTTCATCCTATTGTTTTTACTTTATAGGATATTTTAATTGGTACAATAAAACACAAATAATATTTTTGGGTAATATTAAAATTAAATTAAGGAATTTATTTTGATGAATAAATGGATTATTGAAATAAGTGATATTTTAATAAATTTTTTTTATTAAATATAAATGATAATGAACTTTTTATGAGGTCAAATTTAGTTTTTCTAAGGGTTCAAAACTGTATTTGTACAAAAACCTAACATTTCCTAATAAATTTAAAAATTATTCTAAAAGTGAAAATTCAAAAATTTATTTAGTTATTTATATAATGTGAATTTTTTTTAATCATGACATTGAAATTATACAGTGGCCAATATTTTATGTTTTTTTGAGATAGTTGGAATTTTCAGTTAAAAAAATAAATAATGTATAAATAATGTTCATGTATTATGACATCATAATGAGCACAAAAAAGATGTAATAAACAATATAAAAGGTATTTATGAAAAAATATATTATTTAGAATTAATATAATGATATTTTAAGTTCATTTGATTAATTTTATAAATCCATTATGAATCCTTCAAAACCATTTTTATATTTTAGGGTTTTAAAATCATTTCTTTAAGCATATGAATCACCTCCACATAGGAAAGGGAATTATTTTATTAATTTCATCCTATTTCCATATAAAATAATAATAAATAATCCCATTTGGATGAAAATATGGGAAAAAATCATGTTAAGGTTTTTGGTTTTGCTTCTTTTATCATATAGAGTCCAAAACCTATGTTTGATATATAATAATGAAATCCACACAATTTTCCTATATAAACCCACCCAATATCCCACTCATATTCTCTCATGATTTTTATAGAAAAACTTTATTATAAACTTCCCTCCGTAGAGTCCTCCCAATATGCACCCAATCTCTCAATAAGCTTCTCTTAGGCATTTGGATCCACACACTCATGTAATAAATCTTCACCTTCTCTTATTTATTCAAGTTCCTTTATTATCTTATGCAATCTAATTAAAATTAATAATGTTGGTGTATGTATTTACATATCACTATTACTGCCCATTTTTTTTTCAAATGATGAGATATCCATTTCAACCTCATCAACCCATCTTATTAATTTTTAAGTGACATTGTTATGCTTCTGAAATTTCACCGCGATTTTCCATTCCAATTTTTTTTTTATTGAACACCATACCCATTTCCTGTCAATGGTATTCACCTTTATACAATAATACATCTTTAACACGAGACTTAAAAATATTTATTCCACACTCCTTGATTTTGGAATAAAATGTGAAGATGAATGAATCCATGTTTCACTATATATATGGAACACCAAAACATTAGAATGAAATAAAAGTGACCGGTGCACCAAGAATTATATAGAAGTACAATGCATTGGGTATTGGATAGTTGCATGAGACATAATGTTGGGAAAAGGAGTAAAAATGACTCCTTTATTGTACATTTTCCATCATGATGTCCCGATAGTCTTCCATGACCTATATTTATGATGCACTGTTTAAATTTGTTATCACATTTCCCATATTGCCTTTATGATTATCATGATATATCATGCATCATTTTTCATTATTAATATTATTATCACCCCTTTATGCCTATTTTCAAAAATGTATTAATTTCTTCATGTTATTCCATTTTTATTCCTTTACTAGGATTTATAAATCAACTTTTTCTTATGTTTGTCCCTAGGTTGTCTGATGATGTTTTAAGTACGATGGAATAATGTGATCATGTACTAGAAGTTTTCAATAATGTTATTGTATCCCATGTTATATGTTGTTATGTAATGTACTTAATCCCCAAACATCCTATACATCAGGATATTCCTAGTTGTATTAAGTGAAATATTATGTAATAAGTCATGTATTAATGTGAAATAAAGAGTATGGTTTTTATAATTCTTTGTTATAATTATGATATATGATTGGTTATTAAAGTTTTTGCATCAACCAAAATACTGTTTTCTAGTATAACATGATGGTGATGCCTTTATTGACTAATTTTGAAATGGTTTATCTATAGAACATCTGTTTCATGGACTTAAATATTTATGTTTATGAATAAATAGGTTTCAATAACAATTTAAAAGGTGTTTGTTCCCTTAATCATTGGGAAGGATAAAACATATAATAAAACCATTATATGTGAACTTGTTATAATTCAAGGAAGAAGGTTAAAAATAGGTTTAATTTACCTGAATTACAATTTAATCATATAAAGTAAAGTACATTTATAACATAGTAATGGTAATTCTTCAAAATAACCATTATATATGATAAGTCTAAATTATTATAGAAAATTATTTCCTTTGTAAAGGCTAATATATCTTTAATTTGTGCATGAAAACATATATGGCTAAATTCCTAAATTCAAAACTAGACCTATGTAGTTTATTTGGGATATGTTTCTTTTGAGATAAACCCACTATGAGTATTTTTAAAAACATTTTAATTTAACAGTTAAGGGCTTCATTTTGATAGGCCATGGTAGGAATCACGAGACCCACATAGGTCACCTTAAATTCTTTTCGTACTTCAGAAGTTAACACCATTAGAGTATTATTATGAAAAATGGATGTTTATTTAATGTGTCTGTATAAAATTATATGGTGTTATATATAGATGTAAGTTGTCATTGTACTTGACAATTCCCCCATTATCAATAAAATTCCAGTTATCTATTTTGGAATCTTTTTTATTATTAGGTTCCAATTAATTAAATTTAAAATTAAAACCTAAAGGGTTTATCTTCTATATTTTGGCATTCAAATTTTATTTAAACTATCAAATATCTGAGATATTTTGGTTTAATAATGGTTAAATTCTTTAAAAAGTATATAATGACATAATTTTTTTATTCTCCTTTATCTTGGGACCCAGCATGCAATAATCCATTTTAAGCCTATTGAATCCTTTAAAATCCTTATTAGGAAGTGACCCATGTTACATGCATATTTTTATTCATTCTTACATTCCTATAAATTCTTTTCATGATATTTAAATGAATAAGTACATGGGAGGAGATTTTTAGGGTGTACTGAGATATACGTTATTCTTGATATTTTTTTGGGGATTCTTGATTATGATATGGGGAGAGGCCAAGAAATCTATCATTTTGTTTTATAATTCAACTTTCTTGATAAAAAGGCATTGCAAAAATAATAATAAAATAAAATTTAATAATTGGGTTGTGTTTTGGGAAGATAAAAAATCAACAACTTCCAGACCAATGCTTTTTGGATCATTTGTGGTGAGGTGATAGATGAGAGATTTGTATTGGGCATAAATTTTGAAAAAGGAAAAAAATATTACAGAGAAAAAAAGAGGAGAAACATAGGTTGATTCTATTGTTACACTTACATGCATCATGAGCCCACATTAAGATTTTGTTTGGGGAGATTTAAATGACATTTATAAAGGGAGATATTTATTGATCAGTTTTTTTATTATTAAAAAAATTAATTTAGAGTTTAGAATCCTTTTGATACTTACTATTTTCATCATTTACCAACATTCCTTGACGGCTCAGTGTCATTTGAACCTTAACGATGAATCCCCCATGATTGATTCTGATTTCTATCATTACATTATTGAGATGTTTGATGACTTACCAGACTATGATAAGTTACATGTTCTTGAGTTATGTGAATCACTCTATTCTTTCGTACCCTAATGATGAGCGGAAAAATTAATAAGATGTAAATTGAATTTGGCATTTGTACTGATAATGAATTGAAAAATAAAAATATATTATTTACATGGATTACTTTTTTCAAAGGATTAACGTAATATACTTGGTTTTCTTGTTTCATTGAAAAATGAGGCATTGAAGAATTTTCTACATGTGATGCTCGAACATTTTATTTTCCATTCGATCAATTTATGCAATTGAAATCTAATTTAAAGCATGGTAGAGTAAGGTGAATGTAATTTTTAGTATGTTTGGATTCTATCTTTGAGTAAATGTATGAATTCAAGTGTGCAAGTATTTGATAGTAGTATTTCGTGAATATATTTAAGACTATTTTATGTATTGATTTTTTTATTTAAATGAAAAATATTTCAAAATCTAAAACTTCTTGATTTGTTTTATATTGTTATGTAAGGAAAAATTAATTTGTGAAAATTAACGAAAAGAGGACAATTTTTGAGCTAAATGTCACATCAGCCCACCCGCTTTTCTCACAACAAGACTCTAGATTTTTGATAAAGAAAAAAAGCTGGAAAACCAGACAAAGAACAGTTACACATTGTGTGATGCACTTTCATGTTTTGATTTCATTAGGAGAAGGATTTATGCATAGGAAAAGTCATGACCAAGTTACATGTTTTGAAATACCATTACATGTTGTGTAACTAATTTACACAATGACAAATGTTTTAGGAAATTTTCTTAGAGAATATTGAAGAGAGATTTGTGATGCCTAGAGATCAATAGATTACAAGTTATGTAAAAAAAGTTACACAATGTGAAGATGGTGGAAAGAATAGAAATAAATGTAGATGTAGTTAAGGTTTTGTTGGATTTTCCTATAAATAAACCCTTCAACTACCCTTTCAACCAATTATATGTCTATTCGATGCCAAGAAACACTGTATAGAGTGTTGATCTATATCCCAGATTCACCACCATTCTTCTTCTGGTACCCATTTTTCTCATTATCATCATGACAAGCCTGAGCAAGTAGTTATTTTCTTTCAATAGATATGATTATATGGGATGTTATTTGTAAGGATTAATTCTATTCTATTATTCATGTTTTTAATTACTGTAACTCAATTTATCAATTTCAAATCTCATTGTTTTGTAATTTCATTACTATTACATTGGAATTGAAGAGATTTATTTCATTTCCTAAATTATTCACCTTATTTGGTGTATTTCCATTATGCAATCTAGTAAGGTTACATTTAAATAATGTTTGGGTAACCTATTTTTTTATTTTCTCCTTGTAGATGACCATTACAAAGGTGAAATCATAGTATTATGGATGTAAATCAAGACCAAGTATCCCTACTAACAAAATTATGACATTAAACCTGAATAAACTTTTCGTCAATTTAATCAATATCACACAAACCTGGATTTCAATGAACCTGGAATTCCAATATCAGGGAATTAAACCCAATCACTACTATTTTAATTTTATTTTTTCTAAAAAAACAATTACTATTTTAGATTCCTTAATTAATTTAGAGCATATGATCCATCAATACGGGTTCGATAATTAGACTTAACAAGTACAAAATTTTTAGTGATTTTCCAATGTTTTATAAATATTTAAATTTTTGTTTCCCCAGATGAATTAAAGACACTATATGGGATGCCAAATATTTAGTATCCCTTCCAAGGACAACTACCGTTATGATGAAATTAAATTGGAATTTATATAGTTATTTTTATTTTAGTTCATTATTTTACATTTGGTCCTCTCATGATGTAGTTTTAGTAAAAAATCGATTGCATGGATACTCTATTCATAGGATGGAACAAATGGATAATATTTCATATGAAGTAGAGATATAAGTGACCATTCATTGAAAAAAAGACAGAATCTGAGCAAGAACCGAACCTTGTTGATGAAAGAGGGTAATTTGAAGGAACCAATCCTGAGTTGGTCCAACCAGTGGGACCATAGGTCTGTGGAATAAATCAAGGGGAAAGCTCTGATCAACTTTAGAATACCCATGAATGTGGGAGTAAATTCTTGCATTCTGATACCCCCATAACTGCACAACATTTCAAGATCATGCCATTTTTCTTCCAAGTGATCATCCATTCACTTCAATTTTCTAGGTTACCTCATGAAGACTGAATCTCACACCTCGGAATTTTTTTGAGATATATGACATGTTTTTATTTTATAATGTAAAAAGAAATGATTTAAGACTACACCTATTTAGAATCTCATTGAAAGAAAAAGCACAGGAATGGATCCAGAGTCTATCTTCACATTTAATAACCACATGAGAGGATCTGGTATGAACTTTTTTGAAAATGTTTTTCCCACCCTCAAGTTCAATGGATTTAGAGGAAAGTATTTTGAATTTTTAACAATTAAATGATGAGTCATTATATTGTTTTTGGGAGATATTTAAAGGTTTAATAATATTAATTCCTCATCCTGGAATCAAAATTTTCTTATTAAATAAAACATTTTATAATATATTGTTACTAGGAAATTAGTTGATAGTTAATCCTGCTATAGGAGGTTCAATTATGATAAACTCACTAGAGTAAATCTTACAAGGAATCATTAATTACTATAGGGATAAAAAAATTTGAATATTTATAAAACTATAACAAACTACTAAAAATATAGAAATTAGTATTTTCAAGTGTTGAACCCCCAAGGATAGACCATATATTATAAATTATTTAAATAATATTAAATTTAAATTGTTTCATTTTTTGGAAAAAGAGAAACAACAATAATAATTATTGTGTTTAAATATAAGATAGAGGTATTATGGGTTCGTTGGAATTCTGGTTTCCTTGTTAGTTATTAAATTGATGATATATTTTTTCTGGTTTCATGTCGAAACCGGGTCAATAGGATCCCTATTCTTAGTTTCATACCCTAATCCTTTGATTGAAACATTGGAAAGGTCACCAACTAGGTTCGAACACAAAACTAGTTGAACCAAAAAAAAAATTAAACATAAACAACCAAAATTACATAATGGAAAAAAACTAAGGTGATTAATTGATGAAATGAAATAAAATATTCAATTCACTAGCAATGGTCATGAGATTGAAAAAAAGAGATTTGGAGTTGATAAATTGAGTTGCAAGAATCCAAAACATGAATAATAAAAAAGAATTGGTCATTAAGCATCACATCCACCTAAAATCATATCACATGACAAAAAAGAACAACTCACTCATGATAGGTATGATGAGAACAAGAAACATGGGTTCCCAAAGAAGAATGTTGGAGAATCTAGGCTCCAGATCGTCACTCTATTCATGTGTCTCCTCCGTGAAGCATTTCATGGACTCCAATGGTCTCAAACTGTGTTGGAAGGTTGAATGACGAGTGTATTTATTGGAAATTCCATCAACAATATGGTCACCTATACATTTATTATTTTGCTTTCCACCATCAATATGATTTGTAACTTTGTTACATGACGTGTAATATCTTGATCTTCAAGAAATATTAATCTTGGATAAATATTCTTTAAAATCATTTCTGGAAAGAAGTCTCATTGTGTAATTTAGTAACATGATGTGCAATGATATTTCACAATGTGTAAGTTGGTCATATATTTTGATGAACAGAACTTATTCTCTTGAAGAACTCTTGATGTGTAAGTACATTACAAGACATGTAACTGTTCATTATGAAATTTTCCATCATTGCTTCTTTATCAAAAATCTAGTGTCATGCTGTTAGTGAATTTGGCACCACGAAGTTTCTTCAAGATCACAAATTCTCCCCTTTACATTAATTTTTAATAAATCCATTTTTCCTTCTATAAAAATATAAAACAAATCGAAATGTTCCAAATTTGGATAGATTATTCATTCAAATAAAAAAATCAATACACAAGCCACTCTAAAATATATGCATAAAATAGAGCAATCAATGGCTTCCTTATAACCAAATCCATTATATACTTCGATTACCTTTACATACACATAGTATTATATATAGATATGTCTATCTTCACATATTATTGTTTATACTTATGTGTTTACTATATTTATGGTAATGTTATAATATTACAAGTCACATCAAATGGTTATAGAAGTTATTGTGATATAATGAGATCCAAGGGATAACATAATAGAAATACTAAAATTATGTCATATGGTCTAGAAATATCAAACCGGTAGGATAATGACAATGTTTGACTATCAGGTTTCAGGGGATCATAAGAATTTATATGCCGTCACATGATGTTCAATAATGGTGATCTCGAGTAGATAATATCACGATGACTGAACCATTAATAGGATCACCACTTGTTTAATGTTTCATTAGTAGTTCCTATATTCAGACATGGGAAAAGGCCTCCTAATTTGATATTATTATCATTGTAGACTATTTCATTATATACATGGATGTAATAAAAAGACCATTATTTCTATATCACGGTGAGGTATATTTCACTGGTCGTGTCATTGGTGGTATGATATTGATTGAATAATCATGATAGAATTTTTCACTTTCAAAAGGAATTGATATCTTGGGACTATTTAATCAAGATGGTATTACCTTTAGTAAATACATGGATATGGAAGAAGATGATATGTATGTCATGATAGGTCAATGAATAATAAAAAAATAATGTATTATGACACAAACTATGCATCTTAATTTATGAGAGACCAGAAGACAAAAAGATTATATTACATAGTGTGTGTTCATAGGAATGATTGATGTTGATAAGTTTATTCATTATCCACTTAAATTAATTGATTTTTTTCTAGAATCTACTCTTATAATGAGAGTATTATTCATTATTATCATGATAAGGGACTAGAGGGATATACACATATAATATTAAAAAGTTTTTTCAATTCTAAGGAACCATATTATAGGACAAGGTTGGCCAAACCATGTGGTCCAAGAAATTTATTAGAATATACAATCACCAAGTAATAATAAATTTTTCATTATTCAAGAACATAATTATTATAATTTAATATAATTATTTAATTTATATTTTATTATTTAAGTATATACATGGGATAATATTTAACTCACCAATATTATTTTAATACTCCAAGTTCATTTAGTATTTATGGGAATAACAGTAAAATTTAATGGCTCTATTTTATCATGTAATGTATTTAATATATTACTAGTAAGTGATTAAAATATAATTTTTTATGAAACATTTTTTAGGTCACAACACATCATTTTTGACATATTATGTTGGTGATACATATTCTGGGGTTGAGATACCATTTTTTAGTATTTCATACATTACTATGTAAGAAATAGGAGGATTTCATTTGAGTAACTATTCATCCCTTGAATTTGAGTCTCTATCTCATATATCCCACATACTAATGAGATAAGTACTTGATCCATATAATCGATCGAATATTTTAATCATTGATTAAAGGATATATGTTGTGGTGATCATTGCGACCTAGAAGGTATCTTCAAATATCTATGTCTGCCCCAGTATTTTGATAATAGACATTTCCAAAGAATTTATAAGCATGTGTGGATAACCTATAGGGGTCCAACTTCAATTCCATTGGGAAACAGATACAAATGACATTTTTTTGTTGAAAATTCCATTATATCAAACAAGGTATATCTTATTTTTTTGATTAATTACATTATGTGGGATCATATAATTTCCTACTGTAATAGGATAAAATTTTAAAATATATTTCACTTCAAATAATATTTTTTATTTGATAGCTTGTGTTAATCACAACACAATGTTTAAATGAACCATGTTATACTATCAAAAAATAAATATTTAATGTGAAAGTTATCACATTGCTATTGGATTGAAGGTTAAAATCAGGCTGATGTAAATTACTTAAAGTATATGGTTTTCACATGAATAAAAATATTATTGGTTATCAATTGATTATAAGTGAATGTAAAACTCATTAGAAATTAATAGAAATGTTTTCTTAAAATCTTTTGCTATGTGGGAAATATTTTATTATCTTAATAAATTACATTAACCACTATTAGTGAAATATATTAATTAAATTTTAAAATTATAAATATAGTAAATTGTTTTTACAGTAATCTATTTTTTTGAGGCATGGTATATGAAAATATAATTTTTTTTCTTAAAAACTATATTTTTTGAAAAAAAAATTTCATCATGTTCTGTATAAATATATTAAAAATATTTCTTCCCACTTTTAGAAAATTTATTTTTCAAAAACACATTATTTTTAAAATCAACATGTCAAAAAAAATTTATGGTTTATTTTTGGAAATTTTCTGAAAATATTAATTTTTTGATGAGTAGTGATAAATATTGATGTCTACTAAAAGAAATTTTCGTTTAAGGCGTTCAAAAAGATCAATTCTGTTTTCAATGGTTTAAAATTTAAATTTTATGAAAATGAATTATTATTATTCCAATTTAGTTCATTTTAATCAATTTTATGTTGAATTTTTATATAAAACATTTTTATACTTAAGAAAAAAATCCTTTGAAAACCACTTTTAGTGGTATTTGTGGGTTTTGTATTAAATTAAATACATAAACATAGGTGAAATGAATTAAATAAAATAGATTCTTTATTTTTAATCAATATAATTAATTTTATTTAACAAACTAAACTTAATTTTTGGTCATAAATAATAGTAAAAATAGAAAAGATTTGTTATCATAGTTAAGGGAAAATTATGTTTTATTGAGGGTTAAAATAAAAGATTAAGTGTTAAAATAAACAAAAAACTTTCATGAAACTCCATAGGATAGTGAATTTTTTACCATAAAAATATCATCTCAGAATATGAACAATTTCTAGGACATGTGTCAAATAATGTGCCTTGGCATTATTTCAAAACATTGAAAAATTACAAGTATTCCCCTATCATCAGTTATAAAAGGACAATTGATCCCCCAAATTATACATGCATCAAGATAATTTTCATAATTACCTACCCATATACCTTCCTCAAATCCATATCCACAAATTGGATTCCCTAGTTTTTTCAAAATATCATCCTAGGAATGTTTTAGGTATAAACCTAAACAATTTCTCTGAATAAGAGTTATAATTATTAACCATGTATTTTTGTTTTATTTCATCAACCAAATAATTATAAAAATATTTATATATGATGAAATAATACCAAAAAATATTACATATACCTATATTTTATTTTTTTAATGGAATAACCATTATCCATCACTCGTTCCATCAAATGAGAAACGAAATTATCGATCGTGTGCAAGGTGGATGACTACCTCACAAACCAATGTAATTAAGTTTCCCTCAATACCTCTAATAGATGGATATAATTATGGAAAAAATGTATATATAATATATATCTGAAATATTTATACTTCTATAAATATAATATCATGTCTACCTTGTTACATTCTAATCCATTGGAAAATGATAACTTTTCTCATGCGTGTGTTTTGACCACCACCTCCACGAAATGATGTGGCTCATTTTTCATTTATTTTTAACATGGATAGTATAAAATATTGAGTTTATGAATATATATACTATGTATAAGATATAATAATTATTCTTAAATGGTTAATTATTATTTACCTATATTTTTTTTCTATCTGTCAAAAAATGAATACAATGTTTATGCGTACGTACAACGTACCGTCTCCATGAATATTGTAACTCATTTTTCTATCAATATTTTTTTCTTACTATTAAAATTTATATAATTAATATATAAGATAATTATATCATCACTGAAACAATATATATTCTTTAACCATGATCATGTTACAAGGACAAAAACTATCAAACCGACACATTTATGAAAATTGAAATAGTTATCACGAGGAAAAATGATTCTAATAAAGGATTTTTAACTAAAAGGTAATAAACAATTATAATTAAATAATATTTGGTATGATATATATGAATTTTTATTATAATTTATATATAATAATCCTATATTTATTATGTATTATTTTTGAATATGTATAAAGTAAGTTGGATATAAGGTATGTGATTTCTCCTATCACTGTTATTTCAGTCAGACATATTTTTTATTCACCACTTATTAGTTACATGGTTTATACAATACCAATGAATTAATATTTTTATGATTTTCAATAAAATTATTGATATTTACAGAACCACATAAGGTTATATATTTCATTAATTTTTTATTCATAGGTTACCGAAGTGGTAAGTAATTTATGTTGTAATTTCATTATTATTATGCATTTTTTATTATTGTAATTTACAGAATGAAATTTATTGTTATTCCTCAAGATAGTTTCATTAATTTTCCTCTAATATTTTTATTTTTGGAGAATATATTTTTTCTTTTCATTTTCCTCTTTTTTAGAACAAAATATTCAAAAATATTTGTTTTTGAGGAAAATCGACTTTATTTCCATCTTTTTTCGAAAATATATTCTATTCCATGTCCATGTTATAAAAAATTGTTTTTAATAATTTTTAATAATATATAATTATAATTTAAATTCCAATTTTCCATGATTTAATTTTTAAAAAATGTTTTAAAATGAATATTCTAATTTTTTTCTAAATGAGTTCTTTTGAATTTTTACCGAAAATGTGAATGTAATACTTATTTTTATATATATGAAATGGATGGAGTTTCCTAAAATCATTAATAGTAAATTATTTTATTATTTCATTTTAATTTTATAACTTTATTTTCAAAGGAAAAGTTTTTTCACTATTTTTTTGAGTTTTTATTTTTAATAATGTGTTTGTCAAAGTGGAAAGGTTATTTTCCTCAATAATTTATCTAAAATATTTTAATTGTATTTCTATTCATCAAAGAAAATAAAACTATAATTTATATGATCTAGGGATTCCAATATTATTCTTTCTCTAGATGTATTATGATTAGAATAAAAAGCTATTTATGAGACCCATTTCAAATCTATGGGTTATTCCATGAGAAAAAGTATATGAAACTCATTTTATTTTTCAAAGGTTATGATATATGAAGGTATTGTGATATTTTGGAATACATATGTATGGTCTTCATTATGTGATGGGTAGTCCTGAATCTATATATCCAACAATTTCATTGGGTAATGTATTATGTTTTATTGGTTAATTATGGGATGCAATTCAATGTTCTTGATCCACTATGGGGAATAATTCAGCATACTTGGGCCACTATGGTATATAGGTAATGATTCTTGATTCTTTATTATATGGGAAACAAATAGGTATACTATATGTAATATGATTTTAGGGTCTCGGTATTTAACCATGACATATGAAATGATCTATATACCTTTTCTGATTCCAAAATTTTATGACATGACCTTATGGTTCATGACTGTTTTATAATGATTTCTCACTCTTATAATTCATGTCTATTAAATTTATAAAGCATTATACCATGAATCATGTTATTGTTCTTTGAAAAAAACAATTTATCAACATTGAAGGTAATGGACATGGTATCATATCATTATTCTTATAATATGATTCGATATGATCATTAATTGATGTCTCCCATGCTTAACCTAACTAAGAATCTAATCTCAACATTTTTAAAATTACTCATCCGTAAATTTTGAACAAATGTTTTATGTTGGTCATGTCTATGACGCATACTAAATGGGATGATATGTTTCAACAATGTTAAATTTATTTCATAAAATAGAAATATTATATATCTAGCCTTTAATAATTTTAAAATATTACAGTTCATTGGAATGTATTTAAAAAAAGTATTGATTATATATCTAAAAAAAATTAAAAATTTTATATGAAATGGCAAGGTCACTGTAGTTTGTATTAGAGTAGGTTTTGGTTATGTATTTGAGATTAGGGTTAAAAAACATTAGCGAAAACCCCTGGGGAAAAGTCTATGTTTATTATAACATCATAATGTTTTGGTAAGGAATAGATTATGTGGTTTTACTTGAAATAAGTCCATGTATAGATACTATAGGTGGAAATGGTTTTAGAACATATACATATAGTAGTTACAATACTTAAAATAGTTTCTCAAGTATATCTCATCCATTATTTTGGGGAGTGGTATGTGTTCCCTTACTATGCACATATATTGACAATATTAGAGTAAATACATGGTTAATTAAAATTTTAATTCCAATCTATTATGGAATTTTAGAACAAATAATGACTATATATGACTTGGGTTAAACCTACAGTTTCATAGTATAAAAATATGGTGTCATGATTTATACATCCTATAAATTTTTTATGTGTTTTACCACAATGGTTATTTTTTATCACACATTGGTTACTAGTTTTAGTTAATGGATAGAACCAGAAATAATCTTTCTAACAACAAATGTGAAGGAAAATTAAATTAATTTCCACCTAGGAAGCCAAATGTTGCTGGAGATGGATGGTTGAATATTTTTACTATGCTCATGAAACATTCTCAGGACATGAATCATGTTGATATTCAAAATTACCAAAGGAGGTAACAACATATTGGTGATTATTTCATGTGTTAGTATCCAATTTCATTTAGTGGGTCTTCAGATCCAATAGTATATGAGAAATTGATCAAAATCATTTATGAGGAATTTACATTCTCTTGTGTATAGAACTTGAAATGTTTATCATATTCATTTATCATTTATAAGTTTTAGTAGATCAATGGTGGAACCATATGAAGAATATGATACATGAGGAATACATTAAATCTACGGAATGGGATTAGTTTAAGAGGATATTTTTTAGTATGTACTTCCCTTGTATTCTATGTACAAATATGGAGAAGGAATTCCTTGAGTTTATAAAATGAGTATGAATCCATTAGTACTTTTGAGGAAAATTTTACATGACCTGAGTGGTATGCTTCTGATTTTACCATTATCCATTGAAGCAAAATATATCAACTCTTTTATGGGATAAAACCATGTATGATAAATATATTATATATAATCTACATTAATATAATTATATATATGTATAGAAATTTTTTTATTTACACTATTTATGGAAATAGAAATTGGGGATTCACACCATTCTAATTAAATTGAAAACAAATAAAAGATCTAATCTCATGAAACCCCGAATGAATTACACGGTGAAAATAAATTCTAGTAACCTACATGCTAGAAATGTGGGATGAAAAATCAACAGAATTGATTGAAAAGAATTGGGATGTTTATTAAATGTGTAATGGTGGGTTATAAATCATTTGAATGTAAACATGAAATTAATGGGCTAGTTAATGAAATGGAAGAGAAGAAGACACCAACTAATTCCCCACCAACATTTCAATGCATAAAATTAAAATAATATGGGTATGATTCCTGTAATTTCATGAATTCAAATGTTTATGATCATGATCAGCATTAGTAACCTATTATGTTCAAATAAAAAGTTAAATCTCATGTGATAATGACTGTCAAAGTGGGTTACGAGAATGATGTGGTGAGTGGTAAAAATATTATTCAATATTGAATAGGTAATGAATTATTTGACTAAATATCTAACAAATATTTTATTTCTAAGGGATTTTAAAAGGGAATTGAATTACAAGCTTAATGATTAGATATTGAGTTATAGGTTAAATATATTAATAGTACGATGGTTTTGTATCAAGTATATAGTCCCACTATTATTTTTTAGGGGAAAGTGAATCCTAAAAATCTTTTCATTACACAATTAGATTAATTTAAAGTGATCCTTAGAAGGTTTTTTATTTCTATATATTGATCCTGTATAAATTGCATAGTAATGGAAGTCAAATTTAATATTCTAAATAAACACATTCTCATTTATAGGTGTGAGAAAGAAGACAGAATTCTATTGGAAATTACTTCAATCTTGTGGGTCTTAATTCCTATACATGAAATTTATTTAACTCAGATAGTTGGGTATGAAATCAACAATGTAGATATAGCTATTTTTCATAAACAATTAATGTATTTACAAATAAATTTTCTAGTTATACTCTGAGTCCTGGTATTGACTTGTTTATATAATGAATACCTGGTCCTACTCCTATTTCAATGACTCCTTATAAAATAAACCCAATTGAGATGGATGAATTATAGAAGAAAATATAAGAGAATATTAATAAGGTATTTATTCATCTATGTGCATCACCATTGGGTTCACCGGTTCTTTTTGTTAATAAGAAATATAGATCAAAGAGAATCTGTATTTATTATCATGAAATTAACGAGATCATTATCAAGAACAAGTATCCTCTTCCCCATATCGATAATTTGTTTGAAAATTTTTCAGATGTTCAATAATTTTAAAATATTTATATTTCATCTATGTAGTATCAGTTGAGGATAAAAACTGAATACAATCTCAAGATGTCCTTCTAAATACCCCATTTATCTTCATAGATTTAATGAATAGAGTCATTATAGATTACCTTGATTAGTATATGGTAGTTCTTATAGATGATATTATTATATATGACAATATAAAGTAAGAACATGTGTATTAGTGGAGAATTATACAAAATACTCTAAGGATGGAGAAGGTGTATGAAAAATTTACCAGGTTTGAATTTTGGATTAATTTTTTTTCATTGTTGGTCATATAATCTCATGTGAAGGTATTTTGATGGATCCTTAAAAGAAATATTTTATTAAAAAATTGACCTAATTAAACATGGTTATTTATATCCATATTTTTCATGGTTTTGATTGATATAATAATTTTTTTTGTTGAATTTATCAAATAATTCAAATCCACTCGCCATGTTAACCCTAAAGAGAGAAAAGTTATTTTATGAAGATGAATGTGAGGAAACATTCATGGAACAAAAGAGATGGTTAGTTATCACACATATTCTTAAACTAATATATAGTATAGAAGGGTTTTTTATTATTATTTATGTATAAAATAAGGGATTCAGATTATTTATATTGTTTAATGGTATGGAGATAGCTTATGCCACACAAAAATTTACGGTTCATGAGAAAAATTACCAAAAAATTGAATTGGAGTTAGCTATGGTAATTTTCTCATTAAAGATATAGGTTAATTATCATTAGGGAGAAATATTTCATATATATAATGATCATAAAATCTCAATATATATATTCACTCAAAAATAGATGAATATGATCCATGGAGGTTGGTTGAAGCGGATTAAATATTATGACTATTCAATATATTATCTCCTCAGGAAATAGAAAAAGGTGGTTAATGATTTGAGTTGAAATGATCATACTATATTATCTATAATGAGGATAATAAAACATCCAATATTTTTATAGTTCAAATAGATAGACCTTTAAAACATTAATTATGGGGATAAATCTTATCTTTATCGAATGAATTTTCCACCATCTATCAATGTGAGAATTAATGATGCTCACAAAAAAGATATGGAAGTGTAGAACAAGTTCAGAACTTTTATTATTTTTTACACTGATTATTATGGAATAATATGGTTTATAAACTATTTACGTGTTTCATCCATACCATATTTGAATACGGAGATGTTAGATGAGGCACATAATTAATCATTATCTATTCATCCTAAATGTATAAAGATGTATATTGATTTTAATGTGAATTTATAGTTTGAAAAAATGATGTGAAATACTGATAAATATTCATTTTACTACATGGTATATTAAAAATTTGTGGTTTTTAAATAAAATTCTAAGGGGAAGATACCACCATTACACCTTCCTAAATAGAAATTGGAAACCAACAACATCGATTTTTTCATTCGACTCTCTAAAAAATCTAATGGTTATAATTCTATTTGGGTTATAGTCAATAACACTATAAAATTTGAACACTTCATTAATATCATATAATAGTTATATATTTATCATATTCCTGAAATATAAATTAAACTATTGCAAATTTATCCTAGAGTATAATATTCTATTGTATATGATTGGGATCCGAAGATTACTTTGATGTTCATGAAAGGTCTTTAGTAGGCTATGAATAAATAATTTATTTTTACTATAGTGTATCATCCTTAGATATATGGTCAATATGAAAGGAACATTCAAACCCTATAGGATATTCTGAAATCATTATAAATTTATTTTAATTTCTTTGGGATTAACACTATACTCTAGTTGATTTTTCATAGAGTAATAGCTTTCACTGGAGCATTTAGATTGCTCCTTATGAATCCCTATGTTGTAATAAGTGTAGAAATCCAATGTTATATAATTATTTTTCTGAAATAAAGCTATTGAGACCTTATATTGTAAAAAAAATAGATGAATTCAAATCTATTCAACATCACATCTAGGCATCTCAGAGTCAACAAAATGTTTATGGTGACAATAGTTAATTTGATTTGGAATTTTATATTGTTGAGAAGGATTTCTATAAATTTATCTATTCAAAAAGGTTATGAGATTAATTAATATATAAAACCCTAGTACGAGGTATATTATCCCCTTCAATAATCTTGATCGAGTAGGGACGGTAGAATATTGGTTGGCGCTTCCATTGAACCTCTCTTCAATTCATGATGTGTTCTGGGTATATCACTTGAGGAAGTACATACATGACCCTTCAAATGTAATGAACTTAGAGGTCATTACACTAGATAAATATATTTCTTATGAGGAATGAGACATGGATACTTTTTATTATTGGGAAAAATTGTAGCGAAACACGATCATTCACCTATTAACTGTTTTGTGGCGAAACCACGAATTTAAAGAGGCTATGTAGGAACATGAGGATATGATGAGGCATAACTATCCTCAGTTGATTATATCAAATAGATTTTGTTTTTATGTAAAATAAATTTAATGGGGGTTCAATGTGACACTAAGATATTTTAAATTAAATTTCACTTTAAATAATTTTATTTCAATGATATATCGATTTACACGCAACACTGGGTTTAAACATCCTATGATATGCTAATAAAATATTATTATATTAAGTGAAATTTATCACCAAGTTTTTTCATTTGTGGGTAAAAATACGAATAAAAAAATTATGAAAATTACATTCTTTTCAAATTAGTAGAATAAATTCATTAGATATAAATTAATTAGAAATAAAATCAAAAATCATTTGAAGGTAAAAGAAATGTTTTTTGGGAAATTTTTTTATGAGAACAATTTATTTTTATCGTAATAAATTAAATGAGCTGCTATTGAATTTTTTAATGAAGTTTATATATTATATATTTAATAAAAAAATTACAATTCATCTAATATTATTTTTCTAAGCATGGGACACGAATAAATCCAGTGTTGTGCTTAAAAAAATATTTTTTTAAAAAAAGGTTTATCACGTACTGGAAACTTATTTTAAAATTATTTTTTCTCACTTTTTGAAAATATATTAGAAAATGTGATATAAATTTTTGAAAAATATAATTTCAAAGTTATATTATAGTGGGTTTTTATTGAATTTTCTAAAAAGATAACTTTTTAATGAATAGTGGGAAATGCTAATGCTTATTAAAATTACATTCCTCTATAAAGAATTTACAAATATCTAATTTGTTTTAAAATGGTTTTAAAAGTAAAATTAGTTAATTTATATTATTACTAATCAAGTTTTGTTCATTAGAATCGTTTATATGGATATTTTTTATAATTTGTTTAAATCTTCAAAGAATTTTGTCATTGGATAACCGATTTTCATTGCATTTCCACAACTATTTTCAAATTATATTCATCCAAATTTTTTACTTTAATTTGATAAAATTAAAGGAATATTTAATATAATCTTAATTAATATTATTTAACAAATTTAAATTAATTTTTGGTCATAATTAATTGTAGAAATACAAAAAAAATGTTTCCACGGTTATGTATAAAACAGTTTTTCCAAGGGTTAAACTAAAAAATTTAGGATTAACTTGAGAAAAAAACTTCAAAAACCAAATTTTTGGTGAAATTTAGAAATAAACCTTACAATATGTTAATATGAATCATTTTTTTAAAACCCAAATAATTATATGATTATTTTTTGACAAAAATATTCATTGTTTTATTTGTTAAATTAAATATTTTAAATTATCTCATTGACTATTATTTTATTTAAGTTTCTGTTATGAAACAAAAATACTACATTGATATACAAATTCTTATTTTGTTGGATTATTTTGGTTTAATGAGTACTTTTTTTTATTTTTATTCATGTTTAAGAAAAAAGATATAAATAATAATAAAACATAATATTATTTAAATATATGAAAATATATATATAAATACATATATTCGTATTATTTTCTTAATACTAAAATTTTTATAATATACTCTATATTGAACTTTTAAATATAGTTTGGTAGTCATATTTCTAATTTTTTAATAATATAAAATTGGTATATAAAATGTATCATTATTAGTATTATTAATTATTAGAAAATTATATTTTGATAGGATTTGCAAAAAATGGATTACATATATATTAAAAATATGATAAACGATATATATATATATATATGTATGAAACAAATGAAAAAAGGGAAATAAATCAGGTTTAAGGGGGGTCAATTTGAGTTTAGCGCGGTTGGGTAGGGTTTCATATGATTGGGTCTTGAGGTCCAAGGGTGAGCATGACTAGGAGATGAGGCGATGGTGAGGGCCCATGCTTGTCATCAGGAGTTGAGGCCAAATGTTGAGTCACGACAGTCATAGGATGGTGGCTGACCTTCAGATGTGAGGTCCTGTGGCGAGCGTGAGATCGATCGAAGATGATGGCTTCAAATATTGCAAGGCACAAGAAATTGAGGTCGATATCCAAGCAGTATGATTTAGATAGAAATGCAAGTAGAAGTAGAGTGAAGTTTTCATATCAAGATCTGAGTCACATTTATGAGGTTTGGGGAAAACGATGTTTGGTTTTTGGAAACCTTGTTTGTGTCGTCTATATTTTCAAATAGGTATTATTTAATTGTTTTCTTGTTCTCTGAATCTCCTGGAATTAGTTTAATAGTATCATGTTTTTTCAGTTTCATCAACATGGATCTTCCATCAACATCCAATGTCCATAATTGACACATTTCTTGTTTAATGTGCATACATTTTTTCAATGATCTCTAATGTTTTCTTCCATAAATTCATCCTCTCAATGAATAAATATGTATCCATTTGTGCTATGTTTCAATGATTTCGATTTGGTTTTGATTTTACCTTCATTATATTTCACCTTTATTTCTGTAAACTTCCAATACAACTCGATTTTCCTTATCTCTTCATTCATTGAGGCACTAATTTTCACACAGAAGTCAAATGATGTTGCTTTTTCCTCAATTGTAATATAATTATAGATTTGAGACAAAAATGATTATATTTATTTATTATTATCTTTCTTATAAGCATATCAATCACACTAAGAAAATTCAACATTAGAAGTACCTCAGTTTTTAGTTTAGAGATAGACGGTCTGTTGGTTCCGGCTAGTCATTAATGAGCGGTGTAGTATTTGATGTTTTTTCTAACTACAAAAATCTACAATGAATTATAATGGTATTATTTATACTTTTACAACAATTAAATTTTCATTTTCATAAGATATATTTGTTATTTATTATAATCTTTATTTGTAGGTTTGGTGTAAGGGGTATATTTTCTTTTAATTAATTTTCAATCTTATGAATATAAACTCTAAAATGATTAGGAGATCAATTTTTTTTTAAATTAATGATGTTGATTTATTCTTATGCGTAAGGGACATTTATTTTAATTGTTCAAATACTCAAAATTATATTTTATTCTGAGAAAATATCATATTTATATGGATTTTGGTTTTTCAAAACTATGGTTTCTGATTTTGCATAAGACATTTTTTTTACACAAATTATTTTTAATCTTCTCTTATTAAGGGTTCATTTTTGTTTAACAAATTATCTTTATTTCAAAATGATGCTAATATATATGCATATATATATATATATTTGTGTGTGTGTTTGTGTATTTATCAAATTCAAACATATTTTGTAATTTAGATAATTTTGATAATTTTTTATTAAACAACTTCTCTAAATTTATTAGTTGTCTATTTGATTAAATTAAAATTTTGATTTTGATAATTTATCATATTTTAGGAGAATCATCTTATATAATTAATTGTATTTTTAAATTTTATTTCATTTATCAATGTTTTATTTAAACATGAATTTATTTTTGTTATTATGTGATATATATATATATACTTGTATAATTTTCAAGTATATAACCATTTTTTAAAAATTATGATAAAAAAATATTAATTATAAATTATAAATTAAGAAAGTCATCATGTCATATGCATGTCATGCGCAAATGATGAAAATGGACACATATTATTGATTTATCATATCACTTATTACATGCATATGAATATATAGGTAGATATATATACTCATGAGTGTTGAATAAAATATAGAAAAAATAGATTTTTATGATTATGAATGAAATTTTAAGTACAATGATTAATCTTCCATGTGTTATGTATAATATCGATATTCATTTCTTTCTTATTTTATTCATGTTTTCAATTTAATTTTGTGATTTACTATATTAGATTATTATAAACATGAATTGATTCATTATTTGAAATTTTTTAGGACATTATGTGCAAGATATAAACATTTCTTATGATAAATTATCTGTAAGAATAATAAATGTATTCCGTGAAAGAAAAGTTTGAATATATTTCCTGCAAAGACTTATGGCATGAGGTTTGGTAGTAACCAAGATCACATAATATTTATATATATTTATATATATGTATATATTCTTATATGTAAATTTTAGTGCATCATAATGCTTTGACATGTTTTAAACAATCAAAAACTCCGGCGAAAATATATATAAGAAAAGCAAGTATAAAATGTTTTCAGAAAATCTGGAAACTTAAACATTGTGAATATGGAAGGTTAATTGGGGTGAACCCGTAATTCACTAAGTTGAAAGGCCCAGGCATACATTATTGTTTATGTAGCCCAGAAGTTTTGTTTTCATAGGCTTGTTTATTATTTTCTAAAAAACCACTTGTTTATTTTAAAGTACTCTCAAATGTAAGTATTTTCAAAAGCGTAACTACTTTAACAAGCTTTATAGAATTTCCAAAAGCATAATTATCTTTAAAAGGGTTTATTTATATATTTTAAAGTAGTTAGTATTTATCAATGGTATTTTCAATATTTACCAAAATAGTTTTCAAAGGTACTTCCAAAAGCCTTCATTTCAAAAAGTAAATGTACTTTCAAAAGGGATTTCACTAACTACTCACTCGGAAATTGAATTATCACCCCTTTATGTTTAAATGTTTTTCATAGGAATCATAGAAGTTCTAAATCAGAATTTGACTCTTTTGGTGTTGCGCGAGCGGATATGTAGTAAGCAATTGTTTACTTTTTGTTAAACTCTGATAAATGTAAGGTTTTTTTTAATTATCCCAAACCTAGACCAGTATAAAGTCCTCAATTATGTATTTGATTTTGTAATTGTTTAGTTACTTTTTTAAAAAAATACACATAATTTTTTAAGCACTAAGTCTACAAGAGCCGGCTCGGGGCGTTATAATTGGTCTCAAAAGAACGGTCTAGAAAACTTTGGACATTATATGTTGTCGAGTCTAGAAGTTTAACGATCCTAGTGTTTTTTTATTAATTTACAAGAAGGAAATTCAATCTTTTTATCAAGTTTGAACATTAAATCGCATGCATGCAATTATTTTAAGGGAGGGAGAATGTAACAACCCAGAAAATTATAATCTTTTTTTATTCAAATAATTTTTTTTATTTGTTATATTTAATATTCTAAATTATATCATAAAATATGATTTTGTTTAAGTTAATATTTTGAAACATAAATACTAATTTGATATACAAAGTCTTATTTTGTTGGGTTATTTTTGTTTAACGAGTTAATTTTATTATTATTTTTATACATGTTTTAGAAAAAAGATAATAATAATAATGACACATCATATTATTTAAATATATGAAATTATATATATAAATATATATACTAGTAATGTTTTTTATAGTAAAATTTGTATAATATATTTAATATTGAACATTTATATAAATTTTGGTAGTCCTATTTATAATTTTTGAATATTAATAAATTGTTATAAAGAATGTTTTGTTATTAGTATTATTAATTATTAAAAAATTGTATTTTGATAGGATTTGAAAAAATAAATTATATATATATTTAAATGATGATAAATTATATATATATATATATATATGAGACAAATGAAAAAAATGAGAAATGAATCAGGGGGGTCAGTTTGAGTCTAGCGCGGCGGGGTAGGGTTTTGTGTGAAGGGGTCACATGGTCTGAGGGTGAGCACGACCAGGAGCTGATGAAATGGTGAGGTCTCATTCTTTCCATTAGGAGTCAAGGCCGAATGATGATGATATGGTAGTCGTAGGATGGTGGTATGCCTTTAGATGTGAGTTCGAGAGGCAAGTATGAGATCAATCAAGCCCAACAGATTTAAATCTTTCAAGGTGTGAGGAATCGAGGTCAAAATCTGAGTAGTATGATTCAGATCAAAACGAAATTCAAAAAAAAGTGACGTATTCATATCTAGATCTGAGTCGCATGAATGACTTTTGGGGAAAACAGTGCTTTGTTTTTGGAGACCTTCTTCATGTCATCTATATTTGAAAATATGTATTATTAAATTATTTTATTATTATCCAAATCTCCTATAATCGGTATAATAGTATTATATTTTGTCCGTTTTACCAACTTGGTTCTTCCATCAACATCTTATATCCCTATTTGACACAGTTCTTATTTAATGCGTACACATTTTTTTCAATGATCCATACTATTTTCTTCCCTAAATTCATCATTGAAATTAATAAATAAGTCTCTCTTTGTGATATGTTTCAAATTTTGTGATCTGGTATTGATTTTTTCTTCGTCATATTCCTCATTTATTTCTGTCGATGTCCAATACAACTCGATTTTCCTTATCTCTTCTTTCATTGAGGTAAAAATTTGCAAACAGAAGACAATCAATATTACTTTTGCATAAATCCAAATCTCATTTTGGATTTGATACCCAATTAATTTTATTTATTTATTTTTATTTTTCATACAAGCATATCTAGAACACTAAAAAAATTTATATAACCAATACCTCGATTTTCAGCTCATAGAAAGGCAGTCTTTTGAGTCTAGCTAGTCTTTGTTGAGCGATGTAGTATTTGATGTTTCTACTAACAGCAACAAGTTGTAATGAATTATTAAGGTATTATTTATACTTCTATTGAAATTCCATTTTAATTTTCTTAAGGGATATTTGTTTTTTATTGTATTCTCTATTTTTAGGTGTGGAATAAGCGATATATTTTCTTTTAATCAATTTTTAATCTTGTGAATATCAACTCTAAAATGTGTAGGAGATCAATTAATTTCTAAATTAAAGTGATTGATTTATTCTTATGCATAAGGGAAATTTATTTTAATTGTTCAAATACTCAAAATTATATTTACTTCTGACAAAAAATTATAGTTAAATAATTTTTGTTTTTTCCTAACTATGATTTTTGATTTTGAGTATAAAATTTCAGTTACATAAAATATGTTTATCTGCTCGTGTTAAGGGTTTGTTTTTTAACAAATTATCTATCTTTTAAAAAGATTTACCTATATTTGCATGTATATATATATATATCAAATTAAAAAAAAGTAGTAATTTTTAAAATTGTTATAAATTTTTAGTAAACTTCTACTCTAAATTTTTTAGATAGTCTATTTTATTATGTTAGAATCTTGATTTTTATAGTTCATCTTATTTCAGAATAATCACCTTACATAATTACTTGTATATTTTAATTTTATTTCATTTATCAAAGTTTTTTTTAACTTGAATTAAATTTTGTTATTATGTGATATATATTAATGTATACTTGTATAATTTTCACATATATAATATTTTTTAATAAATTATGATCAACCAAATATTAATTAAGAAATTATAAATTAAGAATGTAATCGTTTCATAGGAATTTCATGCGTAAATAATGATTATGGAAACATATCAATGATTTATCATATCAATTCTTACATGAATATTCATATATAGGCATATACATATACTCATGTGTATTGAATAAAATTTACAAAAAATGGATTTTTATGATTTAGAATGAAATTTTAAGTTCGGTAATTTATCTTCCAGGTGTTATGCATAATATCGACATTCCTTGATTCCTTATTTCATTCATGTTTTTCAATTTATTTTTTCGATTTACTATTTGAGATTATTATAAACCTGAATTTCTTCATTCTTTGAAATGTTTTAGAACATTATGTGCAAGATATAAACATTTTTTATGATAAATTATCTATAAGAATAATAAATGTATTCCGTGGAATAAAAGTTTGAATATATTTCTTGAAAATTGTTTTGGAATGAGTTTTGGTTTTAACCATGATCACATAATGTTTATATATATATATATATGATTATATATAAATATAACCGTATCGTAATTCATTGAGAAGTTTCTAACAATCAAAAACTCCAGTGAAAATATATATAAGTAATTTAAGTCTAAAATGTTTTCAGAAAATATAACAACTTAAACGTTGTCAATATGGAAGGTTAATGGGGGGGGGGTGAACCCATCCTTCTCTAAGTGGGTAGGCCCAGATAGCCTTCAATGTTTAAGTATCCCAAACATTTTGTCTTCAGAGGCATGTTTATTATTTTTTAAAGAACCACTAGATTATTTTAAAGTACTCTCAAATGTAAGTATTTTCATAATCATAACTACTTTCATAGGAATTATAGAATTACCAAAAGAAAAATTATCTTTAAATTTTTTTATTTATATGTTTCAAAGCAGTTAGTATCTATCAAAGGTATTTTAAATATTTACTAAAATATTTTTCAATGGTATTTTCAAAAGTATTCATTTCAAAAAGTAAATGTATTTTCAAAAAGGGTTTTCACTAACTCATTACTGGGAAATTGAATTCTCACCCCATTTTGTTTAAAAGTTTTTCACAGGAATCATAGATGTTATAAATCAGACTTTGATGCTTTTGTTGTAGCATGCATGAGAATGTAGTTGAAAATTGTTTACCTTTTCGTCAACTCCTATAAATGTAAGGTTTTGTATAATTCTCAAAAACCTAGAACAGTAAAAGGTCCTCAATTATGTATATTGTTGATTAATTTTTTAGTTAAATTTAGAAAAAAACACAAAAAAATATATGCAATGAGTCCAGAAGTGAAGGCTCATAGAATTATACATTTTATATCCATTTATCAATGAAAGTGACTTGACATTATTTCAAACCATTGAAAAAGTACAAGTGTGCCACTCACATCTATTATAAAAGGAAACCACCTATCCTATCCTCTCCACACATCAAGAGCCTTTTAGATCAAAAAAATAACTACCCAAATACGTTACTTAAATCATTCCCCATTTCTTAAGTTCCATGATTTGATCATAAAAAAATTCTAGGAAGTCATTAGGTATAAACCAAAAGAAGTAATCTAATGAAGAGGTATGGATCTTAACCATGAGTTTTCATTTTATTATTTATCTTACCTACATAAAATAATATTTACCTATGAAAAATAATAATTCTAGTATATTCAATAAAATTTATGTTACTATTTTAATTTAGTAACCTACATCGATCTCATCTTTTATGAAATTGGAAACAAAACTGTCAATCCTGTGTATGGGGGACTACCGCCTCATAAACAGATGTAATTAATTTTCTTTAACAGCCTCTAATAGATCTTTATAATTATTTATTTAATATATATATATATATGATATTTATGACTTAATTATACTTTTATAATTATAATGTCACATTTACCTTCTTACTTTAAAATCTATTGGAAAACAATAATGTCTCTTGAGAGTATGTGTAGACTGGAACCTCTTTGAAGTGATGTGAATAATTTTTCATTTAAATTTTACATCGATGGTAATAAGTATATATTTTATGATGATATATGATTTATATTAATTTATAATGTTTATTTTTTATGTTATTTGTTTAATTTTTTTCCATCCATTTAATAAAGAAAATAGTGTTCATCGGTAGGTATGCATAACTCTCTCCATAAATAGTGTAATTAAATTATATATATATAAAATTTATGGATGAATCTAAAAATATATATAATGAATATATATGTGATATTAATATCATTATTATATTAATTTATATGATGGAACCATCATCAAATTACAGGATTTCATATTCCATTTTTTAGATTAATTGGCAATATCATAGAGATTTTGAGATTTTCCATTGGTGGATGAGTCAAATCATAATCTAAGAATCGAAACATAATTTTGAATGATTATTTTTATATTGGTTTTATGTAATAAAATATTTCTTGATAGTTCAGTTGGGTATTTTGAGAAAGATCAATCTAAATCCCAACCATTAGTAAGGTAAAGTGTGACACACAATTAGCACATGATTCATGTTAACACTAAACTCCAAACCATGAATCCCTATAGGGGTTCCAAACTATTAGATAATTTCTGAAAGAAAATTTTCATGTCCATGTTAGAAGTATATAATAAAGTAAAAAAGGTGGGTTCATGGCCTGTGAATGATTTTTTAAACTATGAACCTAAAGGTGTGTGGGGGTGTCCCTTAAGAGAGTAGCACCACATGGTTGGAGCATGGTTTTCCTAACCATGTGGCCAAAACATGTGGATCTTTAAAGATCTATATATAACCTTTATACTCCTACATAATTTAACATTTAATTATCTCTTATCCATCATATTTCATTCATATAACCCCCTTGTGTCATGGAGAGCTTCTCCTTCCCTTGATATAGGATTCCATCTATCTCTACTATCCAAGCTTGACATAGATCATTTCCAGGTGAATTTGAATTATATATATAATATCTATGATTTTATTACTTCCTTAATCCATTTATCTCTCCATATTTAATTTTATTTCAATGTGATCTCACATGCCCTATTTTCAATATCTTTTTACATTCTTCTAATTTCTATTTTTCTTGGATGAATCGAAGCCCAAAAATGGATGATTGTGGATTTCAAAGAATGAAGCATATGGTCTATATTTTTGTCCTTAAATTTATGTCATTTAAACATTTATTTTTTGTATCATGTGTCATATTATATATTACTTTCCTCCCAAACGATAAATTTATTTATATAAATGGTTCACACCTTACATTTTATTTTCTTGTGACCCTTTCCATCATTAGGGGTTTCCAATCCAAATGAAAACCACCCCTAGGGTGTGTATCTTAAAATTCCAAAGACAATAATGTCATGATTTTCCATAAAATAACCTTTTTTAGGTGTGTTGACTTATCCAGTAGGAAGGAGACCATTTTAACTAAGAGAAATTACCTGAACACCATTCTTTCATTTCAAAATTAAAGTATCTTTTTTAGTGTGATGTTTTATCTATTGAAAGGGGAATAATTAAATGATTGAATTAAACTATGAAAATGGGTTTTATTATACATAAATTTCATGACCATGTAACTCAACTCCCTCCTCTTTAATCTATTAAATTTTTTAAAATGGTTGAATACCACTGTAGGATATTTGTCTCATTTTTTAGTGATATATAAACGGAATTAATGACCTCAAATCATGAACTTGAATGGTTATTTAACATATAATATTATTAATCATTAAATTCAAGGAACATTATGATTTTTTATATTTTCCTACTAAATGAGTTTTCATAATTCATCCATCCTTTTAATCCAAAGGGAATTCCATGAGCACTCATAGGAAAACACCATGATTAAATAGTGATATTGTTGAGTGAGATACCACTATTGGGCTTGGTCAATTTCAAACATACATGTGAATTCCTTAGAATAGTATTAATGATACACCATATTTATATATAGAAATAAGAACGCCTCAGATTATATCCTAGGATTAAACTTGATTTCCTTGGACATGGGATGCCAAGGATTACCTCCTTGGTCTTACAATCATGTTTACCCCATGATTACCTAAGAAATTCTCCCTAGACTCATGTAGAATAATTTATAGTGGAATGACAAGGATTTATCCTTTGGATTTCACTCAAGACCTTAGCTAGAGTTCTTCATTATAATATGAGTTTGATTCACCTTATGTTGTCAAGTATACATTAGTCTCACCTATGATATTATATGATTATCACACCTGACTAGAAAGGTTATTCTCTTGGTTTTTATGCCCTTTTTGACCTATAATTTTGTGTATTCCCAGGTCTTATACCTCAAGTCCTTTTTAGTGATTGTATATATATAAATATATATTATTCACATGCATGCATATATATATATGTATGATGTCATGTTTAGAGACATTTTTTATTATATTGAAGAATGTATTGTTAATCCAGTTTCCTTGAGGAACCTAAGATGACTTCCTTATATATATTATTTACTACTTTATGTATTATACATTGAAATTTATTAATTTTCTACTCACAGACTAGATTGAATTACACATTGTTGGTGGCGGACTATTGAGTCTATCTCACACCCTTTTCAAGCCACCATTTTGTTCCCCCACAAACCTCATGATTGTAGGTTAGGTCTGCAATGTTTTTAGTGTTGTTTTCATTACGGTATAAGACATGACAAGGGGGATTAGGAGTAGTGGTGGAGCATGTACTCGTGGTACCTTTTAGTGTTGGGTATTTTATTTATTTTCCCATTTTCATTAGTCATGTTATATGTTAATCTATATATTTTACTAATTTTACATTCTATCATGTTTATTCATTATTTTGTATTTAATATTTGTTGATTTATGTCATTTTCATCTATTATTGCTCTGTTTTTTATGTGTTCCAATTATTCATTATTTATACTTATATAATATTTATTACTAATCAATAGGTTAGAGTCTCCCCACAATATCTCCGTAAACCCCCACAACTATTTTTCATCCTCTATTGTATGGGGAGGCATGCTTGAGTCCATGTGGACATCGGTTTGATAACTAATTATAGAATGATCTAGTTTGGGATGTTAAAAGGTTATATCAGAGATTCTCTTTCTTGTATCTTACTATTTTTGGATGGTAAGAAATATACTAGGAATATATCAAAACAAGATAAATATCTCATTTCTAGTGTCTTTCAATCAATGAATGAACGAATAGACACATTTCAGGGGTGGGACTATTGTTCATTTTTTTATTATAGTATATTGATATTTCACCTCAAGTGAATGGTTTATTTCTTCTTCTTATTCATTTATATAAATTTTACATATCTCGATATGGAGAGAAATTATTAATACATTCATCATTTTATGAACATATAGATTTACATTATAAGAATATCCCATTCCATGTAGATTGCATAAATTTATTACTTGAAACTTGATGGATATGCCTTACATGATAATTCAGTATGCTTATCTATAAGTCATTCATGTGTGATTATTTACCATGCTTAGCTATATACCATTATTGGGTGACTAATATATTTTCGTGATAGAATTACCTATATTTTTTGAGGCTTTGAATGATTGTATCCATGTTTACCAGTATTATTGCTAATATGATAACATTCTTGTAATGTCCCAAATTGATATAAATAAAATTCCTCCTCTGATTTTGCTAAATTTACTATAATATAATATAATTATAGAAACAAATGAACTTCTTTTGTTTTATTATATTCTATAAGATTTAAAAGATGGTTAATAATATTTACCATTGATAATATAGACATTGAACAATGATTAGATGATTAGTATAAATATATGCTTTTAACAAATACAATTGAGATAGAAAAAGGAATTTTTGGCCGTATTATCATGGAATAAAATATAATGATGAATGAATACATGTTGGATGATATATGTGGCACACTTAAGCATGAGAATTAAATGAAAGTGTTTGGGGCACCCAGAATTATATATCACTCCAATGTATTGGGTAAAGTATAGTAGTGTGAGACATAATATGGGTACTGGCAGTGAACATGAATAATTTCTGTTATTTTTTTTATAATGATTTCTTGACAGTTATCCTTGACCTATTTTTATCATGTAGTGTTTTAAATTTCATCCACATTTCCCATGTTTCCTTTATGTTTATCAATCTATATCATGCCTCATTGTTCATATTTATTATTCTCACTCCTTTATACATATTTTTTGAAATATATTAATTTATTCATGTTATTTAATGTTTATTCCATTACTGATATTTATACCTTACCCCTTTATTATGTATGTCCCTAGGTTATCCCGTGCAGTTTTAATTATGATATAATAATATGATCATGTTAGGGAGGATTTCATTAATGTTGTTATAACCCATGTTATAAGTTGTTATGTAATGTACCTAATTACAAAAGATGTTATAATTATCAATATTATTGGTTGTATTAAGTGAATTATAATATAATAAATCATTTATTAATATGAAACAAAGTGAAGAGTTGTAATTATTGGTATCAAAGGAAAAAATTATTTATTTTTTGGATTATGATTAAAAATCTCGGGAGAAAGACTAAGCGATTGGACTAAATATAAGAAAACAAACATAAATTTTGGTAAGTATATATTATGTGTTTTATCAATAAATTGCATCCTAGTTTTTATACTATAAGTGGACGTGGTTCTGGAATAAATGTACCTAGGGGTAACAACTCTAACAAGGGATATCAGGCCTTACTCAGTATAACGTGGTACAAAAAAACTATCCTTATTGCACCCCTGGTCTAACACTCCCAAGAGATTCTATTTGGTAAATTCATAATCACATTATGAAAAATTATTAAAGGAAAAATCCATAATAATACATTTTAGAAAACTAATCGTGGATAAAATATATTGCCGACTAAAATTTCATAAGTTAAGGAAATACAAGTAATTTATATGTTATCTCTTTAATGTCATTGGATTCCCTTTTATGTGATTAACAGTTTAAAAATAATCATCCATAATTTCCCCTCTATTCTAAAATATGGCTGGAAATATAAGGATTCGAGTGATAAATCAATGTGATGGGAAATGGGATGACTACCCCAATGAGATTTCCAACATGTTGGAATTGGAATATCAAACACCATGAAAATACTCTCCAAGTTAACTATGATTCTGAATATAAACTTCAATGAGGAGAACCACCCAAATCCTCCTAAGAGGGAACAAGATGTGATTGTGAGCTTTATGAAAAATGTCCTCTCAAATTCAAAGGATCATCTGATTCCTCAATCATGGAAAAATGATTCAATGTCATTGAGAAGATCTTCTTCATCATTCAATGTTATGAATAAGAGAAGGATCTACTATCTCTTTATCATAAGGAGGGAGAAGCTGATCTATGGCAGACATTGATCAATAATATGAAGCCTGATGAAGTGATAGAAGTGATGGGGTGGGAAAATATCCATAAAATTTTGATAAATACTTTCCCCACCCACTCAATCTTAAAATAGAATGATTTTTCATTTCCATCATGAAAAAACATCATGAATATATAAGGGAATACAAGGAAAACATCACAATACTTTCACTATATGCCTCCATCATTTACAATACCCCTGAGTGAAAGGTTGAACACTTATTTGGTGGGATAAAAAATATTCTATGAATAACCTTAGTGATTTGTGATTAGGATAACTATGATGAAATTTTTTGATGTGCCCTCAAATATGAAATGGTTATTGGTAACTCATTAGGGTATCATGGGTATAATAATTATTAAGTGGAGTTTAATTATGGTGGATTGATGGAGAAATATAATAATACTATAAAATTCCAACATCCAAATTTAGAAATGTGCTGAAAAAAATCCTATAAATTACCTAAGGGGGAATGAAGAAATGGTTTAGGAAGGGAAGGAAGGAAACCTAGATAATTATTTCCAACTGGAGAAACACAATAATGAGATGGAGGAAAGGTATTCTCTAGCCAAACCTCAAATCATTGTTCGTTACATCAACTGTAAGAAACCATGAACCTTTTCAAACAAATTTATTAAGACAAGGGGTTTTGAAGACAACCAACACCTTATAAGGTAAAAGGGTGATATTTCTTCATCAAAACTATTCAGGTAGATCCAAAAAACGATGTTGTGATAGGTACACTTGTTATTCATCCAAGAATAGAAAACATTCGTTTTGATCCTATTTCTACCCATTTAGTCTTATCATGAATGGTTTGTATAACTTTTAAAACACTTCGACAAATCATGGAAGTATAGTTGTCAAGGAAAATGGAAAATGGGGAAATTATGGAATCCCATGTATATAACTCCTCCCCTGTCAAAATTTTTGGGCGGAATATTCTAGAAACAATTTTCATACTCCCTATGGGGGAATTTTTTGAAATTATGGGAATGTATTGTCTTTACCAATATATATCCTACATAAATTTCCATAATAAGTAAATCACTCTTCGTATTGAGAATTGACGCCCAATCATGTACATGTTTGTGGAGGAGAATTAATATTATTTAGTACATAAATCTGAAGAATGGAAATTATTTCTCAATGAGAAATATTATCTTTATAAAATTATTAATTCTAAGGAAATAATAAAACTTTATGATAGTCCAATTATGAGGGAATATATAGATATGTCTCAAGAGGAATTTTTCTATCATCATCTCAACCAAGAGGTTGAATTTTCAACTGATTTTATACGTGGTCCATTACCATTATCAAAGACTCTATATGGAATGGATGATGTGAAACATGAGGATCTGATGAAAAGGGTATAGGAGAATCTAGGGAAAGGGTTTATATACCCAAATGCTTCACCTTTAGGTGCACATGTCCACTTTTTCAAGAATAGGGATGGGTCAATGTGCATTTTTATTGATTATCGTGTGCAAAAGAATATCATGATAAAGAACAAGTATCCTCTAACATGGAGGGATTACTTGTTCGATCTACTACCTAAAGAAAAATACTTATACAAGGTGTATATTTGATCAGGATACTAACAAGTAAAGGTGAATAAGGAAGATATCCCCAATAAAACTTTTTATATAAGGTACAAGTACTATGAGGTCATAGTAAAACCATTTAAACTCACTAATTTTCCTAAACTATTCATAGAAAAGATGAACATAGTATTTAGAGATTACATTAAATAATTTGTGGTTATATGTATATGTGATATACTAATATACCTGAAAATAAATTAGGGGCATGATGAGTATCTAATCACTATGCTCTAGACCTTATAAAATGATAAAATTTATGCCCAGTTCAGAAAATATGAGTTCTGGATGACAGAAGTCTCATTATTGGGTCCTATCATTATACAAAATATGATATCCATGAACCATTCAATGATAGTATAAATTAATGGATGGTAAATTCCAATATTTTTGAAAAATATCCACAGTTTCCACTGATTATATGTGCATTATCATAGATTGTTGAGAAATTTTTCATGATCATCAAACCCTCTAACCAAGAAAAATCGGAAGGGAGTCATGTTTTCTTGGAATGATTAATGTTAATAGATCTTAAAGGAGTTGAAATGGATGTTTATCACTACACTTATGATCACACTACCTATAATTGGAGACCTTTTCAGGATATTTAATGATTATTTGAATACGGTATTGGGTTTTGTGTCAATGAAAATGATAATTTCATAGCTTATACATCAAGGTAGTTGAATGTTCACAAATAGAACTACACAACACCTGGTTTGGAGTTGGCTGCAGGGATGTTCAATTTGAATAAATCATGGCATTATCTATTTGGGGATAAGTGTGAAATATATAAGGATCACGATATACTCAAGTATATATACACACAAAATGAGATGGATGTGAACCCATAAAGATGTTTAGATATGGTCAAACAATATGAATTATCAATTCACTACCATTATGTGAATGAAAATAAAATGTCATATTCAATAAGTAGAAATGATCCAATAATTATATCATTAATGAGAATTCAAATGGGTATAAACTTATTATATTTTGAATATATGTTCATGAGAACCATATTGGAAGGAACATCATCAGTCCTTTCACAAATAATTTCTCAACTGTCACTTATGTAGATAATAATTGATGTGAAAAGAGATGATTTGGTAATTTAGAATAAAGTGGAAACTATGAAAAATTGAAATCCTCAGAGTTCAATTTTAAGGAAGAATGAGTTTTATGATTTGGGTAGAAATAATGTGTACCATCAAATACTGAGCTAAAGAAGGATACTTTGAATTATGAAAATAGTTTTACCTTCTCGATCCATCCTAAAAGAAGTAAGATGTATGAGGATCTATAACAGACCTCCTGGTGGTGTAATATAAAGATGGATACAACAATATTTACATATGTCCGAAAGTGAAGGTAGAAAAGAAAAAATACAACTAGATGATTCAACCATTACCCATGCCTATGTAGAAATAGGAAAAAACACAATGGAATTTTTCACTGTTCTTCTATAGAAATCAAGTGGATATAATGATATCTATATTTTCTTAGATCATATTACAAAGTATTTACACATCATTGTGATTCTATAGGAGTTAATAGTTGTTACAATTGCATGGAAATACATTACATAAGTGTTGTGGTGGAATGGAACCCCACTATAGATTGTATCTCATTGAGGTATAAAATTTTTCTCCATGTTCTGGAAGATTCTCCAACATTTACTTAATATTGAGTTGAACTTCAGCAAGGCTTATCACCCCAAACTAATTTTAAGTATGATAGGACCATCCATGCACTTGTGTACATGATTATATCATGATTAATTGACTAAATAGGAGGAATGGACCAACAACTTACTCTGGTCAAGTTCTCATACAATAATAGTTTCCACTCACGCCTCTAAATGGCTCCCTTTAAAGCCCTTTATAGGACGAGGTTCATAACTCTAGAATTTTGGGATAATGTTGGGGAATGAAAACTGTTAGGTACTAAAATGGTTGAGGAAATAGTTAAAAATGTTAATAACAGTCAGTAGCTCATCAAGGTTTCTCATAGTCAATAGAAGAGATATGTGGACAATCATCGATGAGGCCTAGAGTATGATGTTGGATACTTGGTATTCATCTACATATCTAAATATACGAATGTGATGAGATTTAGTATGAACCGAAATATTAATCCTAGATACATCGATCCCCTTAAGATCCTTGGTCGCATTGGAGTAGTGGACTATCAACTAGAACTCCAAAATAACCTATATCAGGTACATGATGTATTCCATGTATCCCTCTTGATGAAGTACATACCATACCCCTCACATGTACTCAATTCATAGGTGTTACCATTGGACAGTGATCTCTCATATGAAGAGAAGTTGATGAATAACTTAGATCATTGAGACAGATTTCTAAAAAATAAGACAATTCAGCTGGTCAATGTTATGTGGATTAACCACAAGATTGAAGATTCCACATGGGAAATAGGGGAAGGGATGAAAAAAAGATACCCTCATATATTTTTTATGGGAAATGAAAATTTTAAGGCATAAATACCTAAAGTGGTGAAGATTATAACGACCTAAACTATTATAACTAAAATTCCTCTTGTGATTTAATTAAATGTATTATTATGAAATACAGTTATATAAAATACATGAACTTGTTTGTTTTTTATATTCTATTTGATTTAAAAGATAGGTAAGGATATTTAAAATTGATAATATAGAAATTTAACTTTGATAACATGATTAGTATAAATATAATGTTTTAAAAAATATAATTGAAAAAGACAAAGGTAGTGAAGGAATCAACCAGTAGTATTATACCCATCAAATCCCATTTATCAAAGCATATGAGGGAGATAAAATTTCTAGTATTTTACCATAAAAAATCCCAAATTTTTATCTAAAAACATAGAATGAGAGTAACCATTTTTTTGATAAATTCAAGATCATCTAGATCACATCCCAAACCATGTATATCGAATGACCCCATGAAGGTCTCACCAATGTGAACCTTTCCGTTAGGGAATTATCGGTTGTATTAAAGGGAGATGTTTTTTAAGAACCTAGAAACATGAGTATATACATTAATTTTTTATAGAATAATGAATTTTTTTTTCATCCTATTGTTTTTACTTTATAGGATATTTTAATTGGTACAATAAAACATAAATAACATTTTTGGGTAATATTAAAATTAAATTAAGGAATTTATTTTGATGAATAAATGGATTATTGAAATAAGTGATATTTTAATAATTTTTTTGTTAAATATAAATGATCATGTACTTTTTATGAGGTTAAATTTAGTTTTTATAAGGGTTCAAAACTGTATTTGTACAAAAACCTAACATTTCATAATAAATTTAAAAATTATTCTAAAACTGAAAATTCAAAAATTTATTTAGTTATTTATATAATGTGAATTTTTTTTAATCATGACATTGAAATTATACAGTGGCCAATATTTTATATTTTTTTGATACAGTTGGAATTTTCCAGTAAAAAAATAAATATTTTATAAATAATGTTCATGTATTATGACATCATAATGAGCACAAAAAATAAGTAATAAACAATATAAAAGGTATTTATGAAAAAATATATTATTTAGAATTAATATAATGAGATTTTAAGTTCATTTGATTAATTTTATAAATCCATTATGAATCCTTCAAAACCATTTTTATATTTTAGGGTTTTAAAATCATTTCTTTAAGCATATGAATCACCTCCACATAAGAAAGGGAATTATTTTATTAATTTCATCCTGTTTCCATATAAAATAATAATAAATACTCCCATTTGGATGAAAATATGGGAAAAATCATGTTAAGGTTTTTGGTTTTGCTTCTTTTATTATATAGAGTCCAAAACCTATGTTTGAGAAATAATAATGAAATACACACAATTTTCCTATATAAACCCACCAAATATCCCACTCATATTCTCTCATGATTTTTATAGAAAAACTTTATTATAAACTTCCCTCTATAGAGTCCTCCCAATATGCACCCAATCTCTCAATAAGCTTCTCTTAGGCATTTGGATCCACACACTCATGTAATAAATCTTCACCTTCTCTTATTTATTCAAGTTCCTTTATTATCTTATGCAATCTAATTACAATTAATAATGTTGGTATATGTATTTACATATCACTATTACTGCCCATTTTTTACAAATGATGAGATATCCATTTCAACCTCATCAACCCATCTTATTAATTTTTAAGTGATATTGTTATGCTTTTGAAATTTCACCGCGATTTTCCATTCCAAAAAAATCTTTTAATCAACACCATACCCATTTCCTGTCAATGGTATTCACCTTTATACAATAATACATCTTTAACACGAGACTTACAAATATTTATTCCACACTCCTTGATTTTGGAATAAAATGTGACGATGAATGAATCGATGTTTTACTATATATATGGAACACCTAAACATTAGAATGAAATAAAAGTGACCGGTACACCAAGAATTATATAGAAGTACAATTCATTGGGTATTGGATAGTTGCATGAGACATAATGTTGGTAAAAGGAGTAAAAATGACTCCTTTATTGTACATTTTCCATCATGATGTCCCGATAGTCTTCCATGACCTATATTTATGATGCAATGTTTAAATTTGTTGTCACATTTCCAATATTGCCTTTATGATTATCATGATATATCATGCATCATTTTTCATTATTAATATTATTATCACCCCTTTATGCCTATTTTCAAAAATGTATTAATTTCTTCATGTTATTCCATTTTTATTCCTTTACTAGGCATTATAAATCACCTTTTTCGTATGTTTGTCCCTAGGTTGTCTGATGATGTTTTAAGTACGATGGAATAATGTTATCATGTCATGATAGTTTTCAATAATGTTATTGTATCACATGTTATATGTTGTTATGTAATGTTCTTAATCCCCAAACATCCTATACATCTAGATATTCCTGGTTGTATTAAGTGAAATATTATGTAATAAGTCATGTATTAATGTGAAATAAAGAGTAGGTTTTTTATAATTCTTGGTTATAATTACGATATATGATTGGTTATTAAAGTTTTCGCATCAACCAAAATACTGTTTTCTAGTATAACATGATGGTGATGCCTTTATTGACTAATTTTTAAATGGTTTATCTATAGAACATCTGTTTCATGGACTTAAATATTTATGTTTATGAATAAATAGGTTTCAATAACAATTTAAAAGGTGTTTGTTCCCTTAATCATTGGGAAGGATAACCCATATAATAAAACCATTATATGTGAACTTGTTATAATTCAAGGAAGAAGGTAAAAAATGGGTTTAATTTACCTGAATTACAATTTAATCATATAAAGTAATGTACATTTATAACATGGTAATGGTAATTCTCCAAAATAACCGTTATATATGATAAGTCTAAATTATTATAGAAAATTGTTTCCTTTGTAAAGGCTAATATCTCTTTAATTTGTGAATGAAAACATATATGTCTAAATTCCTAAATTCAAAACTAGACCCATGTAGTTTATTTTTGATATGTTTCTTTTGAGATAAACCCACTATGAGTATTTTTTAAAACATTTTAATTTAACAGTTAAGGGATTCATTTAGATAGGCCATGGTAGGAATCACGAGACCCACATAGGTCACCTTTAATTCTTTTCCCACTTTTGAGGTTAACACCATTGGAGTATTTGTAAAGACCCATAAAATTCAAGGGAAATTTTTTCTTAATTTTCTTTGGAATTTTACAAGAATGCAGTTTCAGAGGTCCCAGTGGAGATCAAGGATCGACAGGAGCGAGTCCTACGTGGACGGTCGATTCCTCTAGTGCGCATCAGATGGCAGCACGTGAACCTCCAGGAGAGCACTTGGGAGCGGGAGGCTCAGATGTGTGCTCAGTACCCCCATTTGTTTCCCTAGTTTTCGATGTATCTTTCCGGGGATGTAAAGCCCTGAGGTGGGAGTAATGTAAAGACCCGTAAAATTCAAGGAAAATTTTTTCTTAATTTTATTTGGAATTTTACAAGAACTCAGTTTCAGATGGCACTTGATTCTGAGGCCCGTTGTGCCCGGAATTTCTATCCGAAGTTTTGGTCGGGTACATTCAGTGAACGAATGAGTGGGAATTTATAACTTTCGAACCGGTGCCCGAAATCGAATTCCGGGGGAACTAATGGAACCGCAGTGCCGGTAATTGCTTAGGAACTCCTGTTCCGAAGTTGCGTTTTCACGAGTGTTGATGATAAAAATTGTGGAAGTTTATTTTATAATTACTCTACAATTTTTATTATTTTTACTCTAAGTGTTTAGTTGTTGATGGAAGTTAGGTAACCACCCAACCTCCCTTGGGAGGTTATGAGGGTGGTGGGGCCCACACAAACCCCACCCCTTCATATCCTCTAACCCCTCTCAACTCCCACTTAAGTGTTGATAACTTAAGTTTATTAAACTTATGGTTTTAATGTGGTGAGTTAAATGTAAGTTTTTAAAATTCAAACCCTTGAATTTTCATAAGGCTTGTTGTGTTAATAAAATAAGAAAGGAACTTATTTTATTTTGTTGTTAGAGTTTGTCGTTGAGAGGTTTTGGGAAGAACATCTTCTTCTTCAATGAAGAACGTGAAGAACACCTTGGACTCCGACGAAGAACACTGTTCTTCAACGAAGAACATCTCCGTCGAAGAACGCGGAGAACTTCTTCCACGACGTTCTTCTTCCGCGACGTTTCCTCTTCGGACGCACCTCGACGACAAGGGAATCGAATTCTTTTTCCACGACGTCCGACCTCCGCGACGCTCGTCTTCCGTGGCTCGTTGACGTGCATCGTTCTTGAAACCGAGGTAGGGGTTTTATTTATTTATTTTGTTCGTGAATACCAACTTGACGATCTTCGTGGATTAAAACCAATTGTTATCGAATAACGCGAGGGGGCCGGACCACACAAAAACAGCAAACCCTCCTCCTAGTTTCATTTTGATTCCTTTGTGGTTTGGTACGAGAATGCATGGTGCCGTCGTACCACGCGGGATCAAGAAAAAGGAAATGCGCGGCGCTGTCGCGCTGCGCCGTGGAAAGAAGATCCAGGATGTGACGTCGTCGCGCCGCGCCGCGAATTAATACAAGGACGCGACGCCATCACGCCATGTAGGAGACACCTGAAAATACTGCGGCCATTTTCGGGGCCGCGGCGGAGAGGCGTGGCGTCGTCGCGCCGCGCCAGACGACAAGGGCCGCGGCGGAGCAAGGTGACCGGCGGCCAGACCGGGCTGCCGGTGTCGGAGCTGGAAGAGGACCGGCCATCGCCGGTCCCGTTGGGTAGGAACCGGCCGGCCAAGACGGGCCAGCCGGACAGGGAGGAGCCGGGGGAATTAATTCCCCCGGTCGGACTTCAAAACGGCCCCCTTAATTGGGGGGGGGGTTATACAAGGGGGGCAGGCACCCCCCCCCCCTTTGCCAATAGCTCGGCCTTCGGCCGAGTTGGCAGCGCGCTGGGCGCACTGTGCCCAGCCGGGCCGACTACCTGGCCGAACCTCCAGGTCGGGCCGACCCAGAACGGGGCGGGTCGACCCGGTTCGGGCCGACCGGGGGGTCTCAGGCTGGGTCAGTCCGGGCCCGAAACCCCCGTTTTCGGACCGTTTGGGTTAAATTTCCCAAAATTGGGCTACGGACCTCCGATCGACGCACCATCAGCGGCGACATGATCCTTGGAACGAGACGGTCGTTTCGGTATATTGCACTGAAGGTTTCGGATTACTTTGAGTTTGGCCAGGTTGGTTCGTACACGAAACCAACCGGGCCCTCGGAGCGGAAACACTCATATCATAAGCTCCGGACGTCTGAATGACGTGTCGTCGACTTTGTTGGTTTCCTCTTAGTGAGACGGATCTTTTGCCTTACTCTGCCCAAGGTTTGGATGCAGGTGGAGTACGGTCGGGTTTGTTTTGCCTTAAAAACCAACCGGGCCCCTGGGACGAAAAAGCCAATAACTCTCAGACCGGGCGTCCGATCGACGCGTCGTCTGGAACGTTGAGTTCCTGTTGATGATACGGAACTTTTGGATACATCAACTCTGGACTATGTGTCAGTTGATGTATCAGCCTCTCGGCTCGTGGAGCGGACCCTCCCGAAAGAGCTTGCTGTGTGCGGGAACCCTAGTGTTGGCTGCGACTGCTACTGTGACTGCAACGACGACTGTACAGAAATCCTTAGTGGATTCGACGACGATGACTATAGCACTCAGCGATCCTATGTGGATCAGTGCTACCGATCTTGTGTGGGTTTGATCCTGTGTGGGTCAGCGCTCAGCGGTTCTGTGTGAGCCAGCGCCTACAGATCCTATGTGGGTCCGATCCTGTGTGGGTCTTTGCGGGGGTTAGTTTCCTACCAATCTTGTGTGGGTCTTTGCGGGGGTTAGTACCTATCAATCCTTTGTGGATCCGATGACTTAGATGGATCAGTGATCATATCTATCGTTTTGAAGAAGTATACCTGTGTGAGCTGAAACCTGTTTTCTTTCCTGTGTGGATTGTGTTGTGCTATCCTGTGTGGATTACGTTTTGCTTTCCTGTGTGGAATACGTATACTTTCCTGTGTGGACTGGGTTGTACTTGGGCTCGGAGGTTGGAGCGTACTGGAATTGATGACTTAGGTATATGTATGGGCATATACCTAAGCAGCATCGGTTGTTACTTCGTGATTGTATCTTTTTTTATGGTTTATCCTTTGTGGATTTTGGGAGACCTTCAGGGGTCTCGGGGTCCCTACTGAGTAGCTTATACTCACCCCTGCTAGGGCTATGCCCGCACTACGTTGTGTTGGTTGCAGATGATGGACATCACTGATCGTGGTGGGGGCTTGTAGAGCAGGACGGTACCTGAAGGTGGACCACTGGGCGGGACATACTCGGAGTGGACGGCGGGACCTGAGGAGCAGTTGAGCTATATGTACCCACCCTTCAGGTGGGATTTCCAGTGGACAGCTCAGCGAAGCGGCTTTTACTTTTCAGTTTTTGTTTTCCCTTTCGAGTTGTACTTTACTTTCAGTATCAGTTTGTATACTGGCCCATTTACTTTTCCGCACTTACTGTTGTACCAGTTTTTACTTAGTGTTTACTTTCTTCACTTGCTTACTCTGAGGTGCTTGTTTACTTTACAAAGGAAATGCCTTCCCTTTTTACCGGGATTTACACCTTGGTGATAGTTGCCAGCCCCTGACCTATGGAAGGCAGGCTTGGGGTAGTCATGGCACGGGCCCCGAGGACGGGTCGTGACAAATTGGTATCAGAGGAGTTCGGTTCTACCGTAGAACTTTGGACTCTGATATTTTTCTATGTGAAGCAATAGTGTTTAGCGTATTGAGTGTGCTTATCAGTCCAGGGAGTCCAGTGTTGGTGCGGCGGCCGACATATCCGTACACCAGGACCCTGACATCTGATTTCTGACTTAATGCACGAAAACATTGATTGCGTGTGTGTTTCAAGTTTTCTTTGTGATTACTTTGTATCAGCTCAGCAGGTATACTGTTCTGACCGTGGTGAACCTGTTTCCTTTTTAGGATGGCCCCACGATGGCAGTCAGCTAGGGTTCCGAAAGTCAAGCGTGACGAAAGCCAACCGAGTGATGAGGCCTCGGTGCAAGGCCCCTGGTGAGCAGTGGCACCGACGGTAGCTTTACCCGCCGAGCCACCGATGCTTCCAGCCCCAGCCGCTGACGATTCACATCGCCTTAGTGCACTACATGAGTTCCATCACCAACGACCGCCCAGGTTCTGCGGGGAGATGGACCCCCAGGCAACCGAGGACTGGCTGGAGGCAGTAGTGAGAGTTTTTCGGTTAGTGAGGACACCAGCAGACCTCATGGTGATCCTCGCAGCGAGCCTACTGCACGCGGCAGCGGGCCGATGGTGGAGCTTGATGCTCCAGGTGCATGATGAGGCATCTCTTCTCTGTATGGACTTTGAGAGCCTCTTCCACTCAGATTTCATCCCAGCCACCCTCCGTGCAGTGTGCATTCAAGAGCTTCTTCAGATGCGGCAGGGCAGCATGACAGTCGCCCAGTACTCGGCGAGATTTACTGATCTATCGCGCTACTCGACCGACATGGTACGGGACCCATTATTCCGAGCCCAGACCTTTGAGCAGGGATTGAGACATGAGATCAGGGCATCGCTGATCTCCCTCAGCATTCTGACTCAGATAGAAGTACTGGAGCGGGCCTTTTTGATCGAGAGTTTTTTTGCTGAGTCTACACTAGCACCGGGACCCACCGCAGGGCGACACGTAGCAGAGTCTTCTGCAGTAGGCAGTCGATGGATGACTCATGGGTCCAGGCAGACCAGAACCTCAGGCAGACGACCTCAGGACACTGGCTCAGCAGTGCGGGGTACACAGCGCAGAGTCATTTTTTCGAGAGGCAGACAATGCTACTCGTGCGGCGGGCAGGGCCACATAGCTCGTGACTGCCCGACCCGCCGTGCAGAGGAGCAGCAGACGGTTGAGGGACCACCGAGGCAGAGGAAGAGGGTTGACCGTGGCGGTCCGCAGAGAGCAGGCGGACGAGGTAGAGGAGCTGGCCGAGCAGAAGGTGGTGGGCGATGCTTTGAGGCTCTACCACCACCACCACCAGGAGGTCCACCCCGACCACAGGGAGCTGGCGGGCAGAGACAGGCACAACTCCAGGCAGTAGAGGCCTATGACCACAGCGCGCCCGAGATGATTTGAGGTACTATCTGTGTCTATTCCACCCTTGCTGCAGTACTTATAGACACAGGAGCGAGTCACTCTTTCATAGCCGCTGCCCTTGTTCAGAGTTCGGAGATTCCGACAGGGCCATTGGATCGATCCTTACGGCTAGAGACTCCTACGGGAGCAGACTCAATGATTACGCACTGGTGCCGGCAGTGTGAGCTTACTCTAGGAGGTGAGAGATTCGGCTGGGATCTTCTTGTAGCGACATTGAGGCCTTACGATGTCATCTTGGGCACGGATTGGTTATCTACGGTCCATGCACAGATTGACTGTTTTAGGCACAAGGTGCGATGTGTACGCACCGACGGGAGCAGGTTCACCTTCACTGGCGAGAAGGGAGCCTTTGCAGCACAGGATGGACTTCTGCGGAGGAGAGGACAACCCATCACTCATCAGTTGGCTAGCTTCATCCTAGGAGTAGTTGACGTGCGTAGTCCTGGTTTTCCTGCAGTGGTGGATCAGTTTGCGGATGTTTTTCCCGACGACGTTCCAGGGTTACCTCCTCGCAGAGAGGTAGACTTTTATATTGACCTGTACCCCAGGACAACCCCGATATCGACTCTAGCATATCAGATGGCCCCCGCTGAGCTTCGAGAGCTATGGGTACAGTTGGAGGACTTGCAAGGAAAGGGGTTCATCTGACCCAGTGTTTCACCCTGGGCTTCCCCGATATTGTTCACCAAGAAGTCAGACGGGAGCTTGCGACTGTGTGTCGACTATCGTCGCCTAAAACAGGTGACAGTGAGAAACAAGTATCCGCTACCGAGAATTGATGACCTCTTTGATCAGCTCAAGGGAGCATGGTGGTTCTCGAAGATAGACCTCAGGTCAGGCTATCACCAGCTCAGAGTTCGAGACGAGGACGTGCAGAAGACGACCTTCAGGTGTTGGTATGGCCACTATGAGTTCTTGGTTATGCCGTTCGGCATAACCAATTCTCTAGCAGTGTTCATGGCCCTCATGAGCAGGATCTTTCAGCCATACCTCGATCGATTTGTCATGGTCTTCATCGACGACATTTTGATTTACTCGACGACTGTGTAGGAGAATGCCTACCACTTACGGGTTGTACTAGACACACTCTGAGAGCACCAGATTTATGGAAAGCTCTAGAAGTGTCAGTTCTAGATACGTGAGGTCCACTTCATAGGGCACGCCATCTCTGAGGCGGGAGTTGCAGTGGATCCTGTGAAGATCGAGCCAGTGCTAGCATGGGAGCCACCCAGCAGCGTGACGGAGGTTCGGAGATTCATGGGACTAGCTGGATACTACCGGAGATTCGTGCCAGGCGTCTCCAGAGTTTCGGCACCACTCTCAGCTTTGAAGAAGAAGGGGAAACCTTTCATGTGGTCAGAAAGATGTCAGCAGAGCTTCCAGGAGCTGAGACAGAGATTGACTAGCGCACCTATCTTGAGGTTTCCTGAGGAGGGAGTAGGGTACGTAGTCTACTGCGATGTATCAGGGACCAGATTCGGTTTTTTCCTAATGCAGGAGTGGGTAGTGATCGCCTATGGATCATGTTAGTTGAGGCCGCATGAGAAGAACTATGCTACCCATGACCTGGAGTTAGCAGTATTTGTCTTCTCTCTGAAGACATGGTGACACTATCTGATGGGCGAGCACTTTATAGTCTTTTCTGACCATCAGAGTCTCAGATACATCTTCTCTCAGAAGGATCTGAATCTGAGACAGCGACGATGGCTCGAGTTTTCCAGGACTATGACTTTGAGATAGTATATACTCCTGGGAAGGGGAACGTGGTAGCCGATGCCCTCAGTAGGAGGACGGGCATTCAGCTACTTGAGGAGGCAATAGAGAAGCTAGCCTCTTTGCAGATATCCTTCATGGATTGAGATGGAGCAGCCTTCCTTTAGTCTCTCACAATCACTCCTCCACTACTACAGCAGGTCAGAGAGGCACAACGTGGGGACGCTGACTGTGAGACGTGGTGTGCATAGATATCGTCAGGACATGCACCTGATGGTTTCTCATTTGGAGCAGAGAATGACATCCTTTTCAGAGGATGTACCTTGGTACCGGTTTCTTTACGGGAGGAGGTGCTGAGAGAGTTTCACACTTCTCCCTTGGCGGTACATCCCGGAGTGGTGAAGATGTAACAGGATCTCAGACGACAGCACTGGTGGCTGGGCATGAAGAAGGTTGTGGCAGAGTTCGTTTCTCGATGCCTCACCTGCCAGCAGGTGAAGGCTAAGCACGAGGTACTAGCAGGCTTGGTACAACCCTTGGAGGTTCCGGAGTGGAAGTGGGACGGAATATCTATGGACTTCTTGACTGGACTTCCACGCACTTCCAGAGTTCACGACTCCATTTGGGTGATTGTCGACTGACTCACCAAGTCGGCTCACTTCTTACCCATTAGAGAGTAGGGCTCAGTGGAGTGCTTGGGACGACTTTACGTTGAGGAGATTGTGCAGCTTCACGGTGTTCCATCATCTATCGTCTCTGATCGAGATGGTCGATTTACTTCCCGGCTTTAGAAGGGGTTGTAGGAGGCGTTCAGGATGCAGCTACGTCTGAGCACAACCTTTCACCCTCAGACAGATGTTCAGACGGAGAGGACCATTCAGACTCTCGAGGACATGCTCCGTGCATGTGTCCTCGACTTTGGTCGTAGATGGGAGGACCACCTACCCTTGGTGGAGTTTGCGTACAACAACAGCTACCACTCCACCATCAGGATGGCACCGTACGAGGCGTTGTATGGCCGACCTTATAGATCTCCTTTGTGCTGGACAGACCCTGGGAAGTTAGCACTTGTGGGGCCGGAGATGGTCCAGGCCATGACAGAGAAGGTACAGGTCATCCAGGAGGGGATGAGGACAGCTCAGAGGCGGCAAAAGTCTTATGCTGACAGGAGGTGGAGGCCACTAGAGTTCGACGATGGCGGCCATGTCTTCTTGCATGTCTCACCTTGACGAGGATTAAGGAGATTTGGCCGAGGCGGCAAGTTGTCTCCACGCTTCATTGGACCATTCCAAGTCCTCAGCAGGATTGGCGAGGTGGCTTATCGTCTGGCTCTACCACCTCAGTTGCACCGGGTTCACGACGTCTTCTACGTATCTCAGCTGAGGAGATACGTGCACGACCCGACGCACATCATTTACCATGGGGAGATTGATGTTGATAATGGGGAGACTTTTGCAGAGGTCCCAGTGGAGATCAAGGATCGACAGGAGTGAGTCCTACGTGGACGGTCGATTCCTCTAGTTCACATCAGATGGCAGCATAGGAACCTCCAGGAGAGCACTTGGGAGCGGGAGGCTCAGATGTGTGCTCAGTACCCCCATTTGTTTCCTTAGTTTTCGATGTATCTTTACGGGGACGTAAAGCCCTGAGGTGGGAGTAATGTAAAGACCCGTAAAATTCAAGGAAATTTTTTTCCTAATTTTCTTTGGAATTTTACAAGAACTCAGTTTCAGACGGCACTTGATTCCAAGGCCCGGTGTGCCTGGAATTTCTATCCGAAGTTTAGCTCGGGTACGTTCAGTGAATGAACAAGTGGGAATTTATAACTTTTGAACCGGTGTCTGGAATCGAATTCCGAGGGCACTGATGGAACCGCAGTGCCGGTAATTGCTTAGGAACTCCTGTTCTGGAGTTGCATTTTCACGAGTGTTGATGATAAAAATTGTGGAAGTTTATTTTATAATTACTCTACAATTTTTATTATTTTTACTTTAAGTGTTTAGTTCTTGATGGAAGTTAGGTAACCACCCAACCTCCCTTGGGAGGTTATGAGCGTGGTGGGGCCCACACGAACCCCACCCCTTCATATCCTCTAACCCCTCTCAACTCCCACTTAAATGTTGATAACATAATTTTATTAAACTTATGGTTTTAATGTGGTGAGTTAAATGTATGTTTTTAAAATTCAAACCCTTAAATTTTCATAAGGCTTGTTGTGTTAATAAAATAAGAAAGCAACTTATTTTATTTTGTTGTAAGAGTTTATCGTTGAGAGGTTTTGGGAAGAACATCTTCTTCTTCAACAAAGAACGTGAAGAACACCTCGGACTCTGACGAAGAACACCGTTCTTCAATGAAGAACATCTCCGCTGAAGAACGCGGAGAAATTCTTCCACGACGTTCTTCTTCCGCGAAGTTTCCTCTTCGGACGCACCTCGACGACAACGGAATCAACGTTCGTTTTCCGCGACGCCCGACCTACGCGACGCTCGTCTTCCGCATCTCGTTGACGTGCACCATTCATGAAACCTAGGTAGGGGTTTTATTTATTTATTTTCTTCATGAATACCAACTTGACGATCTTCGTGGATTAAAACCAATTGTTATATAATAACGCGAGGGGGCCGGACCGCACAAACACGGCCGACCCTCCTCCTTATTCCATGTTGATTCCTTTGTGGTTTAGTACGGGAAGGCGTGGTGCCGTCTCACCATGCGGAATCAATTGAAAGGAAATGCATGGCGCCGTCGCGCCGCGCCGTGGAAAGAAGATCAAAGACGCGACGTCGTCGCGCCACACTGCGAATTAATCCAAGGACGCGACGCCATCGCGCCGCGTTGAAGACACCCGAAAATACTGCGGCTGGTTCTAGGGCTGGGGCAGAGGGGCGCGGCGTCGTCGCACCATGCCGGACGACAAGGGCCGTGGCCGGTTCCGGGCCGCGCCGGAGCAAGGTGACCGGCGGCCGGACCGGGCCTCCGGCGTGGGAGCTGGAAGGGGACCAGCCATCGCCGGTCCCGTTGAGCAGGAACCGGCCTGCCGGACAGGGAGGAGTCGGGGGAATTAATTCCCCCGGACGGACTTCAAAACGGCCCCCTTAATTGGGGGGGGGGGGGTTACACAAGGGGGGCAGGCGCCCCCCCCCCCCCTTTGCCAACAGCTCGGCCTTTGGCCGAGCCGGGAGCGCGCTGGGCGCGCTGTGCCCAGCTGGGCCGACCGCTCGACCGGACCGCCAGGTCGGGCCGTGCCGAGTCCGGGCCGGGACGGGCCGCGCCGGTCCGGGCCGACCCGGACCGGGGTGGGTCGACCCGGTTCGGGCCGACTGGGGGGTCTCGGGCCGGGTCGGTCCGGGCCCGAAACACCTGTTTTCGGACCGTTTGGGTTCAATTGCCCATAACTCAGGCTACGGACCTCCAATCGACAGGCCATCAGCGGCGACAAAACCCTTGGAATGATATGGTCGTTTCGGTATATCGCACTCAAGGTTTCAGATTACTTTGAGTTCGGCCGGGTTGGTTCGTACACGAAACCAACTGGGCCCTCGGAGCGGAAACACTCATATCTTAAGCTTCGGACGTCCGAATAACGTGCCATCGACTTTATTGGTTTCCTCTTAGTGAGACAGATCTTTTGTCTTACTCTACCCGAGGTTTGAACGCAGGTGGAGTATGGTCGGGTTGGTTTTTCCTTAAAAACCAACCGGGCCCCTCGGACGAAAAATCCAATAACTCACAGACCGGGCATCCGATCAACACGCCGTCTGCGACGTTGAGTTCCTGTTGATGATACGGAACATTTTGATACATCAACTATGGAATATGTGTCAGTTGATGTATCAGCCTCTCGGCTCGTGGAGCGGACCCTCCCGAACGAGCTTGATGTGTGCGGGAACCCTAGTGCTGGCTGCAACTGCTACTGCGACTGCTAGTGTGACTGTGATGGCGACTGTACAGAGATCCTCAGTGGATTCGACGGCGACGACTACACCACTCAGTGATCCTATGTGGATCAGTGCTACCGATTTTGTGTGGGTCTGATCCTGTGTGGGTCAGCGCTCAGCGGTTCTGTGTGAGCCAGCGCCTACAGATCCTATGTGGGTCTGATCCTGTGTGGGTCTTTGCGGGGGTTAGTTTCCTACCGATACTGTGTGGGTCTTTGCGGGGGTTAGTACCTATCGATCATTTGTGGGTCCAATGACTTAGATGGATCAGTGATCATCTCTATCGTCTTCGAATAAGTATACCTGTGTGAGCTGAAACCTGTTTTCTTTCCTGTGTGGATTGTGTTGTGCTATCCTGTGTGGATTAGTTTTTTTCTTTCCTGTGTGGAATACATATACTTTCCGGTGTGGATTGGGTTGTACATGGGCTCGGAGGTTGGAGCATACTGGAATTGATGACTTAGGTATATGTATGGGCATATACCTAAGTAGTGTCGGTTTTTACTTCGTGATTGTATCTTTCCATTGTGGTTTATCCTTTGTGGATTTTGGGAGACCGTCGGGGGTCTCGGGGTCCTTACTGAGAAGCTTATACTCACCCCTACATGGGCTATGCCCGCACTACGTTGTGTTGGTTGCAGACGACAGACAGTGCTGATCGTGGTGGGGGCTTGCTGAGCAGGACGGTACCTGGAGGTGGACCACTGGGCGGGACATACTCAGAACGGACGGCGGGACCCGAGGAGAAGTGGAGCTATCTGTACCCACCCTTCAGGTGGGATTTCCAGTGGACAGCTCGGCATAGTGGATTTTACTTTTCAGTTGTTGTTTTCCCTTTCGAGTTGTACTTTACTTTCAGTTTGGGTTTGTATACTGGCCCATTTACTTTTCTGCACTTACTGTTGTACCAGTTTTTACTTAGTGTTTACTTGTTCCGCTTGCTTAATCTGAGGTGATTGTTTACTTTACAAAGTCAATTCCTTCCCTTTTTACCGGGATTTACGCCTTGGTGCTAGTCGCCAGCCCCTGGCCTGTGGAAGGCGGGCTTGGGGTAGTCACGGCACGGGCCCTGAGGATGGGCCGTGACAATATTATTATTAAAAATGGATGTTTATTTAATGTGTTTGTATACAATTATATGGTGTTATATATAGATGAAAGTTGTCATTGTACTTGACAATTCCCCCATTATCAATAAAATTCCAGTTATCTATTTTTGCATCTTTTTTATTATTAGGTTCCAATTAATTAAATTTATAATTAAAACCAAAAGGGTTTAGCTTATATATTTTGGCATTCATATTTTATTTAAACTATCAAATATCTGAGATATTTTGGTTTAATAATGGTTAAATTCTTTAAAAATTATATAATGACATTATTTTTTTTATTCTGATACATGGCGTCATCTAAACAAAGTGCTTAGTATGGTTTGTTTTTATTAATGGTACTTCATCATCCTTACATGGGAGATGATTCAAAATGTTATAATAATTTATCAACATTTAAATACCACAAAAATGAAAGCTTGTACTAATATATATAGTGTGAACCCTTAGTTAATGGTTATCTTTAGTTTTCCTATTGATACACTTTAACGGGATCTTGAGCATTGTCTGTAGGTTTTGGTTGGATTCTTTTTAGCTATTCATAAAAATAAAGGATGGGTGGTAAGGCATAGTGAATTTTGGAATTTCTCTAGCTTAAAAGTCTAGGCCTTACCATAATCTTAGTTACTATCCATTTTGTTAGATACCTTGGAAATTTGAATCCATTATATTTTTAAGCCATGTATCTAATAAATCTAAGGGTCATTCCTTGATCTTTTGAGATGAGTAGGACTCTTGGATAATGAAACAACACCCATTTTGTATGATAGTTCTTGTTTGGTGAGTAAACCTTGAGGGGTATTAATGAATGTGGATTCCCTATGAATGTTTGATATTTGTACTTATGTTATCATTATAACCTTTTAATGAGAATTACCCTATTTGTATTCATAGTGTTGATCAGGGACTTATATCATGATGGTTGGAAGGTGATGTCATCACCCCTACCCCAATAGGTTTTGACCCTTGTATGTTGATACCTTTTTAATTGTTCAGATTAATCTCTTCTAAAAGAGTGCTTTCAAGTGTGTCAAGTAATTTGAAATAAATTTCCATAAATGAAATATGGTTCTCATGTGTGAAACATTAGGGCTATTTAGTAAGGCCATGTATCTCGATTTTGAGCATGATCCATAGGATTAGGGCAGAGAAAATGATGCCCTTACTTTTTATTCAGACCCTAGTAGATCAGTTTTATTTCATTGATCAAGGGAAAAGTGTGAGATAGGTTGTACCATGTTTATGTTCTATTAAATGGTAGTGAGATTGTATTTTTTCTAATCCTGAGACTGATGTAAAGAAGGTGAACATGTTTTGAATTACAGGAATAATGATGACTTGGGTTTCTGAATAAGAAACATGTGGTTTAGGTAACAAGATCAGATTCATTGGTAAGATCTATTTGGGGTCTATCCCAGTTAAATATATTATCCATGATAGACAATTTAGTTTATATAATGATTCATTTAGCCAGGTGGTTGTTCGATAAATCATGGAACATTTAGGTTCTCGATTTGAAGATTATTTCCAAGTGAGGTCCGAGTGTGATTAAAAAATAATGTTCCATGTAGTATAGACAGTTTGATTTTTTCTATGGATGACTACAGAAGCATGAGTTGATTCTTTAATCCAATGGTATGAGATTGATCATCCAATGTGAATGAATAGTTAGATCATATAGGTTACATTCAGTAACTTCTAAAAATATAAACATTCGTGAATGGAAGAGTGAAATCTAAGGACTTATGGCTTTGTATAAATGAAAATTGTGGTCAAGGTGAACTGGAAATATAAGTTAAATTAAATAAATAACCTTGTGAGAATGGATAATTTGAAGATTACTAGGTTTCATGGGATAGTCATCCATGGTTGGGCTAGGACACTCATGGTCAGGAGATGTGGTGTGAGGTGTTGGTAAAGGAAAATATAGCCCATTTTTATGACATAATGGATCATAGGGAGCTATAATATCCTATCTATAAAATATAAATGTACTCTGAGTCAAAAGTAGATCATGTAACTCATCATGACTTTGTCACAAGTTTTATTAGAGAAAAATGGTTATAGAATGAGATTTTCATCTAAATTTCTATCACGGTTTAATAAATAATCCATTTTAGATTTTTGGAAATCGCGTTGTTTAAGTAAATTCAGATAGTGTAAAGTACACCATTGGCCTTTTTAGGATGGTGAACATTATTGTGATTTAGATTTGGTGATCACTATAGAAACCATTCTTGGAAGGCAAGAACATGTGATTGGTGAATGTATGTTAGTTCTGCAGATGAGTGGGTTGTAACCAAGCTAGTAATTTTAACCAAATTGGATGTAAAATGGGTTATGTCAATTAGTTTTATCCTTTGATTAGTATGATTACTAGAATACTTCTAATTTGGGGAGTTAAAAATCAGCCAATGGTGGGATTACCTCTTGTGATAAGGGTCACAAAACGCTGAGACGAGTCATATAATGGTCATTTTGTAACACGTAAGATGTTAACTAAATGGATTAAATATATGGATTAAATCCTTGGTAAATTCATTACATGAGTTTGATAATTTAATTAGGTGGAGTCCAGAAGTAAGAGTTAATCCCAGAGTATATTCTAATGATTAATAGATGATGGATCGGGATAATGTCAATGAAGGTGCAAGGCCATGATTTTTACTTGGATTGGAATATGGTTTAAATAGGAGGCTTTACCAAAAGTAGGTTACTGAATTCAGTTTGTATGCTTGAAATGACCTTAGTAAATCAAGGGAAAAGGCTTCAAAATCTGGTTTTTGTGATACATCGGTCATAGGAACCAAGAATTTCTAAAAAAATCTACTGAATGTTCTTTAATGTGATTCCTCTCACATATTTTCTTGTGGTTAGTGAGAAATCACATCTATCATGTCATCAGGATGAGACAAGTGCATCTTATAGGTCTATCTAGGGATTTTAAAGGAAAACCTAGTCTGGCCAGGCTATGTTGTGTTCATAGGAATTAAAAACTCTGTTAAATTCATAAACATGATAGGATTATCACTTAGAAAATAATGGCATTCTTAAAACATTATTGTATTTTCACTTGGAAAATAAAGTCATTATTAAATAGGCTATCCTGATTGTGGGTGGATCATGACTTGGAATTGTCAACAAGAAATATAGGACTTATTTTTGGGATAATAGGAGGGAATTAATTAAAATTTAATGATAACATAGTCCTCTATATATTTAAATTTTCATATGTAATAACTATATTTATGTTTTAATTTTTAATGTGATAATTGGATTAGGTTTTAGAGAATTATGCACCGCACATCAAAATTTTTTCTTGCAGGTACCTTGGGAATTTAAAACACATCATAGTAATTTCAACAGAAATTTCAATACCCACATAGGTAGGGTGATCTTTCATTGTTCCCCATGGATTCTATGAGATGCAATGTTTTATGGTGGGGTGATTTTTGCATCATTTGTTTTGGACCGTGTTGTAATTTGAAAGAGTTTTTGATTTTTTTTCTTATATGGGAATAATTATAAAATAAGGTTGATAACCTAATTTCAAGTATGGTAACACTCAAGAGTGTTATTTTTAGATTTCTTGTAATGGTTTAAGGTTTTCTTAGAAGTTAGGTTGAGTATTGGGAGCAATGGGTATTGAAATCCTATCGTATGGTAAAGTAAAGGGTGGCATATGGTAAGAACACAGTTTGGGATAACCATGCTCTCCAAACCATGTGGACTTGTAGGGGTGTTGTGTGTTTAGTTAAACCATTCAAGGAAGGTCGTATGGTTGTGTGAAAATTATACAATATATTTCAGAGTTCGAAGCATGGGTTATTCATATTTTTTCAAACTGTGAACCTTGCTGTGTGAGGGGATGTCCCTTTGGACGATAGCACTGCATGGTTGGTGCAAAATTTTTCAAACTATGTGTTCAAACCATGTTTCTCCTCAAATATATATAAATTACCATTTTTATCTACCTCCTTTAACATTTCTGTATCCTTTAATTATTACATTTAAAACACATTAACCCCCTTTGGATGGTGGGGAGCGCCTCCTTCCCTCAGGCTAAGTATTGATGAAGCTCCTCTATTTAAGATCAGACTCTATTATAGTCAGGTGTGTTAGAAGAATATCTGTAATATCTTAAATATTATTCCCTACATCCTCTATTTATATCTCCTAATTTAATTCTATTAAAATGTGATCTCAATTTCCATATTTTCCAGGAATTTCTATATTCTTCCAATTTCTCTCATTACAGGCTGAATCAATGATCGATAATGAATGAGATAGGAAAAATAATCATGAGGTAGGTTGTCAATGTGTTCAAAACATAATGTTGGGTCATTTATAATATGAATTGTATTACTATCGATAGTACACAAAATATTTATCACATCATCCTTTTCACATTGGTTATTTATAGACAACATGAAATTCAATGTATATTGATTTATCTCATCGGTTATTTTATAATAGGCATGATAAATTAAGTATCCCTCTTTATGACATAGTTTATTCTATAAACTATGTGATAAATTTCATTTTTTACATTAATTATATATAATAACTAACATTAAAAAGAAAATATCATTGCTTTATAACATCAGTTATTTTATAACTGATGTGGTAACTCAATTTATCACGCCAGTTCCTATATAAGAGACGTGATAAATCTAATAAAACTTTAATTATAATAAAGGTTATATAATAACCTATTTGATAAAAAATAGAATATCATGAATTCCCATTTTGATTCATATCAATGTTTTTCAATCAGGTGAAAGCAAACTCAGTTCTCTCTCGCGTAGAATCCCTAACCTCATTTATTCCATTCATTGGACTCCAACCTCATTTTTAAACATCATAAATCCTCATTTTTTTCAGAACATTGGCAATTATCATCTGAAAAATCTCAAGTAATCCTCACACACCTCTCTTTCAGACATTCAACTTCATGAATTACATAACTATTGGTTCATTTATTACATTTACAAAAATAATGCATTACCATATTTTTTAATCTCCACATGTTATCTCATATATTCCCTTTACTTGTATACATGAATATAATGATAATATTTCATCTCCTTTCATCTTGGTGGATTATTTCTCATAAGAGTACGTCTTAATACATACTCCCTTAACATCAAAAGAAGTATGATATATACAAAAGATATGGGTTAAAAATTTTGGGTATATAATAGATTAATATATGGCTGAATATTAGCTAGGATGGGTGTTGAATTGATATATTTTATTTGGATGAGCCTTTTTTGTGGAATTTTGATGGCCAAGTTATGGATTTCTAGTCATTGTAAATTAATTTTGGGTAAGATAAAAAACCATTGTAGGTATGAATTGAACAACAAAAAAATCATGGGTTATTATATTAGATCCTACCTATAATTAATTAGTTGAGTTAGGGAAATATTATTTAATTTATGAAAATTAGAACATATTTTTGATCCCCGTACCAATTTCATTTTCATTTCATATAGTTCCCTAACCAAATCCATTGTTGACCAAACAACTTACTCCCTTGATGAATGTGCATATCTAATATCCCAATGAGTGTGATTACTAGTTGTTAAAATTTATAGTCTGACTATATTTTATTTTCAAAATTATTTCCATTCATATCTTTTTATGATTTACTTTTTATATTTAAAATTATATTCTATTATTGTATAAAATTTATTTTTATATTGTTCAAATACACATATATTTGTTTTATATTTCAAAATTACATTCAAATTATGGAATATTTCATATAAAATTAAAATTGGATTATCTTGAAAAGATATAAATTTTTTAGATTTTTTATACATAATAATTAGTTAATGTTGGATTACAGAACATAAAATAAGTTATGGATATGAGGAAGGTGTTGTTGCTTCTTTGAAATTTACAAAACGAAATACTCAAAACAAGGAAATGTTTTCCCATGATTAAACTATTTTAACATGATGAAGTTGAAAATAAGAGGGATCAAAGATCATTTAATTTGTAATGGTTTTAATCCAAGATACAACCCTTACATGTGGAATGGTGTAACTAAGTAAAATTTTGGATCTCTTAATGATGATGCTTTGAAATATGATAAGTCTGATAAAATTCAAGAGATGATTAGTGATATCGAAGTACAGCCAATTTAGAATGAATTTAAAATTGATCGTCTATATGGAGATGCTAAAAAACCATTATATCTTGGTTGTATCAACATTTTAGTTTTATTGATGGTGTTAAAATTGATTAACTTAAAGGTGAAACATGGATGAAGTGATAATAGTATTACAAATTTGTGAAAAATATAGGATGATATTCTTCCTAAAGACAACGATATTTTAGATTCACATTATAATGATAAGAAAATAAACTTCCCAATGGGATGGGGTACAAAAAAATAAATTATTTCCCAAATGAATATCTTATATATGAGAATAAATATTAATTTCATTCAGGGATTCCTAAAGGTGGGACATCATGGTATAAGTTGATTGAAAAATCATAGGATAATTTAGATGTTTTAGAGACCCCAATCAAGACATTTTGGTATATTCCTATAAATCCTAACTTGAAACATTTATTTTCTATTTCACATAATGTAAAAAGGATAATATGGAATGCTGATGAGTAGATATGTGATGAAAAAATACTTCATCAATCTGATTTTCCATAGTAGAAGAAATTGATTGAATGTTTCCAATATTTGTAATTGAAGTTATAAATCTCATACTTGGATTGTGCACGGATGGAATGAATCAATATAGAATCCTTAGTAGCACACATAGTTCATTTCTAATTTTATTGGTAATATACATCATATAGCCAAAAGATTCAGGAGACAGGCAGAAACCTGCTCCCAAAAAATTTATTAATAAAAATAGTAATCAATACAATACAACTCAAGATCAGGAGTCCTTACAAAGACGTGTGTACAAAGCACCATTTCTATCATTGGAAACCAAATTTTCACAATAGAAGGGCAGGACAAAGGACCAACTAGAACTGACCTCCATAATAGCCCTTTTAGATAGAACATCAGCAACCTGGTTAGCTTCTCAATATGAGTGGGATATACATCATATATTATGAATTTTGAATGAAGAAAAAATACGATCTGTTGAGTTTAATGATATGTGGACCAAAATAACCCGAAAATGATATTAAAGTTTTATTGTCACTAGTAATTGATGATTTGAAACCGTTATTGGAAGAATGTATAAGGGTTGATGATATTATAAAATGGAATATTTTGAACTTCATGAAATTATTATATTAACTAGAAATGGCTTCCCAGCTTATGGAAATTTTTATGCATACCGTGTTAAGGGGAATAATTCATTCCCAATTTCTAAACAAGAGACATTATATTTCAACTGCATCATGGGAGGAATACAGTATACATGGGTGTAACATCCCATTACCTCTCTAATAGGTACACCTTACCTTTTCATGGTTTTCATCTTCATTGAGTGGGTAATGGTTGAGTTTGAATTGGGAGGATACCTATAATGGTGAAATTTGAGGTTTTTTTACACTCACCTTTAATAAAAAGTTTTTGTAGACTTATAGGGAATTAAACATCATGTAATAGTAGTATCATTGTGTAATGATTCTACATGAAAGTTAGGAAGTATTTCATGCCATGATGGGTACACATTGTGTTCTTTTATTACACACCATAATCGAATTAAAGAACTTTTTTTAACCCAGACCATCGATTTATTATGAAAAATATCTATGTGTTTTGATGACTACAAAACATAAGTATTTCATGCCATGTATTGGTATTACACGTCCTGTATTTCCCCAACTATGTTTTTAAAATAGGGAGTACAAATAGTGAATTCCCTTTTGATCCTGTTTAGTTATTTCACCCTTGACCTAAGGCTCTACCTATGCAACCTTGAAGCCTTCCAACCATCACAACTCCATTCCTTTGGCGTTTTGTGATCATTTCACTTGCGGTGTGATTCCTGGGTAGGGGTTCTCCCTAATTAGTAACGTTTCTCTATTTATCCTCTCTTGGGTTTTCAATGGATCATCTTTGAATTTATGGATCTATGACTGGTGGTTTTGGATATTACTTCTAGGTTGAGTTTCAAGGTCTTCTACACCTTATTTCTCATTGAAGCGTGTCATTGGGATTCTTGAGTTTTAGGAAGTGGTAGGTGGTTCCGCCCAAAATTTCCAAATTGATTATATTTTAATTGTTTGATTTATTTCAATTTCTAATTTAAGTTCAATTTCTCACATTTTATTTATATTAAATTGATAAAAACCTGATTCTAGTGATTTGGGAGATTTGAAATGGTTTTGGAATGGAAATTTTGGAAACCCCTAATTCCATTGAATTGGGGTACATTTATAGAAATTGGAAAATTTAAATTTCTTAATTTAAATTGTGGATTTGATGGAAATTTTTTCAATTAAATTATTGAATTTCATTTTGGAAATGAATTTTGAAAATTATGGAATTGGTTTTTAATGGATTTCAAACATGTGAAAATGTATTTAAATGACTTGATAGAAACATAGTGGGTTTATCATGTGGAAAATTTCATTTTTTTATTAAGACTTTTTTTGGTTTTAAATGGAAAGAAATTGAAATTTTTCAATTGAAAGATTGGGATTTAAGTGTATTTTATATAGTCTGAAAATAAATTTATCATCATGTAAGAGTGTATACATGCCTCATGTAGTTGGTGAGTTATTTGGATACACTCTACTCTATTACTACATTCTAAAAAAATTCCTACAGTGGGTTACATACTCGATGGAGGGGTGATGAGTCACCTTTGGCCAGTGTTAGGGGGATGTGAGTATAATCATTTTTTATGAGATCACTTAGAGATTGCGAAATCCTATAGCCAATTAATAATATCATACCTACCTGGAAGAAGGCCACATTGCTCGCTTGTTTATTTATATACAAGATATAAATGTATTCTAATGTTTTAAAACTGCATTACATTACTTTTCTATATTTATATAAACTATTTGTGTACATATCTTATTTAATCCATTGTTTTAGAAATATTCCATCTCTTGTAAATTAAAGATTGTGTTTTAAAAGTATTTTTTCATCAATTTGAAACAATTTAGCATGTTTTTAAATATGATCATGAATTTCCAAACCTATGTATTTTCAATATTGAAATATTTTCATTGGATAATCTAAATTTTTCATCTATTATGGATTATTTGGTGGTATCCTAATGGGTTTAGGCTCACTCCCTACTTTTTCCTCTAGGTGTTTGTAAACTTTCTTCTTCGAGGTTCAAGCAAAGGGAATGAATCTCTTAGAGGTGGATCCAAATGTTGTGATATAAGCTTTATGACTTATGTATTTTGGGATCTTATGGCTGTTTTCCTATTTAGTACATGGGTTTTAGTACTTTTTATTTTTATTCCTTATTGTATTATGGTACTTTTCTCCCAATAGAGCTTCCATTTTTTATATGTAATATCATTTCTCTTTTACTTCCGCTATGTTTGGTGGAAAATTAATTTCCACTTTCTTGTTGTAGGATTATAGGTGTCAACTACCATCCCATGTGGTTCAAGAATGACCTTAGGGCAATATTAGGGATGGCTCAGTTATAAGGCTTCCATGTTACCCTGGATGGTTCTTGAAAAAGTGGTGTCATAGGGAGGTTGTTGAGATTTTTTAATGAATTCAATATGCATTTTTTATGAAATTTTATTGGGACTTATGAGGTACTTGAAATTTAGTTCATGGATAGATCTCATGATAATGAAACTTATGTCTCCAGGGGTGGTCATGAAATGACTTCTTATAGATTAGTTCTAGTCCTTCCCCTATTCAGATTTATATAGAGTGGGATCCAAATTTATTTGTTCCATCTGTTGGAAATAATTGATCTTCTTTATCTATTTTAGTGTTAATATGATGCCTTGTTTTTGTATGTTGATGTTGTGTAGAAACATTCCTTTGGGAAGATGATTTAATTAGATACAAGAATAGGTGGCTGATAAACTTCACAAATAAGGTCTTGTTTTAATTCCAAATCTAGATGAGGTTATTATGTGCACTGTCCAAGATGTAGGATATTCACCATCTCTAGTTTCCACTCTGGCTCTAGCAGTGGATCCTTAGGGGGATTCTCATCCAAATTGCCCTCAATATTTCCTTCTCTAGAATCCATTAGTTTTCAAAGTCACCATGAATCCTCAAGATGTAGGGGAATGGTTGACCAAGATACGACATTTTTTAGAGTTCTTGGAAATGCCAATGTGATAAAGGTAAATTTTTCCACATTCATTGCGGAAGGAATGCACAGGAGATGGTGGAATGATTATGAAGATAGGGAAGCATGATGGCTTATATTGGAAGAACATCAAGGTTATTTTCACTAACTAGATCTATCCAGATTCAATGGTGCAATGCTATGGCTATAGAGTTTTTTAGGCTTGAGCATCCAAACAGAACCATGACTGAGAAATCAAATCACTTTACCGAGTCGGTATAGTTTGATTATGATATTATACATAATGAGAAGATGATGTATTGGTAGTTGAAGTTGGGACTTCAATAATATATCCATTATCATGTTTCCTTACTAAAGCTACCCACTTATGAAAATGTGTTGGATAGTTTGAAGATGTTGAAGATGGACTTAGCAAGCATGTCTGTACTATTGGGAGTTTTTCTTCCTTCTAGTGGAATTTTTATGTCACGACCCGCCCTCGGGGTCCGTGCCGTGACTACCCCAAGCCCACCTTCCATAGGCCAGGGGCTGGCGACTAGCACCAAGGCGTAAATCCCGGTAAAAAGGGAAGGCATTGCCTTTGTAAAGTAAACAAACACCACAGAGTAAGCAAGCGGAAAGTAAACACTAAACAAAAGCAGAGTACAACTGAAAGTGCGGAAAAGTAAATGGGCCAAAATACAAACCCAAACTGAAAGTAAAGTACAACTCCAAAGGGAAAACAGCAACTAAAAAGTAAATGCCGCTACACCGAGCTGTCCACTGGAAATCCCACCTGAAGGGTGGGTACAGATAGCTCCTCTGCTCCACAGGTCCCGCCGTCTGCTCCGTGCACGTCCCGCCCAGTGGCCCACCTCCGGGTACCGTCCCGCTCTGCAAGCCTTAGCTAAGGTCAACGCTGTACGTCGTCTGCAACCAACACAACGTAGTGCGGGCATAGCCCGTGCAGGGGTGAGTATAAGCTACTCAGTAGGGACCCCAAGACCCCTGAAGGTCTCTCAAATCCACAAAGGATAAACCACGAAGAAAGGTACAATCACGAAGTAACAACCGACACTGCTTAGGTATATGCCCATACATATACCTAAGTCATCAATTCAAATATGCTCCAACCTCCGAGCCCAAGTACAACTCAGTCCACACAGGAAAGTATACGTATTCCACACAGGAAAGCAAAACGTAATCCACACAGGATTGCACAACACAATCCACACAGGAAAGCAAAAGGATTCAGCTCACACAGGTATACATCTTCAAAGGACGATAAAGATGATCACTGATCCATCTAAGTCGTCGGACCCACGAAGGATCGATAGGTAACTAACCCCCGCAAAGACCCACACAGGACCTGTAGGCGCTGGTTCACATAGGACAGCTGAGCGCAAGGACCCACACAGGATCGGACCCACACAGGATCGGGCCCACACAGGACCTGTAGCACTGATCCATGTAGGATCGCTGAGTGCTGAAGTCTTCGTCGTCGAATCCACACAGGATCTCTGTACTGTCGTTGTCGCAGTCACAGTAGCAGTAGTAGCAGTCGCAGCCAGCACTAGGGTTCCCGCACACAGTAAGCTCATTCGGAGGGTCCGCTCCACGAGCCGAGAGGCTGATACATCAACTGTCACAAAGTCCAGAGTTGATGTATCCAAAAGTTCCGTATCGTCAACAGGAACTCAACGCAACAGACGGCGCGTCGATCGGACGCCCGGTCTAAGAGTTATTGGCATTTTCATCCCCGGGGCCCGGTTGGTTTTTAAGGCAAAACCAACCCGACCGTACTCCACCTGCGTCCAAACCTCGGGCGGAGTATGCCAAAAGATCCGTTTCACTAAGAGGAACACAACACGGCTGACGGCACGTCAATCGGAAGTCCGTAGCTCAAGATATGAGTGTTTCAGCTCCGAAGGCCCGGTTGGTTTCGTGAACGAACCAACCCGGCCGAACTCCAAGTAATCCGAAACCTTGAGTGCGATATACCGAAACGACCGCCTCGATCCAAGGATCGTGTTGCCGCAGACGGTTCTTCAATCGGAGGTTCGAGGCTCAATTTATGGCCAAAAGACCGTAAATGATTCGAAACGGGGGGGTCCGGATCCGGGCCGACCCGACCCCGCCGGCGCGGCGGCGCGGCGGCCGCGGCGGCCTGGCGCCGCACGGAGGCAGCGCAGGGGGAGTCAATCCCCCGCGGATTGAAATAACGGCGCGGCATATAGCCGCACCCCTTTTTGCAAAACCGCCCCCCCCCCCACGTGGGGGGCTTGATTGGCAGGAAACGAGGGACTTTTCCCCCCACAAGGAAACCGCCCCCTCTTAAAGAGGGGGGTTTAATGAGCTGGCCGGGGGATTAATTCCCCCGGTTTATTGGCATCCGGCCGGCCAGCTGGCCGACCGGTTTTCTCCAACGGGACCGGAAAATCTGGTCCCCTCTTCGGCTTCCGACGCCGGCGGCCCGGCCTCCGGTCTTCTCATCCCGCCGCGGCCCGGAACCGGCCGTGGTCTCCTCGTCCCGCCGCGGCCCGGAACCGGCCGCGGTGTTCGTCGTCCGGCGCGGTGTGACGGCACCGCGCCCCTTCGCCGCGCATTTGATTCCCTTCGACGGGGCGCGACGGCGTCGCGTTCTTTATGATTCTTCCATGGCGCGGCGTGACGGCGCCGCGAAATTTAATCATATTATTATCCGCGTGGTGCGACGGCACCACGCCACTTTGCTTCCACCCTCAAGATAGAACAATAAGAACGATGGAGGGGGTTCGGCCGTGTTCATGTGGTCCGGCCCCCTCACGTTAAATAATAACTCAACTTAAACATTCAAAAGCCTCATGTTAGACATGCTAGATCCACGATCAAGAATGGAATAATTAAACAATAAATCAACAACCCCTACCTTGGGTATACGTTCGAGGATTTGCCAACGTCCGCGGAAGACAACGTCGCGGAGATCGGGCGTCGCGGTCATCGTTCGTCAAATCTATTGACGAAGAGATGCATCCGATGTGATACGTCGTTGGCGAAACTTCTTATGTCGACGAAGAGAATCCGAGGAGGAAGCGGCATTCCCACTCGTTGACACGGAAGACGAAGAAGAGCGGAGCGGCGTTCTTCGTCGGGACTTGAGCGTTCTTCGTGTTCTTCGTCGGAGTTGAAGAAGAAGAAGAAAAATCTCTCAACCTCTCAAGAAGACAAACTATTAACCAAAATAAAATAAGACACTATCTTACTTTATTTACACATCAACACACTAGAATTTCAAAAGTTTGAAATTCAAAAGGATTAACTCCAAAATTAAATAACTCATGACATTTAATGAGGGGTTAAGGGAGTTGGGAGAAGATGAAAGGTTTAGGGGTTCGTGTGGGCCCCACCACACTTAATCCTCCCAAGGGAGGTTATGTGGATGTGGGTCCCACTTCCAACCCCCTTTGGTAGGATTTATCAAGTTAAAATAAAATTTGTTCTTCACAAATTTTATTTAACTCAAACTAAAAACCCAAAAACTAACTTTCAACCCGCAACAAACGCAACTTCCGAAAATGTCTCTTTAAGCGAATATCGGCGCTGCGAGTTCATCGGTGCCCTCGGATTTCTATTCCGAGCACCGGATCAAAAGTTAGGAATTCTCGCTCGTTCGTTCACTGAACGTACCCGAGCCAAACTTCGGAAATTGATTTCGGGCACTCCGGGCCTCAGAATCAGGTGCCGTCTGAAACCGCGCTCTTGAAAAATTCTAAAGAAAATTAAGAAAAAATTTCCCATGAATTTTACGGGTCTTTACATTACTCCCACCTCAGGGCTTTACGTCCCCGTAAAGATACATCAAAAACTAGGGAAACAAATGAGCGTACTGAGCACGCATCTGAGCCTCCCGCTCCCATGTGCTCTCCTGGAGATTCCCGTGCTGCCATCTGATGCGCACAAGAGGAATCGATCGCCCACGTAGGACCCGCTCCTGTCGATCCTCTATCTCTACTGGAACCTCCGTGAAAGTCGCCCCATCGTCAACGTCAAGCTCCCCATGGTCAATGATGTGCGTCGGGTCGTGCACGTATCTCCTCAGCTGAGATACGTGGAAGACGTCGTGCACCCGGTGCAACTGAGGTGGTAGAGCCAGGCGATAAGCCACCTCACCAATCCTGCTGAGAATCTGGAAGGATCCGATGAAGCGCAGAGATAACTTGCCGCCTCGGCCAAATCTCCTAATACCACGTCGAGGTCAGACCCGCGAGAAGACGTGGTCACCATCCTCGAACTCCAGTGGCCTCCGCCTCCTGTCAGCATATGACTTCTGCCGGCTCTGAGCTGTCTTCATCCGCTCCTGGATGACCTGGACCTTCTCTGTCGTGGCCTGGACCATCTCCGGTCCCACCAGTGCTGACTCTCCAGGGTCTGTCCAGCACAAAGGAGATCTACAAGGTCGGTCGTACAACGCCTCGTACGGTGCCATCCCGATAGTGGAGTGGTAGCTGTTGTTGTACGCAAACTCCACCAAGGGTAGGTGGTCCTCCCAGCAACGACCAAAGTCGAGGACACATGCGCGGAGCATGTCCTCGAGAGTCTGAATGGTCCTCTCCGTCTGACCATCCGTCTGAGGGTGAAAGGCTGTGCTCAGACGTAGCTGTGTCCCGAACGCCTCCTGTAACCCCTTCCAAAGCCGGGAAGTAAAGCGGGCATCTCGATCGGAGACGATAGATGATGGTACGCTGTGGAGCCGCACAATCTCCTGAACGTAGAGACGTCCCAAGCTCTCTACTGAGCCCTGCTCTCTGATGGGTAAGAAGTGTGCCGACTTGGTGAGTCGGTCAACAATCACCCAGATGGAGTCGTCACCTCTGGAAGTGCGTGGAAGTCCAGCCACGAAGTCCATAGATATGCCGTCCCACTTCCACTCCGGAACCCCCAAGGGCTGTACCAAGCCCGCTGGTACCTGATGCTCAGCCTTCACCTGCTGGCAGGTGAGGCATCAAGAAACGAACTCTGCTACTGTCTTCTTCATGCCCGGCCACAAGTGCTATCGTCTGAGGTCCTGGTACATCTTCGCCACTCCAGGATGTACCGCCAAAGGAGAAGTGTGAAACTCCCTCAGCACTTCCTCTCGCAAAGTGACTGGTACCATGGTACGTCCTCTGAAAAGGATGCCGTGCTCTGCTCCAAGGGAGAAACCATCAGGTGCCTGTCCCGAGGATATCTGTGCACGCCGTGTCTCACAGTCAGCGTCCCCACGCTGTGCCTCCCTGACTCGCTGCAGTAGTGGAGTGGTGACTGTGAGAGACTGGAGGAAGGCTGCTCCATCTCTATCCATGAAGGATATCTGCAAAGAGGCTAGCTGCTTCGTCGCCTCCTCAAGTATTTGAATGCCCGTCCTCCTGCTAAGGGCATCGGCTACTACGTTCCCCTTCCCAGGAGTATAGACTATCTCAAAGTCATAGTCCTGGAGAAACTCGATCCATCACCGCTGTCTCAGGTTCAGGTCCTTCTGCGAAAAGATATACCTGAGACTCTGATGATCGGAAAAGACTGTAAAGCGCTCGCCCATTAGATAGTGTCGCCATGTCTTAAGAGCGAAGACCACTGCTGCTAGCTCCAGGTCATGGGTAGTGTAGTTATGCTCATGCGGCCTCAACTGACGTGATCCATAGGCGATCACGGCCCGCTCCTGCATCAGAACACATTCGAGTCCGGTCCCTGATGCATCGCAATAGACTACGTACCCCACTCCCTCCTCAGGCAACCTCAAGATAGGTGCGCTAGTCAATCTCTGTCTCAGCTCCTGGAAGCTCTGCTGACAACTGTCTGACCACACGAAGGGTTTCCCCTTCTTTGTCAAAGCTGTGAGTGATGCCGCAACTCTAGAGAAGTCTGGCACGAATCTCCGATAGTATCCAGCTAGTCCCAAGAATCTCCGAACCTCAGTCACGCTCCTGGGTGGCTCCCATGCTAACACAGCCTCAATATTCGCGGGATCCACTGCAACTCCCGCCTCAGAGATAACGTGTCCCAAGAAGTGGACCTCACGTATCCAGAACTGGCACTTCGAGAGCTTACCATAAAGCTGGTGCTCTCGGAGTGTGTCTAGTACAACTCGCAAGTGATAGGCGTGCTCCTCCTCTGTCGCAGAGTAAATCAGAATGTCGTCGATGAAGACCACGACAAACCGATCAAGGTATGGCTGAAATATCCTATTCATGAGAGCCATGAACACTGCTGGAGCATTGGTTACACCGAAAGGCATAACCAAGAACTCATAGTGGCCATACCGACATCTGAAGGCTGTCTTCTGCACATCCTCGTCTCTGACTCTGAGCTGATGGTAGCCTGACCTGAGGTCTATCTTCGAGAACCACCGTGCTCCCTTGAGCTGATCAAAGAGGTCATCAATCCTCGGTAGCAGATACTTGTTCCTCGCTGTCACCTGGTTCAGGCGACGATAGTCAACACAAAGACGCAAGCTCCCGTCCGCCTTCTTGGCGAACAATATCGGGGAAGCCCAGGGTGAAACACTGGGTCGGATGAACCCCTTTCCCTGCAAGTCCTCCAACTATACCCGTAGCTCTCGAAGTTCGGCGGGGGCCATCCGATATGCTGGAGTGGATATCGGGGTTGTCCTGGGGTACAAGTCAATATAAAAGTCTACCTCTCTGCGAGGAGGTAGCCCTCGAACATCGTCTGGAAAAACGTCCGCAAACTGATCCACCACTGAAGGAAAACCAGGACTCCGCACGTCAACTACTCCAAGGATAAAGCTAGCCAACTGATGATTAATGGGATGTTCTCTCCTCTGCGGAAGTCCATCCTGTGCTGCTAAGGCTCCCTTCTCGCCGGTGAAGGTGAACCTGCTCCCGTTGGTGCGTACACATCGCACCTTGCGCCTAAAACAGTCAATCTATGCATGGACCGTAGATAGCCAATCCATGCCCAAGATGACGTCGTAAGGCCTCGACGCTACTACAAGAAGATCCCAGTCGAAGCTCTCGCCTCCTAGAGTAAGCTCACACTGCCGGCACCAGTGCGTAATCGTCGAGTCTGCTCCCGTAGGAGTCTCTAGCCGTAAGGATCGAGCCAACGGATCTGTCGGAATCTCCGAGCTCCGAACAAGGGCAGAGGCTATGAAAGAGTGACTCGCTCCTGTGTTTATAATAACTGCAGCAAGGGTGGAGTAGACACAGATAGTACCTCGAATCATCTCGGGTGCGCCGTGGTCGTAGGCCTCTGCTGCCTGGAGTTGTGCCTGTCGCTGCCCGCCAGCTCCCTGTGGTCGGGGTGGACCTCCTGGTAGTGGTGGTGGTAGAGCCTCAAAGCGTCGGCCACCACCGGCTGCTCGTCCAGCTCCTCTGCCTCGTCCGCCTCCTCCCTGCGGACCGCCACGGTCGACCCTCTGCCTCTGCCTCGGTGGTCCATCAACTATCTGCTCATCCTCGGCACGGCGGGTCGGGCAGTCACGAGCCATGTGGCCCTGCCCGCCGCACGAGTAGCACTGTCTGCCTCTCGTAAGACTGGCTCCGCGCTGTGTTCCCCGCACTGCAAAGCCAGTGCCCTGAGATCGTCTGCCCGAAGGTCTGGTCTGTCTGGACCCCTGAGTCCTCCGTCGACTGCCTGTTGCAGATGACTCTGCCACGTGCCGCCCTGCGGTGGGTCTCTGTGCTGGTGTAGACTCAGCAAGGAAGCTCTCGATCAGAAGGGCCCGCTCCAGTACTCCTGTCTGAGTCGGTATACTGAGGGAAATCAGCGATGCCCTGATCTCGTGTCTCAAACCCTGCTCGAAGGTCCGGGCCCGGAAGAATGGGTCCCGTACCATGTCGGTCGAGTAGCGCGAGAGATCGGTAAATCTCGCCGTGTACTGTGCGACCGTCATGCTGCCCTGCCGCAGCTGAAGAAGCTCCTGGATACGCACCGCACGAAGGGTGGCTGGGACGAACTCCGAGCGGAAGAGGCTCTCAAAGTCCGTCCAAAGTAGGGATGCCTCATCGTGCACCTGGAGCATCAAGCTCCACCATCGTCCCGCTGCTGCGTGTAGTAGGCTCGCAGCGAGGATCACCATGAGGTCTGCTGGTGTCCTCACTGGCCTAAACACTCGAACCACTGCCTCCAGCCAGTCCTCTGCTGCCTGGGGATCCGTCTCCCCACGAAACCTGGGCGGTCGCTGGCGCTGAAACTCATGCAGTGCGCTGAGGCGACGTGCATCGTCAGCGGCTACTGCTGGAAGCATCGGGGGCTCGGCGGGTAAAGCTACCGCCGGTGCCACTGCTGACAAAGGGCCCTGCACCGAGGCCTCGTCGCTCGGTGGACTGTCGTCACGCTCGACTCTCGGAACCCTAGATGGCTGCCGTCGTGGGGCCATCCTGAAAAGGAAACAGGTGCGCCACGGTCAGAACAGTATACCTGGTGAGCTGATATAAGTAGTCACAAAGAAAACTTTGAAACACACACGCAAACAATGTTTTTGTGCATTAAGTCGGAAATCAGAAGTCAGGGTCCTGCTGTACGGATACGTCGGCCGCCGCACCAACACTGGACTCCCTAGACTGATAACCACACTCAATACGCTAAACATTATTGCTTCACATAGAAAGATCAGAGTTCGCGGTAGAACAGAACTCCTCTGATACCAATTTGTCACGACCCGCCCTCGGGGTCCGTTCCGTGACTACCCCAAGCCCGCCTTCCATAGGCCAGGGGCTGGCGACTAGCACCAAGGCGTAAATCCCGGTAAAAAGGGAAGGCATTGCCTTTGTAAAGTAAACAAACACCACAGAGTAAGCATGTAGAAAGTAAACACTAAACAAAAGCAGAGTACAACTGAAAGTGCGGAAAAGTAAATGGGCCAGAATACAAACCCAAACTGAAAGTAAAGTACAACTCGAAAGGGAAAACATCAACTAAAAAGTAAATGCCGCTACACCGAGCTATCCACTGGAAATCCCACCTAAAGGGTGGGTACAGATAGCTCCTCTGCTCCACAGGTCCCGCCGTCTGCTCCGTGCACGTCCCGCCCAGTGGTCCACCTCTGGGTACCATCCCGCTCTGCAAGCCTCAGCTAAGGTCAACGCTGTCCGTCGTCTGCAACCAACACAATGTAGTGCGGGCATAGCCCGTGCAGGGGTGAGTATAAGCTACTCAGTAGGGACCCCGAGACCCCTGAAGGTCTCTCAAATCCACAAAGGATAAACCACGAAGAAAGGTACAATCACGAAGTAACAACCGACACTGCTTAGGTATATGCCCATTCATATACCTAAGTCATCAATTCAAATACGCTCCAACCTCCGAGCCCAAGTACAACTCAGTCCACACAGGAAAGTATACGTATTCCACACAGGAAAGCAAAACGTAATCCACACAGGATTGCACAACACAATCCACACAGGAAAGCAAAAGGATTCAGCTCACACAGGTATACATCTTCAAAGGATGATAAAGATGATCACTGATCCATCTAAGTCATCGGACCCACGAAGGATCGATAGGTAACTAACCCCCGCAAAGACCCACACAGGATCGGGCCCACACAGGACCTGTAGGCGCTGGTTCACACAGGACCGCTGAGCGCAAGGACCCACACAGGATCGGACCCACACAGGACCTGTAGAACTGATCCACGTAGGATCACTGAGTGCTGAAGTCGTCGTCGTCGAATCCACACAGGATCTCTGTACTGTCGTCGTCGCAGTCACAGTAGCAGTAGTAGCAGTCGCAGCCAGCACTAGGGTTCCCGCACACAGCAAGCTCGTTCAGAGGGTCCGCTCCACGAGCCGAGAGGCTGATACATCAACTGTCACAAAGTCCAGAGTTGATGTATCCAAAAGTTCCGTATCGTCAACAGGAACTCAACGCAATAGACGGCGCGTCGATCGGACGCCCGGTCTGAGAGTTATTGGCATTTTCGTCCCTGGGGCCCGGTTTGTTTTTAAGGCAAAACCAACCCGACCGTACTCTATCTGTGTCCAAACCTCGGGTGGAGTATGCCAAAAGATCCGTCTCACTAAGAGGAACACAACACGGCTGACGGCACGTCAATCGGACGTCCGTAGCTCAAAATATGAGTGTTTCCGCTCCGAAGGCCCGGTTGGTTTCGTGAACGAACCAACCCGGCCGAACTCAAAGTAATCCGAAACCTTGAGTGAGATATACCGAAACGACCGTCTGGATCCAAGGATCGCGTTGCCGCAGACGGTTCGTCAATCGGAGGTCCGAGGCTCAAGTTATGGCCAAAAGATCGTAAATGATTCGAAACGGGGGGGTCCGGGTCCGGGCCGACCCGGCCCGACCACCCCTGGGTCGGCCCGAACCGGGTCGACCCGAGCCGAGTCCGACCCGGCCCGGCCGGCCGGCCGGCCGGCGGCGCGGCGGCGCAGCGGCCGCGGCGGCCTGGCGCCGCACGGAGGCAGCGCGGGGGGAGTCAATCCCCCGCGGATTGAAATAACGGCGCGACATATAGCCGCGACCCTTTTTGCAAACCCCCCCCCCCCCCCACGTGGGGGGCTTGATTCGCAGGAAACGGGGGCTTTGCCCTCCACAAGGAAACCGCCCCCTCTTAAAGAGGGGGGTTTAATGAGCTGGCCGGGGGATTAATTCCCCCGGTTTATTAGCATCTGGCCGGCCAGCTGGCCGGCCGGTTATCTCCAACGGGACCGGAAAATCCGGTCCCCTCTTCGGCTTCCAACGCCGGCGGCCCGGCCGCCGGTCTTCTCATCCCTCCACTGCCCGGAACCGGCCGCGGTCTCCTCGTCCCGCCGCGGCCCGGAACCGGCCACGGTGTTCGTCGTCCGGCGCGGTGTGACGGCACCGCACCCCTTCGCCGCGCATTTGATTCCCTTCGACGCAGCGCGACTGCGTCGCGTTCTTTATGATTCTTCCATGGCGCGGCACGACGGCGCCGCGAAATTTAATCATATTATTATCTGCGTGGTGCGACGGCACCACGCCACTTTTCTTCCACCCTCAAGATAGAACAATAAGAACGATGGAGGGGGTTCGGCCGTGTTCATGCGGTCCGGCCCCCTCACGTTAAATAATAACTCAACATAAACATTCAAAAGACTCATGTTAGACATGCTAGATCCACGATCAAGAATGGAATAATTAAACAATAAATCAACAACCCCTACCTTGGGTATACGTTCGAGGATTTACCAACGTCCGCGGAAGACAACGTCGCGGAGATCGGGCGTCGCGGTCGTCGTTCGTCAAATCTGTTGACGAAGAGATGCGTCCGATGTGATACGTCGTTGGCGAAACTTCTTATGTCGACGAAGAGAATCCGAGGAGGAAGCGGCATTCCCACTCGTTGACACGGAAGACGAAGAAGAGCGGAGCAGCGTTCTTCGTCGGGACTTGAGCGTTCTTCGTGTTCTTCGTCGGAGTTGAAGAAGAAGAAGAAAAAGCTCTCAACCTCTCAAGAAGACAAACTATTAACCAAAATAAAATAATACACTATCTTATTTTATTTACACATCAACACACTAGAATTTCAAAAGTTTGAAATTCAAAAGGATTAACTCCAAAATTAAATAACTCATGACATTTAATGAGGGGTTAAGGGAGTTGGGAGAAGATGAAAGGTTTAGGGGTTCGTGTGGGCCCCACCACACTAATCCTCCCAAGGGAGGTTAAGTGGATGTGGGTCCCACTTCCAACCCACTTTGGTAGGATTTATCAAGTTAAAATAAAATTTGTTCTTCACAAATTTTATTTAACTCAAACTAAAAACCCAAAAACTAACTTTCAACCCGCAACAAACGCAACTTCCGAAAAGGTCTCTTTAAGCGAATATCGGTGCTGCGAGTTCATCGGTGCCCTCAGATTTCTATTCCGAGCACCGGATCAAAAGTTAGGAATTCCCGCTCGTTCGTTCACTGAACGTACCCGAGCCAAACTTCGGAAATTGATTCCGGGCACTCCGGGCCTCGGAATCAGGTGCCATCTGAAACCGCGCTCTTGTAAAATTCTAAAGAAAATTAAGAAAAAATTTCCCTTGAATTTTACGGGTCTTTACATTTTAGTTCCATTAAGTGAAAACAAAAGAAGGATGACTCTCATAGTAATTCTCAATGAAAGAGTCAATAAAAACCTCCTAAACCACCAAGAATAAGTTAATTGAATTCCTTTAAGAATGTCATACTAGGATATTTTAAGAGGGTTTTAACAATTACACCCAATAACTGTATCTCATGTGGATGTTTAGGGAACTTATAGAGATTATATCATTATTTCTCTACTATGAATAGTGGAACATGATCATAATATCCCCTAGAACTGTGGGGAAACTGGATGCTCCGCCTAAAAAAGGGTTATGATGACAGGAATCTAGAACGAAGATTCTTCATGAAATGTTAGAATCTATAGATGAAGTAGACATGGTTCCAGTGAACGTGGGAGGTACTATTACCATAGCATCATTATTAGTGACTTCACTATTCGATACTGGTGAATATCATTCATTTATTTCAACCCATATTATTAATATTCTTAATCTTATTATAGATAAATTATCTAGGCCAATGGATATTCCTGCACCCCTTGGTATGGAGAGAGAGTAGGGTCTTCGTAGCCTCACTTGTGTATTCTCTCTTTCAAATTTCAATCATTCTTAGAGTTTTCTGGTTCTCAACATGAAATCACTTGATACCTTATTCGAGATGGATTAGATCAATGAAAATAAATCCTATATTTATTTTTATCTTCAATAGGTCTACTTTACTACTCCTAGGGATATATCTCCTATCCTTTAAGGCGATTGGGACTCGATGTCGAGAAGAGCCAAACCTTCTTATCCAGAGATGGGGAAAGTGATATTAGTTATTTCTTTTGATCTGGTGTAGAAATCTTTGAGCAATGATCTCACTATAGTTATTTTTTATTTTCCCAATGTATTTGCATCAGATTTATCTGGTCTTCCACTATTATGTGGAGTTGAGTTTTCTATTGACTTAATTCCTTGTAATAAACTAATTTCAATTCCCTCCTACCGCATGTCACCAGCTGAACTAAAAGAGATGACATACTAGTAAGATGATCATCTTGGGAGACACTTTATACTCACAAGTGTGTCACCTTGGGTGGTGTCAGTTCTTTTCTCTAAGAAGGCTAAAAGGTCTCTTTGCCTATGTGTTGATTATTGGAAACTCAATACAGTCAGAATAAATAACAAGTATCTATTTCCATGGATTGATGATTTGTTTGATTTTATGAATGGTGTGAAGTGGTTTCCAAATATTGTTCTTCAGTCCGCTTACCATTAACTAATGATAAAAGAAACTAACATTTAGAAAACTTCCTTTTAGAATAGGTGTGGGCAATATGAGTACCCTGTTATTCCCTTTGGTCAGACAAATTCTCCTATAGTTTTCATGGATTTGATAAACAAGATATCCCATGAGTATCTGGATACTTTTTTATTGGTCTTTGTGGATGACATCCTGGTTTACACTAAATACAAGTAGGAACATGTGCATAATCTAAGACAATTATGAGTCTTTTGAAAAGTAATTGACTCTATCCCATGCTTTCAAAGTGTGATCTTTGGATTCGAGAGTTGATATTATTGGGAAACATGGTGTCTTAACAGGTTATATCATTTATTGATGCTGTATTCTCTGATGATTGGTCTGAATCGGAAGGGGGTGTTGTTTATATGGATTATAATTGTCCGAATTATTTTTTTGAGCTAAAACATATTCTGACTATTACACCAGTGTTGACTCTTCCAGAAGCCGAGTAGGGCTATGTGGTCTTTTGTGATGCATTAGGTTCAGGCTTGGGATGTGTTCTTATACAGGGTGATCACATAGTTTCATATAGATCATGTCATCTTAGGCCACACGAGAATAATTATAGTACCCATGATCATGAACTTTATGCTGTGACACATGCACTTATGTTTTGGGGGAATTTCCTTTATAGAAAAAGGATTATCGTTTTTTAAGACAACAAAATCATGAGTTATATCTATTCTAAAAAAGATTTAATCCTTCACCAGTGGTGTTGGATGGAGTAACTGTAGTCTTTTGACTATGACATCACTAATAATCTTGGGAAAGGGAATGTAATTACCGATGAATTATGAAGGAAACTTCCCACCAATGCAGTGAAAGAATCTTCAGAAGAGTTGAATTTGATGGAACTCTTTGCATTGTTTCATATCAGAGTTCGGGGGTAACGAGATTAGATTTCTTTAGCCATAATTTAGTATTCATATTCTATTCATGAGATGATTCATCAAGATCAACTTCTTAAAGATTAATTATATAGAATTATGGACTCTTTTTTTGTGGGGAGACAATTTCCTAGTGTTCATTCTCCAAAGCGTGTGTTATATGCTATCATAATCACTTCATTATGCCTTTAGTTGAAAGGGTGGTTGTGATGGAAGATTTTCATAATTATTGAAGGGGATTTAACCTAGGAATAATGAAACATTCTATGATATGTGGTAGTAGTTTTGGTGGATAGGGACGAGGTAAGACATTGTTGAGTTTGTTTTTAATTTCTATACATGCCAACAGGTCAAGCCTAAACACTAGAAAACCATCGGTTTTGTTTTAACCACTTCCAGTGTAAACATGAAAGTTGGGTGATATCTTTATAGATTTTTTTGTTGGTTTTCCATGTACCTATAGAAACAATAATTTGATATGGGTTGTGATTGACAAGATGACAAAGTCATCTCACTTTATATCAATTCGAGATGCCTCTCTGGTTTAGGTGTTGGGAGGACTCTATGTGAAAGAGGTTTTTTGTTTTCATAGAGTTCCATATATTATAGTTTCTTATAGTGAACCTTAGTTAACATCCCTCTTTTAGAGTTTCCTTTAAGGGAAACTGGGATATCATGTTCATTTGAGCATGGCCTACCATCTGTAGTTGGATTAAAATATAGACAGATCAATAAAGATTCTTTAGGATATGCTTCACACCTATGATCCCGACTTCAGCGGGGCTTGGGATGATCACTTGGGGCTGGTTGATTTCTCTTATGACAACAGTTACTATTCTATAATTAGGATGTATAATTTTTAGGCCTTGTGTGTTAAGCCTTATAAATATATGTTTTGCTGGTCATAGGTTGGTGAAGGTTCATTCGTTGGACCAAGATTGGTGCAGTAGATGAAAACTATGATTCAACTGATTTGTTAGATAATGTTGGAATTAAAAAAATGATAAGAGACTTATGATTATTTACATTATTTCTCTTTGGATTTTTCATTTGGTGATTATGTTTTCTTAAAAATTTCACCCTGGTTGGGTCATCGACGGCTTGGGAGCTAAGGGAAGATTGATCTTTTTATTTTTTTACATTTTTTGGTGGTTTATCTAGTAAGGAAATTTTCTTAATGTATATCAATTACACCACAACTGATGTAAATAAATAATGTATTACATGTATAGAAACTGAGAATGTATCTCTCTGATCCGTCACACATTTTGAGTTGTAGTAATCTTGATATTGAACATGGTTTACCTATGACTAAACTACCGGTTAGGGAAGTTGATTCTAATGCCAAGGTACTTCATGGGAGAAGAATACCATTGGTTCGTGTGATATGAAATAATGGTTTGGATAATCATGAGATGTTGGAACTCAAGGAACTTATGAGAGATTAGTGGCCTCATCATTTTTCCATGGATGTTTCATCATAGGATTTCTGGGGGAAAAAAGTTTATATGGTGGGGAGGTTGTAACATCATGTTACCGCTCAAATAGCTAAATCTTACCTTATCATGGTTTTTATTTTCATTTAGTGGGAATGTATTGAGTTTGATTTGGGAGGATAACTATAATGGTGAGGTAATTTTTTGGTTGGACTCTCACCTTTAACCATGATTTTCTAATGACTCTTGTAGAATTACACATCATGACACATTATTACACATCATGTAATGATTCTGCATGCAAGTCGTGAACTATTTCATGGCATGAGGGTTACATGTCATGAGTTTTCTGTACATTCCATGATGGAATTAATGATCATTTTTTAACTTAGAGTGTTGTTTTTTAATGTAAAATGGTTCATATTTAGATGTTTATGAAAGATAAGTATTTCACGATGTGTATTTGTATTACATGTCATGTAATACCACAACTGCATTTATATAACAAGAATTACGGCTGGTTAATTCCTTAATGATCCTATCTAGTTATTTCACCCTTGACCAAAGTCTCTCCCTATGTGACCTTGAATACTTCCAACCTTCTCAGATCCATTCCTTTGGTGTTCAGTTGTCATTTTTGTTGTGGATTGATTCCCAAGTAAGTGTTCTATTCTGTTCTTTATGTTTCTCTCTTTATCCTCTCTTTGGTTTTCAAGGGACCATATTTTAATTGATGGATCCATGACCAGTGAAATTGGATCATACTTCTATGGTGAGTTTCGATGTCTTATAAACCTTCATTCTCATTGATGGGTGTTGTTTCTTGTCTTGTGTTTCTGGAGGAGGTAGGTAGTTCTATCCTAAATTTCCAAATTGATTCTTCTTGTATTGATTTATTTATTTAAACTATTGATTTATATTAAATTTATCAAATTTTATTTAAAATAAATTGACAAAAACCCGATTCCATTGAATCTAGATATTTTAAATGGTTTTGGAATGGGAATTTGGGAAACCACCAATTCCAATTAATTGGGGTGTGTTTATTGAAATTGCATATTTTAAATTGTTAAATTTAAATTATAAATTTGATCAAAAAAATTTCTTTAAATTTTTTTTATTTTATTGTGTAAATGAATTATAAAAAATATGGAACTAGTTTTGAATGGATTTCATAATTTTTAAATGGATTAAAATGATTTTGATAGAAACCCAATGGTTTTATCTTTTGAAATGGGAATTTATTTTTTTTATAAAAACCCATTTTTGTTTTAAATGGAAAGAAATTGGAATTTTTTAAATGTAAGAAGGGGATTTATTTGTATTTTAAGCAATCATAAAATAAATTTCCCATCATGTAAGAGAGAATTCAAGCCATTGGTAGTTGTTGAGTTATTTTGATAGACTCTACTCAATTACAACTTTCTAAAACATACATGTAATAGGTAATTTCCACGATGAGAGGGTGACATGTCGGCTCTAGCTACAGTAAAGGGGGATGCGAGTATACTCATTTTTATGAGATTTATTAGAGAGTGTGGAATGTTATATCTAGATAATAATATCTTACCTACTTTTCATATGACCACATTTCTCCCTTTTTTATTTATATACGAGATAAAAATGTATGCCAATGTTGTAAAACTACATAACATGCCTTTTCTAGATTTACATAAACTATTTATTTAACTTTTTTATTTAAGGAAATGATTTAGAAATATTACATGTCTTTTAAATTAAATCATGTTCTTTAAAATAAATTTTCCATCATTTTGAAACTATATAGAAAGTTTTGTTTAAATACATTATTGAATTTAAAAAACAAGTATATTTTAAAAAATGAATTATTTGATTTGGATAATCTATATTTGGAATATATTATGTAATATTTGGTGGTGTCCTAAGAGGCTTAGGCTCACACCCTAATTATTCATTTGGGTGTTTATAGACTTTATTCTTCTAAGTACAACCAATAGGAAGGGATCTCTTGGAGGTGGATTCAACTGTTGATCTTTGGACTTGGTGTGTTTTTTCCAAAGGGAACTTGGGGATATTTTCGTATTTAATACTTTGGTTGTAGTACTTTGGGATTATTATACCTTGTTGTACTCTGGTACTTTACACCTATTGAAGATTCCTTTTGTTATGAATACAGTCTTATCTCTTTTAAATATTCAATATTTTCTAGAATATTAGTTCCCACTTTCATGTGGTAATATTAAAGGTTCTAGTCACCATAATGCGGGGATCTGGAACACCCTTTGGGCCATGTTTGGTCCGGCTCAGTTATCGGGTTATTAGGATACCCATATTGGTTCATGATAAACGGTCATTGAAATTGTTTTCCAATGGATCTCCCTTATATAAGATGAAAAAATGATTTCATTGGCTCTAATGAATTTTATATTTATTACAAAGCTTTATCCAATGATCAATATTTTGAGAGGGTGAAAAACATTGATGTGGCATTCAGAAAGGAACATAAATCTATCAATGATAGAAATATTTGTATGAAATGGTTAATATTTTTTGGGCTACCATATTGGAGATATCAGAAGATGAAAAATAAAATTGATATAATTAACATGGAGAAGAATATCAATGAATGTTTGATTAGAATATTGTTAGATATTATATGTAAAAATAATGATGGGTTGAATGAATGAATGAATTTAATCTTAATGAGAATGTGTTTGTATTTTTCTCCCACCCCAATGGAAGGTGAATATTCTTACCCTTGGATTTTTATAGCTTATCCAAGAGGGACAAAAATTAGGTTTTGTCAATGTATTCATTATATAAATGTTCCACTTGGTCATTATTAAAATGTAATCTTTTTTCATTAAAGGATTTGAAGTTGATAGGTATGGAATCTCAAGAATGTCACATCCTAATGCCACATATCATACTAGTTGTATTCCATTGAATATTTCCCACCCATGTCAGAATGAATATCATGAAGTTGTGTTATTATTTAATTCAATTTTTAATAATGTTATTAATTTTAATTAATTAAACACATTGAATGAAAAATTAGTTTATATACCATTTCAAAAGGAAACTTTTTTTCTATATCTTTTCTTGAAATTGTGGTTCATTTAATGGTTCATTTTTGTGCGACGTAACGCTCTATGGACCTGTATATCTATATTGGATGTATTCTTTAGAAATTTATATGAAAATATTGATGGAGATTGTTATGAATACATATTGACCTGAAGCATCAATTGTTGAGATATATATTAATGAAGAGGTTGTAGCATTTTTGTATGATCTATTTGTATGCAGTAGAACACATTGGTTTGTCCATATCTCTCCATGAATGAATTAATTATGGGGAAAGGGGATTCATGCTATGAATGTCAACTCATTGATAGGTTAAATGATAAAGAAGGTACATTTATACATATTAAATAACATTGATGATGCTCAACCATATATAACATTTCATATTAATTTTTTAATAAATGTTATCCGCTGGAGATTGATATTTGGATTTTGAATGAGAGTAACAAAACATTTTCCATGTTTTAAAGAGACCATTATTGGTAATCAAAACACATCATAATCATTAAGATGGCTAGTTAGAGTTCTAAATTTAAATTTGATGACAAGGTATGGGTATAAAATTAATGTCTATACTTTTCATATGAAATATCAGGACAATAGAATAATGGTTTAGAATAGTAGTGTGTTGGTGTTCACAAAATAAATGCATTTTCAGAGTGAAAAGAAAAAAACCAATCATCGCATCAACTTCATATTACAGAGTCTATTAAGAAATATATGAGTTTGATTACATTATATTTCAATTTACAGTGTTTAAGTGTAAATGTTTTATCGGTAAAAAGAGTGTCCGATTGAATGAATTTGGAATGAGACAAGTTAATCTCAAAAATTGGAAAACACAAACGATCCTTTTATCATGGAAACACATCTGAAGAAACTATATGTTCTTGATCAATCTAATATGCAGTTGTCTATTATTTTATGAGGAAAAAATTAGTATGTATGTTATGATAAACTTGATGAAGGCAATGATTTATGTGAGATCCCTACTTTATAGAATGATTAACAAATAATATTTATGAGCATTATGTAGACATGGTTTTTTTAATACGTAAGGATCTTGATGAATTAATTTTGGAAAAAATCATTTAGTGAATTCCTAATATTACAGGTAACATTTATTTAATTAAGGTGTAATTTTCTAAATTTCATAAGTTAGATATTTTAATTTGATTTTCTTTATTAAAATATGTAATATAACTAATCAGTTAAAAAAAATCATATTATTTTTGTTTTTAATTTTTTTCATGTTTAACCATACGTAACATATCAGTTAATTAATTTTTTTGAATACCATTTTTTTCAAATTTACTATTTTAAATAAAAACATAAAATATTGTGTATTATGAAAAAATTATTTTTAATTTAAAATTTATTTATCAGTTTGGTGAAATTTTACTATATCATTTCATCTCTTATTAATATTATGTAGTTTTCATTAATTTATGTAATTTCATCTCTCATTGTATTTTTTTATAATTTTAGTTAACAAAAAAAATATGAAAAAAAGTGTTAAGTTATATTTTAGTTTAATTTTTGTTTGATAGTTGTTAATTTTTTATTTACATTTTCATATAATTATTGGATTTGTATATTTTTTTACTAATTGATGTTGCTTTGATTTGTAGGATAATTACATATCAATCCTCTAATCTACCATATATTTTTGTAGATGATCGTAGTCATGCCTTTGGGGAGGAATGTACACATGCTTTTGATGATTAGCATCCATAACCGTTTTTACATGAGAAATCTACGTCCATGGGGGTAAAAGAGTTCGAGTATTGGTAATTGTGGTACCACACATTTAAAAAAGTTATCCATTTCCCATATCCATAAATAGAGGATACCAATAGACTTTGATGATAATGTTATTCCAAGAGGTCTAAATTCAAAACAATTCAAGACTTTTGTATTACTATATGATAAAAAAAGTTTGTATTTTGACTAATGATTGGAAAAGTGTTGAACAAGTGACATTATCACACTTGTGGGAAAAAAATTTTGTAGTATCATATATTATTATTATTTTATCTAGAAATTTTATAGTAATATATGTCTTCCCCCTTCTTTTCAGATGACATATGATATACCTGATACTGGATGAGATAGGAGGAATTGTTTATCATTGGGTTCTAGAATATGGAGGGATTTTAAATCTTATCTGACATCATAGTTCATTTATGGGGGTAGAAAAGATCAAAATACATGTGATAAATATCCATTTATAGATGAAGATACATGGAATAAATTTTTTGATTGTAGACAACGAGAATAGTATTTTGTTCTGTGAAATATTACCTTTTTAGAAGTTTTTTATATTAATGACCATGTTACTGATTTCATTATTCTAAATTCATAATTTAGATATATCAAGGTGATCTCATTAGGTGACAATATCAGGAAATATATACCCCCATACATTATCTTTGTGAGGGTATATGTTATTGAAAGAATAGATTCTATCAAAAAATATTCAAAATATAAGAGCAGAGTCTGTAGGGTCTAAAGAGGATTCCACCCCCCCCCACAATTGACATAAAAATTGAAAGAAGGCTCAGATGATAGAGAAAGGGAAATATATTATGCATGTCCCAAGATTTTTAGTTGAAATGATTGTTATATGTTTACTTTATTTAATTATTGATGTTAAATCAAATATTTATATAATGTGATTCATTGATTTTTTTTTCAAAAATTACATATATGATTCTCTTGAGGATTATAGAACACAAGTGGTATCTATTAAAGAGGATAGAATGGATATTTAACTACATATTTTGGAAATCCTGAACACCTAGTTCATGTATGAGGTTACCCGGTAGCTGTATCAGTAAGAAAAGTGTATATAAATTCATAATTTTTTTAAAAGAAGCATTTTTATCAAAAAAATATCTGGAAGAAAAAGTTTAGGATATTCAAATGACAATGGATGATTGGATTAGAGCTTCGGTACATTAGATGTTTGCAGTCTTGAAATGATAGTTTCGACTTGCCGATCGGACACGTCCACCTCCTCTATCAGATCCCACTCCACCTTCTTATCATTCTCACACTTCTATGAATCCAACCCCTCTCCTTATTATATTAACCCTAAACCCCCATCCCCATTGATTCCAAGTTACTGTGGGTTATATGTTGATGTTCCTCATCATATATTTCCACATTGGATGATATATTATATCAACAATGCAATTCATCATCAGCAGATTTAGATATAGAATAATAAGGTCATTGTATTGGATATTATAGATAGATCATTAAAAATAAAAAATCATATAGATCAGTTGAAAATAGTTGGACAAAGAATATGAAATTTTTTATTTTGGATATATAGACTACTTTTACATATTTCTATTTTGGTATACATATATTTTATATTTTATTTCATTTTTCTATCAATTTTATTTATCATTTTAAATTTTATATAATTATCTAACTTTTTATAGGAATACTTTAAAGGTAAGGAAATATTCTACATGAAAAAAATCAATGGTTCATGACTTCAGGTACAGATTTTACTAGTCTTGAGAGATTTTCAGCATACTCAAATTTGTTATTGGGAGTATGTGAGATTATAAATGATGTTGTTTTTTGAAGGAATGCAAGGACTCTGGGGATTTGGAAACTAATATCATATAGATTGAAGATTTAGATCAATTGGGAATCAAAGCGGTGAATTTTTTTCAATGTATGTTCATTTTCAAAATGTTTCCATTCCATTTATTTGTTAAACATTTATAATTATGTCTAATTTGTATTTGGTATCTATATACAAATTTAAAAAAACATGAAAATACATATATATATATATATAGTCATGGAACCATTGTTTTTTTCTTATATAGAATTGACAATGAACAATATCAAAATAATAGTTTATATAGATGTCAGATTACAAAACAATGTCATCATTCAGTGTTAGATGCCTCCATATCTTGAAGCATATAAAAAAAAAATTCTCAAAAAGTTTTATTTATCAGTTAACATATAAAAAACTCATATTATATTTTCTTTTATATTATTGTACATTGTATGTTGGGTTTTTTCCAAGAGATAAGACTTTGTAGAAGTTATTCTCTATCCATGGTGAAGTGAGAGAAAAATTTTAGAATATATAGAACATGTGAGTTTGATTATATTAATACTTGTTTACATTATATTGAATAAAATTTATTTTATTCATATTATTTTAAATTTGGGAATGGAATTTACAAATGTTGATGAAATGAAATAAGAGATCCAAGATCAAATTTTTAAAGGCTAAGGTGATTTTTCATTTAAAGTAACTAAATTTTAGATATATTATCTAAAAATGGTATTTTTAATTAAAATATACTTGAAATAGTTAAACAAAAAATATTTTGTAGATTAATGTGGATATTATGTTTTAAGATTAATGTATTAAATAATTTCAACTGGGATAGTTAAAATTCATTAAAGGTCATATTTTTATATGAATCATTACTTAATATTTCTTATGGTTTATTAAAATTTCAATTAAAATGATTTCTATATTTTTTTAGCTTTTTTATAACCCACAACCCTATATTTAAATGGATTTGATATATTTAAAAATAAATGGGATAATAATTTTATAGGTTTTATTGATTTTTATTTTATTTTTAATACAAATTGTAAATTTAAAATTTCATTTGTAAGTGTCTTTAGGAAAGGGAATAATTGAAAGAATAAATTGAAAAGTGAAAATGTGTCATATTATATGTAAATTGAATGACCATGACACTTGAAAACCCATAATTTAATCTATAAATGAATTCTTAAAAGGTTGTACACCAAAATCAAATATTTTTAAAATTTATTAAATGATATGTAGATAGAATTAATGATGTTGACTGATGAATTTTCATGGGTGATTACCATATAATATTATTACTCATTAAATGCAACATGCCTTATGAGTTTGACCTTTTAAATGATAAATAATTGGTCATACCTGAGCTTGTCCTAGATTCATGAAGGAATGCCATGATCACTCAATGTATGAAACCCCAATTCATTGTTCTCACCACTATGTTAGATACAACACTAGGGAAAATATAGTGTCTAATATATATGTGGAATCCTTGGGGTTTTACTAATGATGAAACCGCTCTATATTAAGAAATTATAAGTTTTTGGATTATCCACTTGGATTTAGCTTGTTTTCCTTGGACACAGGATGTTGAGGATTACCACTTTAGCATCCAAACCACTTTAATACCCGATTTACTTGGGACATGGCCCTATGATGGGGTTAGAAACATTTATGATGCTATGATAAGGATTTTCCATTGAATTAGAAACAAAAAAATATCTATACTACTTGATTATACTATGATTCTTCTTTACCTCATGGGGTTAAGGATGCCTTGGTTTCACCTTGGATCTTATATGATTATCAAACAAGACATGAATGATTATGTTCTTGGTTTTTGAGAGATTATTATACTATAATTTTTTAGATTCATTTGAAATACACTTAATATCCTTACCAGTTCATAAATATATGTGCTTATATATTTTTTATATGTATGTTTATGCATACATGATGACATGCTTAGAGACGTTATGACTTAGGCCAAAGAAGGTATGGTTAGTCAGGTTTCCTTGAAGGACCTAAGCCTACTTTTTTAAGTTTATTATTTTGAACTTTTTTATTATACCTAGAAACTAATTTATTTTATACTAATACACTATATTACAATAGATAATGTTTGGGGTGTCCGTATGAGTGTAACTCAAAACCTATTCAAGACACAATTTAGTACTTGGAAAAACCTTAGGATTTCAACATAGGTCCAGACTATTTATCTTTTTTTTTTCATTAAGGTCTAGGATTAGACAAGGGGGATAGGGAGTAGGGGTTGAGCACGTACTCATACCTCCTTTAGAATTTTGGTCTTTTATTTACTTACCATTGTTAATTAGTCTTATTATAACTTGTAATTCAATTTTTTTCTGCCTGTACATTATTGCATGTTCATACGTGGTTCATTATTAATTATTTATTGATTATTAGTTATATTCATCTTCAATTTATCTATATTTTATCTATCCCAAATCTTCATTTTTTATTCTTCCACTATATTTATCACTGATCAAGAGGGTATAATATCCCCAGAGGACCACATTAGACCCTCACTACTAGTTGATAGCCTCTTGCGAATGGGGAGGTGTACATAAATCAATATGGTGACTGGTCCAACTACTGATTATAGAGTGAGTTGGGTCATAATTTTACAAATGACCAAAACTACTATACTAATCACTACATAAAAAATGTAGTTGTAATTTCCCTAAAAAATGATTTTAATAAATAATTAATAACAAATGGATGATAAAATATAATATGTAAATTATATATAGTATGTTATATGTAAGTATGTCAATGGAATAATAGATAATAATCATATATTTATTATATATCAGGTTCAAACATATATTAATGAATTCATACATAAGGTAAAGGATTTATCGTCTCACTTTTATTTTTGTCAAACATATTCCATATTCATAACATAACTCAATTTTGTGGGGTATATACTTCTCATTAATGTATTTTATGATGTTTTTTATGTGAATTAAGGGGTTTTACACACCAATATAATGCACTCACTTTAATGATGATTTTATTTAGAGGTTACCAAGGTGGTAGGGTATTTATCTTACCATTTCATTGTTTATTGGAATTTCTTTCTTAGGCCTTTGATGATGAAATTTTTTGATCAACCTATTAATAATATCGTGAATTTTATTTTATGATGTATATTTCTTTTTTATATATGTTTTCCAATAATTTGTATCTCCTTAATAACAAATGATTCCAAAAGGATGATTTTTAGGTAAATGTATTTTATTTATCTATTTAGTTAAATATAACTTCTCATCCATATCCATATTTTATAAATATGTTTTAAATAATGTTCTCACTACTCTCCAATCAATATTTAAAGTTGTTTTTCTTTGTTTAACACCTAAAAAATTGTTTAAAAGTAGTATTATAATCCTTTTTTAAAAGATGTACTTTGGAATTTTTACCAAAAATGTGAATGGAATGTTTATTTTAATGTATACCTCATGAAAATAAACTCCCTCCATCATGAGCCCTCAATGCATTAAATATTTATTTATCAGTTTATGATGTTATTTCCAAATAAAATGAATTATAAAAATAGTTTGTTAATTTTTTGTTTCAAAAAGGTAATTTTCAAAGTGTTAAGGTTATTTTCCTCAAGAATGTTTTGAGGATATTTTAATGGTATTACTATTAAGAAATTCTAATAAGACCTAAAATTATTTATGTTTAATTGGGGATATGATCCATTAATTCCATCCTAATTTTTTCTCTGCATGTTTTATTATTATGATGATAAGGTGTTTATAAAACTCATCTATTCTCTATTGGTTTTTCTTTGATAAATTTTTTTATTAAAACCATTTTTTTTCATTGGATGTGATATGATAAATTTATTATGATCTTATAGTACATGTATTTGTGGTTTTTATTAGGTGATTATTTGTCCTAAAAATATATAGTCATACAATGAATTGGGTAATTTATTATTTCTCATGAGATAATTATGGGGTACATGTTAATGTGCTTGATCCTCTATAGGAAACAAGTAAATGTTCTTGATCCACTATGGGATGTAGGTGATGATGTTTGAGCCATTATGATAAGGAAAAAACATAGGGATTCTTGATCTACTATGATTTGATGGTCTTGGTAGTTAACCCTAATATATGAAGTGGTTTCTATAACTTTTATGGTGCCAAAATTTTATAAAATGAAATTATTATACTAGATTGATTTATGATGGTTTCTTACTCTTATGATTCATGTATTTTAAATTGATAATGATTCCTAACAAGACTTATTTATTGGATATTTGACTAATTGGGTATGAAAAATGTAATTTATGGACATGATATCATAACCTTATTATTATATTATTATTTCATATAATCATCGGTTTTTCTCTCCCATTTTTCACCCTTACTAAGAATCTAAGATATCCCATTATTATGTTTCCTTTCCATGGGTTATTAAGAATGGTTTTAAGTAGGGTTGGTCTATAAAGAGTTCCTAATGGGTTGATCATTGTGGTAGATGATGAATATCTTTCATCAAATTAGAATATTTTATATCTAGTCTCTAAGGGAAATAAATCTTTAAGGACCTCAAGAATGTATTTTTGAAATATATTATATATTAATCTAAAAAGATATAATTTTTATGTATGAAAATTCATGAAATCATCATCTCATATTCTTCTTCCATTCACCCCGATACCAACATTAAACTCATTACATAATGTTTCGAGAATAAATATCCAAGGAGAAGATTAAATTTTGGGTTAATATTGATTAAAACCGACCAAAAAAGAACTACCACAATGATATGATATCAAATTAGCCCATGGAATTGAGGTAATTAAAGCCAATATGGGTTTCTGTCATTTCAAAATGAAATGAAAACTAGTAAGATCTTTCTATAGGCCTTATATTATTTCATAAAAGATATTATCTATCGTTTTGTTTAACATAAATGAGATAGTATTAGAGAAGTAAAAAATGGATTATTACCTATAACTTTTAGATCCTATAGGAGAAGATCTGATCAAAATTATGTCTTGATGGAAAGGGATCCATATAATCATTGAAAGTACTCTTCTATTTTAAGAGGCCCATAAAAAGGAGTAATAATATTATTTTTCAAGGAAGGTTGAGGTTAAAATTTTCATTTTTCATTTTAATTAATACAAGGAGCACGGTTTTGGTGCATGTGTGCTTAAAATGTATAATTCATTATCCCAATGAAAACTATGTTTTGTAGTTTCAGATGAATGTTCTAGAAAAATCTGCACCTACCGTAAAACCACACTTATTTATATAGTCTCATAATTCACGGTTATCATGGAAATTATCACGGTTTAACTTAACTATTCCCCAAACTTGATCCCTCTAAATCACTTCCAAAACATCCCAAAATTCTCGAGAAACTCTTCATGACCATACCCAAACAAACCATCTCACAAAACATAAAATGATATGGTGAAATATAACATTTTTGACCTCATAAATACTTGGGACATTAAAAAAGGATCCTTCATAACACTGCATCCACCAGGGTTCAAACCTTGGTTATCCCTAATTTGGGGTAGTTATCAAATGTCACCACAGTGAAAGGGTGGTGTCCATGATCTAGGGTTGAAATCAAAATGTTTGATAAAGGACCATGGAATAATGAATGTCCAATGGAATAAATTGAGGAAGGAGACCCATTACACGCTGTTGAGAATGGTGCATCCAGGTGAAACACCATATTGTGTTCATCGAGTGACACACTATGGATCAAGGCCTCCACAATGATGGAAAACTAAAAATAATGCTTGAGGGTGTTATAGGTGTGATGTTCTGGGTGTTGCAACATAGCCTAGGAACACCATGTCATTGTGCTATGAGCTATGATACAGTTATGGGAATTAAAAAATTATGATTTTTTTATAAAAAGTAATAAATATTATTTATATTGAATGAAGGTAAAATTAAGATAAATAAAAATAAAATAAAAATAATTTAGTAAAATTAATAAATAATGAATAATAAATTATATTATGATTCAGAAAAAAAAATTATTTATTTCCCATAAATCGATAATAATTTTTTATTATAAACTGATTTTTTTTTAAAATATGGATTAATATTGGAGAAAATATTGTTTATTATAAGATTATCATTAGATAAGTCACTAAAAAATTTCAAAAACAAATAGTATAAATGTTTTTCCCATTGAGGGTGATGAAGCATTTATTGTATTTCAATTATTAAATCATGAAGTTTTTTAATGTATGATATATTTGTTTCTTTCCAAGAAATGTGATCTCAGGATATTTTAAATGATTTATATTATTGTATTTCATCTATTGAATTTTGGTTTCCATACAGATTTTTTTATATTAACATGGGGAACATAATTCGGAGGGAAATGTGATTTTTTTATTCATGATCCGTAATAGCTTAGAAAATTTATATATGAGGATGTTGGCCCACCTTTTTATGAAATATAATATTATAATAATAATTTAAAATTGAATCACAACCATATCAATTTTATATATTTTTGAAATCTTCCGAGGAGTCCCTATATCACATTTATAGTAAAAGAAAATTAGTTCATGTAATGAAATCTATGGATATTAAATAATATTTTGTAATTTAAAATTAATATTCCATTATAATATTTTTATTGGTTAAATATTTGTTTCCTAAGCTATAATAAAAAAAAATTGTTCTACATTTTGCTTTATGGTTATAGAATATTTTTCTATATTCAAATTATTCCATTTTATATTATATTGGTTATGGTTTGTCAGTTAATTTTCCAATATTGGGAATATTAATGTATAGATATTTTTACTATGTAAATTCCAAACTTATTCATGTCAAAAAGTTGATGTATTTTTTTGTTACACCTAGATTGCAACGTTTGGTTTTCTCTCACAAAACAGTTTCATTCATGACATGACATCCATCCAATATTTATATAAATATGAAGCAAAAGAACACTTTTTGTGATAATTTATGGAATCACATTAGTCAGTTACATCCATTTTTTACTTCAAAACCTTTTAATGTGTATTTAGGTATTTATATGGATGGTTTCTATAAATTTGATGCTTAAAACAATAAATTTTCATTTTTTCCTATTTTCATTACTCTATACAACTTAAATCGTTTCATTTTGATGATGGAACTAATTATATATTTTGTGTTAATAATTAACATGCATCTAAAAATAAATAGAAAATTTTATTTTAAATAATTTATTGATGAGTTAGAATTATTTTTCAGGGATGGTCTAACTAAAGATGATGTAGTTAGGTAATAGATTATCAGAATGGAATAAGAAATTATGTTAAAAATTAGTGACATTTCAACATTTAGTATGTTGTCTTGATAGACTACACATCGTCTAAATTCAGTTTGTACTACATGGGTGATGGTACAAAATTTATTCTATCATTGCATGAAACCCTTATTTTTTTACTATCATCAGATATTTATTTTTATTGATCATCCCTTCCAAAGGAATGAAAATAATTTTAAAAAAAATCTATAATTGAATGTTACAAACCCCCAGTAGTTAACTAAATCATTCAAGTTAAAACTATCATATCTTTATTTCATCTTATTAATTTTGAATAAAATATAATCGTATACAAATATGTGGTTTTGGTATTGATCAAAATTTGATAAAGATAATAATTTTTTGGGATATTATGTATTTTATAGTCTGGTTTGATGGTCTTAAACATGATGGATGTAAAAAATATTGAGAAGAAATATTTTTATACCATATTATATATATTTTTAGACACACTAGGAAATACTAAAATACAAAAATTTCAAGGTTATATCTTTCCAAAATTTATAGTCATTCTAATCTTGAATTCATTGAAAATAAAAGATCATAATATTTAATAAATACACAATTAAATTATAAACTTTATAATTAATTTTTTTATTAATATTTTAATTTATAAGAGATTTAGGGATACTAAATGGATGTGATTCTAATTTATAATATGATATTATAAATTTTCATATTACATGGATAAAAATTATTGATTTTAATTCTATAATAGAACTTCTACTACATATTTTTCATATAAGGTTTTTCAATTAATTAATTTTGGATGGGTTGAATGAAATACAATTTGTTTAAATACATGTATACTGAAACATCAAATAAAAACAGTGAATAAGATTCAAGATGATATGGTACAAAACCATAATAAATTGGAAAAAATATTTCCACCAATCTTCTTTGATTCAATAGAACATATAAATAAGCTTTATGATATGTGGTAATATTTGTAGAGCTGGTATGATTTTGATTGCTGTACCAATTTCACATATGTAAATAGATATAAAATAAGTATGTTTGTAAAAAATCTTTAGTTTAAAGGTCAATTACAGAATCATATTTTCAAGATGAAATATCAAATCTATTCTCTTATTATTTTCAATCAAAATATTTCTCAAAATATAATAAAATAGGTCACAATGAAGAAAATTTTTATGATGACATAGATAATAGATAAATTTTGTTTTATCAATATGGGATTGGTTTTGGTTATGAAATTATAAAAATGATTTTATATGAGGAATAATATAGAGCTCAAACATGTTATATTCTTAATTAAGAAGATATATTGTGATTCATACTGTAAGTTTCACTGTTACTTTTTTTATTAACATAATAAAATAGAAAATTTTTATTATTTTTAATGTAGATTATGTGATGATCGTATCAAAAAAATCATATAGATTACACTATCTTCTCTTAATTAACATATCCAACATAATTTTTTATTATAGTTTCAAAGACCTGTAGGTGAAATTTTGTTACAACCATACATATGAAGTCAATATGAATTTTATTTAATAATAACTAATTTATAATTTTCATGTATCACAATATGGAAATAGAATTGAGATTAGAATAAGGGAACTGAGTAAATAGCCATCCAAATTGGTAAAATATTCTATTGTTGTTGTATTTAATTTCGTTTTATTTTATACCAACACATATGATATGTAAAAAATCAATTATAAGTTTTTTTTATTTAATTTTAACCCATCATAGAGAAAGTTAATTTAACTATTAAATCACGTTCAATGAACTAATTGAGATATATTATTTAGGATAAAATTATTTAATAATTTTTAAATATAATTATTTTTATTCCAATCATGGTTTTCATGTTCATATTCACTATGGAGTCATTGCCATTAAGTATAAAAAGTGTCATACAAAAACAATTTATATTTTCACATCAATCAGAAAGAGTATATTATGAAAATTATTATTCCTAAAAAAGATATTTAAATGATTACTAGAGTGTCATAAAAATTACATAACATGATAATAAATTTGTTGAAAATGAAAATGGTTCTATGTAGTTATAAAATATTAAATGTTTTCATGATTCATATTCAAATACATATCTTACTCGAATAGATACAGATATTGATGGTGAGAATTTTCAATTAATGGTTTATGGGTTTGATATTTTGTACAATGTTATAATCAATGAATTTTGAAAAATGAATGTTGATAAAAATGAATATCTTATATAAATTTATGATTTTTGGGATAATATGTAGAAAATGATGATAAAAAAATTAAATATAATGATTAAAAATATGGTATTACATTCAAATTACAATCATGATGTGTATCTATTAATTATTTTCAATAATTTGTATCAGTTTTTAAAATTTATTTTCCTTGTAAATAATATGTTCATTAAATATTAATAATATCATTTAGATTTATAATGAGGATATTTATAAATTAATGTGCATAACAGCTAGCCGACAAGCCCTATGAAGTTGGATTGCTGATATCATGACATATGCTGGGGAGGAGTAGTCCCATGTTTTCTTGTTTGGGTGATTCCATCTAAGACCTATGATTCATGTAATTGTCTCTAAGCCTTAGGGACTTAAAAGGTTTCCACCTCACCCCTTTAAAGGTGGATTATCAAAAATAATAATAATAAATAAATCCCTTCGGGCCATTCCAACCATGTATCTCCTCTCGGGATTTACCACCTATATATATTCTCTCTTTTACATCATTTGAGATGTATATTTGGGATGTTGAAACTACGTTGCAATTAAATAGGGGTTGAGTAATTTCTATATTAATAATTATTATATTATTCCTAAGTGTAATTATTATCTTTATTTTAATATATATTAGAGAAATAAAGTTAAAATATGAATTTTATTTAACATTCATTTAATTGATTTCATTTATATATTTTTTGAATAATTATTAATATTTTCATAGTTTTTCAAATCCAATCGTTGGACAAGATGGTATATTATGAGGAATTACTTTTCCAATCATTATGTACTTGGTGATCATATTCCTAGGTATGTGTTTCATCACATTCTTGAGAACCGAATGGTATAAAAATAAATAATGTATTGTATATTAAATTTAGTTGATTAAAACATTACTATATAATAAAATATTTTTAGGTTTTATGTTATCATGTTTATTATAGAGTGAGAGCCCCCATTTGGGTAGTTGGGGAGGCTTGAATGTAAACCATTTATATTATTTTTTACACATCCTTCAAAATATATGTATGGGTTGATATTATTAAACTATATTTAAGGAATCATATGTGTTTCATTGATCTAACTACATTCCTACCATAGTATGGGAGTGATTATGAACCTACTAGATAGGGAAGGATTTATACAGAATGTAATCTTCTGGTAAACAGAATCGTGGGAGATAATATGTCAAACACAGTGTTAAGAGTTATTTTTTTTGTTCACATCACTAAAATATACTGAGTAAATTTATTTATATATATAATTTTATTTACAAAATGAATATCCAAAATGAATATTGTTTATAGATTATACTTGTGTTATTGATTTTGAAATGTACAAGGGGATATACACTGATGATAGTAGTTAGTATATTTCTAGTGAGATACAAATACATATAACAACTAGTATTACCTTTTAGTTTATTAAATTAAGATAATTTTTTTAATTTCTATTCAAAAAATTTTAGGAGATTTCTATGAAAATGACTTATCACACATGAGAGAGGTTGGTCAATAAATAGGGTTGGGAAGAAGATTCCTCATTCAAGTCACATTTTAATAATACAGTTTATCTTGGAGTGACTATGAGTGGTATTGATAAAGGATAGGTGATTGAAATTATTTTATGATTATTGTAAGCAACTTACATTGGTACTATACTGAAGTAATTTTTTATCCTAAAGGGTTCACATGTGGGTTCTTCTTCATTTACAACTATGGAGTATGAGGAAATGATGATAGCTTAGGATGACATTATACAAAGTTTCACCATATAACAATAACAGAAGCATCAGTTGAGGGAGAAGCAATGTCAACAATAGGAGTATCAGTATGAGGAAATGATGAATTGCATGGAATTAATTTCATATAGTCTATAGATAGAGTTCCAATTTACTGTTATACCTATGGTATTAGTTCCTTCTCCCCATAAATAAAGTATTATCATTTTATTTTTTATAAAATAACTTTTTATTAATTTTTTAAAATTTTTATTTTAAGTGATTTTTTATATTTTTCTGTTTTTAGAGATTTTTTATATTTTTTTTCCTTATATGTGTTTTAAAAAAATAGAAATGCATTTAAAATATTATTTGGGATGGATTTTACATTTATCCCTCTTAATTTGGCATTAAATTATTTTCAATGGATGATCGGTCATTCCCAAATAATCATTGAGAATGATTTACATTCCCAACACTATTAATGTGACTAGAAATTATTTTAAATGGATGGGAAATCCATTTAATATAATCATTTGTGATAGATTTAAATTTTAATCACGAAATATATCATGAAACGTTCTGATAGTAATTTTTTATCCCAAATAATATTAATTATGAAGTTTTTTTAGTGACAGACTATTTGTAAAGAAATTAAAAAATATATATATAATTTTGATCTTATTTCAAAGATGTATCCTAAATCATTTTAAGCATCATTTTAACCCTATATTTTCATACACATTATATAGGATTGTTTACCCATGCCTTTCATTGAGAATAACATTCCCAACCATGTATTTATAGAATGTAATGTGGGGATTTCATTTTTGGTTATGTAGTATGCTATCCACATACAATACCTAAAATTTTATAGAACTCTAACTAACATTATTATATATACAACATTCATCCAAGTTACTAATGAAACTAGACTAATTTTTTGCACTATAAAATCAAATTTCACAAATTTAAGAATATTCTGTGTGTCTATAAATACATTGTTAAAAGATAATTACATTATAAATATAAATTGACATTTTAGAAGTATTAGGATATGTCATATACACATCCTTAACAAAATTTTCACTAAGAAAATTGATTTGAAAATCATTGTGAGATACTAAGGAAAATAATATCTAAATGAAATTCATCATAACTATCATTGAAATGAACTATTTATAGTTAATATCATTATTTATTTTAAACTAATTTTCAGATATGTGATATTTACTGGTACCCACTATGTAATCCATGTTAGTTTTCATAGGGAAAACCCTGTTTCACCATATGAATATCATCGGTACAACCACAAATTTCTTAAATATGGTGAGTTTATATGGATTACATCTCATATCTCATTTACTATAACCATTTTTTATAATTATAACTCTAAACTACATAATTCAATGTAGTCAGTTCCTCATCAATGAGTATTACTTAATTATTATTTTTTCTATGCTAAATCCTTATCATTGGGGATCTTAGAAAATATAACACAACCATCAATGTTTTTATCTAATATGGGTTAGTTATAATTTCACATACACTTATGGAAATTTCTCACATAATATCTCAAAAATAATTCTTATTTTTTGGTTATGAACTTCTCTAAGTAAAACAATCCTTCTCAGGGAAAAAACAAATTCAGACATAAACACATTTTGGTCTAGATTATTACAAAATAAAAACCCGTAGTTTCTTTCAGTTATCCAATAAAATGTTTTTATTTCATATAGGGACATGTTCCTAAAAATAAAAGTCCTTTTAATTCTTTTCTACCATAAATAATCATAAAATAAAAACAAGGATTCCTCACAGTCCATATCTCATATGGTTTTTCTATAACTACATTATTAAGAACATGTTTTAGTATAAAATATATTAATTTCACATTATATCCCCATATTTATATTTTAATGTCACATTAACCCATCCTTGATTGAACCACATCCAATAAGGTATTATTATTCATCTCAAATACACCATTCTAGTGTAGAGTTCCATGACAATTGATATGTATAATAATTCCAAAATCATTCTGATGATTAATAAATCTATGGATTATGTATTCACCACCCAACTCTAATAAATTAATCATAATATGTTTTCATATATAGTTATATATATTAATCTTCAGTATGAAAAAATTTTAAATTATTTCTATTGTAAACAATATATCTTAAATACCCAAATAGAGGATGAATTTGGGTGTACAAATTTCATTAATAAATAGATCTTTTCCTCATTTTTTCAATAACACATCGAATCATTAAATACAAATAATTCATTCACGATGACCTACTATGAGAAATAATTGTATAGAAACAAAAATATGACATAGTTCACCTATAAAAGCCATATCCAATGTGTATACACTAGATCACTACTAGTGTAACAAGGTAAGTCACTAAGTACTGATGCGATACAATGTCATTAGACCAACCACTAAAATATATAAGGGGAAACCCCTATTCTAACTCCTCCACATACCACTCTTAGGAATGGGGAAAAAGTGATGACACATTGGTTATTTACAATATTTGTTTCAAATAATAATGTTTTGGAACAAAAATTTATAAAAGGGTATTTCACTTCAATGTAAAATCAATGAAAAAATCTATATCTTTATAAATGATTATGTTGTTCTTTAGACTCCAAAATTAATTCCATGTATTTAATTTTATTCTAATTTTTATTCACCCTAACTCATCAATTCAAAAAAAATCATTTCCTTCAAAAAAATCATTGAATACTCAACCATTATTTTTCATCTATACCATATCTATTGGTCCTCCAAGGTATCCACCAAGGTAGAGTAATGTTACCATATAAGTATCCAATATTATAAATATTAATGAAATAATTAAATTTCAAAAAATATATATTTCCTTAAAACCACAAAATTATATATTTCATTATGTTGGAATGATAATCGGTTACCAATTTGCATTGAAAATCATGGACTAAATGTGTTTTTATCTCCCTTTATTTATGAAATTAATTATTTTGGAATCCAACCCATTAAAATAATTATAACACAATGGGACTCAATATTCCATTATTTAATCTCCCTTCCAAATAATGGATTCTAATTGTTGTGTGAGTCTCTAACTACAATAAGAATTATTATATCCATTTTAATAGATATATTACTATCGGAAAATCATGGGGTCCCATTATAGTGTTATTCATGGCTAAAAAATCGTCCATTCTCATTAAACCTTCACATTGTGTAATGTGATTGTAGCCATAACCAACATCCATAACAAAAATTTATTTGAAACTCCATTACAAAGTTATTCCTAAATATATTTCACTTATCTTTTAATCTAGGATGGCCTTGTGTTGTGTTCCATTAATAAAAATTCAAATGATATACCATATATTAACATTTAAAATTCCATGAAACAATAATAACAATCAAATATTTACCATCACTACAAAATATTGATCATATTTATTCAAAAATATCACAAAATAGAATCATGGAATAATATCTATGGTTGATATAGGAGTTTTTAATTATCTATCAAAATAATTCAAAAACATCATAGATTTTATCAAAACATTTCAAAAAACATCATTATCCATATATTTCATTGTCTCCAACATTTTTCCAAAAAGCAACTACTTATGAAAAATCCTCAAAAATATCATATTTTATTTGACCTTTGTTCCAACCTTATCTTCATGAATAACCCACATTCGTTTTTTATAAATCAAAATTTATTATCAATATTCTTGAATCACAAGTAGAATAATATTTCAATTTAAATATCATATAAAAATCTGATTTTTTATGATCAGTTTTTAGTTTTTGAAATAATTTTTCTTAAAGAATTTGCTTCAATGACTTTAATAAATTACATTGTCAATAATGTTTTGGGGTAAATCCAGCATTGGTCATCATATCATTTATGTTTATCCCCATATATTTTTTCTCACCTGGTTGTTTATATTGACCCATGATAATCATACATAAATAATACATTTATTTTAGGGATTAATTAATAAATTCCATAAATACTAACATAATCCAAGGACTAAAAGGATTATTTTCAGGGAGACTAGCTATATAAAAATTTTATATTACTACACTTATGAACATTTACACACAAACATTCTCTTTTAGAACCTATTCTAGACATATCATATGAAATAATAATCATCATATCTTGGGGTATGAAAACATAAGAATAGTATTCTTGAATGATGAGTGAGGAAAACATATAAATAAGTCATAATAGTAAGATATTAAATATGAGGTATAATATGTCTAAAGAAGTAAAATAAGATAAACATTTCATGATATCATAATTGAAGAAAAAATGATTTTATTGAACATAAAGGATTAAAACATAAGATATGAAACCAAATAAAGGTCATAGAAAAATGGAATAGAATTATATAAAGAACATGAAACGAATACATGAGAAAAAATAATATCATTATAACATAGTATATAATCATGGAAGACTACCACAAAACGATCGAGGTAAGGCTGGAAGATCATTTTCATGCATCCTATGAACACTTTTGGGGAATTGTTCATGCCGAAAGGCTTGACCAAAAAACTCATAGTGGCCATACCGACATCTAAATGTAGTCTTCGGTATGTATTCATCCCACACATGAAGATAATGATAGCCAAATCTGAGGTCAATCTTTGAGAACCACCTCACTCCCTTAAGCTAATTGAAGAGGTCATCAATCATTGGCAGTGGATACTTTTTCTTCACAGACACCTGGTTCTATCTCTAGAAGTCTACTCATAGCCTCAAAATGCTATCTGAATTCTTGCAAAACAACACAGGGGCTTCCCATAGAGAAAAATTATTCCTTACAAACCCCTTCCTCTATATATCCTCCAACATTACCCTAAACTCACGAAGCTCCACATAAGCCATCTGATATGAAAGTGTATATATTAGTGTCGTCTATGGGTACAAGTCAATGAAGAAGTCAACCTCTCTATGAGGAGGTCGTCCTGGGACATCTTATGGAAAGGCGTCCTCATACACATCCAACACTACAGAAAATCTCAAACACCCCTCGCCCACCGTACTGAGGGTGAGGCTAGCCAACTGGTGAGTTATCAGGTGCATCCTTCTCTGAGAATGTCCATCATGTGTTGTAAAGGTTCCCCTCCCACTGGTGAAGGAAAACCTAGACCAATACTCGTTGACACAATGTACTTTGCTCCTGAAATAGTCAATCTAAACATTGACTCGGGATAACCAGTCCATACCAAAGATGATGTTTTAAGGACTCGATGCTGCTACTAGGAGATCCCAGCTGAAGAACTCGCCTCCTAGAGTAAGCTCACACTACTAGAACCAGTGGGTAATCATCGAATCCCTTCCCGTATGAGTCTCTAATCGTAAGGCCCAAGACAACAGCTCCACCGGAATCTCTGAGCCTTGAAAAAGGTCCATGGAAATGAAATAGTGACTGGAACCTGTGTGTATGAGGACTATAGAAAAGGTGGAGTAGACACTGATCATACCTCTAATAATCTCTGGAGCACCATGGTAATAGGCCTCCATCCCCTGATTCTGGCCACACCCCTTTCCTTCTACTCTGGAGCTCGTGGTGAACCTCCTAGGGGTGGTGGCGGTTGTACCTCGAACCATTGTCTACTGGTTGTTGCTTGACCTACTCCCCTTCCACGTCCACTACCCTAAATAACACCTTTCTTGAAACTCTATCACTATCTCAATGGTTCCTCAACTGCCTTCTGGTTATCAGTGTGGGGAGTCAGACCATCACGAGCCACGTGCCCCTGACTGCTGCAAGAGTAACAAACTCTAGCCCTTAGATGGCCTACTCTACCTTTGGAGCTCCAGACCTCCGAACCTACGGCCTGGGGTCATCCTCTAGATTGTCTGGACCATTTGGGCCACTTCATTGTCTTCTTACTACCTACTACAGATGATTCTTTGACCCATCATCTGGTGGTGGCTCTCACAGTCGGTGTCTGCTCAGCTAGAAAACACTCCACTAGTAGGGATCACCCTAGAACTCCTGCCTGCGTTAGGACGCAGAGTGAAATAATCGACACCCTAATATCCTATTAGAGTCCCTGCTCAAAGGTATGGGCCACAATTAAAGGGTATCTCTCTATATCGGTGGAGTAGAGGGAGAGGTCAGTAATCCTCGCTTAGTACTGGGCCATAGTCAGGTTACCCTTCTATAGGTTAAGTAAATCCTAAACACACACTTAGTGTAGTGTCTCTAGTATGAACTCCGCCATAAGAGGCTCTTGAAGTTTGAATAGATAAGGGTTTCCAGCTTGAATGTTGGGATAATCAATTTCGACCATCTCCCTATATGCCCTGAAAAATTCAAGTGGTTAGAACTACCATCTGGTCCAAAGGTGTCTCTAATAGGAAAAAACCCAATTAACTCCCTCTATCCAATCCTATACTACATGAGAATCTATCTCCCCACAAAAACTTAGAGTTCTCTATCTCTAGAACTTGTGTAGTATGCTCAGTCAGTGTGTATTTTCCACTGGTAGGGTAAGTAGTAACATCTACTCTTCGGGTGGTGGTGCTTCTGTTACACCACCCAAAGATTCTATCATTGTATGTGGTCCTTGCACTAATGCCACATAGATTGGTGGGACATCGTCATGATATCTCTCTAGAATCCTAGCTTCATATCTTTGTGGAGGATTCTTGAAGAGAAATATATACACCATGGTAATTAAGTTATACCTAGTGAGCTAACTCAATAGAGATCTAGAGAAAAAAATTCCAAAAACACTTGCAACAAGTGTATTTGTGTATCGAGTCGGAAAACATATTCTAGGGTCCTGGTGTATGGATACGTCAGTTGATGCACCCACAATGGACTCCCTAGACTGAAATCTAATCTCAAGAAAATTAACATTATTTCCCCCATTGAAAATATAGGTTCTTAGTTCTTTTGGTAGAATCGACTTCCCCTTTGATACCACTTTTTCACGACCCATCCCTGGGCGCCCATTCCGTGACTATGTCAAGCCCGCCTTCACTAGGCTAGGGGTAAGGGAATAGCACAGGAAAGGCATATTCCAAAAGGGGAATGAATTACCTTTAAACCTGTACAAATAAAGATAGGGCATACTGCACAAAGTAAACCATAAAGTAAATAATGTATTACAACAACCACAAAGTATCACTACTAAGAGTAATGTTCCTAAACTGAAAGTAATGGGGCCTGAATAAAATCCCAACTGAAAGGAAGTAAATCAAAAGAATTACAAGCTCTAGAGGTCATCTTCAAAGGATTTTACATGAAGGTTTGGTACATTTCTCTCTCAGATTTCACTCCAGCACACCACATCTATTGATCCACCTCCAAGAACCGTCTAGTCATTGATCCCCAAAGTCCCAGTCAATGTTTTCCATTGCCTTCAGAAGACACCACAGGTGTGGGTAAAGCTCGTGCAGGGGTGATTATAACAATACTCGACAGGGACCCCGAGACCCCTGGAGGTCTCTCATAAATCCAAAACTGAAAACACAACAAAGTAAATACCATAATGGTAATACCACCAACAAAGATCTCAGACACATATCACAAAGTAAAAGATGCAGATCGCACCAAGTATAACATAAGTACAGAAGTAAAGGTGATTAGTAATAAAGCTAAATCATCTTAATCTATCAAGAGGATATTCTTATGATCTACAATGTGACACAAGGTGCTCAGCCACACAGGATATCTAGGTGCTGACCCACACATAATTTCTAGGTACTGACCCACATTGGATCGCTAGGTTATGAACCACACAGGATCACTATTCATTCTTCATATCACACCTATCCACTGGATTTCCACACTAAGCACACTTGATTCTTGGAGGATCCTTTCCTCAAGTTATATGCCTTAGTTCAACCACCACAAATTCCCACATATAGAAACTCCAAAGTACCATCTCATTGTAAGGGTCCCAACGCAATAGAGGGTGCATCGATCGGACACCCGGTCATTAAGTGATATGTTTTTTTGTAAAAATGGCCTAGTTGGATTCGAGTTCGATCAAACCTGGCCATACTACAACTTCCACAAAAACTCTTGTGGAATATTTCAAAATGATATCCCATCACATGTTTCTTGACTCTAGTAACTGTGCATCAATCAGATGCCCGTTTTGAGAGATACAAGGTATTTTAGTGAAACAGGGGCCAGTTGGGTCTGGCATCGGTCAGAACCAATCAGACCAACTTGACCCAATACAGCCTAGGTTCAGCCCTTTGGGATGCCGGTCCGGCAAGATAGGGCGGGTCCATCCCGGTAGAGAAGTTCGAGCCTGGTAGAGAGGGTTCTACATGATTTAACAGGTCTAGACCATGGGTTCGCCATGTACTCCAGAGGCAGACCGGCCATCAGACTTTCTTGGAAATGGCTGGGACCTACATCTAGATCCTCAGCTTTCACCATCGAGAGAATGTGGACTATTTCATGCCGGTCCGCATGCAGTCTCCGACATGACCGATCGGCCGCATCCTCTAGGTCCCTGGTGGACAGGTTCGTGGCTTGAATCGGTCAACATGCAAACAACATGGTGTTGTGGATCTCCAGTTCCATGGCCGAGCGACCACAGCCTCTGTCGCTCACTCAAGTAGCACAAACACAGGCCGTCTGTCCATAACCCTCTACCACCACAGCACGCTGACAGACATGCTGCCTTTTCCCACCCGTGGCTGCTACCACATGCCACCATCGGCCGCCTCCATCGTCATTGCACCAGTTGTTTCTTCTACGTTCCATTGGAATTTATCTAGTGATCCGTTTCTCAATCTGTTGATATCTACAGAATCGTTAGTCTGTCATCTTCACTAAAATTCCTCAGAATTGTGTTGCAGAAAACTAGAACATTTGGCCTCGAAGAATTCATAATGAAAAAACTATGCTGGAGGGTCTAGGCCTTGTTCATGTTGGTCCTCAGCCTCAACATTATATTTTAATAATGAGAAATGTATTATCCACCCAAAAAAGTGAAAACCTAATTCAAATCCCCATATTTGAACATCCCACAAAAAAGAACAGATTGTGGATCATCCCATTAGTCGGTTGATCCATGTTCGTTGTAAACTTCAAGAATGAGGAAATAATTATCAATTACAAAGAACACATAAACCACTAACTAGATACGTTGGATTTACTGAGGATGAAGGAAGAGTTCCACCTGGATGTCAATCCAGGAATGTCAGCATTTGTCGCCGCTCTTCGACCTCTTGATCAGATCCTCCAACATTCATTACTTCATTCTTGGTTCTTCGTTGGAGAGGGATTTTGCATTCAGCTCATGGGAGATTACCCAAGATTGTTAATCCACAAACTCCAATACATTTTAATAATAAAATAAACATGTATAGAGATGTTGCGCTCAATAATGACAATCATTAATAACCCATATTTAATGAGCCATTAACGAACCAATAAGATAACAACATCAGGGTTACAAATGAATAATTAGTGACCCCTAATTAATGATCCTCATAATTTCACTATTACGTCACTTTCCACCACTCAATAGTATGGAAATTAATATATCTTTGGAAAAGTTATTTTATTATTTTCTTTAAAAAGTTAGAAAAAACACTCTCATCTGACCTTTTCTGGTTGAACTTAAGCTTCGACATAGAAAATCCCAGCATTGTGATTCCAACTATGCCCATTTATTTCAAATCCAAGCATGTGTTCAAAAGATATAAATTCTCACTCGCACATTTACTGAACATACTTTAAAAAAGTTCAAAAATACGTTACGGGATCACTGGGCCTCGGAATCACGTGTCGTCAAATATTGTGGTCTCAAAATAATTTTATAAAAATAATTTTCATGGAAATTCCAATACATTAAATTATACACACCATAGGGATTTATGTCTCTAAAATCCAAAATAAGGGATTATAAAACATGTGGGGGTACTGTGCATGAATTTGAGCCTCCCACTCCGATGTTCTCTCTTGAGGGTTCTCATGCTCCCACCTAATGTAGACTCGAGGAATCGACTGTCCACAAAGGAAAATCTCATATCTATCCTTTATCTACAATGGGAACTCCACAAATGTCGCCCCATCATCAATGTCCTTCTTTCCCCAATCGATGATGTGTGATGGACCATGCACGTACTTCTCAACTATGAAACATGGAAAACATCTTGCACTCGGTGCATCTATGAGGGAAAATATGGGAAATACACTACCTCTCAAACTCTGATCAGGATCATAAAAGGTCTGATGAACCTCTAAAATTGATTTCCACCCCGGTCAAATATTTCTAATCCTAGTTGGCGTGATACCGAAAGAATATATGATTTCCCTCCTCAAATTCCAAGGGTCCCTGCCTCCTATCATCACAAGACTTATGCATACTCTGTGTTGTCCTCTTATGCTCTTGGATGATCTACACCATCTTGGTGGTATCCCATACCAACTTTGGACCGATGCACACCGACTCCACTAAGTCATTCCAGCAATGGGGTGATCTGCAAGGTCTCCCATACAAGTCCTTAAAATGTTCCATGCTAATAGTGGAATGATAGCTGTTGTTATAGGAAAAATCCATGAGTGGAAGATGGTCCACCCAAATACAAGAAAAGTATAGGACACAAGCACGAATCATGTCCTCCGTGGTCTACATGGTCTGCTCCATCTGACCATTCGTCCAGGGGTGAAAAGCTGTGCTCAAGTGCATCTGAGTCTCAAATGCCTATCACAACCCCTTCCACAAATAGAGTGTAAAGCATGAATCACGGTCTGAGACGATCGTCAAAGGAACCCCGTGAAGCCACACTATATTTCAAATGTAGAGGAATCCCAATCCCTCTACCAATCCCTACTCCCAGATGGTTTGAAGTGATCCTACTTGGTTAGTCAGTTGACAATCACCCAGATAGAATCGTGGACCATAGACATGTGTGGAAACCCCATCATGAAGTCCATGGAAATACCATCCCACATCCACTCTGGTACCTCCTGTGGCTATGTCAATCATGAAGGGACATGATGCCCATCTTTCACATTTGGACAAGTGACACATCGAGAAAAAAACTACACCACCTCTTTGTTCATCCCTGGCCACCAATACTAACATCATAGATATAGGTACATCATTTCCACAACATGATGTACCACTAATGAGTAAGTATGGAACTCCCTCAACAACTCCTCCCACAAAATCACTGGTACTAAGGTGCATCCTCTTAAAAGGATGATGTGATCCCCACCTATCGAAAATCCATCAGAAGCATGTCTTGAGGATATCTGAGCACGTCAATTCTCATAGTAAACATCCACAAGATGCGCCTCCCTAACTTTCTATAAGATTGGGTGAGTGAAAATCATATATTGGAGGTATGCTACTCCATCACTATCTAAAAAAGATATATTCATCATGGCTAGATACTCCATCGCCTCACCCAGCAGCTACAAACAAGACCTCATGGTGAGTGTGTCTGCCACCATATTCCCCTTCCCTGGAGTAAAGAATATCTCCATGTCATAGTCTTAGAGGAACTCCATCCATCGATGTTTTCTCAAGTTCAGTTACTTCAGTGAGAAAATATAATTGAGACTCTTGTGGGTAGAGTAGAAAATAATCTATTCATCCATCAAGTAGTGTTGCCAAATATTCAAGGAAAAGACTACTGCTGCTAACTCCATGTCATTGATCATGTAGTTCTACTCATCCTGTCTCAACTGTCGTGAGCCATAGGCAATCACTGCTTACTCCTACATCAGGACATAACCCAGTCTGGTCCCTCATGCATCACACTAGACTATATACCCAACGACCTCTTCTAGTAGTCGCATGATGGGGGGAATTCATCTGTCTTCACCTCAAATATTGGAAATAATGAACACCACTCCATCCACAAGAAGTGCTTTACCCTATTTTTTGAAGCTTACATGGCAATCTTATACTTTAGAAACATTTGGTATGATCCTACGGTAGTACCCATCCAACCCCTAGAAACTTATCACCTCTGTCATGCTCTAGGGTGGCTCACAACCAAGCACTACCTCTATCATCACCAAATCCACTCCAACTCCAGCCTCTGAGATGAAATGATCTATAATGTTGACCAAACAAATTCATAACTTGAACTTCGACAGCGTACCATAAAGTGGTGCTCTCAGAGTGCATCTAGGACTATAGGAATGTCTGTATCATGCTCCTCTTCTGACGCTGAGTACACCATGATGTCATCAAATGAGGAATACCATGAAACGATTGAGGAAGGGCTAAAAGATCTTTTTCATGAGTCCTATGAACATATTAGGAGCATTGTTCAAGCCAAGAGGAATCACCAAAAACTCATAGTGGGTGTACCAACATCAAATGTTGTCTTTGGTACATCTTCATCCTGCACAAGAAGCTGATGATATCTTGATCGGAGGCCGATCTTCAAGAACCACCTTTCTCCCTTAAGCTGATTGAAGAGGTCATCAATCATTTGAAGTGGATACATGTTTCTCATGGTCACATGGTTCAGGCACCAGATGTATACACATAGGCTCAAGCTCCCATCTGCCTTCTAGGAAAACAACAATGGGGCTACCCATGGAGAAGAACTAGGCCTTACATACCCATTCCTCTATAAGTCCTCTAGTTATACCCCCAACTCACGAATATCCATGAGAGCCATACGATATGTAGGTGTAGATATCGGTGTCATCCCTTGGAATATTTCAATAAATATTTCTACCTCTCTATAAAGAGGTAGTCTTGGAACATCTTCTGGAAATACATCCTCATACTCATCCACCACTACAAGAAAGCTCAAAATACCCTCGTCCACTATACTGAGGGCGAGGCTATCCAAATGGTTAGTGATCTCCTTCACAGTCGTCTAAGAAATTCCATCCTATTCTGCCAAGGTTCTATTCTCTCTATTGAATGAAAACCTAATCCCATACTAATGGACACACCATACATTGATCCTAAAATAGTTGATCAGAGTATGGAATGTGAATAAACATTCCATAACCAAGATTATGTACTAATGCCTTGAACCAGATACCAGGAGATCCCAGCCAAAGATCTCTCCTACTAGAGTAATCTCACACTACCAAAACCAGTGTGTAATCACCAAATCTCCTCCTATAGGTGTCTCTAATCATAAATATAAACCAATGGATCAACCAGAATATCCAAGCCTCAAACGAAGTCTGTGGAAAGGAAATACCGACAGGAACTTGTGTCATTGAGAACTGAAGATAAGGTGGAGTAGACACAGATCATACCTCTAATCATCTCTAAGCACCATTGTCATAGGCCTCTATTTCCTGAAGCTAGCCCTACCCCTATCCACTAGCTCTCAGAGCTCGTGCTGGACCTCCTGGGGGTGGTGGCGGTAGTAACTCAAATCTTCTACCACTGACTACCACTCTGCCAACTCCCAAGCCACCTTTGCAGCCCTGTAGACCTCCTCTCTCAAATATATGTCACTATCTTGATGGTCCCTCAACTACCTGCAGGTCATCTAAGCAGGGAGTCAGACAGTAAGAAGCCATGTTCCCATTTCCACTGCAAGAGTAACAAACTCGAGCCCTTAGATGACATCCTATACCTTGTGATCTCCACACCTTTGACCCTACTCCCTGGGGTCATCCCCTGGAAGGTCTGGCCATTTGGGCCTCGGTATCATCTGCATACTAACTACTACAGATGACTCAGCCACTAATTGTTTGGTGGTTGTTCTCACTATTGGTGCACGATTGTCTTGGAATCTCTTTACCAGTAGGGCTCGCTCTAGCACTCTAGCCTACATTGGGATGCTGAGCGAAATCATCAACACCCTAATATCTTGTTAGAGTCCCTGATTAATGGTCTATTCCCTGAATAAATAAACATGTACCTTGTCAGTGGAGTATCGGGAGTGGTTGGTAAACCTCACTAAGTACTAGGCCACAGTCAGGATGCCCTAATGTAGGTGTAGTAACTCCTGAATATGCACTAAGCATAGTGTCTCTAGTACGGACTCTACCCTAATGATGCTCTTGAAGTCCAACCATACAAGGGTCACCTCCTCATGGTTTTGGAGCATCATGATCCACCACATCCTTATCATTCCCTAAAAAAACTCTGGAGTCTAGAACTACCATTTGGTATATGGTGTTTATACTAGGCGAAAAAACTGATTAACTGCCTCAATCCAATCGTCAGCCTTTTGAGGATCTATCCTATCTCGAACCCTCACAGGCTTCAATCTCTAGAACTTGTGTAGCATGATCAGTCTGCATGCACTATCCGTGGGTTGGGCTGGTATAAACTCTTACTCTTCGAGTGGTGGTTCTTCTGGTACACCACCTAAATGTGCAATCGTTTTAAGTGGTCCCTGCACTGATGCCTCATCTCTTGGTAGACCTTCATCGTGATCTCTCATAGGAATCTCGGTTGGCTATCTTTGTGGTTGCATCCTAAAGAGAAACAGATGTTCCATTATCAATAATTTATACCGGGTAAACTGGCTGAATATTGATTTAGAGAAAAACAATCCCAAAACACATGAAACTAGTGTATTTATGTTCTGAGTCACAAAATAGAATATAGGTTCCTAGTGTACGGATACGTCGATCGGCACACCAACACTATGATACCTAGACTGAAATCCAAACTCAAGATACTTAACACTATTTCCCCCATTGAGAATATAAAATATTAGTTCTTTTGGTAGAACCAACCGCCCTTATAATAACATTTTTTCATGACTCGTCCCCCAGGGCCCATGTTGTGACTACTCGATGCCCACCTAGATAGGGGCTAGTGACTAGCACAGAAAACGATTATACCAAAAAGGGAAGGCATTACCTTTAAACCTGTGCACACAAAGACAGGGCGTACCACTCAAATAAAACCAAAAAGGAAAGAAAGAAGTAAAACCACCTCAAAGTATCCCTACTATGAGTAATGTGTGTTAACTGAATGTAAAGGCACCATAATAAAAGCCCATCCAAAAGGAATGTATAACAATGATGAACAAGCTCATGAAGTCATCTACTAAGGATCCTACCTGAAGGGTAGGTACAACTTTCTATCTGATGTCACTATAGCACACCACATCTATCTATCCACCTATGAGCACTCTCTAGTCATATCTCCCCAAAGTCCCAGTCAAAGTTTTTCGTCATCTTCACAAGACACAACATGTGTGGGAAATCCCATGTAGGGGTGAGTATAATAATACTTAATAGGGACCCTGAGACCCCCAAAGGTCTCTCAGTAATCCAAAAAGGAAAACCCTACTAAGGAAATACCACATAGGTAATACCACCAATAAATATCTCAAACACATAGCACAAAGTGAAAGACGTACCTCACACCAGGTATAACTTAAGGACCAAAGTAAAGATGATTAGTCGTAAAACTAGATCATTATATTCTATCAAGAGGTTCTACTACTGATCCACAAAGGGTCACAAGGTGCTGAACGACATAAGATCACTAAGTACTGACCCACATAGGATCACTAGGTGTTGACCCAAACAAGATCTCTATGTACTCACCCAAATAAGATCGCTAGGTGTTGACCCACACCGGATCACTATTCATTTTTCACGTGACATCCAGCCACTGGATTTCGGCACATAGAAAACTTCATTTTGGGAAGATTAGCTCCTTAGGACATCGGCCAAACATCAACTTCCATGAAGTCCCACATAGAGTAACTCCAAAGGACCGTCTCACTGTAAGGGTCCCAACAAAATAGATGGTGCGTCGATCGAACACCCAGTATGTAAGTTATAGATTTTTTTGTAAAAAGGGCCTGGTGGGATTAAAGTATGATCCAACTTAGCCGTAATCCATCTTTTTCCAAAACTCATGTGGATTATCGCAAACGTACTGCCTTGTTGCAATGGTCTTGACGCAACTAAAGACTCATCAATTAGATCTCCAGTTTGGCAGATACATGTGTTTTAGTGAAACGGGGGCCGGTTGGGTCCGGGTCCGGTCTAACTTGGTCGAACTGACTTGAACCACCCGTCCGACGGGGGGCCGACCTGTTAGCCTGTAGATCCAGCCCGATAGGGAGAATCCAGACTGGTACCGTGGGTCTGGCATGGTATCTTGGTTCTGGCCCAGTAGCCTGGGTCTAGCCCGTGAGTTCGCCCAGTCTGCCAAAGGCGGACCGACCTTTGGCCTGGATGGGAGGCAGCTGGGAGCCGTGTCTAGTTCCTCACCTGCCACGATTGAGTAACCACATCCCGCCACATGCCACACTGTATGTAGTCTCTGACGTGGCCGAGCGTCCTTGTCCTCCAGTCTCCCATGGAATGAGTCCGCGAGTTGACTTGGTCCACGTGGTGTCGTGGATATCCAACTCCACGGGCAAGAGATCGCAGCCTCCACCAATTTCCCTGGTAACCACGGACGTGGGAAGCCGTCTCCATGCAACTATGGCTAGCTAGCCATAGCTCTCGGCCCTCACGGCACACCAACAGGCGTCGTGCCTTCCACCTCTCATGACCACTGTTAGTGCCACTACGTCGACAGTTTCTTCTACAGGTCGCCGATGTTGCTTCGATGGTCCATTTCTCAATCTACCAGCATCTACGGAATTGGTATTTTGTCACCTTCCCTATGAAGTCCCCATAATCAAGTTTCTAAACACTTGAACATTTGTCCTTGAATAATTCAAAATAAAAAACTAGGTCATAAGGTTTAGGACTTGCTCATATCGGCCCGTACCCTCCATGTTAGAGTTTAAGCACGGGGGAAAGTATTATCCACACAGAAAAAAGCAAAACCCCAATTCAAATCCCCACATTAAAACCTCCTCCAAAAATGAATGGATCACAGATCAACCCATTAGTCTATTGATCCACGTTCGTTGTTAATTTCAAAAATGAGGAAAACATTATCAATTACGAAGAATGCAAAAACCCGTTCCGGGATATGTTAGATCCACTCAGGACGAAGGAAGAGTTCTACATCATCATCGATATATGATCGATGGTGTTTTTCCCCACCCACCGACCTCTAGATCTAATCCTCCAACATTCATCACTTCGTTCTTCATTCTTAATTGGTGGGGGATTCTACAGGCAGTTTGTGAGAAATTCCCCACGTTTGGTAATCCCCAAACTCCAACACATTTGAATAATAAATGAAACATGTTCAGAGACTTTTTTCTCATTAATTATGCCCGTTAATTACCCAAATTTAATGATCCAATAAAGAATCATTAAGATAACAGTGCCTCGGTTACAAGGAGCCATTAATGACCACCCATTAAAGATCCTCATTGTTTCACCATTGCGTCATTGTTCGCCACTCAACAGTGTGAAAAATAAAATATCATTGGAAATTTTATTTTATTATTTTCATTAAAATTTCAGAAACATAACTTTTGCATCTGACCATTTCCAATCTAATGTAAGCTTCGCCTAAGCGAATCTCAGTGTTACGATTCCAATAGTGCCCTCAGATTTCAGATCTGAGTACCTGTTCAAATGATAGAAATCTCTGTCACATGTTTATTGAACATACCTTTAAAAATTTCAAAAATCCTCTCTCAGCTCACCCAGGCTTCGGAATCAGGTGTCATCTAAGTGTTCTATCTCAAAATAATTCCATAAAAAATTACACACAAAATTCCATGTCATTACAAGAACCCAATCTCTACTTTACTAAAAAATCATGAAATTAAGAAATACATAGACTTGTTCCTATCCATATTGCTAAAGTTCTCTAAAATAATCACCAAAATTACTAAAATATCCTTTTAATACCAACTATCATTTCCCAAGATAATCATACATAAAAAATAAAATTTTATAATTGTTTAATTAATACATTGCACAAATATAATCAAAATAAATGGATTAACAGTTCTAGTATAATAGAGAAAAGCTACATTAAATACTCATGTTACAACACTTTTGAATATTTATTCATAAATATTCTACCCTATACCATCATCTAGGAATCACATATGACATAATCATCTTCATAACATATGGAATGGAAACATTATAATGGCTAAGTTTGAATGCAAATTATGTGAGACATATCAACTAGTCATAATGGTTAGATCTAAAATATAATGGAAAACATGAGAAAGAGAGTTATATAAGGTAAAATGATAATGATATTATTAGTGAAAAAAATATATCTTGATTGATCATCAATGGTTACAGAATAAGAATATAATTTCAATGAAAGGTTACCAAAAACATGGCAAGGAGATATATGTGGAACCTAAAATCAATACATAATAACAAATAATATTGTTATAACATGTAATATCATAAAAGTTTGACTTTATTTTGAAAATAATGGACATTTTGGATAAGTAATTGTTCAAGTATAAGCATAGGACATCATTGTGAACACATCCAAGTATGTAAACCCTTAAATTTTGTGATCAAATCCATGTATTTACACACTTTTGTGATTTTAGTGAAACATTATCACATGAGATATAAAATGAAAAAAAATTAATTTGGAAGTGATATATGACCCCACCCATCATTATACATACATATGAGTTCCACTTAAAATCAAATTATTCAACTTATCCAAAATACCCCATGGGAGAGAAAATAGGATTTATAAATATTCTAAATAGTATCACAAAAAAAATATGATCATTTGATACAAAAAATATTATAAGCATAAAAGATAATATATTAGATAATTTGTGAATTATTGATTTATTGGATATTAAACCTTTGAAAATTAAATAGAAATCACAAAAAAATCAATTTTTTCATAATATCATCTTAAAAGGCATGATTTCCGATTCACATTCCATTTTTTTTGAAAATAAAGTCGAAACATTTTAATTTTATTTAAAGAAAAAATAAAGATACAATGAAAATAATAAAATCCTAATCAATATGTAATGTCAATGTGAAAAATAGATGATCATTGAATGAAAATTTATTTTAAATATTTTTAAATGCCTTTATTAAACAACCTAAATTGTTAAAAGGATATAAAAACATGGTTTTAAAATTATGGTTAACATAAAAGTAATTATATGAAAGAAAATTTGAGTTTCCACTATGAAAAGAAGAATATTAGAATAAATTAAATATGTCAATATTTAGGAAAAATACATTAAAAATATTGGAATTTTTCTTAACAAAATTTCATTTTCACAAAAAAATAGATTCGTCAAGAAAGAATAATTTGGTGTGAAAACCAATTTCCCGAAAAAAGAATTTATAAATATGACATAACATTATTTTAGGATATATATATTCATACTATAAAATGTTTTATAAAATGATAATAGATTGTAACTCTGTAGAAAAATTTGAGGCATGTAAATCCCTTACCTTTATCCCCACTTAATTGAATGCGCTATAAACACCTTCATCCAAAAAATTACTAACTCAATAAAAAATTTCAGAACCATATTGATTATTCTGTACTTTTATAAAACAACTTTAAAAATATTTAATAAATGTATTTTAATTAGTTGTCATCAATTTTCAAATCATGTATCGATAATATTGATCGTTTTGAACTAGTTTTTCAATAGCGGTGTTGTTATTGATTATTCTGCAAAACTTTCATCATTCCTAGATCATAATGGTTATTTTAATACATTTCATTAAAAAATATTAATTTCTAAAGATATTTTATAAGTGTTTTGGTAAATATTTAGATAGAGAAATTGAATATGAGCTCTTTTTGGTGAGTTTGACGAATAAAATGTTATATATTAATAACATTATCAGATAATAATATTATGACACTATATTTATATATAAATATTGAATAGATTATTACAACAAATATGTAACAAAATATAACATTTCTTAATCATCTATTACATAAACATTTCAACATAACTCATGTTGGTGGTAAATATGACCTAAATTAGAGTTTGTTATAATGATTGAAAAAGTAAGAGAAAAATAGTATATAATGCTAACATAACTATTTCAGAATCCATAAAAAGTCATAAGTATCATACATATATATATATATATGTATATTAATATCATTATATGAACTATAAACCAAGTATTATTATGAAAAATAAAATTCATTGTTCGTGGTGGTGGTAGTCCATACATACAAACGGTTAACCGTCCCATTTTCCAATGAATGGTTAAATAGATGGTATATGAAAAATGATCATCGAATAATTTCATTTAGAACACTGAATTCAAATTTATTAATCATATTAATCCTCAAAAATTTTATTTTAGAATTGGTGATATAAAACATACAGTATCGTGTCATGGATAACGTAGTCTATATGTTTACATGATTGGTGTTTGTTTTTTTCTCAGTGGATGGAAAGGATTGAATATTTTTTGTGCAATTAATATAATTAAATTTAAGTATAATAATTATATTTTTATTAATTATGTTAACAAGGTTATAAATTATTATATTTAGCATTATAAAAAAACAAAATACTATGATAAGGTAAAATTAACATTGGAATATGTAATTTTTCTTGGAAATCTCCTTAGAAGTGAATGCCTTAAGATAAATTTACAAGAAAAGACTACTACTCTATTAGGGGATTTTTATTTGGAGATTAAAGGGGAATATTTTCAAGGTTTAATTATAAGGTGATTTGTAACTTTAAAGGGTGTAGGTATTATACTTTTATATGAAAAGGAAAGACCATGTTTGGAAATTGACATCATTTTTTAATAAATCTGTGACATTATTCTATGTTAAATGGCTCAAAATTGGAAAAAGAGGGGATTTCAAAAAATATTAGTATGAAAAACAATGAATTCATTCATTTTTAGTTAAGGTAGTAGTAATTGACACATTTTTTTTACTTTTGACCTTTTACCCAAATTATGTTTTACCTTGGGAATTAATTTATAACCATAGTAATTAACATTAATGAAAAAAATTAATATTGGATATTTTCTTTAATTTGATCGTTATAATCTAAAATATGAAAATTATTTGAAAACATAAAATTTATAAAGGTGTGAAAAAATAATTTCAAAATAACCACACTTAAAAAAGTAAAAATAATTTTTAGAAAAAAATCATTTTGAATAATTGAGTTTATATATAAGATTAAATTATCATGGATATTTAGTTTAATGAAATAAATTTATTTATTATAAAAAAATAAATGTTAGAATGATTTAAAAAAAAATAAAAACCTGAATTTCACAATTTAAACAATTATTTAGCGGAAAATACCGAAAATTGTTTTTTTACCAAAGTAACAATTAAATTTATTTATAAATATATTTTGAATAGTATTATAAGTTCAAAGAATATTTTAAAATGATTAATTTTGTTCCTCAAATACATATTTTATTAATTTAATGATTTTTAAATCTTCTATTATAATATTACATATTTTTAAAAACATAAAAATTATAATTTTCACAAAAACTATATATTTTTACAAATATCAACCTTTTCATAAAAAATAAAAAATTTAGATAATATAATTTATTATTTGAGTAATTAAAAAATTAATTTCTTCTAATAAATTGATAATTATAAAATGTATAAATTTATATTTAAAAATAAATTTCACAATATAATGAAATTTATTTTATTTAAAAAGTAATATTTATTATAAACTTGTATTAATTATTTAACATCTAAATATTTAATTTTTTACCATATTAGAATTTATTATATATTTATTAATAATATTCTCATAATATGTTTTGGTCTTTTTTTCATTAGGTGTAGTGTGTAATGTAATTTATGGAACATAACATTAGTTTTACAAATACTAGAAATTATTTCCTATATTAACGCATCTAAAATAATCCCAATTAAGGGTAGACTTATCCCTCATGACATATGTGTCATGCTATAATAATACTTTATCATAAATTATAATTTAAAAAAAATTAAAACCCTACTAGGAAATCCACTAAGATTCCTCATCTATCTATATTTCCAATTTTTTCCTCTTTGAAAATAAACCCAAAGGGTATTAAAAAAGCCAAACCTTAATATCCTTCTTAAATATTTAATAAAATTTATTGAGTGGGGATATGAATAAACCTCCCATAGTTTTGGGAGTTGGTTAAAATTCAATGCTCAACCCATTCTTTGTGAATGGTAATATAGCCAATATCCTAAAGAAGATATCTTCAACTTGATTGGTGTTACTAAAATGATTCACTTTTATAACACTAAATTCCTCCTTTTCTTGGATAAATTAATAGATCATTTAAATATTACTCATATTTAAAAGTTGAATTTTATTTTTTATAATATATATATAATCCATATTATTACTGGAAATCATTATATCCATCTATACTCCACAGCCAATATCCACTAACTAATTATTCATTAATACCAATTTAGTACAATATTTTGGAAATAAAATATATTACACAATATTTATGATTTTCTAAGAACTTCCCTACTTCTTACTAAGGAAATCAATAAAGCTAATTATAATATAAAAAATTCCTGCTTTTTTTAATTTTATATCCATAATATTACCCAACCAATTCGTATTTGAACATTCCCTAAATTTCTCCCCATTTGTAATATCATAAATCATACCATAATCACAAATTTCCTGAACATAACTCAATAGTTTTTTATAAAACACTAAGATACACTTATTTTGTGTTTATTTGATAACTCAATACACGAAATTTAAAATAAAAATGTTTCAAATCATCATTATTAAATGAAATAATATACAAATAATTATATAGTATAAAGTTGAAGAAATTTCCCTACAGTTTTAAAACCCCCCAAGAATATTTCCAATAATTATTAAAGTAGAAAAAGTATTTAAATCATTCATACAAAATATCGTTAAATGTTCTTTAATTTAATTATCTATATAACTGAATTTACACTAATATATTTTAAAGTTATATAGATTATTTTTTAGATAAATGAAATTATACGCAGATAAAAATGACATCACCAACATAGAAAAGTACCATGAATTGTTATTAATTTGATTATATATTATGTTTATTGTGATCAACATAAACTATCATAAACCCTGGATTCAGTAAATAATAAACTAAATAATTATAAAAATATCACAATACCTATTTCCATCTATATAGATCTTTATTTAAATGAAATAAATTTACTTCATCATCTCCAAGTTAGGATCCCATCAATTTTTCAATGAAGACTTCCTTGAGGATCCTTGTAGATTTTGGTAGCAATATTTTTTTAAATAAGTATGTATTCTATTATGTATTCAGCCTATAAATATTTGGATGGTGATATAGAAAGATGAGAATATGAATAAATTATATGGATATGACTAAGATATATCTTATAAGATTAAATTTTCCAATTTTTTATGAAAATCTACTCAAATACCGGCAAAGGGTTTTGACATGATTCCCTTAAAAATGATCATCGAATGAAGTTTCTTAGAAGGAAGTAGGATATAAATATAATGATTAGAGAGATTATCATAAGGAAAATCAAAGAAATGTGTTGACTGATATGGGGAGAATTTTATACATTAGGTTATTAGTGAATATTGGGGGATAGATTTGTTTAAGAGGGACCAATTTATCTAAAATGTAATAATCAATTCATGAAATATTGAGCATGAAGTCTATTTTATTTAGTGACGAATTTGAATTTCAGGAAGTAAAAAAGAAATATGTGTTTGAATTAGTAATTGAGGAAGTATATTTAATGAAATTAATCAAATTTGAGTATTTATGTACAAAATTATTTCGAAATAGAGTTTAAGATATTTAGAAACATTATGATAATTTCTAATTTTATTCTAGTTATTTTAAAATGAATTAATCTGAATAGAGATTCTCTGACAATGCTATAAGATATTTTGAAGTGATTTGAAGAAGTTATTTAATTTTTAATTGTAGATGATGTTTGTAAAATAAACATTCATATGTAAAATTAACTTTATCAATACCTAAGAGTAACTCTGAGTAGATAGTGTTAATTTAGAAAAAGCATTGATTTGTAAAAGAATATTTTTCGATATGTAAATGTAACACAAAATGAATGGTATTAAATTGGAAAGGAAAAAAACTTCCATGTATACGTAAGGGTAACTTTGAGAAGACAAATAGGAAAATTGAAAAATTCCTTAAAACAAAAGAATAATCATACTGATATTTAAGATAATCTATTATAATATTGGCTTTATAATTTACGATAGTTATTATATAAGATTTATTATAATCATTCATAGAAGTAAATATAATGATATGTCAAAGTAATTATGATCTCTAGACATATGTAAGAGTAATATTCAATTCAAGTAGACTAATTTATAAATTTATCAAGCTACATTATGATATGTAAAGGTTGTTTACACAATATACATTGTTAACTAAAAGGTCGTGAAATTAGAAATTTTATGTGACTCATTAAAAATTTTAAGGGCCATTCCCTCAAAATGTAATGGTCATTCATGGATGTTTAATGGTACTATAAATAAAGAAAATTATTATATTTTCATAATGAATAATTCTGATGGATACAAAATCATTCAATGAAAAATATATTTAGTAAGGTAAAATCCTCATGATGATAAATATTATTTCATGTTTTAATCCATTTTATGTTAATGATTGAAGAAGATGAATGAGTTTCATCAGGAATAAAAAGTTCATGCTGTAAAGATGAAGGTTGTGTTATGGTGAGTTGGCTCTAGTTTTTTAAGAATAATATCATGTAATAAACATTTCTAGGGATAATATATTGGATGAATATGGTTTTATAAATTTAGATTTAACCACATAGTGAGGATTAGACCATGATATAGTGTGTGATGAAGAGAAATTCATGGGATGATTTTACACTGTGACAAAACCACTACATGTTATTATGGAGGCATGAAATATTTCATGGATGTGGATATCATGGAATGAGAATTCTATTATAATTAATTATGTCACCTGAGAAATTTTAGTATTCATGGTTATTATAAGGCATTTTATGGGATATATGTGACTGAGATTTGATGACCATGATTATTGAATATTCAAATAAAATGATAGATGAAAATAATATAAAAGGGGAAGGAAAAGTAGAATATTTGTATATCTCTAATACTGTATAAAACAGAAAATCTATGGTATTAATGAGGGAGTGAAACCAATTATAGTATATCTTCCATGTAAATGAATAAGAATAATGAAAAAAAGGAAAATCCCTACCATTTCTAATCCTTGTATTATATAATTTAATGAATATTGAGACATATTATATCACTATTTCATAGAATACTAGAATAAGAAAATTGATTTTTAGCGGATATGAATAAAATAACATGCATTCTACATTAGAAAATTTTCTTTTAGTACTTAAACACTCTCATTATGGAAGAAGATATTATAACCTTGTTAATTATAGAAACATCCTTGTGATAATTGGTTAAATTTTTAATTGAGGTTTAATGGGAGGATCCTTTTTATATTAGTGATTTATATTATAATATAATATTTTGGGAGACATTAAATCATCGAGATGTTGTGAACCAATTGGGTAAATAAAGGGTTTTTGACATATTTCTAATGCCACTAGATATAATTTGGAAAGGATAATGTCTGCCCATGGGTTAAGGATGACTCCATCCACAACATGTGAAAATAAAGTATAGTATATTAAATTACAGTGATTTTCTAATTATTATGATCAAATATTGGTGTTATTTATCATATACTCAACCAAAATAAATATGAAGTTGATTCCTACATTTGTGTCAAACCATGTAAAAAAAGGGAATGTTATTTTATTTTTTATTAACTGGATTTAATTTTGTTTTAGGTGTTTGGTGGTAATAATTATATTCATACATATTGATCGATATAGTGGATTGAATATTAAGAGGGGTATTTCATAAGAGATAATATTTTTGTAAAACGAGTCGCACTGATTCACCCATGACACCTAGATAACAATACAATCCTTCAAGTGAATAAAAAGTGTTACTAGAGACTATCCATGATATATATCATTGTATTTATTTACATTTATCTTTTTAAATTATATATATAAATATATATGATGTGAATATTTAAATAAGAATTATAATTATCTCATTTAGGAAGTATCATTCTCATATCTTCCAATACCAACAAGGAGTATTTTGTCAAAATATTGATGAATGGAAAGAAGAATGATGAAAATAAGTTAATAAACAACTAAAATTATAATCTTGTAACACCAAAATTTAAGATTATTCAAAGTATTATTTCACCTATTAAATATTTTGAGAATCATTTTCTTGAAGAATGCGGTTCATAAAATGATGAAGATGGATATACTAAATCATTTAATCAAACCTACATTGATGTTAAGGTATAGATTAAGAAGGTTCATGAATATTTCATCACATATATATATATATATTTTTTATTTTACCCCAAATCAATATAATGAGAACACATTTATTCTAGTAGATATAAAATCTCTAAAAAAATAATCATTCTTATAGTTGTGAAAGTGAAACTCTCAAATCATATAAACAAAATTAAAATAGGAATCCTTAACAAATAGTGATAAAAATTCATCACAGTAAAAGATTTACTATAATATCAAATTTATGAGAAATACTATCTATGTATAATCTATAAAGTGAAGACTCGTTCTTTAGAATAATGTCCTAAGGGTATTTTTCATGTCAAGAGTTCAAAATTGGTATTCAAATTAAAAAAACAAAATAAATTTATAATTTCTAATAAAAAGTATAGAAACACTTGAGCATTACATTACCAAGATGAAAATTGAATATTAATTTATAATAAACATAGTGTGATTTTAGAAAAATATTCCCAATAATAAATTTATTGATCTTGAAGTTAAATTGTAAAATTTATAAGTGGTTTGAACTGATTTTTACATAAGATTTTAGAGAAACAATTTTTCCCTCAAGAATTATAATTAGTTACATTTTTTTAAAAAAAATCGTTATATTATAAGAATAATTTAATTCCATCAAATGATAAATCAATTACATTCTCAAAGAAAAATGGAATCTTTTTTTAAGAAAATATTTTTTCTAATAACGTTTTTCCTTGAATAGTGCAAGAAATGAAATTTTCTTTCCCAATGAAGGGTATAAAATAAAAAATTATGAACCCAGTAGTAAATTTATGGTTGATGTGATTAGGTGTGGCTGAATTCATTCCCCAAATTAATCTAATCTCAAGAATTAAATTCCATAAAAACTATAACCTATCAAATCTCTCTAGATAAAAAATGAAAATGGAATAAGATTCAGTAAGAAAAGTTGGTCTTCTTAAAATTTTGGGTATAAGTAAATATATTATTTACATAAAATTTAAACTCATAACCATTATAAAATGCCTAAAATAGGTTGGATATGGGCTTATTATAAATTAATTATGCAAAAAATGAGAAGTTTTTTCACTTCAAATAGATTTTAAGATCATAAAAGTTTCTAAGGGATTTTAAATAGAATAGTTCACTATGATAATATGTTTTGGTCTACCCATTTCATTCACAGTTCATATGTTTAATATAATAAAATTTCATAAAATATGAAACAACTAGAGGCAAGAGTATAAAATTAAAACATAGAGTTTAATCAATAAAAATGAAATGTTAAAAAAATACATGTAAGGGGAATTATAAAAATTATGATCCCCCAAATAGGATATTATTCTACCAAGGTAGAAAGGGACACTTCGTGGACCATTTCAATAAAGTTTTGAATATAAAATATAGATGAATAAAGTTGAATAAATATGTAGAATCAATCCAAGAGAGGAATAAAAGGATTGGTTTGGGGGATTAAATTCAAAATAAACAATATAAATTTCATTAGAGGTATCCAAAAAAGGGTGATCAAATGATTCTTAATAACACATGTCTAAAATTTAATAAATATGATCTTCTTACTAAATAATTAATAACAGTACCAATAAAAGAATTTAAAATTTCGAAGAAGATAATGATATCATAAAAATACTGTATGTGCATTGCTAGAAAATTTGACAAAGCTTATTATAACAAAAAATAGTTCTCCAAACAATATGAATACCATACTATCCAACATGTTAGCAATCATAAAAATTGATGATGTGTGTGAAGATTCCTCACACCCTTAGAGCTAAGAGGGGAATCATTTATTGGTTGAGAAGATATTATCTATAATATTTCCCTTACTAAAGATCATTGCTGACCCACCTTATAATCATATGTTTTTTTTATTTTAATATTCATGGAATTTAAGGTGATCCATATATAAGAATAAATGGATTAATGTTGTTATTTATATGAAATATACAGAGTTACCTATCCTTTATTTCATAAAACAATCCTACATAAAATATTTTAAATTGGTTTCATAATGGATATTCTTGGAGTTCATTCTAAAATAGACAATCCAAGATGAATTAATATGGATTTAATCCCTTGGGATTGATAATATAATATTATTATTATAGTTGTTATTATTTCATGGGAATCAATAAGTCTATACAGATCTTTAAAAATATTAGGTTGATGTATGACAATCAATTTCCCATATTTTTCGGTATTCTATCAAATATGAATGTTAATGGGGGTTTCTTCTAAACTGGATGATGGAGTGATATGGGACGGACATTCCATCACATGAATGTTATTAATTTGTTTATTGAATACGAGTTTAGGATTTGAAATTGAAAACATCTTGAAACCCATAGGAGAAATATGAGTTTGTGTTGTATGCTATAATGTTTTCATGGATAAATATGATATTTAGGTTAATAATGTTTGTTTTATACACTTAGCTATCTCAAGTGGACTTATAGTTTATTAATTTATGTATTATTTATGATATAAATTAAATTACAACCTTATAATATGTGTAATATGTTTTACTAAGGGGAATAAGATGAAATTTCATTAATTCATGAGATGGATAAGATTCTACCACCTACACATACACCTTTTCATTTATTATAATTAAGGTGAGAAGAAAATAAATAATGATTACATATTGACATATGGTTATTTAATGGTATTGAAAAAATCTAATGGGTGAAATTAAATAAACTAATGGAGTATGGTAGTTTAATTTGTTTTCAATAACAAATTATTCCATTAGTAATTATTGTTTCCAATATTTATTGGGTGATGGTGTAAGATCCCAATATAAATGAATAAGATGAAGATAAAAGATATAATATAAGGTTGAATATGTCTAACATTATATCCTAAATATCCATTCATATATTAGAACCAGATTTTGAGATGATTCCATTGATATTGAGAAATGATTGATTCCTCCTGTAGGGAAGCAGTATATACATATGATTATTAATGTGATCATCTTAAGGATAATAAAATTATTGTGTTGATAGATATTTATGCACAAAATAAAATAGTTTCTTGGTGAATATGAGTAGATGGATATGCTGAAGAGGAATCAATCCAAAAAAATAATGATAATCCATCAATGGATTACAAAACATGATGGATTACATAATTAGTGAGTAATATCTATTGAAATATGGATTAATAAATATGAGTTTGAATTTATAGTTTCTGAGGTAGTGTAGGTTCATGAAAATATTCAAGGTTTATAATTCATATGTAACAAGGATTATTTTAAATGGAGTTTAAAAGATTTCAATTTTTTTGATAATTTAAAAATCATTTTTGTTGTATAGAAGAGAATTTGACTAAATTGTGTTCTTGTAAAATTTTCAAAGTAGATTCTGAATATATTTTAAAAATTTAGGTAATTTTTAGTTGAACTGATGTTTATAAAATTGAGTAATATATAAAATAAACGTTTTTAATAAGTAAGATTAATTTTGATTAGGCGATAGAAACATAGAAAATTAATTTATTTATTAAAGATACCTTGTAAATATGTAATAGTAAATTTTACATAGTGATATAAAATTAGTGAATTAAAAAACATATCTATATAATAAAAGGTATCTCTACGAACCCATACTGGAATATTGATAAAGACCTAATATATAATAGTAAGATTGTGGAGACATAAGAATAACTATAAGAATATTGAATTTGAAATTAATCCAAGGAAATGTAAATACTAATTCTTGTCATTTGGAAAAGTATTATGAAAATGAAATTTTTCAGGCAATGGAATATGTAATAGTACTTATGTGTTGAAATAATATAAAATTAAAAATAATTTTTCCCTAATGTCATACATAAATTTCATTTAATAAATAAATAAAGTTAAATCATAGATAATGAAATTGTAAATGCTCTAAGACAGGAAGTGATACATAAGGTCCCCTCTCTTGATATGTTACTGTTATATAATAACCCAAAATGGTAAAAAACATTAAAATAAATAAAAAATTTCTAGAAAGAATAATTATAACAGAAACGAAATTATAAGACATTCGATGATGAATATTGAAAAAAAGGAATGATTTTCATAATAAAAATAAGTATATACTATGAAGAGGATGGTTGTGATGTGATTACTTAGATATTTGTGGCAGAGAAATAAATCATGTTGTGAATATTTTTAAGGACAATATACAAGACAAATACCGTTATGTAAATTGAGATTCATCCATGCCATGGGAATAAGTTCATGCTCTATCATGGGATGAAGATAGATTCACAGGTGGGTTTAACATCACTATAAAGTTTCTTCATATTATCATGAAAACATGGAATATTACATTAACATTAATATTGTGAAAAGGGAATGCTATGATAATTATTTATATCATGTGTGTTTTAAAAGTTTTGTGTTTACTAGTATTAAAATAAATTTTAGAATATTAGTTTAAATGATATGTGATGACCGATATTTATAGATATTTAAAAGTGATAGTAATATTTGAGAGCGGGGATTAGAATATAAAAAGTGAATGAAGGAAATAAGATTTTTGGCCATCTGATATTTCAAAACATACAAAATTTAGAGCATCAAAGAGAGGTATACACCAATGATACTGTATTTTTCATGATGAAAAACAAGAATAAGGAAAACTAGGAGTAAATTTATACCCTATGATATCATTATATCTTATATGATGAAGAATAAGAAGAACAATACATATAATATCCTTGTATCATAAAATAGAATGAATAAGATAAAGCCCTAAGATGTAACTATTTAATTAAACATGATACATAATAAGAATATTGTGTTTAAGTTGAGATGTTGAGATCAGAATGATTTCAAATGTGGAGGAATATCATTTGGAAGTTGAATAATCTCATTGAGGAAAAAATCTTAGAAAATTGACTTTTTTTCATCATGGAGCCTATTGGTGATCTTGTTCATTGAGGTTTCTATGAAGCCACTCTTGTACACTAGAGGGATATAGTATAAAAATAAATAGGGATATAGAATGTATTAAAGAGACTAATGGTTATCAGGATATAACTACTATCTATAGGTATCATTGGGAAAGTATTATACATAGCCATAGGTTGAGTATTATTACACACATTCCTTGGGATAATTGAGTTTCATATAATAGTTTCTCATAACATTGTAGTCACTATAATTATATAGTGATAATTTGTTCCTTAAAATAGATCAGGACATATTGAGCAGTGTATTATAACATTTGGGTTGATCCTTTCAAAAACAATTGTGTGTTTCTAATTTTTTTTGTTTATTATATTTTATATGGTGTTGTGTTTTGAGAGAACATAAGTAAATCTATACATTTTAACAAATATATAGGATCAAATATCAATAGGCGTAGTTCATATGAGAAAATAATTGGGTAAAAATAGTCAAATTGATTCATCTACCATTACCTCTCATCTATCTACATAATCATACATGGTGATAACATTCTTATTTAATAACAATTTGAAAAAAAATAAAATTAGACTTGAATTTAATCCAAATAAATAAATTAATAGATTTTTGTTTTTATTCAGGTTAACCTATGTATTTGATATTTATGTTTTTTTTGAGTACATCCCTCACAAACTATCTTTTCCTTTTTCTATATCTCATTCCCATTCCCATCATATTATTTCTTGAACACCCACTTTAAACCAATGATATTGGGATAACTCATAATTTTTATAAGTTTAAAATTTTTATTATTCTTAATTTAATTGATTTATAAGTTCATGGACTTAATAGATGACACATCATTTTCCTTCCTTTAAAAGAACTTGTTTTCAATATGTGATAATAAAAGAGTGTGAATTATGCATATCATATATTGAGTTTACTGTAGAGTATTCTTTTAACTATTTATATTTGACATAGAAATGTCATCTCTCAAATTCATATATTGAACATGTGTTTGACACACTTTAGTTCATACTTCTTCTGCAAATTCAACCTCAAAATTTATTTATGTGATGGGCTATGAATTCCTCTATAATTAAAATAATAATATTTCTATTCACTTATGATTCATACAAAAACAAATTATATACATGTTTATGAGTTTAAACTTGATGAATTAAACATCATTTCACTCCGAAACCATTTTTAGGAACTTATTAAAAAAACTATAGGGTTTTTTCTGTGATGAATAACCCATAAAAACACACTCACCTACTACATCACCACACTTTCCTTGAGGTCCTTTTTCTAAATGAAATATTTTCCATGGAAACCTTGGAAGTTATCTAATGTTGTATTTATTCTATTCTGTATTTCTTAAGGTTTAATCTTCTTAATTTTACTAAAAATGACCTATTTTATTTATATACCATAAATTTCACTTATTCTTTCTGATAGTACCTCTAAACATCCCACTTAATGTCTATTTTTTTCAAAACATTATATTCCTTTTAGATCTAACATTAAACAACTCCATTCCACTAAGGATATCGCAAAGATGAACGTCCATTCCCAATTATATGTTTCTAAAAATAGTTCGCTACATTAATGGACATGTACTGTATACTATTATATTATTAATGAAAATTGATAATTATCTGAGTTATATTTTTAACTCACCTCCAATATCAATTGATGTACTCCATGAGATATTTATTAGTTTTTTTAACATTATTTGACTATTCTTCTATATTTTTTGATAAACATTAATTTTCCTTTCTCTACATGTTACCAGGTGTCTCATGGGACTACAAACATCAGTGCAAGCTAAATCCAACAATTCTGGGGATATATTATTATAAGTTCCTAGATTTTCCCTTGGCTCTTCCTTTGTGTTTTATATGAAAAATATTTTTTTAGAGGATTCATGGGATGTTTCAAAAGCTTGAATATTGGTTTGAGATAATGTAGAAAAAATATCCCATTTTAGCGGTTATTTTGTAGTTTTTTCCATGATATATGTTTGATTTCTGTAGTTTATAGGATTTTTTTCATAGTGGTTTGTTGTTCCGTGGTATTGTTGTTGATTTTGTATTATTCCATGTTGTTTCTTGGTCCATGGAATGTAACTGGTAAAGATATTATCCATGGTTCTAGGGATATGCTATATGAAATTCTTCTGTGAAATAGGGTGGATAATTACAACTATTTTTGTTCCCTTAGTTTTGAATATTATGTTTAGATTGAATAATAATATGTATTTACCCTTTTCACTTCTCTACTATTACAAGAATAGGTCATCACACCATGGTGATGGTCTGGATGGTGAGCATGGTTCCTAGAGTGTTTGGGGGGGGGGGGGTTCCCAATGGGAAACAAGGAGGAGTGGAATACATGTGTGAGGATTCATATCATTTTTTAATGAAATGATAAATTCTAGTAATTAATGTTGGAAACATTGAAATTTATCCCTCTATGACATGATGATATTTGTGGTCATTAATAAAGATCATCATGACATTTACCATGTGATGAAGAATAAAGGATGATCATAGTGTGTTGAAACCAATTATAATCATCCCTCTACACCATGGTGGTTCTCCAAGGGTGTTTGGTTGGAGTTGTTACGAATATTAGGATTCCTATAAATCATGGATTCAGTAAAATAAAATTTTAAAGTGATAGAAATGGACACATAAGAAGGTGGTGATTACACCATTTTTAATATCTATGATCTCATATCTATCTTTGACTGAAGCAGTTTGGGTCATGTTGGAATCCATCATTCCATAGTGGAGTTAGATTGAATTATCCAATGAATAGTGGGTCATTTTTCTCCTTATTTCAACTATATATATGAATCTCTAACTTAGTTCATTCTTTGTGGATTTATAGAAATATTTTATAATATTTTAATGACTCCAACCTTCTTGATTTATAGAATTGATCCTAATTTAATATTTGGTTACTATATTCATGTCATTTACATCATTCTTCTTATTTAATCATCTAGGGACAGTGGTGGAATTGTTGATTCTTGGTTATGGTGTACTAGGATTGATCTTTTTATGATGAATGGTATGTTACAGTTTAGTAGAAGAGACTTATAGAATCTTAGGTGCTTGATTAGTTTTTATTGACTAGGTATTTCTTATATTCATTGAGGTTGGAAATTTTTGAGGTTTCTTCAAAGTAATAAAATATTTTTCCTTAATAATTTTTATAACCATCTATGTTACCCTTATTGAATCAAACCCATTTTATGGTGAACCCGTTGAATTGAAATATTTAAATTTTATCATTCTCCTTCAAATAATAGACCCTTAAAATAAATGATTTGAATTTTCATCATTATTTTTAATTGAAATCCACTCATTGACCATATAAATCTTGAATTCATGTACAACTATTAAATTTAATTTCTACCAAATAAAATCATTTCTATATAACCAGTAAGTTTATTATCTTCCCTTGGGATTGGTGGAGATGTTTTACTCTTGTAAATGGGGATTCTATTTATATTATTCATTCTATACTCGACCCACAAGTTTTTTGTGTTTGGTTACATATGGATATGGTTTATTTTATGAATTACTATTTCTTATATGTTACTCACTTATTTTGGTCTTGGTGTTTTGGGATTTTTCCCTAAGGAAGAGAATTTTGTGTGTTTTCCTTTCATCATATCTTAATTTAATTATTCATCATTTGTTATAATTAATTGCACTATATTTCTCTACACCCTTTAATTGTTTTTCAATATATTTATAGGATTTTTATTAAAAATATTATAAATCTTATGAAAAGATATTTAATGGATGATGTAAATCGAATTCAAAATGAGAAGTTGAAATCTAATCCCGATTATTAGATTTTACTTCATAATTGTAATGATTTTCTAATAGTATGATTATATGGTAATGTTATGATATAATAAATATTGGTTGTAATATATGTAGAATATAGAATACGAGTATAGGATATAAATTTTCAAATATAGTTAATTGAATGATCTATGAGTTTGGGATGTGAATAGAAAGTTAATCTCTAATTAATATCAAATAATGATTAATATATGGTTATTTAGTTCTTATATAATTATGATTACACTTATTTTTCACCGTTTCTTACTTACTTGTAATAATATATCTTAAAGTCATGTCTAGGGCTGTTTTATGATTAGAAAAATGATCCTTCACATTATATTTTTGTGGATTAGTGAGGGATGGATCATAATCTTTAAATTAGTTAGAGAATATTAGAGTTCATCTATTTTCGTAGGGCCACTGAATTTTTTATCTTTTCCTTCACTAGGGTTATGTATTGAGGATGGATTATATATAAGGACCTAGAGGTCCTTTATATGAGGTGGACTAGTGTTTCTTTCTATGGTGGTGTTGTCAAATATGGTTAGAATATGAGTTATATGAGCCACTATAACGAAATTCAGTAGTGAATGTGTTTTTTCAGGGGAGTTGGTTGACTTTGTGTGTAGGTGATGGATGTTTTAGACATAATAATTGAGTGAGGTTTATTCTTGTTATTTAATTGGGTATGGTTGATTGGAGAGTTTTTAGTTGTGTGTTTGGTTTGTGATGTCTAAAAATTGGTTTGATAATATTTATGGGTAAGTCGTAGTCATCCAATGGTGTGGTTTGAGTCTTAAAATAACATTAAAAATATATAAGTGAAATAAATAAATGTATTTAATTATTAATTAAATATTATAAGAGAATTGTTAATTTTAATGTTCAATATGTATTTAAGAAAAAAATTGTTTATTGTTCTTAATTTAATAAAAAAGGTAATGAACCTATATTTTATTTAAAATGAATTCTAAAAAATAATGTTATTTAATGGTTCTGATTATTAGATATGAATTATTAAGATATATTTTTGTAAACATAAGTCAAATTAGGGAGAATTATGTCAAATAAAAAGGCAGTATAATAAATTCAAGAAGTAAATTATAGCATGATAAAATACATGGTAGTGTATATTATTCATTGACTATGTAACTTATTAATATAGAGATTATTGTAGTTCGATTTTAACGTTTTTCTTCATGGATATTAGGTATTTTTAATCCATGGTTTTTATATTTTTATTGTGTGTTGATTTATATATGGTATAATTTTTTTCTTGGTTCATATGATGTCATGTTATCTATAAATGGACAATGTCAGCTCAAGGAATGATCCTAGAGGATGAAGATGAATGGGAGATGGTGATATTATTAGTGAAATACATATGGTTATGGGATGTAAGTTTTTATAACTATTATTTCATTCTCATTTTCTTTTTTGGCAAGTTTCGGGTTATCTAATAGTCTCACTCCCAGTCTGAGTAGGAAGGGCCTATGAATTGATAGGTGGAAATAATGGTAATTTTCCATGAAATGTTCCATATTATATAATATTTTTATTTATATCAATTATTTATGGTTATGTTGTGATGATAAATGGAATGTTTGATATAAGGTTAGTAAATGGCGGATATTGGGATATCCTATGATTGGATTCTTCTCCCATGATTGTGAATATTTTTCTATAATCATTCTTGATTTTAGTTTTTCCTTATTTATATACACATGTGTCTGCCCAGTCACATTGATTTCACCTGGATATAGAATTATTGAGAAAGATAATCCTATTTATTAAATTCAATTTATCACCTATTAATAGTTTTTAAGAGTTTTTACATTATTGTTAGATCAATACCTAATGAGTTTCTCTTCATGTAGATTGAGATTAAGTCTAGGCGGATGACCTTTAATTTTACTTATTTATATTATATACATTTTCATATAGAGTAATTTTAGGTTTTGGGAATATTAATATCTTAGTTTATATATATGTGTGTATTTGATTGGTTGTTCAAATTTATTTTTTTGGAATTATAATTATAACGCCCCCAATATGTGTTATAAATTCCCTTGGCGCTAGTTGTGAAACTGTGTCCCATTGGAGGTAGTCTTCAGGGTTCACTCTCTTCTTCACTACCAACATACGTGGGGTTTCAATCGACATGAGTCATAAGAAAGTGGTATAACATATTTTGGTTAAAATATAAGTTGGATTTTTAATAAAGTAAATGTTATTATTATAGGGGTCTGGCAGGGAAATATTATCATCTAAACATAACATGTAGTGGATTCAAAGTAGAATAACTAGTACATTGGTATTTAGGGCCCATATGGTCTAATTCAAGGAACATCATAGCCTACTAAGCATGGTTAAATAAATACATGTTTAATTTAGGATATAGTGTTTTATAAAGGGTTCATGCACAATTATCATAAGTCACCTTTAGTTTAGAATTTTTATTTTTAATTGTTTCTAATGTGTTATTTATTATAACCTATGTTTATATATTGAATTAAACACAATTATTTATCAGGTATTTTAATATACTGATTCATTATAATTCTAAAAAGTATTTATTATAATCTTATAACATGGTGTTATACTTTATTCCTATATTATTACATGTTTAGTTATAAATTAATGATTGATGCATCTCAGTTAAAAAAAATAAACATGTTATAAATTAAAATTATTTACATTTATTTTGGATAAATAATTTCTAAAGAAAATTTATTTCCATGAGTAACCACTTTTTAATTCTTTACAATTAAGAATTACATCTATGATTAATTAGTAATTGTGTTAAATATTTTTATGTGAAATGTTTCAATAGTATGTTTGAAATTATTGTTTTTCTTAAAATGAATTGTTATTTCATGTTTTATGTCAAACCTACGATTTTTATTTTTTTATTGGAATTAAATAAAATCATTGAGTGTGAGTTAATTTTATTAAAAAAATACTATATTTATGAATTCTTACTAGTTACCATGTTTTATTTGTGTAAATTTCTTGAATAATGCCTATTATATAGTAAGTTCAGAATGAATTAATGATACATGATTTAAAATAAATTTAATGTGATTTTCCTGAACTGAATATTTTATGAAACTATTAATACCCACCAAATGAGATTCATAAATTTTTTATTGAATTAATAGCCGAAGAATAGGTATTATCTTCTCTACAAAAGATAAGATGGATCATCATGGTTACATTAATATAGGGATGTTAGATCATGAGAATCGTGTGACCTCCATGAGGAGACACTATTACATGTCTCAAGAAATGTCTCATAGCCAAATACTGTGATATATGTGATTTGATAATGATCTTGTGAAGCCCATTTATTGAGTCTTTATGATCATATGAATCCCCATTAGATAGCCCACTTCATCATGTGGAGCCCCCCCGACAATCCCTCATGACCATGTGATGTCTACTGTACAATTTTCTATGATCAGGAAACATGTAAATTGATAGATGCCTGAAAACCTACCAATCCCCCTTATAAAATGAAAGCTATAAAATGACTAAGATTCATGAGATGGAAGTTACATTGATTTTCACATGAAGTAATTATTCATTTGACATGATTAGTTCAATGATTACATGATATCCCTAGGGGGATGAGATCCATTCCAAATGAAATCATTTGGGTATGTCACCTTCATCATACAAAGTCCATTGGACATGTCTATTAAACCATATGATGCCCCTATGGATCCATATACAAGAATAATGACTATCTTTGACAATGGTCGCACACCATTGTGTGATCCCACATTCCTCATGTGATACACCAATGATAAGAATTGAATCCATCCATTAAAACATTCACATTCCCTCATGATTTCCATTATTGATCATGTAATGCCTATAAGAACAACCAATTGGAAAATGTTAAAGGTCCTAGAAAAAAGAAAATAAGAATATGGAAAAGTTGTAATATTTAATTGAAATTAATTTATTTTGTTTTAATATGAATGGTGGGATTAGTCCACACGATCTATAAATTGATCATGTGAAATATATTTAGAAATAAAATCTTCATCGTGTAAAGACCACTGGACATGTAACCTCCATCGTGATAATATCTCATACATGTTCATTTGATCACTTGATTTTGTGATCGATAATTTATGGGAGAGAACCATATCATGTTTAAAATAATAGCTAAAAAACGTATTGCCCTTATTAGAAGGAGGTTTATGGTGTTTTCTTGTGAAGGGAATCTAAAAATCCATCTTGATCTTGTGAAGTGACTCGTAAAATTCTCCCTTGATCTTGTGAAAACCTCATCAAAAAGCATGTTGATCTTGCTAAGACTCCCTAACATGTAAAGCTATTCTTATGAAGTCCCATTGAAATGTCAATTTGATTATTTGAAATCCTGTTGGTAAGCCATTGTTCCAAAAAATATGGAAATGATATAGTGATCTCATGGTCACAGTTAATCATGTGACACATAGATGAATCCATGTATGGCTTGTGGAATGTTCATGAGAAACATGTGATGCTCCACCAACTCAAGACTATATCTAAAATATATTCATTGTATGAGGTACCACATAAATGGGGTGGTTGTGCCTATAAATTACTCCACATAAATATAGAAAAAACACACATGGGATCAAAGAGGTGTGGTGGACTTCTCAAGTGGAAAGTAATGAAATTAAAAGATTCTTCCACCAGGTAAACCTGGGGAAAGACTTAATGTATTACACAATATGTACATATGTTTCACTTGATAAACCTATTAATCATATGAAATACTTTTAGTCTCTCTTCTAAATTATGAAAATTAATTTCTATGTATCAAATTGGGTTTGTGGTGTCTCAATAGGCCAATGTTGAGGAACATTGAGTCATTAATGCTATAATGGTTGAAAAACATGGAATACTTAGGTAGAGATGTATAAGTTTATTTTCATGTGATAGGATCATTCAATTTGCATTACTTATTCATTAGTCATACAAAAACACTTGGACATGTCAAACATCTTATGAAAAAGTACTCCAGCCATATCATTCAATCCAGAAAAAATGACCTAGACAAGTCAACCTGGTCTGTGATAGTCCCCTATAAATATTAGCCAATTCAAATGACAACACCAAGATATGGAAGCCTAGTCATGTGAAAGTCCTTCGAAAATTCCAGTTAGGCCATGTTGAAACCCTTCAACATGTCAAATAAGTCCGGTGAGGTCTTTTGGTCATATAAGACAAGTCACGTGAAGTCCTCTGGGAATATTATCCTTGACCATGTGACACACTAGACACATCTTTGTTGATAATGTAAAGACTCCTCAAATGAGTCATATAAATCATTGGGAAACCCTTGTACATGTCAAACAAGTCATGTGAAGTACTTCGGACATGACAACCATGTCACATGACAGTCCTTTGAACATTTCCATGAGATCTTGTAAATCTCCTCAGATATATCAGAAGTTCCATGTGAAAACCAATTTACATGTCATCTTTTCTCATGAAAAGAACCCTTGGATATGTCATCTTTTTCATTAAGAAAATCAATATAAAAACCATACTCTTTATTAAATTTTTATTCATGACTTATAACCTAAAATAAAAAATAAATATAACCTAGAAGATCAATAATTCTAGTGTATTTTGGAATAGGTACATTACATAGGAACATAAAATATGGGATACAACAAAATGATTGAAAACTTCCTTGACATGCCCAAATTATTCCAAAATAGTTAAAGCTACATGGGATAACCTATGGACATAAATAAAAAATGGGGGACATATAAATCCCATTAAGATAATAAACAAAGAAAAACACAAAGAAGTAAATACATTTTAAACAATATACATATCAATGGAAAATAAAAGGAACATGAATAATAAGTCCAAATATTCCATTATAATCATATCATAGGAAATGTGACAACAACGTAAAACACTAGATCAAAAACATAGGTCAAGGGTAAATTCCAAGATATCATAATAGAAAAATTTCCATAAATAAATAAGGTTCACTAGCATTCCCAAAATTTCATATCATGATACTAAAATTCACCCAACACATTAGAGATCTATATAATTATTGGTGCACAAGTCACTTTCATTTCGTTCTCATGCTTCAGTGTGCCACATATATCATACAACATGTGATACTTCATCATAATAATTTTTTACATTAACATGAATTTTGGAATAAATACACGTATTTATGAAATAAAATGAATATATGTAAATAAAGGTGAACACCCTTGATAGGAATTGGGTTTGGTTATTCACAACACATTCTTTTGGGCATGGATTCCCTCTGTGAAACCTCATCAGTATAACGGGGGAACATAATTGTTAAGGGGATGGATACATGAGTTTGAAATAGTTCTATAATCATTTATACATCATATGTTTAGTATGGGGGATGTGTAAAAACACACCAAGACATTAGTAATTTAAAATAAAATGGAAAAAAATGTAGATGATTTTTGAATAAAGGGGAGAAAGAGAGGATCCATTAATTGAGTGTGTAAATCCAAATACATGGGAGGAGCCTCTTAATAGATTGGGTGACTATGGCAGGACTTTAGATAGTGGAGAACATAGTATGATGTTCTCCAAGTAGTTTCATAAAAAAAATGGGAGCTTGAGTAGTTTTGTATAAAAATGAGTGGGATTTCATTATTATTTAGGGTTTAGAATCCACAAAATAAAATAACCAAAACAAAAAACCATACCATGGTTATTACACATGTTTTCATACAAATGGTGGGGTTTCTCATTATTTTACAAGCACATGGTACTAAATTAGTAAAATAACTCCCTTGTTTATGTGGAGTTGAATCACACTCTTAAAGAAATGATATTAAAACCAGAAAATATATTAATGGTTTTGGAGGTTTCATAATGGATTTTTAAAATTATCCAAGTAAACATAAAATCAATTTTTTTCTGAAAAAATATATTTTATCTTGGTTACCATATATAGTGTTTATTACATCTTTTTTGGGTCATTACGATGTCATAATAAACACTATATATTCATATAGTATTTATGTTTTACCTGAAAATTTTATTATCTCAGAAAATTTTGAAAAATTTACGATTGGATAATTTCAACGTTTTTATTAAAACAAATTATATTAATTTTATATAAATAATTTTATTAATATCATAATTTTCACTTTTAGAATAATAATCCATGTTTATTGATAAATTCGTTGTTTTTTGTTTGATAGTAAATGTTTTCCAGCCCTTGTAAAATTTACATTTGACTTTATACAAATTATATGATCATTTATATTAAATAAATATTATATAATAATAATATTTTATTTAAATATTAATTATTTCAAAAATCCATTAAATCATACAAAATTCCTTGATTGAATTTGAATATTACCTGACAATACTGTTAATGGTTTATAATATCCAAATAAAAATTATTTGTAAAGTAACAATAATATGATGAAAAAATATTCGTTATTCTATAAAAATTGTTTATACAATCATTTTTCTAGGTTTATGATATGGATCCCTTTAATACACCAGGAATTCCAATAGTGTAAGGTGTGATAAAGTGATATTTTTGTGTGGTGGCTCGGAAAACATGGATTGTGAGGTGATCTCGATGAGATTGAACATCTCCAGTGAACAGTTTCACTCATGCATATTCTATTAGATATCAAAATTATCTTGGTAAATGGTAGATCCCGAAGATGATATCTACCTTATAATATATAATAAATTGGCTTTAAAGGGTATGATCCTACTAGTTGAGTTCATCACTTCCTTTCTTTGTGTCAATTGGATATATTAAATCCCTATATTTATACTAGTCATCTGATCACTATTCAATGTATACATTACCGAAAACAATTATTATTAAATGTATTTTAAATCAAATAGGATATAAGAAAGTATGAACTTATGTTTTATATATCCATATTACATAATAAAACATTTAATTAAATCAGAATTAGAATTTTATTTAAAATAGTTTGAGTAATTACAGTCTCCCCCTTAACAAATTTCACCCAAAATATTTTCATTTCTCACACAAAAATAAATGAGGGTAGCTCTATTTCAACAATTCCCATTATTTCCCACATCTCTTATTCAAACATGTGGTTTCTCTACTTCACTTTAACAAGGTACATTGTATTATTTCGTAGTGTTTACCTCTAAGATATAGGATATTCAACAGCTACTCCTCATATGGGAGATCATTCTCTAATGGAACCAACTCTGGATTGAGTACATGTGAGGGGTATGGTATGTACATCCTCAAGATGGATACATAGAAAACATAACATACTTGATATAGGTTAGGTGGGAGTTCTAGTCAATATTCCTCCACTTTATGGTGATCAAATATCTCAAAGGGACTGATGTATCTTGGATTAAGCCTTTCCTTATAATTTAATCTGATGAAATTATTCCATGAATATATGTAGAGGAATACCATGTATCCAACATAAAAATATTAGTCTCATTGACTATTGTCATCATATCACTTCTTCAAAATCTGAGCATCCTTCATGTGGTGCGGAATGGTCTTAAACTTTTCCACCATTTCATTGACCATTTCAAGACCTATTAGTTTTCATTCCAAAAGTTTATCCAAATATGAATGTTCATTGCACCTCTTCCCATAAAAGGATTCATAGGGATCTATATGGATGTTCAGGTGGAAGCTATTGTTATAATAGAACTTGACCAAAGGAATTTATTGATCCCATTATCCTTTTAAGTCAATTGAGTATTCTCTCAACATACCCTTAAGTGTCTATATTTTCTTCAAAGATTGCACATTAGTTTGGGGGTGATATGTAATGCTAAAGTTTAGCTCAATGCTTAGTGCATGTTTGAGACTTTTCGAAAACTTGTAGGTTAATCTTAGATCTTGATACGATAAAATCGATAGTGGTACTCTATGGAGCCTCACTAATTCTCTAATTTATATCTGTTCAAGTTGGTCCTTTGAGAAATCCCCTCGAATAGAAATGATGTGTGCAATATTTATAAGAAAATCCACCATAACCTAGATTTAATTATTCCCTATTTATGATTTGGAAGACCAGTGACAATGTCCATAGTGTTGTTTTCCCATTTCCATATAGGTATGGGTAATTGTTACACCATCCACTTGGATTTTTTCCTTTTCACATTCACCTGAGGACATACCAAACATATTGATGTATATTCCATGATCTCATTCTTCATATTGTCCCAATAATAGTGATATTAGAGATATCTATATATCATTATTCTTCCTGGATGGCTGTAGAAAGTGAAAATATGTTCATCATCCAACAACTCCATATTTAACTCAGGGTTGTGTAGTACACATAACCTTTAACCCAATATCCAAAATCCTTCTCCATTAACATTGAAGTAAAAATATTTCCCATTCCTCGTAGCTTCCACAATCTTCTGAATTCTCACATTATCTCTTTGATCATCCTTTAAACTATGCATAAACGATGTTTCATCAATAATTTGTAAAATTAATGATTATTTCCCTTCCTTTGTGATTCCCATTTCCTTCCTTTACATATATAAGATTATCGGATCCCTAAAAAATCTCATCAATTATATAATTGTTATATCCTTTCTAATTATATCCTCTCCCACATTATTATATTTCCAAGTAAGATAGTGAACTGATCAGCCATAGTTTTTATCATCTTTAACCATATATTTTGGTGCATATCCATCTATTTTTGTGAGAATATATACATGAGGTTTTTTTATCTGTATATGTTTCACACTTCTACGCAAAGAGATAATGCTGTCATATTTTCAATGTGAAGATCACTGTAAGAAACTCCTGATCACGTTTTGGGTACTTTTGTTCATGAACATTCAACTACCTTGAAATATAGGCTATTAAATTTTCATTTTTCACTAACACTCATCCCAATCCCTTGTTTGAAGCATCACCGAATACCAATAAAATCTCTCCACTTGTGGGTAGTGTGAGAATAATTGTAGTGATAATCCACCTTTTCAACTCCATGAATCTCTCTTGGAATTCATCATTTAAATATAACCTGACTCTTTTTTTATTTATCTTTGTAAGAGGGTTTCAAAATCATGAGCAATTTCTCACAAATCAATGATAATAACCAACTAATCTAGGGAAACTACTGATATATTTCAATATAGTTGGACTCAAGCACCATAAATTGATTCTATCTTTCAAGGTTCCAAATATATCCCATTTTTTGTAATTGCATACCCCAAGAATGATACTTCCTTCAAATAGAACTCTCATTTATCTTACTTTTCATAAATGTTTTCTTTTCTCAAGGTCTTTATCACAGTACTATGATGATCCCCATGATCCTACATTCATTTGGAGTATACTAGAATATCATCTATAAATACTACAATAAATTTTATGATCTAATCTCTAAAGACTATATCCATCAAGGCTATGAATATTTCCCAATCATTAGTGAGTTTGGATAGTATTATATAGAACTCAAAGTGCTTTTACATTGTATGAAAAGAAGTCTTGGAGATATCCACCTTCATCACCATAACATGGTAATATCCTGAAAAGAGATCCACCTTGGAGATGTATTGTGCTCCATGTAGCAGAAAGAACAAGTCATAAATCTATGTCACAGGTTACATTTTTTTTATAATGGTCTTATTGAGAGTATAATGATCAATTCAAAGGCACATTGACCCATCCTTCTTCTTGAAAAAGAGGATTCGTGCACCCCATGGCGAGGCACTTAGGCCTCTGAACCCTTTATCAGAATTATCCTATAGTTCTTATTTCAACCCCTCAAATTCCCAAACATCCATTATATATAGAGTATTGGATAACGTATATGTACCACGTATAATATACATTGAAAATTCAACCTATGATCTATTATAAAACAAAGAGATTCATTGGGAAACACATCATTGTATTACCTCAAAATAGTCATTTCCTCAAGGACGGTTTTTCCATAGAATAAATCATTTTAGGTTGATACGCTTACTCATAGGGAAATAATATCCCTTTTTGAGATGATGTTTCTAAATATTATTTATCCATCTACTTTATTTTTTTTTCAATCTGAGGACGATTCACAAAATAGAGAGTGATTTCCTTTACATGGTTTTTATGGATTTATATAAGGAAATATAATCCATTCCCAAAATTAAATCAAATTCTACCAAAAAGAGTTTGAAAAGTTTTAGTGGGATGTTCATCCCACAAACATAAACATGGGAGGATTTATATACTTGGGATGAAATAGTTTCCACATTTACCATTTTCACTAATCGCTCTACATCGATGATTTGTGGCCGTTATTAGATAGTTCCATTAAACTTGCATGATATGAAAGAATGAACATAACCATAATAGAAATGGTATTTCTCTAGTATGGAATGAATAACTATAATACCTTTCAAAAATTCTTTTTTGGATCCACCATACTAGTTGTGATGAAAAAATCTCACCCTTTCTCCCATGGATGTTTTTGGTTGTCTCCAAAAACGCACATCTTAGTGAATTGGTTTGAAAAGTGCCATGTTTCCTTACCATTTAAGAAATAAAAAATGTGTTTATGGTTGACTGGTGAATTCATTTTCACTATTATGTTAGTTGGTTTCATATACATACAACTTTTGACTAGGGTCCCTTCCTTCCCCCAACTAATGCATTTCATCTCACTTTTTATGAAATTTTTGGGGTGATTCTTTTCATACCAATGAGAAGATTTCTCTATCAGTCTTCTAGAATTAAACTCCACTTTCAACTTATTATCCCCTTGACACCCTTGAGATTCACCGATCTCCATTTCAACATTGAGGGCACATCAAACAGTTTCTAAAAAGCAATCAAAGTCACATATCATTGGGGCTCTTTGTACACTATGTTTTCACCCACTAAAGACGTTTTCAACCTTTAAATTGGGGGTAATGAAAAATCTGGAATTATATCATGAAATAATTGTAATGTCTTCCTTTTAATCCCTGATACACTAGTCACTTTTTTCTGAAGTGCAATGAAATCCATTCCCATTTTACGTTGGAGTTTGTGAGTGAAATATTTATCAAAAAACATTTTTTGAAAATCCTTCTACCCAATTTATTTAATCTCTTCTGCAAGCTTAATATTTTTGATCAATGTCCACCACTATCAAATTCTCCCTCAATACGATAAACATCCATTAGAAACTTCTCTTTTTTAGAACATTGTACAACATAGAATATCTTCTCAATAGAGTTGATCCTTTGTTCTATGATTAAGGGATCAGATTATCCATTTAAATTCGGAGGCCTTTGTCACATAAAGAACTCAATCATAGCTTCATCTCTATTATGGGGGATTTGGATGCTTCTCTTGATCCATGTTTGTAACATCCCGGTTCTGGAATCCACCCAGTGGCTCCCCATACCCGGTAGGACACATGGCCTCAAACTCATTCCCCCGCACGCCAAAGGCTGCCGACTAGCAGCGAGGGCTTGGGTGTGACAGTGGGGAAAATATTACCTCATTGGTAGAGAACACAACGGAAGTAACAACACACAATAGCGGAAGCAGTAAATATCTAACAACAGTAAACAACAGAAGACTGGAATAATAAACAACTAGAGAGCACACACTCACACAGAGAGAGAGAGAGAGATATATATATATATATATATATATAATGATTCATGATACATATGTCTCAGAAAGTATCCAAACAAGTCACAATACTAGAAATATAAACAATTCTAAACCAATGTACAAAAGAAAAAGATAAAAAAACTCTTTATCATCACAAGACTAAGCTTGGTCCCACGCTCCCCAGCTCCACAGCAATTCAAGTACCTGAATTAGAAGGGCGATTTCCCTTATCTATACCTGCAACAATATAATCTGTTTGGGCCCAAAAGCATGACCCAAAAATGTTGTGAGACTAAATCTCAGTAGGTAACCACCTGAAGATCTGTGACTAACAGTCAGTGAATATATGGTAGGTAAAATTATAGAAAACAATAAACAGGAAAGTTCTCAGCAGTAAACAATCCACATTTTTAATATCAAGCAACAATGAAACAAGAAACTAAACCCCAAATAGTTAGCCCTCTGGGAAGTAATCCCAACCATCCCTTCTGGTCCAACCTAAGAAGTACAAGAAACCATTTGGGTAGAGCACTCAGCCCAACCCCTCAGGTTCAATCATAAGAACTCATAAATACTCTCAAGGGAAGCACACACAATCAATTCTCCTTATTGTCTAAGGTAGTTAGGGACTCTCTGAGGAAACTCACGTGGTCAATTCTCCTTATATCCCCAAGGTCAAGGACTCTCTGAAGAAGCTCCCTCGGTCAATTCCCATTATAGTCCAGGTCCTTCAAAGACTCTCTGAGGAAGATCACTCGGTCAATTACCCTTATAGTCTAGAGTAATCGAGGAAATTCAAAGTAAAACAAAGACTCTATGAGGTTTCTCACATGGTCAATTCCCCTTTTAGTCTAAAGTGCACAAAGACTCTCTAAGGAAGCTCACTCGGTCAATTCCCCTCATAGCCTACTACACTAGGTTCTCACGGCCCAGTATAGGTCATCGAGCATAACAATGCAATATGGCCAAAGTAAACATACAAAACTACTTTGCTAACTAGTCTACAACATATTAGGAATTTCAGAACACAAACTCTCTGTCCTACAACAACAAGCATGGAAATCATGCAAGGCAGTCAAACTAGCTAAACAGGGCCAAACAGTCGTAAACAGAACATACATGGTCAATACATCCAAAACATAGAAATCAACCCTATTCATATCCAAATAACCTCTACACAAACATAAAAACATGGCAGGAAATCAACAGGGGTTAAACGATAAACACGTAATACCCCGTTCAAGGGTATTGGTGGAATTTGCATATAATACTCAATGAAATTGAACAGAAAGGCAAAAACCACTTACCTCGGTGTTGTATGAATGATATATGTGAAACTAGATGCTTGAATCACCCTAGAATGATGAAGATCTACAAAATTGTCTAGAACATTGAACCCATGATATCTCACGAGAGAAGAAAAATCAGAAGATTGTGCTCTATGAGAAGAGAGAACTCAACGATGCGATTCCAAAAAAATCGATGATGTTCAATTTAGAGGACGGACGCACGATCAGGGGTTTGTATAAAATCTATGGTCATACAAAGCTCTCTATTGAACAAGACCTAAAAGAAGAGTGTTCTGGTGATTAGACGCGACCCCTAGGAGTTTAATGAAAAAAGAAAGTATGCGGTTTGTACATTTGAAGTACATGGCCTATACTCACCATTTCTGTACACCAATTTAAGCGGCCTCCAAGTCACTCCCACATGGCCGTGTGCATGGCCTCTATATAGCCTGCACACAGCCTCCTGTGGCAAGGCAGTACATGATGTGTACTCATAAAGTACACAGCATGTACATAGAAAATTTCAAATTTTCCTCTTTTAATAAAAAATGACAATAAATGGAAAAACATACTTGAAAAGAAGATCTAAGTTCTTAAAAACTTCTCCCCTTAAAGAAATTCATCCCCAATTTTCCATAGTGCGGCGTAGAAGAAGAAACCCTGAACAATTCCAGCCACTGTGATTGTACGTCTGCCTCCCTCTCCCAAGTCTCATCTTGTACTCGCTCGTGCTGCCAAGGAACCCATTCCAGAGGAACAGAACGACCATGAAGAACCTTCATAATTCGATACAAAATCTGGATAGGATTCTCCTCAAAGGATTCATACACTTCCAACACAACCTCATTAGGTTGGAAAAAATTAGATGGGTCTAAAAATTAATGTCGAATCTAAGAAACGTGGTAGACGTCGTGTATGACTTGGTACCTCTGAGGTAACTACAACTGATAGGAAACCGGTCCAACTCCCTCTAACACCTCAAACGGACCAACGTACCTAGAAAAAAGCTTACCCTGTCTCTTAATACTTCTATGCCCCAATCTCAGTGTGACCCGCAGTAAAACCTAATTCCTGACCCTGAACTCGAGAGGTCATCTCTGCTGATCAGCATAAGACCTCTGTCGAGACTATGCAGTAGCTATCCTCTTCTAAATCAACACTATCTGATCTGTGGTTTCCTGAACAAGATGAGGTCCCATCAAAGCTGCCTCTCCTACCTCCAGCCAACATATGGGTTATCGGCATGGCCTACCGTACAAAGCCTCATAAGGTTCCATCTGAATAATTTCTTGAAGACTATTATTGTAGGAAAACTCCACAATAGGTATATTCTTCTCCAAAGAACCTCCAAAATCCTAAATTCATGCTCGAAGCATGTCCTCAAGCACCTAAATCGTATGCTTGGACTGTCCATCTATCTGAGGGTGGTAGGCTGTACTCAAAAGTACTTGTGTACCCAATACCTTCTGAAGCCCCTTCTAGTCTCGAGAAGTAAAACAAGAATCCATATCTGAAACTATGGAGTGTGGAAATCCTTGCAGACGTACAATATCTCGGATGTACAACCATCCCAACTCACCAACACTGATGGTATCCTTGATCGGCAAGAAGTGAGAAACCTTCGTGAGTCTGTCAATGACAACACCAACTACTTCATTCCCTCAAGGCAACCTCTGTAAACCTATCACACAATCTATCATGACATCATTCCACTTACACATGGGAATGGGTAACTACTATAAAAGCTCTACTGGTCACTGATTCTCCGCCTTCACCTACTGACAGGTGGGACACTTCATGATGAAACCAGCAACATCCCTCTTCATACCTGGTCACCAATACTGATGGTGTAGATCACGATACATCTTGGTGATGCCAGGATGAACTATCCAAACTATGGAATTAAAGTCTTGCATCAGCTCCTCATGTATATCTTTTGGCACCCATACATGCCCCTGGATACACAAGATCTCATCCTTGCCTATGGTTCATCCAGGAGTAGTGTCCTCTCTTGACACACTCTCCCTTAGAACTAGGCCTTCAGAATCCAATAGCCGCCTCATTCAATCTCAATCAAGAAAATTAGAGGTAATAGCTACAGAAGCTAGAAAAGTCTTCCACTACCTGTCGTGAACCTCCAAATGAATCTTTGAGAACAGAGCCATAAGCTTCCACTCAGTACTAGCCTCCTAAACTACTTGTATCTGAGTCCTCCTGCTCAACACATCAGCCACTGCATTGCCCTTCCCAGGTGTGTAGGCAATCTCAATGTCAAAGGACTGTAGGTACTCAACCCACCTATGCTATCTTAAATTCAGATCATGCTGAGTGAATATGTACTTGACAATTTTGTGGTAGGTAGCGTATGTCATGAAAAACTGTTTCCCACTTCAGATCGTGTGTTGGGTAATTCCTCTCATGTGGCCTTAATTGCTGAGACCCATACACAATGTCTCCATCTCCCTGCATAAGCACAGCTCCTAGCCCAATACCTGATGCATCACAGTACACAATATAGCTCTTTCCGAGATTTGGCAAGACTAGTATCGATGCTGATGTCATCCTCCCTTTTAGCTCCTGAAAGGCTGTCTCATAAGAATATGACCTTAAGAACTTCACACCATTCTTAGTCAGACCTGTCATCGGTGTTACTAACCATGAAAAGTCCTATATAAAACGTCTGTAGTATCTACTCATCCCTAGAAAACCCTGAAACTCAAAGACATTCTTCTGCTACTCTCCGGAAACTACTCCTCTCACTCTCTCTGGGTTTACTGACACTCCTATCTCTGAGATAACATGACCCAAGAAGTGAATCTAATCCATCCAAAAGTGTCACTTTGAGAGATTAACATATAATCGATGCTCCCTCAGTGTATTCAAAACAATCTCAAGATGGGTATCATGGTCGTGTCGAGTGTGAGATTACACCAAGATGTCGTCCATGAAAACAACAACGAAGGAATCCAAGTATGGATGGAACACTTGGTTCATCGGTTCCATGAAAACTACATGCATGTTCGTGAGACCGAACGACATAACCATATACTTGTATAGATCATACTTGCTCTGGAAGGCTGTAAGAGGTATATCAGATGGTCTAATGAAAAATTGATGATAACCGGACCTCAAGTCAATATTTGATAACACTTGGGCTCCTTGAAGGTGATCAAAGAGATCATCAATCATCGAAAATGGATACCGTATCTTGACCATAAACATGTTTAACTTCTGATAGTCCACACAAATCCTAAGGTGGGAATCTTCCTTCTTCAAAAATAGGACAGGAGAACCCCAAGGAAAAGTACTGGTTTGGATGAAACCCTTTTCATAGAACTCCTCTAATTATTTCTTGAGCCCCTGAAACTCTGGTGTAGCCATTCTATAAGGAGGAATGGACACGAGTGCCACTCCTGGCACAAGATCAATCGAGAAGTCTACCTGGCACTTTGGAGGCAAACCTGAAATGTCCTCTGGAAAGACATCTCTGAATCAGTCACCACTGGAGGAAATTCCATCTACAAAGTCCCCTGATCATCCCGATATAAACTAGAAATCTAGGCTTTAACTCTTCCATACCCATGATTCTCTAGACCCACTCTTCTCGCATGGATATCCCATTCGCCCCTATGAAGAAAAGAACCACCCTCTGGTGATACAAAACTCACCCTACGATGATAAAAATTGACGAATGCCTGAAAGGGAATTAGGCAGTCCATTCCATGAATGACATCATATCCTATCATCTCTAGGACAAATAGGTCACATAGAAAGTGATATAGACAAACCTATAGTGGGAACTCCTTGAACTGACACACACTAGCCGTTCTAGTCCCCAACGGTGTGTCTAGTGTCAAAATATTGGTAGAGGAAAAGATACAGAGACTAAGGATATCCACAAAAGTGACAGAGATAATGCATTGGGAGGCCCCTGTATCTAAAAGAGAAGAAGATAAAACTGAGGCTACTAAGATCATACCTTGAACTGTAGAGGGTCCGGGATCCTGCTCCTGCTGGGTCTACTCCACTGAAAAGGTCTGGCCTATGCCGTGGCCCTGTGACCCTGCCTGTCCGCTATGAGAAGATCCACCAAGCTGTTGCTGAAGAATCAGTGACTCACTACCATGACCATGACCTCCACCTTGGCCCGAACGGCTGGAAGAACTCCAGTTCCCAAATAGGTGAGAAACTGGTGGCACTTCTCCTGAACGTGGGGTCATAGAAGAACCCCTGTCACCAGTTATTGGTGAGAAGAACTGACAAAAGCGCTGGAGGTAGCCCATATTGAAGCAATATCGCCCCTCCAATGGGTCTCTCGGGAAACATGACATCATATTAATGCTCTTTCCACACTGGTAGCACACCACCTGGCTACCAGAAGATGCATCAAACATACTCTGATCTCCTCATGCAAACTCCCTACGGGACTTCCTACTGTTAGTAGGCGGAATACTAACTCTGGATGCAGAACCACCCCAGATCACCACTCAAAAATCCATCAGATTGAACTATGTGATCAGCACCTAGTTGAAAATAGAAGATATTGAAGTCAACCTGAAGATGTTCACCTATGATCGGATGTCGTGCCTGAGACCATCCTCAAAATTCCATGCAAGGAACAACTCATCACCTCCTGGAATATGTGTTTAACGCTGCAGCTCTGTGAAGCAAGAGGTATACTCCATAATAGAAAGAGTACCATGTTCCAGACTCAGAACTCTCATGCTCAATCAGCCATCAAGGTCTCAAGATAGAATTAATCGTAGAAGATGCACCGAAACACATCCCATGCCATATTCTGCTGGGGGCCTGCCTGTGAGATCACATCCCACCACTTATTGGAAGAGTCTCTAAGCATGTAGGTAGAGAGAATCACCCTCTTCTCTGAAGGTATCTCCAGATGCTTGAAAATATTCATCATGGATTCTAGCCACGACTCTACAGCTTACGGTCCTCCATCCCCTGAGAAAGTATAAGGATGTTACTGCTGAAAGACCAATGTCAATTCTTCCATTGATAGGGCAGGAGGTGGCGCTCCCTGAAAGGTCTGCATAATCCTCAAAAATCCCTCCCTGAACTGTGCATTATTACTTATTTCAGGTACAACGGCTGGTGCTAATGCTGGCACAACTGGAGGATCTGTAGGTAGTCCCTGATCGGCCATGTCCGGTGTCTGATCACAATCTGACAACTGGCGCATAACCGGAGGACGTCTCGGTAGCATGAATCTACAAGGTCAAATGCAAACCTTAGATCAAGATTATCAAGGGATGAAAACTAGAATCATAATAAGGTAACAAGATAAGAAAGAATTCAAGTTCTACAAAACGTGACTACACAGTGTGTACAATTCCTACACGACGTGTTCCCTTAAGTCATTTACATGGGCGTGTACTCCTGCCTAAACTTGTCACGTAACACCCGAAATGCACAGTGTGTTGTCTTAACACACGACGTGTACTTGAATACCATTTCCCTGCCCGAGTCCTTCTATATGGTTAATCCACATGGCTCTCCTAAGATGAGACTTCACTATGTGTTCAAGGAAGACACAGTGTGTACTACACAAGCTTCACCTGGACCATGTTGTTAGTGACATGGCCTGACACATGGCTCACACTACATGACCTATTCCGGACGGACACTTCATGTACATGAAAGGATAACACTAACCCGTTTTGTCCGTGACACGGCCGGGTACCTGGGTTATACTACACAGTGTGTTCAATCCTGACACGGTCTGTGTAGCTTAAGGTTTTATCTATTCGTGTTGCTAGTTACCTGGGTAGACACAGGGTCAGCACTACACATCATGTTTATGTGGTACACGACGTATTCCCACCAGACATTCCCCATCCTGTGTCTCTTCCCACACAGCCTATGACACGGTTAAAGACTACACTACATGTAAATAAAGTACACGGCGTGTTCTTAAGAAAAATAGTTTCTTCTTGAAAGAAGAACACATGACGTGTACTTAAAATTACACGGTGTGTATTCTGGGTTTTTTTGGATAGTAAGCCTCAGAAAAGACCTTGGAACCTTGAAAAACACATAAATGAACATTGAAAGTGCCAAATTCCAATCCATGAGGGCCAATACTCCCCATGAATCAAAGTCTGACGTCTTATAGATGTTATAACATGGCAAACAAGGCAATGATCCACCAAATTAAGGTCCTTGAGGGCCCATAACACCTCAAGAAAAAAACTTTGGCATTCATTCCAACCAAAACCATACACAAACAATACCATATCAAACTGAAGTTATTTTATCAAGGAAGCTATCACAACATCATGAATATTTTACGAAACATCTTTTACAACAACTTGCAATCGCTAATGCATCCTAGGTGGCATGGCAAGAATTCCTTACATGTGATTTCTAGCTAGTGACTATATGATGCATGAGATGGCATACCCTCATCTCATCGGGTTTCAATGGAAATAGAACCTCAAAAACCTCAATGGTAATAACACAAAACATGTGAATCGCCCAATGGTGAAATCAAATCAATTGAAATAATTACAAAACTAGAAAAATTGCAATTAAATGAGGTAGATTGGATTTTCCATGTACACGGGTTAGCTAATCACATGAACAACTTATTACCAAGTACCTATTCCTTCCTATCCCTGGATAAAGGCTCTAAAAATTAAGTCAAGAGAAAAGAATTCCACTGATACCACTTTGTAACATCCATGTTCCGGAAGCCACCCAGAGGCACCCCGTACCCGGTTGGTCACATGGCCTCAAGCACATTTCCCCGCATGCCAGAGGCTGCCGACTAGCAGTGAGGGCTTCAGTGTGATAGTGGGGAAACTATTCCCTCATTGGTAGAGTACACAGCGGAAGTAAAAATACACAATAGCGGAAGCGGTAAATATCCAACAATAGTAAACAACAGAAGACTGTAATAATAAAAAAACTAGAGAACACACACACACACACATATATATATATATGTATATATATATATATATATATATAATGATGCATGATACATATGTCTAGGAAATCATCCAAACAAGTCACATTATTTGAAATACAAATTGTGCTAAACCAAAGTACCAAATAAAAATATAAACAGCTCCTCAGAATCGCAAGCCTAGGCTTGGTCCCACGCTCCCTAGATCCACAGAAAGTCCAGTACCTGAAGTAGAAGGGTGCTTGACCTTATCTATACCTGCAGTAATATAATCTATTTAGGCCCATATGCAGGACCCAAATAGGGTGTGAGACTAAATCCCAGTAAGAAACCACCCAAAGATCTATGTCTAACAGTCAGTGAATATATGGCAGGTAAAAGTATAGAAAACAATAAACAGAAAATTGCTCAGTATTAAACAATCCACAGTTTCAATATCAAGCAATAACGAAACAAAAAGGTAAGCCCCAAATAGGCAACCCTCTGGGAATTACTCACATCCATCCCCTCTGGTTCTACCTAAGAAGTATAAGCAACCCTATGGGCAGAGAACTCGGCCTAGCCCCACTGGTTCAGTCATAAGAATTCATAAATACTCTCTGAAGAATCACTCACACTCAGTTCCCCTTATAGTATAAGGTAGTTAGGGACTCTTTGAGGAATCTCACATGGTCAATTCCCCTTATAACCCCAAGGTCAAGGACTCTCTAAGGAAGCTCTCTTGGTCAATTACCCTTATAGCCCAGTAAATTCAGAGACTCTATAAGGAAGCTCACTCAGTCAATTCCCTTAATAGCCTAGAGCAATCAAAGTAATTCAAAGTAAAACAAAGGCTCTCTAAGGAAGATCACATAGTCAATTCCCCTTATAGTCTAAAGTGTAGAAAGACACTCTGAGGAAGATCACTCTGTCAATTCCCATTATAGCCTACAACACCATGTTCTCACGGCCCTGTGTATGTCATCGTGCATAGAAATTATATATGGCCAATGTAAACCTACAGACCTACTTGGCTAACCAGTATACAACATATCAAGTATGTCAGAATACAAACACTCCATCCTATAGCAACAGGAATGGAAATTAGGCATGGCAGCCAAATTGGCCAAACAGGACCAAATGGTCATAAATAGAACATGCATGGTAAATACATCCAAAACATAGCAATCAAGCCTATTAATATCCAAATAACCCTTACACAAACATGTGAGCATGGCAGTCAATCAATAGGTGTAAAATGGTAAACACACAATACCTCGTTCAAGGGTATTGCTGTAATTTGCACATAATACTCAAATACTTTGAATGGAAAGGCACAAAACACCTACCCCAGTATTTTAGGAATGATATATGTGAACCTCAAAGATTAAATCACCCTAGAATGGTGAAGGTATACAAAAACTTCTGAAACGTTCAACCCATGATATCTCATGAGAGAAAAGAAATTAGAAGATGGTGCTCTAGGAGAAGAGAGAAATCACCGATGTGATTCTAATGCAACCGACGGTGTTCGATTCAAAGGATGGACACATGCTCGGGGGGTTTGTTGAAGACCTGTGGCCGTACAGATCTCTTGGTCGAACAAGACCTAAAAGAAGAGAGTTCTGGCGATTAGACGCGACCCGAGTGCGTTTAATGAAAAAAAATTACATGACCTCTACTTTTGACGTACATGGCGTATACTCTACATTTCTGTACACCACTTTATGTAGCCTCCAAGTCACTCCCACAAGGTCGTGTTTGTGGCCACTACATGGCCAGTACACGAACTCCTGTGGCAAGGCAGTACACGGTGTGTACTCATAATATACATGGCGTGTACTTAGAAAATTTCCAGAATTTCAACTTTTTTTCAATAACAACCAGAAAATGAAAAACATACATGAAAATAAGATTTGTGTTCTTACAATGTTTCTATTCATAACCTAGATCATATGAGAAAGTATCATCATGGGCACTGGGATTCATTCTCATATCGAGTTGATCATCTCATTTGTAGAGTCACCAAATTTCCCTTCAGATTAATTGTTTACCCAATTCCTCATATTTTTTGGCCATTTTCTAGAATAAAGGGAAAATTAGGGATGATTATATTTAATATTTTAAACTCATAAATGGGAATTTAATGACATTGCAGTGATAAATTATAACTTATATTTATTTCCTTAACCTATGAATTTTTAGGATACAATCAATGTTTTCCACGATCTATTTCCTAACATATACTCTTAAGAAATTTTTTTTCGTTCCCTTAATAATCATTCATCATGATCAAGTGAATTTAACAATGTATATCCCCTGATAGTGTCAATTCAGGTGAGCTGTAAGGCCCGTTTTTCTGTACCAGGTTACACTCAGTTAGGCCCAACACACATTGTTGGGGGTTTTACCCCTAGGTACATCTATTCCAGAACCATGTCCACTTGTAGTATCCACATAGGGATATACTTCCTTGATAAAACACTAACTCTAGGCTTAAAAAAATTATGGATGTTTTTCTTATACTTATTCCTATCCCTAAGTATTTCACTAGAGTTTTCAAATCATCATCCCCAAAAATAAATAAACTTTTCCTTTTGATACCAACAATAATAACACTACTCTTTATTAATGATTAATTCATTATTTTTTAAACATATTTACACATAAATACAACTTAGATTATTGATAATTATAGTGTTTTGGAAATTAAGTACATTAAATAATAACATAAAACATGGTATACAGCAAAATATTGAAAACATCCCAGACATGCTCAAACTATTCCAATATACTGAAAACAACATGGGATAACCTAGGGAAATACATAAGAATGTGGTGATATATAAATAACATTAAGGGAGTAAAAAATCATAAAATGAATAAGGTAATACATTTTATAAAATAGGAATATCAATGGGGTATTAAAGTAACATAAATAATAACGCATGATAGCATGATAATGAAAACATGTGAAATATGTCAACAACATAAAACATTACAGCACAGACATTGGTCATGGATTACATCCATGAAATCATAATGTAAAAATTCCAAAAAAGGATTCAGGCTCAATCCTTATCCAAACATGACGTATCGTGATACTAAACTTTACCCAATGCATTAGAGCGTTATATAATTTCAGGTGCCCCATCAATTTCAATTCGTTCTCATGATTAGGTAAGCCACATTGATCATAAAACATGGACTCATTAGTCACAATATTTTATTCCATGAACATGTATTGTTGAATAAAAACATTTAATACCAAAATAAAATGAGTATATTTGTGTAAATATGAACACCTTTGTAGGAATTGGGAATGGGGATTCACTATACATTATTTTTTGCATTGATCCTTGTGGTGAAATTTAGGCAACATAACGGGGTATGTAAATGTTCATGGGGGGGATAAATGATAGTATAATGGGTATCTCATCTTTTAAAAATATTATAACTAGTATAGGTCATGTGAGAAAACACACCCCAATATTAGGAATAGAAAATAAAAGGGAATAGAATGAAGAAGATTCTTGAATAAAGGGGAGAAAGAGAGGATCCCATACTTGAGTGTGTGTCTCAAAATGCTCAATATGAGATTATTGAGAGTTTGGGTCGCCATGAGAGGACTCTAGAGAGTGTAGGTATTAGTATTTTCATGCACCAAAGAGTTTGAGAGAATATAACTGGGAGATTGGGTGGGTTTATATTGGCAATGAGTTGAGTTTCTTTATTATTATGTTTTTGGACTCTTCATAACAAAAGAACCAAAATCACAAACCATATCATCAGTTTTTACCATGTTTTATACCAATTGTGAGTGTTTATTATAATTTTATAAGGGAAATGGGCTAAATTAATAAAAAAATTACTTTCTTATGTGGAGGTGAGTCACACTGTTAAAAATGATTTTAAAACCTTGAAATATATTAATAGTTTTGGGGGATTCATAATGGATTTATAAAATTAATAAAATAAAAATTAAGTTACGTTAAATCAAATTGAAATCATATATTAGGTCATAGAGACCCTTTATATTATTTATTGCATAACTTTAGGGTTATTATGATGTCATAATACCCATTGTATACTAATATTGTATTTAATTTATACCAGAAAATACTACACTCAAAAAATTATGAAAAATTAACAATTGGATAATTTTGACATTTATATTTCAAAAATAATATTCATTTTATCTAAATAAATTTATAAATATTATAATTTTGTGTTTTAAAATAATAATCTACATTTATTGAGAAATGCGGAATTTTTTATATAATAACTTTTTTAGAACACTTAAAAAATTACATTTGACATCATAAAAATTATATTATTAATAGTATTTAATAAAAAATATTTCATAATTTTTTTTTTTAAAAATATTATTTCTTTCTAAAATCCATTAATTAATCAAAATAAATTTCTTAATTGAATTTTAATATTATCCAAAAATATTATTATTGTTTTATAGTCTCAATGTAAAATAATATGTCTGAAGTAACAATAATTTGATGAATATATAATCGTTATTATATAAAAAATAATGTTCCAAATAATTTTGATATGGTATTTATTCAAATACCCTTAATACATCAACAACTCCCTAAGAGTAAGGTTCACAGCAATGTGATTTTAATGGACGGGTTTGGCGAACATTGTTTGGGCCATGATCTTGATTAACTATAAATTCTCCCGTAAACTGTTTTTCTCAAGCTTATGTTATTGGTTATCCACTTGGGATTGGTGAAAGTAAACCCCTAGTGATGTTATCTCCCTCGTAATCTATATTAAATGGGATTTATATGGTACGATCTTACTGGCTGAGGCCATCACTTCCTTAGTCATCATTGTATTTTCTAAACCCCTATATTTATACTACTCAAGTGATCACTATTCAATGAATATATTACAAAACATAATGATTATTAATAGTATTTTAAATCCAAAAAACATAAAAAATAATTTCGTGTGTTTTTTATAACATCTTACATAATAACACATTTAGTTAAATCTCAAGAGGAATTCAATTAATAAAAGTTCAGGTCATTATAATCAGGACCTGTTAGGCAGACACCCTAGACATCTTGGGCTGATCCCATAGACATATCAGACAAAAACCCAAGAAATTTCATGTAGACATTCATTACATGTCAAGAAGATACCCTCATATATGTTATCATTATTCCTTAGAGGTATATGGGTATGTTCCCTCAAACCATGTGAACACTAAGCCATGATAATTTCCCCATGAATGCTACTTCCATATTGGAAGTGTCTATAATGGGTTTTGGAATGGATACTCATATAATCTTATGGGTATTATGGGATCCTAATGCAATCCATACTTCCTTAGCTGAACACTCATGGTTCTTACTATTTATTTGTTAGAGCTTAAGGGTTATATACCTTCCAATTGGTATCCCCCATGGTATAAGTCCCTCCATATCATGGACACTCTCATCCATGGGACCCTAATTCCCCTATGGGTTTTTTTCATTATTCCCCATCCATCAATGGAATTATAAACTAATTGAACTGTGAGTACTCTAATTACTAATGTAAGATACATACATAGGACACCTCTCTATGACCCATGTTTGTATCAAACATCCCATTAGGGTTTCCCCAGTTCATAAGTCCCATATATATATATATGGTGAGTCCAGTTGAATTTTATCCCTTATTTATCACATTTCTCGTGACTCAAGTTGTTTGAAGAATTTACAATGATCATATCACTCACATCACAAATTTCCCATAACTAGGGAAAACTAAATGTGTAATCCTCGTTGAGTGACATGATACAATTTACCCCAAACAAGGTAACCCACCATTATGTATGTATGAAATGTTATTCCCATATTGATAAACCCTAGTGACCTAAACAACAAATACATTAATTATAAATTACATTCCATCAGTGTGATAGGGAAATATTAGACTATGATGACTATAATTCCGATTAAAAGAAGGGTACATAAAACACCTTCCTAGGGCTCGAGATCAATACCCAGTGCCTAAGTTCCCTCATATATGCCCTTTCTATATAATGTTATACTCAATAAATCAGACAATAATGAACTATGTGGGTTTGGATTCTAGTTATACATAAGATATGTACGACACATCATAAATTTTCAATCACATCCCAGGAGCACTAATAACCTCCTAGGACGATAGTAAACTCTGTTTTTCCAAACTATAAAACTCCAAAATATAAACAGATGACCATTTCTAAGTAATAACAGGAAGTTTATAGATAAACTTTAATACATACAAATGGTCTCATCAATAATACCTCATTTACATGCAGAAGGATTTGACACCCAATAATTTTATTAGGTTAAGCAATCATGTATAAGGGATTTGAAAGATATTCATGAACATATCCAAAAACTATAAAAGTGTCTCAGAATAGTAAATAATTCCCCTAAAAGGGTTATATGAGACTAACATCACATCCCATTGACCAATGTGAGTTCCCAAGTTCCATTGGGTATAAAACCCCAAATGATCTCTGTCCTTTGGAAAGAAAGTATATACTTTGTTATTGAAATGGGAACCAATATGATATTCTATGAGAGGTATAAATGGTATAACCCCATTTTTAATGATTGTGAGTCCATTATTGAAGCCCCCAAAATCCAATTTCATAGATCATACATCTCTCTAATGGAAACAAAAATAGTGAACAATATGTGAATGTATATAATGACATAATTAATCAATCATTATAGGAATTGGTAGTCTTGTCTCATAAATAGGGGAACCATTATTATAACGACCCATACTTTACATACATTGTTAATACTTCAAAATTGAAGCATACTTATTACAACATATAACAAAACCACGAAATGACCGTATAGGTATAGTGTCTTTAGAAACTGGGAAAGATAAACAACTGGTTCATAAAACGTCTACACTGTATCCCATTTATTTCATCATATCTACAGTCCCTTTTGGCATATCTTACTTAATAACCTTATTCCTAACCTGGGGAAAGAAACCATACAAAAGGGTGAGCTCAAATGCTCAGTAAGGGTAAACAAAAGAAATATCAATCACATCATATACATAAGCACATAACTTTTGGAAATCTTAACCTGCAAAAGAGATCATAATTTTATAACATGGGATAAATCATGGCAGTGAAATGTAATCACAATAATAATAACTTAAAACATGAAACTTTGTGGCATACACATAATCATAGAGAATAATTTCTTATTAGTCATGACTCATTGCCAAGACTATCTTAGTGGACAAAGTCCATTTCTGAACCGAGTTACACTCGTTTCAGTCCTGCTTCACTGAACCGATATAACCTACAGTTCCAGCCATGTCTATCTCATGAGATATAAAACCTTTACCCAATGCCTTGGAGGGAGATATTGGTCCCACCCATCTCATAATGATACCATTCTTATGTGTGCCACAAAATCATAAATCATACATCATTGCATAACCCATGTATTAAAAATGGGATTCTTAAACAACATGACATCATAAAACAATTCATATAAGATAAAGGAATTCATAAAAATATATCCATTACAACATAATCAAATCCATGTAATAATAGGGATAGAAACAGAACCCTTTATTATCTTAGTTGGAAAATAATTTTGATAAAACACTTGAACTCCATTCTTGAGGAAAATATCCTTTCAAATTCAAAAACATTTTCCTTTCTTAACATGTCATACAAGTTTAAACTAAAATAAGTTGATTAAAAATAAACTTGAAAACTTTTAAAGGATTCTTCTTGGAAATAATTGTTTTAAAAATCCATTTATGTCTTATAAGTTAAAAAAACATTCTTCTCGTACTTTTGTCGGAAAAGTCAAAAAATACCTCATACGAAAAATGACAAAAGATTCCTTTCATATATTTTACTAAAAACTCACTGAAGGGTAAAATTGGATTTAAAAAATTGTAGGTGGATGGAAATAATATTACATATTGAGGAAACATGGATTTGGATGATAAAATACACCCCAGTAAATGCCAAAGTATGAACAATCTCGGATAAAAATGTGATTGTGATATTTCCCTTACCTTAGATCCGATATGCTTTGTAAGTGTCCGAACCTCCTGTAAAATGATTTAAATATTGTTATTGACTTATTCCAGAATCATTCTTATTTTTATGATATCATATTAGGTCATATTCTTAGCTTCTTAGTAGTAATATTTCATTGCTACTTGTTATTCGGGTGTTTATAACTTTTTGTTCTTATGCGTGTTTTGTCGAATAAATTATTATTCTTTTCTTTAGGTTATAGATTCCTCATTTAAAGAATGGTATTAGTGTAATATATATCATATTAATTCATTCAATTCATTTATATAATCATTATGAAATGAAGATCATGTAGAATGAGTCGCATCACATCGTGGAGACGGTATTCCGTACGTACACACGAGTGATGATATCGTTCCTATGATCATGGAATTGTATTGTAGTATATGTATACTATTTTACAATTAGTATCACATAATAATAGTCATATATAGTCATTATTTACACCATTATACCCATCCAAGTAAGGTGGTGGTGGAAAATAGATTACACCACGGCGTGGAGACGGTATTCTGTACGTACGCACGCGCGGTGATTTCTTTTTCCGTAGGATGGATTGATGGAGAAATAGGGTTGTTTCATAATTATAATAACATACCAGTATATGAGTGATACTGATGTTATTACTTCACAATAAAACAACTAAAGAAGAAGAAGTGGAAGAAGAAATAAAGATGAAAGAATCGGTAACAGACATTTCCTCTTCTTTGAAGTGCTTCTTTGAGACCTACTTTCAGGGCACTAAAATTGGTCTTTGAAGAATCCCAGGACCTCTAGGATGTCTATAGGTAAGTGTAGAGGAGAAAGTGGCAGCGGTTGGCCGATATTTAAGGCTCAAAGTGGTGTGAGGAAGAGGGGGAGGAGGTGCCCTTTTATAAGGGAGGAGAGGGGCACCTTTAGAATAACTAAAAATATTATTTTATTATAAAGTCAAGATCGGTTTTAAATAGCTCCAAATTGATTTATTTAGAAGATAAGGTGGGGATGGGTCTAAATCCTCTCATCCAATAGAATTTAGACAAGTTTAGGTTCCTATATTAACCTTATCATTTAGATTTAACATTAAGTTAAATAGTTTTACTTTTACCGTGTCTTCTTGTGTTCTTATACTATAAGGTTAATAAACTTACTATAAGCAGAAAAATGAACCCCAAGTTATTTATTATTAATATATATAACCTTATCTAAGTAATTTGGCCTAGACTTTTATTTTTAAGAATAAAATAACAGTTACTAATATAATATTTGTTTTAAATGTCAATTTTGACACTATTTAGTAATTAATTTTTTTGAAAATCATAACATAATTATTAGTTCAAACAAAGTTAATTAAATCAATAATAACATGTCATATTAATATAGAAAATTAGTGTAATTCATAAAAAGTGTCAAATTACATTTATTTCGGTGTTTATAACATCAATTATGTCAATATTTCATTAATAAGTTAATTACTGCATCATCTTTGTGTCATAAATAAATTGAATTATTTAATACCTAAAAATTACAAATAAAATACCATTATGTAGGAAATCTTTTTAGATTTCTAATAAATATTTATAATCTAATTTATCTTATGTATAACCCCATATTAAAAACTATTTAGTTATTAAACATTGATTTTAACTATTTTAACCCTTCTTTAAATAAATTAATAATAAATGTCCTAATCTAATCCAAGTGGGCCTAAATGGTCATATGTTATTCCTAAGTTTGTTTTTTGGTCGAATTACACTTGTCCAATAGAATTAGGACATGTGTTAGGGTAATAATAATATCATTTTTACCCTTAATTACCCTATTTACTTTTAACCGTGGTAAAAAAAAGTAAAAAGTTACTATTCACCAAAAAATTATTTTCATCTCATTGAACCACATTTTACTTACTGACATCAACCGTGTCTCTCGGATTTTCGAAATTCCACTCACAGAAGCGGTAAAATTATGTTTTATGAAAAATTCAGTTTTTTTAAGTACCACTTAGTGGTTTCACTATTCATCAAAAATTGAAAGTTTTCAGAAAATACCAAAATTTCACCCTAGGCTAATTTCGATATTCTGAATCCAAAAATGAAGTCCATTTTGAAAAATAAAATTTATAAAATTTCAAAAAGTGGTTGTTACTATTCATAACGGCTAGTTTTAATAATATCTTATTAGCATATCATTGTTTAGTGAACCTCGGTATTGTGTACGACGCAAGCTATCGAGGAAGGTCGCGATTTTGTGTAAAGCAAGCCAAGAAAGTGTTGTGTGTAGAAAAAGATTCCATTAATGATTTATATAACATAAAAGTCTCAGGTGTTACATTCTACCCCCCTTAAAATGAATTTCGCCCTCGAAATTCGTCACTTTGTAACAAATAGATGAGGATACCTCTCCCTCATCATATCCTCAACTCCCATGTAGCTTCTTCTAATTGGTGGTTCCACCATAAAAACTTCACCAATCGAGTGGTCTTGTTTCGTAGGACTTTTTCGCTTCGATCCAGAATCTCTATCAGTTGTTCTTCATAAGAAAGATCTTTCTCCAGCGGTACAACTTCTGAGCTGAGTACATGTGAAGGATCAGGTATGTACTTTCTCTGGAGAGATACATGGAACACATCGTGAACTTGAGAGAGATTCAGTGGAATCACCAATCGATAAGCTACCTTCACAACACGATACAATATTTCAAAATGAACGATATATCTAGGGATCAAATTCCCCTTCTTTCCAAATCTCATAACCCTCTTCTAGGGAGATATTCGTAAAAACACTTTATCACCCACTTCAAACTCTAGGTCTTTTCTTCGGTTGTCGGCATAACTTTTCTGTCGACTCTGAGATGATCTTATGTGTTGTTGAATAGATCTGACATTTTCTGCCATTTCATCAACGAGATCAGGTCCTAATAGCTTTCTTTCCCCAACTTCATCCCAGCAAGTTGGAGTCCTGCATTTCTTTCCATAGAGAGATTCATAAGGAGCCATCTGAATACTGGAGTGAAAGCTATTATTATAAGAAAATTCCACCAAAGGTAGGTGTTGATCCCAACCACCTTTGAAATCCATTGAGCAAGCTCTCAACATATCTTCTAGAGTTTGAATTGTTTTCTCAGACTGACCGTCTGTCTGATGATGATAAGCAGTGCTGAAACATAACTCTGTATCCAGAGTATGCTGAAGACTTCGCCAGAACTTCGAGGTAAACCTCGGATCCCAATCAGATATAATAGAAAGTGGTACTCCATGCAATCTTACCACTTCCTTTACATATATCCTGGGAAGCTGATCCAGATAGAAATACACTCTAATAGAAATGAAGTGTGCAAACTTTTTAAGATGATCAACTATGACCCAGATAGCATTATTGTCTTTGGATGTTTTAGTAAGTACTATGAAAAAGTCCATAGTGATGTTATCCCATTTCCATTCGGGTATGGGTAATGGATGTAACATCCCCTTAGACTTCTGTCTCTCAACATTAACTTGCTGACAAACCAAGCATCGAGAGACATATTCAGCAACATCTCTTTTCATTCCATCCCACTAGAAGTACTCTTTCAGGTCCCTATACATCTTCGTGCTTCCAAGATGAATAGAGAATGAAGAACTATGAGCCTCATCCAGAAGCTCCTTCTTTAATTCAGGGATGGGAGGAACACAAACCCGATTCTTTAACTTTATTATCCCATCGCAATCGAGGTTGAATTCAGGAACATTTCTCACCTTCTTTTGTAACTCGACATCTTCTTTCTATGCCTCTTTAATCTTCACAAGTATAGATGGTTGAACATTCATTTGAGAAAGATAATATTTTTCCCCTTTCATTATAATTCCAAGATCCATCCTTTGTAAATCCATAAATATTGGATCTTTTGTGATCCTCATCATGGATAAACTAGCATGGTCTTGTCGACTTAATGCATCTGCCACCTTGTTTGCTTTCCCAGGGTGGTAATGGATTGAGCAGTCGTAATACTTAATCAGCTCCAACCATCTTCTTTGGCACATATTCATCTCCTTTTGTGTGAAAATATACTTTAAACTTTTATGATCAGTATAAATATCACACCTTTCACCATAAAAGTAATGCCTCCAAATATTTAATGCAAACATTACCGCAGCTAACTCCAAATCATGAGTTGGGTAATTTTGCTCATGTATTTTCAACTATCGTGAGGCATAAGCTATCACCATATCATTTTGCATAAGAACACACCCCAATCCATTCTTGGATGCATCACTGTAGAACACAAACCTTTCTCCACTACAAGGCAGTGTGAGCACAGGTGCACTGGATAACCTTCTTTTCAACTCTTTGAAATTCTCTTCACATTCCTCCGTCCAAACAAACTTAACTCCTTTCCGAGTCAACATGGTGAGTGGATTAGATAATCGTGAAAAATCTTTCACAAAACGTCGATAATATCCATCCAAACCAAGAAAACTTCGGATCTCAGTTACTGTTGTTGATCTCGACCAACTTTCGATAACCTCTGTTTTTGCTGGATCCACAGATATCCCCTCTTTTGAGATTATGTGACCAAAAAATGAAACTTTTTGAATCCAAAATTCACACTTGGTAAATTTGGCATAAAGCTTCTCCTTTCTCAGGGTCTTTAATATAATTCTCAAGTGATCTTCATGTTCTTCCTTGCTCTTTGAATAGACAAGAATATCATCTATAAAGACTACCACAAACTGATCAAGATAGTCTCTAAAGACTCTATTCATTAGATCCATGAAGATAGAAGGGGCATTAGTAAGACCAAATGGCATCACTATAAATTCATAGTGTCCATACCTTGTACGGAAAGCCGTCTTTGGTATATCCTCCCTTTTGACCCTTAATTGATGATACCCTGAACGAAGATCAATCTTGGAAAAGTATTGAGCTCCGCGTAGTTGGTCAAATAAGTCATCAATGCGTGGGAGAGGATATTTGTTCTTGATAGTGATCTTGTTAAGTTCTCGATAATCAATGCAGAGTCTCATTGATCCATCTTTCTTCTTAACAAACAGAACAGGTGCTCCCGAAGGTGACACACTAGGGCATATGAACCCCTTATCAAGATTCTCTTGGAGTAGCTTCTTCAATTCCTGTAACTCAATTGGGGCCATTCTATAAGGTGTCTTTGAAATAGGCAAAGCACCCGGTACGAGTTCTATTGAAAACTCAACTTCACGATTCGGTGGAAGACCCGGTAATTCATCCAGAAAGACATCATCAAACTCCCATACAATGGGCATATTCTTAATCATGAGTTTCTCACCAACTATTTGAGATAAATAACCTTCATTTAGTGGAATCAAGACCCATAAGATGGAAGGAATTTCCACAGGAAGGTTATGTTCATCCTTGCATCGATAGACGATCATAGATTGATCTGGAATATGAAATGTGACTTCCCTTCTTTGGCAATTGATATGAGCTCCATGTAGAGAAAGACAATCCATGACAAGAATCACATCAAATTCCACTATAGGAAGGATCACAAGATTTTTGGGAAGCACTTTCCCACAAACTTCAATCGGAGAAGAATTATAAACTTTTGATGCGACTATTGTTCCATTAGGAGTTGTCACAGCTAACTCAACATCTAATTGTTGAGGTAATACGGTGATACCCTTAGAAAATTCTTCAGAAAAAAAGGAGTGGGTGGATCTAGAATCAAATAAAACATTTTCTAATTTAGAGTGGATGGTAAGTGTACCTTTCACCACATTGTTATCGTACTCCACATCTCTGATAGAAATTGCATGTGACTTTCCTTTGTCATTAGCCTTAGGAGTTTGTTGACGTCAACCATCATCATCAACCCTTGGATTAGGGCATTTATTGGCATAATGTCTCATCTCCTTGCATTTGAAACATTGAAGTGTAGTAGGTTCATTCTGTGTATCTCTTCCTTTGTTTGCATCATTAGACATCTTCTTCCCATCATCGTGGCATTAAAATGCCCGATGACCTTCCTTTCCACATTTGAAACATTTACTTGTCCCTTTAAGACAACTCCCTACTTGTTTCTTTCCACACTTTGAACATAAGGGAATGCTCATATTCTTTTCAGTGTGCACTTTAGATTTTCCTTTGAATTCCATTTTCCTCTTCTTATCAAACCCATATGACTGATGGGTTACTCCAATCTCAATCTCAACTTTGAGAGCACATCGAACTATTTCCTCGTAGCTATTGAAGTCCCTTATGGCTAAGGCCCTTCGAAGACTTGGTTTTAATCCACTAAAGAATCAATCGATCTTACTCTCAGGTTGGATAATAACACCAGAAGCGTACGTTGCAAGTCTTGTAAAATTTGCTTCATAGGTACCAAAAGATTCATCATCCTTTTTCTTTAGTTCAAGAAACTCTTTCTCCATCTTTGTTTGGAGAATACGAGGGAAGTACTTATTGAAAAATAAGTTCTTGAACTCGTCCCATTCGATGGACTCAATTTCATCCCATTGCCTTGTATTCTTAATAAGATTCCACCATTGATTAGCATCACCTTCCAAACGATATACTGCTAAGATGACTTTATCATGCTCAGAACATTGAAGAACTGGAAATATCTTTTCAGTAGTACTAATCCATTGTTCAGTAACTAATGGATCAGTAGACCCGCTGAATGAAGGTGGACGCTGTCTCATGAATGATTCAACAGAATTTTGCTCCTTCCTTTGCTCGTTTGGAAGTCCTGCATGATTCATAGCTTGAGAAAGTTGTGTGAGCATGGCTACAAGATTTTGCATTCCAGCTCCCATAACGTTTGGTTGCTCAGGGGGACAATCATTTCATTGCCTGTCGCATTCCGCATTAACACGGTTCCTTTGGGATCCAGCCATTTACTAAAACCAAGAAGAATAGTGTGAGAAACACTAATTATAATAGGAAAACCACATAATCAAGAATAAAATTTCACACTTAAGTTCTTATCCTAGGTTATTCATGGCCATTTCTAAAACACTATGATTGTGTTCTATGCTTAGACTTATCCTTAGGGTTCTTACTAAGGCTTTCACATCCTAGTTTCCAAAGGATGACTATACCTTTCCTCTGATACCAACTACAATGACCCATACTTTACATACAGTGTTAATAATTCAAAATTGAAGCATACTTATTACAACATATAACAAAACCATGAAAGGACCGTATAGGTATAGTGTCTTTAAAAACTGGGAAGCATAATCAACTGGTTCATAAAACGTCTACACTGTCTCCCATTTATTTCATTATATCTAGAGTCCCTTTTGGCATATCATACTTAATAACCTTATTCCTGACCTGGGGAAAGAAAGCATACAAAAGGGTGAGCTGAAATTCTCAGTAAGGGTAAACAAATGAAATATCAATCACATCATATACATAAGCGCATAACTTTTGGAAATCTTAACCTGCAAAAGAGATCATAATTTTATAACATGGGATAAATAATGGCAGTGAAATGTAATCACAATAATCATAACTTAAAACATGAAAGTTTGTGGAATACACACATAATCATAGAGAATCATTTCTTATTAGTCAAGACTCATTGCCAAGACTATCTTAGTGGACAAAGTCCATTTCTGAACCGAGTTACCCTCATTTCAGTCCTGCTTCAGTGAACTGGTATAACCTACCATTCTAGCCATGTCTATCTCATGAGATATAAAATCTTTACCCAATGAATTGGAGGGAGATATAGGTCCCAACCATCTCATAATTATACCATTCTTATGTGTGCCACAAAATCATAAATCATACATCATTGCATAACCCATGTAGTAAAAATGGGATTCTTAAACAACATGACATCATAAAACAATTCTTATAAGATAAAGGAATTCATAAAAATATTTCCATTACAAAATAATCAAATCCATGTAATAATAGGGATATAAACAGAACCCTTTATTATCTTAGATGGAAAATAATTTTGATAAAACACTTGAACTCCATTCTTGAGGAAAATATCCTTTCAAATTCAAAAACATTTTCCTTCCTTAACATGTCATACAATTTTAAACTAAAATATGTTGATTAAAAATAAACTTGAAAACTTGTAAAGGAAGCTTCTTGGAAATAATTTTTTTAAAAATCCATTTATGTCGTATAAGTTAAAAAAACATTCTTCTCGTACTTTTTTCGGAAAAGTCAAAAAATACCTCATACGAAAAACGACAAAAGATTCCATTCATATATTTTACTAAAAACTCACCAAATGGTAAAATTGGATTTAAAAAATTGTAGGCGGAGGTAAATAATATTACATATTGAGGAAACATGGATTTGGATGATAAAATACACCCCATTAAATGCCAAAGTATAAACAATCTCGGATAAAAATGAAATTGTGATATTTCCCATAACTTAGGTCCGATATGCTTTGTACGTGTCCGAACCTCCTGTATAATGATTTAAATATTGTTATTGACTTATTCCATAATCATACATATTTTTATTATATCATATTAGTTCATATTCTTAGCTTCTTAGTAGTAATATTTCATTGCTACTTGTTATTCGGGTGTTTATAACTTTTTGTTCTTATGCGTGTTTTGTCGAATAAATTATTATTCTTCTCTTTAGGTTATAGATACCTCATTTCCTGAATGGTATTAGAGTAATATATATCATATTAATTCATTCAATTCATTTATATAATCATTATGAAATGAAGATCATGTAGAACGAGTCGCATCACATCATGGAGACGGTATTCCGTACGTACGCACGAGTGATGATATCGTTCCTATGATCGTGGAATTGTATTGGAGTGTATGTATACTATTTCAGAATTAGTATCACTTTATAATAGTCATATATAGTCATTATTTACACCATTATTCCCATCCAAGTAAGGTGGTGGTGGAAAATAGATTACACCACGGCGTGGAGACGGTATTCCGTACGTACGCACGTGCGGTGATTTCTTTTTACGTAGGATGGATAGATGGTGAAATAGGGTTGTTTCATACTTATAATAACATATCATTATATGAGTGATACTGATTTTATTACTTCATAATGAAACAACTAAAGAAGAAGAAGTGGAAGAAGAAATAAAAATGAAAGAATTGGTAACGGACATTACCTCTACTTTGAAGTACTTCTTTGAGACCTTCTTTTAGGGCACTAAAATTGGTCTTTGAAGAAGACCAGGACCTCTAGGATGTCTCTAGGGAAGTGTATAGGAGAAAGTTCCAGGGGTTGGTCGAGATTGAAGGCTCATAGTGGTGCGAGGAAGAGGGGCAGGAGGTGCCCTTTGATAAGGGAGGAGAGGGGCACCTTTGGAATAACAAAAAATATTATTTTATTATAAAGTGAAGTTCGGTTTTAAATAGCTCCAAATGGATTTATTTCGAAGATAAGGTGGGGATGGGTCGAAATACTCTCATACAATAGAATTTATACAAGTTTAGGTTCCTATTTTAACCTTATCATTTAGATTTAACATTATGTTAAATAATTTTACTTTTACCGTGTCTTCTTGTGTTCTTATACTATAAGGTTAATAAACTTACTATAAGCAGCCAAAAAACCCCAAGTTGTTTATTATTAATATATATAACCTTATCTAAGTCATTTGGCCTAAAATTAGATTTTTAGGAATAAAATAACAATTACTAATATAATATTTGTTTTTAAAACTATTTTATGTCAATTTTGACACTATTTAGTAATTAATTTTTTTGAATATCATAACAGAATTAGTAGTTCGAAAAAAGTTAATTAAATCAATACTAACATGTCATATTAATCTAGAAAATTATTGGAATTCATAAAAAGTGTCAAATTACATTTATTTTGGTGTTTATAACATCAATTATGTCAATATTTCATTAATAAGTTAATTACTGCATCATCTTTGTGTAATAAATAAATTAATTTATTAAATGTCTAAAAATTAAAAATAAAATACCATTATGTAGGAAATATTTTTAGCTTTCTAATGAATATTTATCATTGAATTTATCTTATGTATAACCCCATATTAAAAATGATTTAGTTATTAAACTTTGATTTTAACTATTTTAACCCTTCTTTAAAACAATTAATGATAAATGTCCTAATCTAATCCATGTGGGCCTAAATGATCATATTTTATTCCTAAGTTTGTTTTTTGGTCGAATTACACTAGTCAAATAGAATTAGGACATTTTTAGGGTAATAATAATATCATTTTTACCCTTAATTACCCTATTTACTTTTAACCGTGGTAAAAAAAAGTAAAAAGTTACTATTCACCAAAAAATTATTTTCATCTCATTGAACTAAATTTTACTTACTAACATCAACCGTGTCTCTCGGATTTTTGAAATTCCACTCACAGAAGCAGTAAAATTAAGTTTTATGAAAAATTCAGTTTTTTTAACTACCACATAGTGGTTTCACTATTTATCAAAAATTGAAAGTTTTCAGAAAAATACCAAAATTTCACCCTAGGCTAATTTCGATATTCCGAATCCAAAAATGAAGTCCATTTTGAAAAATAAAATTTATAAAATTTCAAAAAGTGGTTATTACTATTCATAACGGCTAGTTTTAATAATATTTTATTAGCATATCACTGTTTAGTGAAACTCGGTATTGTGTACGACGCAAGCTATCGAGGAAGGTCGCGATTTCGTGTAAAGCAAGCCAATCAAGTGTTGTGTGTAGAAAAAGATTCATTTGATGATTTATATAACATAAAAGTCTCGGGTGTTACAATTATGATGGGAAAAAATGGTGTACTCGATGTGAAATCATGTAATCCTTGTATAATTGAATCATTGTAGGCAATTGGAATCTTGTCTCCTAAACATGGGGTACCAAACCATATATCTCTGAAGGAAACAAAAATGATAAATCCAATATGATTATCTCAAATAATAAAAATGATATGTTGATCCCATGTTGGGAATTTTTTTATTCCCTATGAAAATTAAAATTCTACACTGAACTTGAAATCCTTCAATACTAAAATATATCAAGGGTTCCCATGAAATAAGGACATTATCTTCAGGAAAATTCAATGCGAGAAACATGGCTGAACCGAGAGAAAAAATATGCAATTATGTTAATTGATCATAACTAATAGAGTATTCTTCACACTTGGATGATGCACTGATCGATGAACTTCTTCCCTTTTGTCTTTGTCACTGTAGGGATTTTTGTCACAAACATCTTAACCCAATATCATTTCTTCATCAATAGAATATTCTGGAACTTCAACTATAGCTGTAACCTCCACGAGTCTCAAAAATAATCACCCATACAAATCTTTAAATTTTGGATAGAGAACACAATCATTCAAGAATACCGATGACATTGAATAATCCGGACCCTTGAGGATGCATGTAGAGGTCTCCATATGCTAAATCCAAAAGTTATGTCTCATTCAGATAAAGATTCAATAAATCCAGTGGCACCTTTCACCACCACCAATCACATTACAATATCATATGTAATTTGTATAGAGAATAACTTATAGTATCATTGGAAGTTGGATTAAAGAGTCTATTAAAACCCTATCATAGTTCACGAGAAACTTTGGAGGGATCCTGTTAACCACCACCTGCAGTTTCATCCCACTAGGGACCCTCAGTCACCTACTGGGGCCTCCTCCCAAAAATTTACACCTTTGAAAGTCATGAATGGGTACCAAGGAGGTAATAATGAGAACAAAAAGTTGTAAATAAATGGGAGTTGTCACATATCCTTACGCCCATTGATGAATCATGTTGGCATATTTCCATCGAATCAAATGGGAGGCTCATATCCCTACTCTCTCAGATGATGTCAGCATACATATTACTATAGCAATAATGGGGTCAGAACATATCACTTCTCCCACACATAAATACCATTAATATATTCTGATGGAACAAGGTTGAAAGGAGTAAGATTTTATCCCCTATTTAATCCATGAAATCTATCATTATATATTGGAGACTGAGATTAAAAATTCCTATTTTATTATACACACATTGATTTATTTTCACTATATTTAGGAAGTAGTAGAAGAGAACAATTAGATTACTATGAAAGTATTATAGAAGTATAAAAAATCACATATCCTTATCCCAAAATCCAGATCAATATTTCACCATTATTAGTACAAACAAGTGGATACTTTAGAGATGGTTCACTTTATTTATCCCATCCAGGTGGATTATCAGTGTATTATGATAAAGGAGGAGGCATGGGATTGGTCTCATATCCTCATTCAGATTGGGGATCACAAGATCGATTTATAATATACCTCAAGATAGGTGAACATTCCTATAGAAAAAGACCGATGGTATACTATGAAGGCACATGATCGGGGTCATATCCTCATTCCAGCTTGGGATTAGTAGATTATATTGGAACATGACACTATATTGGTCTTCATTATTATCAAAAAATATAGTATAATAATCAAAAATAATGGTTCTGAACTCCTATTCCCATTTGGAATGGGCCTTACCAGCTTAATTTGGCACATGCCTCTGGACATGCGCACATTCCTATGGAAAAGGACTAGTAGAATACTCCAAAGTCATGGGACATGGATCATATCACCACTCCTAATGAGGTTTTACAAAAAAATATATAAATTTCATCAGATTAGTCTCATATTCCTACCAATGATGATACTCAACATATTCGTGTAGCATATAGAAGATAGCCTCATATCCCTACCTGCACCGATGAAAGACTCCACCAGCATCCTTCAATTTCTATATAAGGGGAATCACATATCCCTTATCCCATTATAGAGTTCGGTCTATATATTCTTATAGGGAATTCATATTTGAACTAGGATCATACCCCAGATTTATCCATGATTGATCAGCATATTCTGAAAACTACCCACAGAAAGGCTCATATTCCTACTAATAGTAAATAAGCTCACAGGCATTCTCCACTAGCTTTTCAATTGTGGTATCATATCCTCACATAACTATATGGATATCAAAAAATTATAGAACCTATCATGTAGCAAGATTATATCATTTAATAGATGAAAATGAAGGCCAACGTATTACATCCATGATGTGGAATGGGGCTTATATCCCTAATCATCACAATATCAGTGTCCTGGACGATGTAAGATGCATATTTGCAACACATGAATTTTCTATCAACTGTATAAAAAAATACAACGGTGATCATCACAATGATATTCCTCCTTTTGGTACCATATATATGGATCATTGAGACCATACTTGTGAAATCCATTATGGTCAACCTCTCTATGGTGATATCACTCTAGGACAAGGAAATAGTCAACTTTTCCAGTCGTCTTCCTATAGAGAGGTTATCAAAACTCAATCACCTTATTATCGAGAGATTCTAAAAACATTGATTTTATTCGTATGTTATTCCCCCATAAACTATCAATAGTCCTTCACTATAGGTAGTCAGTGACCCAGAGAACAAGCCACTTTGGTTTGACCAGGTGGAGGTATATAATTCTAATGAGGAAGTGGAAAACATGAATATATGGAGAGAGTTAGCTGAAAAAAACCTTTGAACCATGTTCTGGACCATTTCCACTTATGACTATGAGGTCACAAATGATCTAGAGTTGGAGTTCATGCCTTACATATGATATAAAATGTGGGAGAATCATTAGTGACTGAAGTGTTAACACCTCACTTATTAGGGACTTGATGGTAATCTGCATATCATAAATAATATTTATTGTCAACTAGACATGGTTGTATTCTCTATAGATCATAACCCAGGTATGGATGAAAATGTAAAAAACTAGTAAAATGATTGTGTATGTATCATAAAAACTCTTCATTGATTGATTTACAAATCCCCATCAAGAATAAGTATCTGAGGATGGGGAAACTATAGATCATTAGCCTTCATTATATCCCCAAAAAAGAAACTATCCCCATGAATTGAATTTTTTAATGTTATAGACACAGTAAAAAATAGGGGATTGAGTAATGCATGGTTTTTATTGTCAATACATCCATATTACCCCACTTTAATGGAAAAAATACATCATGAATGGAGGAATAGGGATTCCAACTGACTCCAAATTTGGGCCCCTAAAAAGGAAATCATTTTATACCTAAAAGATAATGTTTTAGAATACCTAATAGCTTTCCAAGGAAAATGAATCCCATCATAAGATTTAATTTACACAAACTCATAAATTAGCACAATTTACCCTAATAAAATAGATCATAATAGTTTCTACCATAGAATCCATTCAAGTGTGAACCCAGGCCATAAGGATTGGGTATTTTTACCACCACCTCCACCCCTTGAGTTATCAAACCCTGAAAGGATCCATGAATTATTGGTGGCAGCTAAAAACCAAACCAATCCCATTGGCACGGTGGAGTTTTTATCTCAAACAACACCACTAGCTCTATCACACCACAAGAATTTCCTAGAGAAATCAATAGTGGTTCTAGTTCAAACCCATCCCATTCATATGGGAGAATTTCAATTTCAATTTCAATCTCAGGAGCCATCAATTCATTGACTTGAATCATTATAACAAAAACAATCGGACTGGAAAGTTATAATAGTTCCCTAGATCATCCCCACCTGATGAGGATATGATAATTTTTATCATTATTTTCACCGTAAAAGAAATATGTCTGCTATGTGTTTGGAGGTTAATATCGACGATCAACATCGCATCCATTACCCCTACCATAAGACACACCATTTCTATTTTTGATATGTTAAAAAAACATGAATTAAAACTCCCTTGATTTCATTATTCATAGACTCAAACAATCAGAACTTATTTTGAAGGGAATCATACCACACGAGGTTTACAAGATAAAATTTTCCAATATGGATAGGGGTCAGAGAAGTGCCTCAGATGAAACCCTAGAAGGAGTAAATGGTGTAGAATCACCCTATTCTGTGGAAATTAATAAGATACCTATAATTTATTGATAAAACTCAGTTAACGTATTCACCATAAATGAAAAATATGATGTGCCTCAATACTTGAACACAAAGGGAAGCAATTTAGTAACCATGTCTTGATTGGTATGCAATCTGGATGCAAAAACTGAGGCTGCAAAAAGTCATGATTGAGGAAGGAGTTAGAACCTGATGCCTATAAATGATAAAATTAATCTTCCATAGGGTAATTATACCTAGGATAAATTTAGAGGTGTAACTATATACCACTCATCATTAATTGGAGTCAAAATTCTCTCCAGAGAGGAATGGACAACATGGTATGAGAATGAGATAAAAAATATCAGATATCTCAATTAAGTACTATTCAGGTGAAACATCCCACTGGGTATCATCTTAAAATGGAGAGAAAAATCCCTCCTCTCATACATTATGAGAGATATAATGTTCCTATAAAGAGAATAATCTTAGGGTCAAGCTAGCTCTGGATCCAGGAAATGAGTCCATATAAATGAGGAAGTTGTGGATTATAATGAATTTCCTTCATTATAGTGACAAACTCTCCAATTTTAGGGTGAAAATTCAGTCCTATATCATATCAAGAATTAGTGAGATGTGAAAATGGGTCAAACCCATCGAGCTTAACCTACTCCCTCTAGATGTGATGCAGTCCAAATACATGCACCTCCAAAACTCCTTAACACCATTCAATCATTGGTTGCTCTAATACATTCCATGTAAGGGTGGTGTTCACCCTTCCAGAAAAATAATAATAATCCAAATCCTAATAGGATGGATGAAACTTTTTCCCTACCAAATTTTGAACATCCTATATTCTCAACATTTGATGGGGTGGTATATCTAGAATAACATCTCATGCCCATCGTGTCCTGATGCGGCCTGGTGATGGTACCTTGCGAATATTATGTTTCGACCAAGATGAGAGATTTTATAAATACATTGGTAGGTCCATCCTTCATTTGGTATAGTGGTCTTCAAGTAGGATCCTTTATGGGATTGTAATACCTTTATCATCAATTCCTTTATTAGTTCATCTCCTTGTTATGGAATTTGTTTTGCATAAAAATTACAAACAAAGTGAAAATAATAGGGTTTATATGTTCAAATCTAGATGTAAATGACTACCATCATAACTGATTATCACTCTCTCATAATTGAAATAGATATTACTTATGCTGTAAATAATCAGGATGAGCTAAAAACACATATTATCATGATTAAGTATACAATTATTCATGTTCCTAGAGATGGCAAAATGCATAGAAGATTTCATTTAGTGGAACTAGGATGAATGTAATCCCATGACTTGTTTATAGGGAATACTATTTATAAAGATAAATAATGTGGTTGTTACCCTCAAACAACTAGAAGTGATCATTCAAGAACCTAGGTAGACCCTGAATCATCTGGTTCCTCCCTTAAATCTGTAGAAACAACAAAATCACCCTCTTCTAGAATAAAATTTTTGATCATGTTCACCCACTATTTGAGGAACATAAGAATAGAGTGTATTTTTTTTAAATGATAAGGAACCTTATTATTTCCTTATAGACATAAAAAATAAAATATTCTTTGTACCGAATCCCTATAAATCGGGTGAGGTCAACCTCTCTGATCTTCCTAACCACCGCCCTTTCATAGCAGTATAGGTTACACCATCTTGAACTTCATTGTCTTTAAAGACATCCTCCAGTGTTATGTAGACTCTAGATGGGCGATACTAAATAATTCTATAAAATAGGTGACTTTTTTAATAGTCAACCTACTATAAGAAAAGGGTGACTAGGAAATGTTTCATCCAGTTGTGGACATAAGTTCAATAACTGGACACTCAAAGGATAATTGACTAACCTCATGTCACCCTAAGAGCATAGTTTCCAAAACAAATAATGATCCCAATGCCTAGGGAGGTGTCATTAAATAAACCTCCTAGAGGTAGATGTAATCATTAGGCAGAGGAAAATATGTATGTGAGAGAGTCACCTCCAACTCTCACAAAATTTCTAACTCTTGCAGGATTGTTTCCTTCAAAATCCATAAAATAGGAACCACCCCACCAAATGGAAGTATAATTAGTTAAATAGATCATTTTGTGTTCTATTAACATAGTTTACTTAAAGATAACTTCTCTAATGATGAATATTCCTTCAAATACATGTTATTTATACCTAAAAGCTGATCTGGAGCCCGATGATGCTTAATCTATGGATAAAGAGGATGAAATAGGCATAGTCAATCCAAATATTTTAATCACATCCTCATAGAAGCCATTTATTTAGACTATAACTTGGGAGGATCACTTTAGATATCCCAATACATTCATGAATATTCCTCGTATCCCTCCATCAATAGTTCAATCCTAGTTATTTGACATGAACGATGGGTAGGGATGTGATTTTCTAATCAAACCAGACAAAGGGGATGTCACACATGACTTACACAACATACAATAGATTCTCCTTAATCCTCTACTCAATCACCAGTAATATCCACCTCAAACACATCAACTCCTAAGACATATAATAGAGAGAATCACAACCTTGGGAGGCATAGAACCCAGGCAGAGAATTATTAAATATATAAAGGGTTGTCATTTTTTATAGAAAATCTCTTAGTCATGGATTCTCTATATCATTCAAAACAACATATAGAGGAACTCATCGAGGCCCTCTATATCCCACATAATTTCTAGATATAATTCATTATTTCCATGGTTTACCAAGTGGAGACTATTCCATCATAATTTCATTTCACCATCTCATTCATAGAATAGGATTAAGAAGAAGTTGTATAGGAACATATCATAACCCTCTATATTTTATGAAAACAAGATAATGTAGTCATTTTAGGGGCACTCTTTGAAAATTATTAAAAAATAAACATAATCCTAATTCAGACACATTGGAGTTTGTGATATATAAAGGGGAACTTATCTTCAAAAAGTCTAACCATCCAATGGTAGAATTATTGAGAGAAACTTACTCTTGGGAAGATCAAGCTCAAGTCTCAGTTTGGGTATCTCATATTTAATGATGAGATCATGGTTATGATATAAGAAACAACATATAATTTCCTTCTTGGAATCCCATTTGCTTAATTCCATGTTGTGTACCTTCAAAATTTCACAGATTCTTGAAATCTGATATTGATGGAATTTTTTGTAAACTACATGGTGAGAGCACCCTCGTTGAGTCTTTCAAATCCAAATATAAGAAGGTTGGATTCTACATGAGGTCTAATAAACAAACAATCATGGATGATTATATGAAGGTTTCATCCCCATATGTCTTGGAGACCATCCATTAGAATCATTGGAGTATTCCTGTTAGCGATTATGTTCTACACATAGACATAATTAAGGAAGAAAATTTAATAATACTTTGCCATCATGAGACACGAATTTCACTATCTCATGTCCATGTGATAGAATTCATTTTAGAAGAAATGAATTCATGATAATGGGTTTGAGGATAATACTCAATTGGGATTGGATAATTCCCTCTCACCACTAGAAAAAATTAATTATTCTCAGAAATCATTCACTACAACTCAATATTCCTTAGCTCCTCCTTCCCCTGATGGTTGTATAAAATAACACATTCATCCTATGAATCTATCAATAAGGAAATTGGATTCCTAGGATGATTATATCTCTTTCCATGCCCTTTATTAATTCAACAGTAGAATATATTCCCTAGGATTATCCACCATATCCGAAAATGCCTCCATGGAATAGGTGATGGTAGATGATGATGATAACCTCAAGAATGCCCATTCTGCATTTGAGGAAGGTATATTAACCACCATTTATTATCTCATCATAATTAATCTATGAGAAGATGAATACTCACAACCAAAATTGATGAGTTATTCCATGACTCATAAGGATGAGATGATGTTTATTTAATTTATAAATCAAATCGAAATTTCTTCATTGGGAATTATACAGGAATCCACAAGTTGAATAGTGTTGTGGCTATGCGTCATCTAGACAAACCCACTGACCCTCGAGGATTCATGAAGGAATATTGGAGGATGCACTTGTCTCATGCTAATTAATTAAAATAGAAATTGGAAAAATTAATCAAAGGAAATATTTTTCAGGAATTGAAGTACCAAAATGGATTTTCAACATTATTCCCACCATGAAAATTATTGGGTAGATCTAGATATGCCTCAATTTTAGAAAACTCAATTGACACTTCTCTAAGGATGACTTCCCATTACAGATCACAAAAAGGTAATCCATTAAACTTATATCTTCTAAACCCTTTTCATCAAGGATGGGAATTCATAGTATAATCAAATAAATCTAGAACCTAAAGATGAGAAATCCAACACCTCCATAACACATTAGGGGATCTTTTTCTATCAGTTTATTTCCCTCAGAATAAAGAACACTGATACAATATACCAATTGACCATGAATTATATCTGTAATCAATTTTTATGTGGAATAGAAAAATGGTATTTTTATCACATATATTTTCAATATATATGGAAACTTGAAAACCTCATGGATCATCTGACAATATTCAGCAAGTAGTGGTGGCATAGTTTAATGATGAATCCTATTATTTGTGCTTTCTTGGTTACATTAGTGAAATTTCTAGGATTTGTGGTATGAAACATTAGCAATGAGATTGACCCAAAAAATAATAGTCCAATCCTATAAATGTCACCCCCTCAAAATCCTAATAAAATGAGGGGGATCCAGGGTCACCTCACATACATTTAGTCTTTAATATCTAACATGGATCGAAAATATATCAACTTAACCCTGATAATTTATAAGGGATTCACCTCATAATGGGACAAGGACTTATATGAATCCATTTATAATTATACATAGTATATATGGAACCCACCACTCTTGATGTCATCAGAAAAATGAAATTCATTTATATTATATGTGAAAATCATTAAATTTTTGATTGGGACTCTTATCACATAGAAACATTATGTGGGGAAGGAATGAACACTCCTATACCTCAGTCGAATGATTCTTGGTACTAAGGCCTAGTATTTTGATATTTATAAGAAGTGCATTGTACTAATATTAGTTGTGAAAAAAATGAGACATTACTTGCCGCACCAGGAATTCCACTTGGTCTCTCATTATAGTATCCCAAATATAACACAATTGGATATTACATAATTTTAGATAAATATAAAATAACTTACAAAACTACATGCATGGGGACCATAATATTTTAATGTCTTCGAAAACATGGAAAATTAAATCTTTTTATACTGGTGAAATATTTTGAATTTATTCCATAAATATCTCCACTTTTATTAATTCGACATAAAACCCTTCTTCATAACCTGGGGAAAGAAACTTAAAAAGGGGTGAGCACATACACTATATAAGGGTAAAAAAGAGTCAGTTAAGCATAATCATTAGAATAAGGGTATGATAACATGATCAAGAATGTAGAAGACCATACCCAACATATTAAATATCATAAGTAAGAATCATGGTATAATTCTTGGTTGTTCATAAGAAATTAATCATAAAGAAATAAAGAACATAATACATGAAATCATAACATAGGAATAAAACACATAATTATGGAATAAACATAACCCACAAAATTAAATGGGTATCATTAACATGAAGACATATCGTAACATGTATAAAAAGATACAGGTTTCATAATCAGTTCATCAAAATAATAACATGTGAAAGAGAAAAAGATTTCATAAACATATAACACATGAAAGATAAATGGATTTCATACAGACGATGAAATTAAGAATAATCCATTCGTTGAAATAATATGAATGGAACCTTTATATATTTTCTTATAAGGGAAAGAGTAAAACCAAACAATATCATCATAGATGGAAAATAATTTTGAAATATCGTTCCCAAATTTTTCATGAGGAAAATATCATTTCTTCTTTGAAAGAAAAATCATTTTAATATGTAAAAACATTTAAAAATAATTTTCCTAGAAAATATCTTGAAAACTAATAAAGAAGACTTGAAATCATTTGGAAACCCCCTTTCCTTGAAAACATATAAAATTAGTTTCAAAATATTTTAAAAACCCTTTTCTTTTTAAACACACTGAAAAGATATAATGAAATCTTTAAAATGTTTTCAAAAACCATTTTACTTAAAAAAATATGACAGAATATTAAATTTTTTTGAAATCCATTTCTTTGAAAATAATTTGAAAATTTATAAATAATTCATAAATTTTTTTTTGAATCCTTTATACTTGAAAACATATTAAATAATTTAGAAAATGTTTTAAAGATAATTTAATTGAAAAAAAATTCAAAACATATAAATAAAGTTTGAAAAAATATTGAAAATAATTTTCCTTGAAAACATATAAAATGAGAATTGAAAACAATTTGAAAACAATTTTCCATGAAAATTACTTCTAAAAAAATTTCATACAAATTATCCTTTTAAAAATTAAATGAATGATTCAAATAAATGACAGCAGGTACATTTTCACATTTCATACAAGGGAAAAGGACACTCTTTTTTTTCACGGTAAAAAGGCTAGAAAACGCGTCATTTGGAAAGGGGAAAGAATATTTCTTTGAAAGAATTTTAAAATGATTAAAATGGTAAAAATGTATTTAATTATCATATGAAAATAATACTATATTTTTGGGAATCTATTCTTGGAATACATGATTTTAAAGGAACATGTATTTTTGACAGAAGAGAGGTTAAAGTCAAGATTTCTTAAAAACACATTCTTTTCTATATTGTTTAAAAAAGAGTAAAATAAATAGTAACAATATATTAATGATTAATTTATAAATATATTATTATAAATTTAATTTTTTTTATATATGGAACATAATATTTCATCAAATGAATCTTAAATATAAGAAATATTGAAGAGCAACGAGACTGTCGGAATAAACTCTTCTAACTTGGTAAATTGGGATAATACTATCAATGTAATAAAATGAAATTAAATAAATCCTAAAATATCCTTAAAATAATGAAATTTATGATATAAAATGTAAAATTTATTTATCTACACCTCAAAATAGAATTTTGGTGTATAACAAAACCTGAGTCTCAAAGAAGGCCAATTGAGTCAAAACCATTTCACTGATTTTGTAACATTTGAAACATAAAACCCATGATATAAATATCATAAAATTGATATGTGATTAACCATAAATTTATGTATAATATACCTAAAATAAAATCATGTGTTGTTTATAAACCACACAATTGGAAAGAGTGGTGAACATATCATGTATCTGAAGGAAATTAAAAGTGAGATGAAATCCCATTACCTTGTGTCCCTACACAAATCGTACTCATTAAAAACACCTATATATTAAATAAAATTTTATTATAAATCTTTAAAATAAACCTATTATTATATCTAATACCATATATGGTTTGATTACGTCTTTATATTACCAGCATGTTAACCTTCCTATGTTAAGGTTTTCACTTCGGATAATATCTTCTTTGTTCTTCACATGATTCTTAGTTTGTTATATGATTGGTCTTTAAAATTATATAATTATTCATGAATGTAAACCATGATATAATTATAATTTTTATCTATGATATTTATATTATAATAATCTATAGAATATAGATATTTTGAATGTAATACATCATTCTTCGAAATGGTATGTAATATATACGCATGAATGCTATTTCAGTTTTTATATTCATATTGAACGAAAGAAAAAATTGAATATATTTATATAAGTATATAATTATTAAATTATAATCATTATATCATATATATCGTATATATTCAATAAACCAATCCTTAATATGTTTCATGTAGTATATGAATTAATCATATCGATTTGAGTTGGCAGTTGTCCACACATCCTCAAACGCAAGTATTGTATTAACAGAAAATGGAGAGTAAAATGATATTTGTTGTAAAACAGAATAAATAAGCTTAAACACATTATAAATATAATATATAAAATATAAAAACTTATTTTCCATCATAATTTCTACCATGAGAGGAGGTGAATGAAAATGAACAATCATCTTTTAGTGAGGTGCCAATTCATCGTACAAGTAATGAGTATGTTCATTACCCATTATATGAAAGTGTGTGTAATTTTAGGATGAACCATTATAATAAAAAATATATTTTTATATTTAATATACTTTTGTTTTAATAAAACCATGGAATAAAGAGAGTGGAGGGTATGGATAATTAAAATAAAATAAAGGAGCCTGAGATAAGTTGTTACCTCTTAATCAAGAAACTCCTTTTGGTTTGTGGAAAAAAGTTTCTTTTTTATTTCATCCATACCAATGGTAGGATTAAATTATGAATTTAGATATGTTGGGAGACTATTTCGGCAGTGTTAAGATGAGACAATGTGGCTTTATATGTGTGAGGAAGGGGTAGAATCTTTTTCTATTTCATAGTGGAGGGGGAGTAGTGATCTTGTAAATACAAAATATATTCAATAAATGGAGGTATTATTTATGTAATGTTCCTAAAAAATGGAAATATAATAGATTAATTTGAATTTATGTTTTAAAAAAATCCATCCCACATAAAAATATGTTTATTTTAATATTTTGGATCCTTATCTTCTATGATTCCCCAATTTTATTATTTTGGTTCGTATTAAAGCATCTATTTTTCTAACCGATGTCATTTAACCATTAAGAATAAACTAAAGTAATATTTAATATAAAATATACATCCACTAAAAAAGAAATATGATGCATATTTTACAAAATAAAAATCTCATATGTTGTGAAAATTAATTTTTAAATCAAGCGCATGTGACCGAAAAACAATGCTTAAACCCGAAATGTGCTAATAGTGTTTTTGAAATCTATGGGTCAATATGTTAATTATAAAATTTAAAATGTTCAATTAATAGCCCATTTATATTATTTTTAACCCCTTATTTCTCTTTTCAGAATATATTATTTTTATTCTTTTTAAATCAGTCAATAAAATACCATTTATTGTAAAATAACAATGATGTCAATTTAGAGATTATTTATTTAATTTTTATTTTAAAATATCAAACAAATATTAGAATGAAAATAATTTTTGTTTAAGTATATTTAAAATTATATATTAATATAAAAATAATTAAATATCAAAATTCAATCAATTCACTTCACTTGTATCGTTTATAGTATCATTTATTTTTGTTAATTGTTAACTAAATAATCACTATGTTGGAATTTCATAAGCATTTTATGTAACAATATCATATAAAAATATATTGATAAATTATTTAGATAATACTAAAATCACTTAAATTTCAAATGGATACATATGACCGAAAATATGAAGCTTTTTAGATATCTTAATGTTTAATAATTGTTAAAGGTAAGGAAAGTTCCCTTTTAGTATTTTTTCCTTACATAATCTTTTATATAGGGAAATTAATTTTAATAATATTACAATAACACATAAAATTATAATCAAGAGGGTTTATGGTCAAATTATTTTCATACAATGGTTATTGAACAAGTGTATTGGTCATCTTGGTCCTTTAGATTAATGTTTTGTCCTTAATTAAGCTTAATATTAACTTAATCACTGTGATTAATTTTAATCACTTTCACTAATCATTGTGGTCGAAAATATTGTTTATCTTACTAGAAAAAAATTTCATACAAAATAAAAAAAATTATTTTATTTTTTCAAAATTAAAATCACATATGTGGGATAATTAGGTTTTACGCTAATCCCACAAACGTAGCAAGAAAGTAGGGTTGTAAAGTAAAAACATTAAAAAGATAAATAAGTTATATAAAATATCAATACAAAAATGATTCCAATGACATAAATAAGATTAATATATTTATAAATGGTTTATTTTGAGATTAAAAACGAATTGAAAATATTATTTAACACTACTCATTATATATACTAAAATGTTGTTTTTAGCAAAATTGCATTAATTTTTACAATTTACCCAAAAACGATGTTTATTGAAAAAATCCGAAAAAACACACCATTTGATAATTTAAATTTTATGAGGTCAAAAATGAATATTATTTTATCAAATTTAATTTCTATTAGTGTCTAAAATTGATTTTATTATTGTTCAGTAAGACTCAGTATTGCGTGTCCTGCAAGCCATTGAGGAAAGTCAATATTGCGTGTAATGTTTGCTAATGCCAGTGTTCCGTGTAATGAATTTTGGGAATTATGATGTGTGTAGTGTGTGAAAACATTATGTGGAAATAAAATATGAAAAAAAAATTATTTAATATAAAATATATATAATCATTGTTGCATGAAATTCAAAATATCAAAATCATTAAATTAATTAGAAAAAAAAATAATTCATATAATATTAAGGTGTTACACTCGTATAAACACACTAAAGTAGATACTTGGACACAATATGCTAACTAAGAGTTTGAAAAAGTTAGTGATAATTCTTCAACATTATGACATCAAGTTCATGTCACATAAAGTAGTTAATGGGTATACCCTAGTCGATTTCCTTGTGGAACATCCCCCCTAAAAAAATCACTCCAATGGACACTGAAATTCTATATGAAGAGGTTTTCTATTCACCTGAAGCTCCCCAAACATGGAAGATATATTTTGATGGTGCCTCCCAAAGTCATGTTGGTGAAAATATGGAAAACCAAAAGATCAATTGGTTTATTTTAGGGATTCTGTATATTTTCATGAATAAAAGAAAATTTCCCATACTACTTTTCACTTTCCGAAGGCTACACTAATAATGAGACATAATACCAAGTACTCATTTCTAGCTTGAAAATAACCATATAGTTACAGATAGAATACCTTAATATGAAATGGGATTCATAAAAAGTTATCAAAAAAATCCATGATGATTATTCCATTATAAAGGATGAATTGACCACTCTCATTAGTTACATTAATAATATTATGGAAGAATTATATTTTGAACCAAAATTGCATCATGTACCTCAAAATAATTCCTGGGAAGATGCACTAGATAATTTATAAATTGTATTGGATGACCCAAATCAGGATTAAGTGGTTTTATAGATCATTCACTAAAGATAGTAACATTAGTCACAATTTGTTACATGGTATAAATAATTCAATTGAACACTTCCCTGGAGTGTAGGGTACTTTTATCCACCCAAGAATGCATGGAACCATGAGTCGATTACTAAAAAATGAGTCCATTCCATTAAATTGATCCAAAAGTGAACATTATCATTACCTATCATTAACATCACTCTTTTGGGGGGTAAATTGAGAAAAAATAGATCTATAAATTAGGAATTGATTGAATCCACCTAAAATGCATTGTAGAATATGATATTGCTACCATTATAGAATATGTACATGAAAGATTATGTTTCCATCTGTTTGAGACCCAAATCTCCCAAAAAAATTTAGGGCTTGGTTACAATTAGAAAAAAATATAGAGATTGTGTGGAATTAACTAGGATATGAAATGCATTCCTGATTCATGAAAACTTCAACAATGAACCCCCATAGTTTCTACATGAATTTAAATATATCTATCTTTTTGTTTTATGGGAAATGGAAATTGTGGATTCATATCCATGGACATATCTATGAAGTTTAATTACATAATTAATTCTACTGACCACTTTTCTAAATGTTCTTAGGAAATACCCCTAAAAGAAGTTAAAATGAATACTAACATAAAATTCAGGAATTCCAATATAATCCTTATCTTTGGTGACCCTCAAATGATATTAGGGGAAAATTAAACCATGTTTTATTCTACCTAATTGATGAAATTATACCAATAGTTCACCATGAAATTCAAAAATTCATCCCACTATCATGTACTAGAAATGCACAAATAGAAGCCTTAAATAATAATCTGTCATATATACTGTAGAAAATGGTGGAAAATAAAAACTAGTCTTGTATGGAAAAGCTCTTCATGATTTTTCCCCTGTAGTACTACCATATGCACTTCCACACAAGTGACACTATATTTATCATTTTTCAGAATCGAATGATTTATTCCCATTGAACTCAATTCTCCCTCTCTCCAAATACATACCTCTATAAAATTATTTTAAGATGAGAAATAATAAAAATTTCCAATTGATTAGGAAAAAATTGATGATAAAAGAATGCATACACTACACAACTTCAAAGTTTATCAGAATTAGATCATACAATACATTAATAGAAATGTTATCCCCTATCCATTACGTCACAAAAAATATGTTTTGGGTATCATAAACCCAATTATACCAAGAAAATAACCCTTATAGATGTAACCCAAGTGGGACGGGCCTAACATCATACATGCAGTTTATATTAATGGAGCTTACTCCTGGGATGAAATTGATGGGGAATGTGTTACACCCCCACCAATTCAGGTTTTCTCAAAAAGTAATTTTCGTAGATTTGGTCATGGATTTCAAGTCCTATGAATAAGAGTTTAGACATCATAATAACATTAATCTCACCCACAATCCAATAATCTATATGGAATATATCCTTACTGCACGACATTAAAAAGTACATAGAATATTACTTCACAGATGGTTCAATTCTCATGAAGTAGATCTATTTTAAATAAAAATGAATAATAGTCATCCCTATTTGTGAGTCAGATCCACATACGGTGACTTCTAATCCACAAACTATGTGTTCCTTGATTCATACTATCATCTAATACGTAGTCACACCGAGATCTCATATCCGAGGTCTATCCACAAAATCAATAGAAAAAAATCCCCCACTTTGTGTATGTATTAGTACTACGTAGAGATTTTTCAATTCAAGATTTACATGAGGCTTGATTCCTACTATCACAGGATACGTAGTGACACAAATATCCTGATTCTATTTTCCACCCACAATAGCAATTGAAATATCCCCCAACTATGTTTTGGTCTGACCTATAGAGAGTCTTTTCTGATCAATAACTTCTTGTGGCTTGATTCCTACTATAATAGGATAGGTAGTAACACTAAGATATCAAATCTTAGGTCCATTCTCAATATCAGTGGAAAAAAATTCATCCTATGCATATGATTAAAACCTATATGAAGAATTTTCCATTCAATAACTATGTGTGGATTGATTCCTATCATGAACAGATATTTTGTGATGTTCAGATCCCAAATTTTGGGTACAACCACAATATCAACAAACCCCCACCCCCCTCTATGTATAGGTCATACCTGTGTGAATAATTTTCTATTTAAGAACTATGTGTGGGTTGATTAATTATATCATAGGATATGTAGTGACACAAAAATCTCAAATCCTGGTTCCTTTCATAATATCAATGAAAAAATACCCCCACCCTTTATATGGGTGAGACCTGTATAGAGAGTCTTCGTTTAATGGATTGTGTCTCCCATGATTCGAATAACTATATAATAATTCTTGATTCCAAGATCTCTTAGTTTGGACCTAGTAGAAACATAGAATGATGAAAATGTAGCCTATGAATATGGGTCGGACCAATTGAGGGAAATATCTAATAAATACATGCGGGCTGATTTCTACAATCATGGGATATCTAATAAAACCCGGATCCTCCATCTTAGGCCCAACCATGGGTTTCCATCACCACAAATCATGTTCCTCCATGAGATTTATATCTACATAGAGACTATAGTCCATAAAAAATTCTGAACTACCCAATATATTCCATGTCACGTAGCCTCACAAAACTTAAATGATTGTCCATTTGTCCCTTGTTTCCCATGCTAAGCATATGTCATGTGATATTTGAAAATATAGTAAGCTGAACTAGCTGGAATGTCCAAGTCATGTCATGATAGGAAATAGTTTTCTTCTCACATGATGTTAAATAGCATAACAGTCTCGTTGTCACATGAAATTTACATTCATAGTAATTTTTTTTATTTTCATGACATTGAACAACATGATAAGAGGTCGTCAAGCCAAAAAAAATCATCCCCCTTAATGAATATGTATTGAAGAATTTCATTTATTATCCCTTCACCATGAAAAACTATTTAATATATATTTTCCTAGACTTTAGGTTCCATAAAACCTTCTTGAATTATACATTCTCCATGAACCAATTTCATATCATTGATATCTGAGTTGAAACCAATGAATTAATCGAGTTGAGTTCCTTATCTAGGATCTTTGTGGACCTTGGACTCCATTTACCCCATTTCTCACCTTTATTAAACAAATAATATGGACTAGAAAATTCAATGGGACCCTACTAGGATTAAATATGGAATGACATAATTCCTAATATCTTGTTCGTGGATGAATTTTGGTCTAAGAGGAGAGGTCACCCTTAATCTCATGGCCATTTCCCTGAATGTATGCAACATGATCTTCTACCATTATCAATGGTTTCCATGTACTCATCGATTTCCACTTCCATTTGACTCAAATATTCATTGGTGATGATTTACACTCCCCATAACCCAACTATTCAATTATACTATATGTTAGTCGGAGGGGATACTCAAGAGGGGGGTGAATTGAGTTCCAATTAAAATTTCTATTCTAAAACTTTGTCTTAAAACCCCCAAATAAATTACTGAAATAAACTGTAGTGAATTTATATCAAAGTATGGGTTCAGTTTGGTTCTCAAGGGATTGATTATTTCCCAGTTAATCAAAACAGAAAGGTTGATTAACTTTTGAAACCAACTTACTGATTTACAACTGATATAAACACTTGCGAATTTAATTATCAAAGTGACTTTAAAATAGTTTTGGTTTTAAAGAGATTAGAAGCGGAATAAAAGAATAACTTTGAATGATATAAAACAGCAGATATAACCAAGAGGTTCAGTCTCAAGCCGAGACTTAGTCCTCTCAAAAGCTTTTATAAAAAGATGATCCACACCCGGGATTGGGGATAACAACAGCAACTAGCTATCCAGGTCCAAGACCTCTACCACAGTTATTCGTGGGAACAAACACAATAGCAACCAGCTGTTCAGGTCACACGACCTCTACCACTATCCCTGTGAAAAAACAATGTAAGAGTATTGAGTGAGGATTTACAAATCCTCCAGTTTGAGTACAGGAGACAGTGTGTGTGTGTAAAATACAGCATAAAACACACACTACTCAATATGTAAAAAGATAAATCACAGAGCAAATATTTAGAGTTTAGAAATGTCTCTAGAGATTGTCAAGAAGTTCTGGACTCCTTTGATTGATCAGAATTCGCTCTGAGTCCTCTTCTGGTTTTTTTCTGGAAAACAGAGTATCGTCTGTTTCCTTGACTTCCAGGTTCAGAGAATATAACGACCCATACTTTACATACATTGTTAATACTTCAAAATTGAAGCACACTTATTAAAACATATGACAAAACCACAAAGGACTGTATAGGTATAGTGTATTTAGAAACTGGGAAACATAAACAACTGGTTCATAAATATTCTACAGTGTCTCCCATTTATTTCATCATATCTAGGGTCCCTTTTAGCATATTCTACTTAATATCCATCTTCCTGACCTGGGGAAAAGAAAACATAAAAGGGTGAGCTCAAATGCTCAGCAAGGGCAAATAAAGGAAATAAAAATCATATCATATCTTTTTGAAAATCAAAACCTGCAAAAGAGATCATAATATCTTAACATGGAATAAATCATAGAAGTGAAAATGAGATCCCCATAATCATAACATAAAACTTGAAACTTTGTGGCATGCACACATAATCATGGAAAATCATTTCTTGTTAGTCATGACTCATTGCCAAGACTATCTTAGTGGACATAGTCCCTTTATGAACCGAGTTCACTCCTCGTTTCAGTCCTGTATCACTGAACCAAAATAACCTTCCGTTCCAGCCATGTCTATCTCATGAGATATAAAATCTTTACCCAATGAATTGGAGGGTGATATAGGTCCCACCCATCTTATAATGAATCCTTTCTTATGTGTGCCACATAATCATAAACCATACATCATAGCGTAACCCATGTAATAAAAATGGGATTCTTAAACAACATGACATCATAAAACAATTCATATAAGATAAAGGAATTCATAAAAATATTTCCATCACAACATAATCAAACCAATGTAATAATAGGGATAAAAACATAACCCTTTTATTATCTTATATGGAAAATAATTTTGATAAAATACTTGAACTCCATTCTTGAGGAAAATATCCTTTCTACTTCAAAAACATTTTTCCTTTCATAACATGTCATACGACATTAAGATAAAAGAAGTTGATTAAAAATAAACTTGAAAACTTGTAAAGGATGTTTCTTGGAAATAATGTTTTAAAAATCCATTCATGCCGTATAAGTTAAAAAAACATTCTTCGTACTTTTGTTGGAAAAGTCAAAAAAAGTACCTCGTACGAAAAATGTCAAAAGATTCCTTTCATACATATTACTAAAAACTCACCGAAGGGTAAAAATGGATTTAAACAATTGTAGTTGGATGGAAATAATAATACATATTGATGAAACATGGATGTGGATGATAAAATACACCCCAGTAAATACTTACGAATAAACAATCTCGGATAAAAATGAGATTGTGATATTTCCCTTACCTTAAGTCCAATTTGCTTTGTACGTGTCCGAAGCTCCTGTATAATGGTTTAAATAATGTTATTGACTTATTCCAGAATCATACATATTGATATGATATCATATATGGTCATATTCTTAGTTTCTTGTTAGTAATATTTCATTGTTACTTGTTACTCGGGTCTTTATTGCCTTTTGTTCTTATGCGTGTTTTGCCGAATACATTCTTATTCTTATTTTAAGGTTATAGATACCTTATATCCAGAATGGTATTAGTGTAACATATATCATATTTATTCATTCAGTTCATTTATATAATTACTATGTAATGATGATCATGTAGAACGAGTCGCATCACATCGTGGAGACGGTATTCCGTACGTACACACGAGTGATGATATCGTTCCTATGACCGTGGAACTGTATTGGAGTATATATATATTATTTCAGTATCAATATTACTTTATAATAATCATAAATAGTTACTCATTACACCATTATACCCATCCTTGTAAAGTGATGGTGGAAAAATAGATTACACCACGGCGTGGAGACGATATTCCGTACGTACGCACACGCGGTGATTTCATTTTTCCGTAGGATGGATAGAAGGTGAATTAGGGTTGTTTCATATTTATAGTAACATATCAGTATGTAAGTAATACTGATGTTATTACTTTATCATGAAACAACTAAAGAAGAAGAAGTTGAAGAAGAATGAAATTGAAAAGATCGGTAATGGATATTACCTCTTCTTTGGAACGCCTCTTTGAATCCTCCACTTAGGGAACTAAGATTGGTCTTTGAAGAAGACCAGGACCTCTAGGATTATTCTATGGAAGTGTAGAGGAGAAAATGGCAGGGGTTGTCCGATCTTGAGTTCTCAAATTGGTGTGAGTAGGAGGGGGAGGAGGTGCCCTTTTATAAGGGAGGAGAGGGGCACCTTAGGAATATCTCAAAATATTATTTTATATTAAAGTCAAAATCAGTTTATAATGGTTCCAAAGGGTCTTATTTCGAAGCTAAAGTGGGGATGGGTAGAAATCCTATTAAACAATAGGATTTAGACATGTTTAAGGTATTATTTTAACCTTATCAATTAGATTTAACTCTAAGTTAAATAATTTAACTTTTACCATGTCTTTTTGTTTTCTTTCACTATATGGTTAATACACTTACGATAACATGCAAAACGAACCCCAAATTGTTTATTATTAATATATATATCCTTATCTAAGTCATTTGGCCGAACCTTAGATTTTTAGGAAAAAAATAACAATTAATAATATTTTATTTTATTTAAAAACTATTTTGTGTCAATTTTGACACTATTTGATATATGATTTTTGTGAAAGTCATAACAGAATTATATGTTCGAACCAAGTTGATTAAATCAACACTAATATATCATAGTAACCTAGAAAATTAGTGGAATTCATAAAAAGTCTTAAATTACATTTATTTTGGTGTTTATATTATCAATTATGTCAATATTTCATTAATAAGATAATTACTGCATCATCTTTGTGTCATAAATAAATTAAATTATTTGATGTCTAAAAATTACAAATAAAATACCATCATGTAGGAAATCTTTTTATATTTCTAATGAATATTTAAAATCGAATTTATCTTATGTATAACCCCATATTAAAAATTATTTACTTATTAAACTTTGATTTTAACTATTTTAACCCTTCTTTAAATAAATTAATAATAAATGTCCTAATCTAATCCATGTGGGCCTAAATGGTCATATTTTATTCCTAAGTTTGTTTTTGGTCGAATTACACTTGTCCAATAGAATTAGGACATGTGTTAGGGTAATATTAATATCATATTTACCCTTAGTTACCCTATTTACTATTAACTGCGGTAAAAATAGTAAAAAGTTACTATTCACCAAAAAATTATTTTTATCTCATTGACCACATTTTACTTACAGATATCAACCGTGTCTGTCGGATTTTCGAAATTCCATTCACAGAAGAGGTAAAATAAAGTTTTATGAAAAATTCAGTTTTTAACCTACCACTTAGTGGTTTCACTATTCATCAAAAATTGAAAGTTTTCAGAAAAATACCAAAATTTCACCCTAGGCTAATTTCGATATTTTGAGTCCAAAAATGAAGTCCATTTTGAAAAAAAAAATTATAAAATTTCAAAAAGTGGTTATTACTATTCATAACGGCTAGTTTTAATAGCATATTGTTGTTTAGTGAAACTCGGTATTGCGTACGACGCAAGCTATCGAGGAAGGTCGCGATTGCGTGTAAAGCAAGCCAAGCAAGTGTTGTGTAGAAAAAGATTCCTTTGATGACTTATATAACATAAAAGTCTCGGGTGTTACATTCTACCCCCCTTAAAAAGAATTTCGCCCTTGAAATTCGTCACTTTGTAACAAACAGATGAGGATACTTCTCCCTCATCATATCCTCAAGCTCCCATGTAGCTTCTTCAAGTTGGTGGTTCCTCCATAAAACTTTCACCAATCGAGTGGTCTTGTTTCGTAGGACTTTTTTGCTACGATCCAGAATCTCTATCGGCTGTTCTTCATAAGAAAGATCTTGCTCCAGCGGTACAACTTCTGAGCTGAGTACATGTGAAGGATCTGGTATGTAATTTCTCAGGAGAGATACATGGAACACATCGTGAACTTGAGAGAGATTCGGTGGAAGCGCCAATCGGTAAGCTACCTTCCCATCACGATCCAGTATTTCGAAAGGACCGATATATCTAGGGCTCAACTTCCCCTTTTTTCCAAATCTCATAACCCTCTTCCAGGGAGATATTCGTAAGAACACTTTATCACCCACTTCAAACTCTAGGTCTTTTCTTCGGTTGTCGGCATAACTTTTCTATCGACTCTGAGCTGCGCTTATGTGTTGTTGAATAGATCTGACCTTTTCTGCCATTTCATCAACGAGATCAGGTCCTAATAGCTTTCTTTCCCCAACTTCATCCCAGCATGTTGGAGTCCTGCATTTCTTTCCATAGAGAGCTTCATAAGGATCCATCTGAATACTGGAGTGAAAGCTATTATTATAAGAAAATTCCACCAAAGGTAGGTGTTGATCCCAACCTCCTTTGAAATCCATAGAGCAAGCTCTCAACATATTTCTAGGGTTTGAATTGTTCTCTCAGACTGACCGTCTGTCTGGGGATGATAAGCAGTGCTGAAACTCAACTCTGTATCCAGAGTATGCTGATGACTTTGCCAGAACTTTGAGGTAAATCTCGGATCCCGATCAGATATAATAGAAAGTCGTACTCCATGCAATCTTACCACTTCCTTTACATATATCCTGGCAAGCTGATCTAGAGAAAAATCCTATCTAATAGGAATGAAGTGTGCAGACTTTGTAAGATGATCAACTATGACCCAAATAGAATTATTGCCTTTGGATGTTTTAGGAAGTCCTGTGACAAAGTCCATAGTGATGTTTTCCCATTTCCATTCGGGTATGGGTAATGGTTGTAACATCCCCTTAGACTTTTGTCTCTCAGCTTTAACTTGTTGACAAACCAAGCATCGAGAGACATATTCAGCAACATCTCTTTTCATGCCATCCCACCAGAAGTACTCTTTCAGGTCCCTATACATATTCGTGCTTCCAGGATGAATAGAGAATGAAGAACTATGAGCCTCATCCAGAAGCTCTGTCTTTAATTCGGGGATGGAAGGAACACAGACCCGATTCCTGAACTTTATTATCCCATCACAATCAAGGTTGAATTCAGGAACATTTCTCACCTTCTTTTGTAACTCGACATCTTCTTTCTGTGCCTCTTTAATCTTCATATGTATAGATGGTTGAACATTCATTTGAGAAAGATAAGATTTTCCCCCTTCCATTATAATTCCAAGATCAATCCTTTGTAAATCCATAAATATTGGATCTTTTGTGATCCTCATCATGGATAAACTAGCATGGTCTTGTCGACTTAATGCATCTGCCACCTTGTTTGCTCTCCCAGGGTGGTAATGGATTGAGCAGTCATAATCCTTAATCAGCTCCAACCATCTTCATTGATGCATATTCAACTCCTTTTGTGTGAAAATATACTTTAAACTTTTATGATCAGTATAAATATCACACCTTTCACCATAAAGGTAATTCCTCCAAATCTTTAATGCAATGATTACCGCAGCCAACTCCAAATCATGTGTTGGGTAATTTTGCTCATGGATTTTCAACTATCGTGAGGCATAAGCTATCACCATACCATTTTGCATAAGAACACACCCCAATCCCTTCTTGGATGCATCATTGTAGATCACAAACCTTTCTCCACTACAAGGAAGTGTGAGCACAAGTGCACTGGATAACCTTCTTTTCAACTCCTTGAAATTCTCTTCACATTCCTCTGTCCAGACAAACTTAACTCCTTTCCAAGTCAACTTGGTGAGTGGATTAGATAATCGTGAAAAATATTTTACAAAACGTCGATAATATCCAGCCAAACCAAGAAAACTTCGGATCTCAGTTACTGTTGTTGGTCTCGACCATCTTTCGATAACCTCTGTTTTTTCTGGATCCACAGATATCCCCTCTTTTGAGATTATGTGACCCAAAAATGCAACTTTTTGAAGCCAAAATTCACACTTGGTAAATTTGGCATAAATCTTCTCCTTTCTCAGGGTCTTCAATATAATTCTCAAGTGATCTTCATGATCTTCCTTGCTCTTTGAATAGACAAGAATATCGTCTATAAAGACTACCACAAATTGATCAAGATAGTCTCTAAAGACTCTATTCATTAGATCCATGAAGATAGCAGGGGCATTAGTAAGACCAAATGGCATCACTATAAATTCATAGTGTCCATACCTTGTACGGAAAGCCGTCTTTGGTATATCCTCCCTTTTGACCCTTAAATTATGATACCCTGAACGAAGATCAATCTTGGAAAAGTATTGAGCTCTGCGTAGTTGGTCAAATAAGTCATCAATGCGTGGGAGAGGATATTTGTTCTTGATAGTGAACTTGTTAAGTTCTCGATAATCAATGCAGAGTCTCATTGATCCATCTTTCTTCTTAACAAATAGAACAGGTGCTCCCCAAGGTGATGCACTAGGGCGTATGAATCCCTTATCAAGATTCTCTTGGAGTTTCTTCTTCAATTCCTGCAACTCAATTGGGGCTATTCTATAAGGTGTCTTTGAAATAGGCAAAGCACCCGGTACGAGTTCTATTGAAAACTCAACTTCACGATTTGGTGGAAGACCCGGTAATTCCTCCGGAAAGACATCATCAAACTCCCGTAAAATGGGCATATTCTTAATCGTGAGTTTCTCACCAACCATTTGAGATAAATAACCTTCATTTAGTGGAATCAATACCCATAAGATGGAAGAAATTTCCACTGGAAGATTATGTTCATCCTTGCATTGATATACGATCGTAGATTGATCTGTAATATGAAATGTGACTTCCCTTATTTGGCAATTGATATGAGATCCATGTAGAGAAAGCCAATCCATGCCAAGAATCACATCAAATTCCACTAAAGGAAGGATCACAAGATTTGTAGGAAGCACTTTCCCACAAACTTCGATCGGAGAAGAATTATAAACTTTTGATGCGACTGTTGTGCCATTAGGTGTTGTCACAGCTAACTCAACATCTAATTGTTGAGGTAATACGGTGATACCCTTAGAAAATTCTTTAGAAATAAAAGAGTGGGTGGATCCAGAATCAAATAAAACATTTGCTACTTTAGAGTGGATGGTAAGTGTACCTTCCACCACTTCCTTATCGTACTCCACATCGCTGATAGAAATTGCATGTGACTTTCCTTTGTCTTTAGACTTAAGATTTTGTTGACGTCGACCATCATCATCAACCCTTGGATTTGGGCATTGATTGGCATAATGCCCCATCTCCTTGCACTTGAAACATTGAAGTGTAGTAGGTTCATTCTGTGCATCCCTTCCTTTGTTTGCGTCATTAGACATATTCTTCCCATTATCACGGCATTCAAATGCCCGATGACCTTCCTTTCCACATTTAAAACATTTACTTGTCCCTTTAAGACAACTCCCTCCATGTTTCTTTCCACACTTTGAGCATAAGGAAAATCTCATCTTCTTTTCCGTGTGCTCTTTAGATTTTTCTTTGAATTCCATCTTCCTCTTCTTATCAAACCCATGTGACTGATGGGTTATTCCAATCTCCATCTCGACTTTGAGAGCACATCGAACGATTTCCTCGTAGCTATTGAAGTCCCTTATGGCTAACGCCCTTCGAAGACTTGGTTTTAAGCCACTAAAGAATCGATCGATCTTACTCTCAGGTTGGATAATAATACCAGAAGCGTACCTTGCAAGTCTTGTAAAATTTGCTTCATAGGTACCAACAGATTCATCATCCCTTTGCTTCAGTTCAAGAAACTCTTTCTCCATCTTTGTTCGGAGAATACGAGGGAAGTACTTATTGAAAAATATGTTCTTGAACTCGTCCCATTCCATAGACTCAATTTCATCCCTTTTCCACGTATTCTTAATAGGATTCCACCATTGATCAGCATCTCCTTCCAAATGATACACTGCTAGGATGAATTTATCTTGTTCAGAACATTGAAGAACTGAAAATATCTTTTCAGTGGTACTAATCCATTGTTCAGCAACTAATGGATCAGTAGACCCACTGAAAGAAGGTGGACGCTGCCTCATGAAGGATTCAACAGAATGTTGCTCCTTCCTTTGCTCGTTTGGAAGTCCTGCATGATTCATAGCTTGAGAAAGTTGTCTGAGCATGGCTACAAGATTTTTCATTCCAGCTCCCATATCATTTGGTTGCTCAGGGGGACAATCATTGCATTGCCCATCGCATTCCGCATTAACACGGTTCCTTCGGGTTCCAGCCATTGACTAAAACCAAGAAGAATAGTGTGAGCAACACTAATTATAATAGGAAAACCACATAATTCAAGAATAAAATTTTCATGCTTAAGGTCTTATCCTAGGTTATTCAAGGGCATTTCTAAAACACTAAGATTGTGTTCTATGCTTAGACTTATCCTTAGGGTTCTTACTAAGGCTTTCACATCCTAGTTTCCAAAGGTTGACTATACCGTTCCTCTGATACCAACTATAACGACCCATACTTTACATACATTGTTAATACTTCAAAATTGAAGCACACTTATTACAACATATGACAAAACCACAAAGGACCGTATAGGTATAGTGTCTTTAGAAACTGGGAAACATAAAAAACTGGTTCATAAATCTTCTATAGTGTCTCCCATTTATTTCATCATATCTAGGGTCCCTTTTAGCATATTCTACTTAATATCCATCTTCCTGACCTGGGGAAAAGAAAACATAAAAGGGTGAGCTCAAATGATCAGCAAGGGCAAATAAAGGAAATAAAAATCATATCATATCTTTTTGAAAATCAAAACCTGCAAAAGAGATCATAATATCTTAACGTGGAATAAATCATAGAAGTGAAAATGAGATCCCCATAATCATAACATAAAACTTGAAACATTGTGGAATGCACACATAATCATGGAAAATCATTTCCTATTAGTCATGACTCATTGCCAAGACTATCTTAGTGGACAAAGTCCCTTTTCGAACCGAGTTCACTACTCGTTTCAGTCCTGTATCACTGAACCGAAATAACCTTCCGTTCCAGCCATGTCTATCTCATGAGATATAAAATCTTTACCCAATGCATTGGAGGGAGATATAGGTCCCACCCATCTTATAATGAATCCTTTCTTATGTGTGCCACATAATCATAAACCATACATCGTAGCGTAACCCATGTAATAAAAATGGGATTCTTAAACAACATGACATCATAAAACAATTCATATAAGATAAAGGAATTCATAAAAATATTTCCATCACAACATAATCAAACCAATGTAATAATATGGATAAAAATAGAACCCTTTTATTATCTTAGATGGAAAATAATTTTGATAAAATACTTGAACTCCATTCTTGAGGAAAATATCCTTTCTACTTCAAAAACATTTTTCCTTTCATAACATGTCATACGACATTAAAATAAAAGAAGTTGATTAAAAATAAACTTGAAAACTTGTAAAGGATGTTTCTTGGAAATAATTTTTAAAAAATCCATTCATGCCATATAAGTAAAAAAAACATTCTTCGTACTTTTGTCGGAAAAGTCAAAAAATGTACCTCGTACGAAAAATGTCAAAAGATTCCTTTCATACATATTACTGAAAACTCACCGAAGGTTAAAAATGGATTTAAACAATTGTAGTTGGATGGAAATAATAATACATATTGATGAAACATGGATGTGGATGATAAAATACACTCCAGTAAATACTTACGAATAAACAATCTCGGATAAAAATGAGATTGTGATATTTCCCTTACCTTAGGTCCGATTTGCTTTGTACGTGTCTGAAGCTCCTGTATAATGGTTTAAATAATGTTATTGACTTATTCCAGAATCATACATATTGATATGATATCATATATGGTCATATTCTTAGCTTCTTGTTAGTAATATTTCATTGTTACTTGGTACTCGGGTCTTTATTGCCTTTTGTTCTTATGCGTGTTTTGCCGAATACATTCTTATTCTTATTTTATGGTTATAGATACCTTATATACAGAATGGTATTAGTGTAACATATATCATATTTATTCATTCAATTCATTTATATAATTACTATGTAATTATGATCATGTAGAACGTGTCGCATCACATCGTGGAGACGGTATTCCGTACGTACACACGAGTGATGATATCGTTCCTATGATCGTGGAACTGTATTGGAGTATATATATATTATTTAAGTATCAATATTACTTTATAATAATCATAAATAGTTACTCATTACACCATTATACCCATCCTTGTAAAGTGATGGTGGAAAAATAGATTACACCACGGCGTGGAGACGGTATTCCGTACGTACGCACGCGCGGTGATTTCATTTTTCCGTAGGATGGATAGAAGGTGAATTAGGGTTGTTTCATATTTATAATAACATATTAGTATGTAAGTAATACTTATGTTATTACTTTATCATGAAACAACTAAAGAAAAAGAAGTTGAAGAAGAAAGAAATTGAAAAGATCGGTAATGGATATTACCTCTTCTTTGGAACGCCTCTTTGAATCCTCCACTTAGGGAACTAATATTGGTCTTTGAAGAAGACCAGGACCTCTAGGATTATTCTAGGGAAGTGGAGAGGAGAAAATGGCAGGGGTTGGCCGAGCTTGAGTGCTAAAATTGGTGTGAGGAGGAGGGGGAGGAGGTGCCCTTTTATAAGGGAGGAGAGGGGCACCTTAGGAATATCTCAAAATATTATTTTATATTAAAGTCAAAATCGGTTTATAATGGTTCCAAAGGGTCTTATTTCGAAGCTAAAGTGGGTATGGGTCGAAATACTATCAGCCAATAGGATTTAGACAAGTTTAGGGTATTATTTTAACCTTATCAATTAGATTTAACTCTAAGTTAAATAATTTAACTTTTACCATGTCTTTTTGTTTTCTTTTACTATATGGTTAATACACTTACTATAACATGCCAAACGAACCCCAAATTGTTTATTATTAATATATATATCTTTATCTAAGTCATTTGGCCGAACCTTAGATTTTTAGGAATAAAATAACAATTAATAATATAATATTTGATTTAAAAACTATTTTGTGTCAATTTTGACACTATTTGATATATGATTTTTGTGAAAGTCATAACAGAATTATATGTTCGAACCAAGTTGATGAAATCAACACTAATATATCATAGTAACCTATAAAATTAGTGGAATTCATAAAAAGTCTTAAATTGCATTTATTTTGGTGTTTATATTATCAATTATGTCAATATTTCATTAATAAGATAATTACTGCATCATCTTTGTGTCATAAATAAATTAAATTATTTGATGTCTAAAAATTACAAATAAAATACCATCATGTATGAAATCATTTTAGCTTTCTAATTAATATTTACAATCGAATTTATCTTATGTATAACCCCATATTAAAAATGATTTACTTATTAAACTTTGATTTTAACTATTTTAACCCTTCTTTAAATAAATTAATAATAAATGTCCTAATCTAATCCAAGTGGGCCTAAATGGTCATATTTTATTCCTAAGTTTGTTTTTGGTCGAATTACACTTGTCCAATAGAATTAGGACATGTGTTAGGGTAATATTAATATCATATTTACCCTTAGTTACCCTATTTACTATTAACTGCGGTAAAAATAGTAAAAAGTTACTATTCACCAAAAAATTATTTTTATCTCATTGAACCACATTTTACTTACTGATATCAACCGTGTCTGTCGGATTTTCGAAATTCCATTCACAGAAGCGGTAAAATTAAGTTTTATGAAAAATTCAGTTTTTAACCTACCACTTAGTGGTTTCACTATTCATCAAAAATTGAAAGTTTTCAGAAAAATACCAAAATTTCACCCTAGGATAATTTCGATATTCTGAGTCCAAAAATGAAGTCCATTTTGAAAAATAAAAATTATAAAATTTCAAAAAAGTGGTTATTACTATTCATAACGGCTAGTTTTAATAGCATATTGTTGTTTAGTGAAACTCGGTATTGCGTACGACGCAAGCTATCGAGGAAGGTCGCGATTGCGTGTAAAGCAAGCCAAGCAAGTGTTGTGTAGAAAAAGATTCCTTTGATGATTTATATAACATAAAAGTCTCAGGTGTTACAGAGAATGTTGAAGAAGCTGTTGAGGTTATGTTCTCTTTTTGTTCTCAGCTCTTCTCTGGTACGCACGATTGTAGGTGATCTTCTTGTAAGCTTAGACGTCTTTCTTCATGTACACCAGCTTGAGTGTTCTTCACTTTTTCAGTGCGGCTGCAACCTCTTCACAACACGTGTTCAACTCTATTATCTTCATGTGTATACGTGTGTGTCTCTCTCTCTTTAGCTTGACAACAGCATCCTTCATTTAAAGCACGAGCTCCAGCAAAAGATATGATTTCCTTTTTGCAGCTACGAGGTACGGTTCCCTGACATCCAACAGCACACATTAAATAAATGACAGAGCATTTAAAATATTCCTAATATGACCGTTGGTTAGATTAAATAAAGATAAAGAAATTCAAATAGCTGTTTATGACTATCAGTGTGTCAAGTGATCGGTGGGTCATCAGCATCGGTGAGACATCTTTAGTGACTCATTTGATCAGTATCAGTGAGACATCTTCGGTGACTCATTGGATCAGCATCGGTGAGACATCTTCGGTGACTCATTCGATCAGCATCGGTGAGACATCTTCGGTGACTCATTTGACTAGCATCTGTGAGACATCTTCGGTGACTCATTCGATCAGCATCGGTGAGACATCTTCGGTGACTCATTCGATCAGCATCGGTGAGACATCTTCGGTGACTCATTTGATCAGCATCGGTGAGACATCTTCGGTGACTCATTCGATCAGCATTGGTGTGACATCTTTGGTGACTCATTCGATCAGCATCAGTGAGACATCTTCGGTGACTCATTCGATCAGCATCAGTGAGACATCTTCGGTGGCTCATTCGATCAGCATCGGTGAGACATATTCCCTTCGATATGGATCGGTGCGACCGTTGTCCTTTGATATGGATCGGTGCGACCGTTTTCCTTTGACATGGATCGGTGCCACCGTTTTCCTTTGACATGTATCGGTGTGACCGTTGTCCTTTGACATGGATCAGTGCGACTGTTGTCCTTTGATCCAGAGGACTTCTAGAATACTTGTAAATCAATAACAAAGAGATAAAAACATGATCCAACCAATATACACAGATTCATTAAGAGATTGTGATTATGAGAAATCCAACCGGATTAAGTAATTGATGATTTGTGATTATCAAAACAGGAATCAAAGAAAGAATTCAACAATCTTCCAGAGGGTTCAACAATCTCCCCCTTTTTGATAATCACAACGCTTAGCCAATCTCAAAGCTTATCCATTAATAAATATAAGATATCATCAATAATAAGTCATAATAAGAATCATAAAAAAAATGAGATATAAATCTCCCCCTGAAATTAGGCCTATTAAAAACTTCTACAAGCATTGCCATACAAAGATATAAATCTCCCCCATATCTCCCATCTCCCCCATATCTCCCATGGATCCATAGATATACATATTTCTCCCCCTTTGGGATAATCAAAAAGGAGGGAAAACAGATAAAGAAGAGATTAAAAGACGACAGCAGTGAGAATAAAAAGAAAAGAGAGTAAAGTTCATAAGAAATCATAGTACAATCATGACAGGGTTCATCCTATCAACAAAAACACACAACTATTACTGGGGGTGTAAAGGGGCTTTGCCGTTGTCGAACGGATCAATGGTGTGTAAGTTGGAAGGCCTGGAGGAAGGTTGAACTGGACGAATTTGAAACGGTGGTAAAACGACTCTGGAGGTTAGAGGAGAGGATGCCACCGGAATTTTCTGTGGAGCTGTAGGAGCTGGTTGAGAAGAGTGATGAGGAACTGGTCGAAGATTAGAGAGATCTTGAGCAACAGAGATCTGATTTGGAGCAACATCAGAAGCACCGAGAGGGTCAGTAGTAGGAAGCACAATGGCAGTGGCTTGTGCATTCAGATAAGGCTTCAAAAGATTTATGAAATTCTGAATAACGTCTACACCATACTGCATAGCCTTCTCAAAATAATCCTTATTTTCCATGAACCATTCCAAGGTTGGAGTAAAATCATGCAACTGTCGAACTTGTGTTTTGAAAGCTTGAGTGACTGGAGGTAGTCTCATATTTTCAGCTAGCACTTTGAAATTCGCGGTCATCTCATGCTTGGTATAGATTTTTGAAAAGTAGTGATCAACCTTTTCCTTGATTTCTCTCTGAGCTTTAGTGGCATCGGCTGAATATACTGTGACCAACTTATGAATGTGATCACTGTGCTCCTTCATCTTCCTCAATGAGTCCAAATCAAGAACTTGCCTAATGGCGGCCAATTCATCATGTACAAACTGCTTCAGAGCCTCTAGCTCATGAGTGGTGATTTTGGTTACATTGGCTGTACTAGCTTGAGCAACTATCTGAGTTATCTCAGCCTTCAACTTTCTTAGATAAGACTTCTTAAGATGTTCAATCAGATTCCGCAACACTTCCATCATACCAGAGATAGTGGATCTAAATTCGTTGAATAAAGAAACGTACCCAGATTGTAGATCCTTTAGAATCTGATTTATAGAGGCTATGTGTCTGCCAATAAACTAACCAGTATTGGCTAGGTCTGGTGTAATAGCCTTTGAAATTTCTTCTCTAACTGTGTCTCTCACAGAAGTAAGAAACTCCCTTTTTAACTTGTCAAAATCAGACCGAGAGACAGTAGAACTAGGTAGATGAGCACCAGCAGCATCAAAAACATGAGCAGACCTTGCCCCAACTGGTTGGCTTTCCATCATAACCGTAGTAGATTCTGATTCTCCTTATTCTTCCTCAGAATACTCTAAACCTAAAACAGCAAAACCAGGGTAATCATCCCAGACAGCAGCACACAGAGTATATTTCGGTTTATCATAACTTGCTTTTCCACTGTTTTTAAGAGATTCTCTCTTGCCATTGGCATCTTTTTCTGGTAAGGTTTGATGTGTTTCCGTTGGAGGTACAACAAGACCATCCACTGGTCAGTTATCACCATCATCATCATCATCATCATCATCATCTCCATTCTCATTTCCATTCTTCACAGAAACATCACTGTCAGATACTCTAGTGTCACTGGCTTCTTCATCACCAAGAACTGGTTCTGATTCAGGTAAGGGTAAAGGTGGACTGGCAGGTCCAATGTCTATTCGTCTCTTAGGACTCACAGTATCAGGATCACTCCTATAATCAGGAGATGACATACTTACTTCTTCTGTTTCAGCGTCTTCCATCCCTTGATTACCAGATTCTTCAGTTTCTTCATTCCTTTCAATATTTACCTCTTCTTCATCATCAGAATAAATTGGTTCCTCATCCGATTTCAAACCAGGGTCTCTCAAACCCTTCGGCATCTTTCCAGGATCAGTGGGAATGTAGGATTCATACAACTTGTCCTCATCAGCAACCCAGCATTTTTTCCATGGGTTCCATTTTATCTTCATCCATTTAGAAATCTCTTTGGTAATACAAAAAGCACTATCAGATTCAGCTATCTCATCAGCTTCATCAACGCATTCCAGACATTTTAACACAGCAGAGATCATTTTGGGATAGAACAGAGCAGTGGCTTTCTTAGAAGGTTTCACCATTCCAGCTATGTGCACCATTAGATATCTACACAAATTGATCTTCTCATGGGTCTTTAGTAAAAATAATAGAAAAAAATCCTGGTATCTTACAGCAGCAAAGTCTCCTTCCCTGGAGAAAATTTGCTGATGAATAAACATAAAGAGAAGTCTACATTCACCATCCTGCTCTGATGCTATGATTATCCTTGACTCTCTGTTTCCAGTAAAAATCTCTAAAGCTAACTCATACGAGAAATACTCGGTGGTTGGAAGAATGTTTCCAGTATAATCCTCATATCGACCCTCGTGGGGTACATTCAAACATTCAGCCCATTGTTTTGAAGAAACAGATATTTTCTTTCCTTTCACTACCGAAGACATTATGGCAGCCTCAACACCATCTAATGTAACTTGCATATTTATATAAAACTCATGCACTAGCTTTGGGTAGTATACACGAGTGTTGTCTGAGAACCAAGCTTTCTATCCTTGCGAATCTAAAACTTGTAACAATAGCGACTTACTTGTCAAAAGCCAGGCGGAGCTAACTTCCTTTTCTACAGCAACAATATGAGTTTCCAGGTTCGGATTTATTGATCTTTGAGTGGTACTACTCGACTCACCTCGAGTACGCTTTGACGGTTCAGGACTTTCTGATCATTTTCTCGGTCTCTTCTGCTTAGCCATTTGATGATTCTGAGGAAATAAGGAGTTCGAAGGTTCGAAGTGGAGGAGAAGAGAGAAAATAAGGTTTGGCGGGAAAGAAATGAAAGGTCGACGGTTTGGGGAATAAGAATAGTCGTGTATCATTTATTTCATCATTTAGGATTCCCATAACAAAGATAAAAGTAGTTAATTAAACACAAAAAAAAGTAATATAAAGAGAGATCGGTTTCACAGATCAGTTTCATAGATCAGTTTCACAGATCAGTTTCACAGATCAGTTTCACAGATCAATCATACATAATTCTTGTTTAATAAAATTCATTCTTTCATAGAATAAAGGCTTTGTAAAAATATCAACTAATTGATGTTCATAACTAATAAATTTTAGAGAAATATCACCTTTTTGATAATGATCCCTTAGAAAGTGATGTCTGATATCAATGTTCTTAGTTCTAGAGTGATACACAGGGTTCTTAGATATGTTGATCGCACTAGTATTGTCACAGTTAATTGAAACTTGTTTAAAATCAAATCCATAGTCCAATAAGGTGTGTTTCATCCATAGAATCTGTGCACAGCAACTACCAGCATCGATGTATTTTGCTTCAGCAGTAGACAATGCAACTGAGTTCTGTTTCTTACTACACCATGATACTAGCGATTTTCCAAGTAAATGACATGTTCCAGATGTGCTTTTCCTATCTAACTTTCATCCAGCAAAGTCAGCATCTGAAGAACTGGTTAGGTCAAATGATTGTCCTTTTGGATAAAACAAACTTAAATTCACGGTATACTTAAGATATTTAAAAATCCTTTCAACAGCCAGTAAGTGTGATTCTTTAGGATTTGCTTGAAATCTAGCACACATACACACACTAAACATAATATCTGGTCGACTAACAGTAAGATAAAGTAAACTCCCAATCATACCTCTGTAATTAGTTTGATCTACTGGTTTACCAGTTTCATCTAAATCCAATTTACAGGTGGTACTCATAGGTATATCACTTTCCTTAATAATATCCAAACCAAAACGTTTTAATAAATCCTTAGTATATTTACATTGATTTATAATAATTCCATCTTTAGTTTGAAAAATTTGAAAACCAAGAAAATACTTAAGCTCTCCCATTAAGCTCATTTCAAACTCATTTTACATAACCTGTGAAAATTCAGTACATAAATAATTTTTAGAAGATCCAAAAATAATATCATCAACATTGATTTGTACTATTAACACATCTTTTGAAATCCTTTTTATAAAAAGAGTGGGATCAACTATTCCTTTTGTAAATCCTTTTGAAATAATAAAGTTTGGAAGTCTTTCGTACCAAGCTCTTGGAGCTTGTTTTAAACCATATAAAGCTTTAGAAAGTTTAAAAACATGATTTTGAAAATGAGGATTTGAAAAACCAGGTGGTTGTTCTACAAAAACATATTCAACAATAAGACCATTTAGAAAATCACTTTTCACATCCATTTGATATAACTTGAAATTCAGATGTGATTCATAAGCAAGTAAGATCCAAATAGCTTCTAATCTAGCTACAGGTGCAAAGGTTTCCTCATAGTCAATTCCTTCTTCTTGATTGTAACGTTGTGCAACTAGACTAGCTTTGTTTCTAATGATGTTTCCAAATTCATCAACTTTGTTTCTAAACACCCATTTTGTGCCTATGGTTAAAGTGTCCTTAGGTCTTTCTACTCATTTCCAGACTTTGTTCCTTTCAAATTGATTTAGTTCCTCTTGCATATACATTACCCAAAATTCATCATTGATAGCATCATTGATATTTTTAGGTTCTAGCTGTGACAAGAAGGCTTGATGTTCAACCTGATTTCTAAGAGAAGCTCTTGTCTGTGTTCCACTCTCTAGATTTCCTATGACAGCATCTAAAGGATGGTTCCTTATAATCCTAGTTGGTCTTGAAAAGGTAGGGATAGAGATTTCAGGTTCATCTACAGGTTGAGGTTCAACAGAAGTAGGGTCTGGAAAATTTCCTGAACTGGATGTTTTAACTACAGGTCCACTATTTTTATCATTAAGGTTCAAACCAAAGAGATCATCTTCAAGATTTTCAAGAGAGGTCTTAGGTTCATGTGGATCAGTTTCATCAAATTTGATGTCAATGGACTCTTCCACACATTTGGTTCTCTTATTAAAAAATCTATAGGCTTTACTGGAAGTTGAGTGACCTAGAAAAATTCCTTCATCACTCTTGGATGCAAACTTATCAAGATTATCTTTAGTGTTAAGAATGAAGACTTTGTAGCCAAAAACTTTGAAGTAGTTAACCTTAGGTTTCCTATGGTTCCATAACTCATAAGGGGTCCTCCTAAGAATAGGTCTGATCAAAACTCTATTAATAACATAACAAGTTGTATTTACAGCTTCAACCCAAAAGTAAATGGGTAGGTCATACTCATTAAGCATAGTTCTAGAAATTTCTTACAGGGTTCTATTCCTCCTTTCTACTACACCATTCTGTTGAGGTGTCCTAGGGGCAGAGAAATTGTGACTATAGCCACTGTGTGAGAAGTAAGATTCAAACTCATGATTTTCAAACTCACGACCATGATCACTTCTTAGGGTTTTAATCTTAATTCCACTAAGGTTCTCTACAGACTTGGAATATTTAACAAAGTAAGAACAAGCTTCACTTTTGTGAGCTAGAATGTATACCCAAGTATATCTAGAAAAGTCATTTACAAGAACATAGACATAATGATTCCCATTTAAACTAGAAACTCTATAAGGTCCAAATAAATCCATGTGAACCAACTCGAGAGGTTGAGAAGTTGACACTTATTTCTTTGATTTAAAAGAAACATTATGTTGCTTTCCCTTTTGACAGGGATTACAAACTTTTTCTGCTGGAAATTCAAGTTTGGGTAGGTCTCTAACTAAGTTCTTCCTAGCAAGTTTTCTAAGTGAATGCACATTGCAGTGTCCTAATCTTCTATGCCAAATCCAAGACTCTTTATGAAAATCATTTAAACAAGTAATATTTTGCTTAGCTAAAGAATTTAAATCGACAGCATAAACGTTTTCACTTCTTAAAGAAGAAAACAGTAAAACATTTTTAAAGTTAAAAACATTGCAAGAATCATTTTCAAATTTAACATAAAAACCATCATCACATAACTGAGAAATACATAACAAATTATATTTATGTCTATCAATAAATAAATCTTTAGAAATTAGTACTGAGTCAGTGTTACCAATCTGGCCTAAGCCGATGATTTTCCCTTTAGAATTATCACCAAAGGTAAAAAAACCTCCATAAACTCTGACTAAGCTTTTAAAGCATGAGAATTCTCCTAACATATGTCTTGAAAATCCACTGTCCAAGTACCAGGTCTTTTTACAGGAGCTCTTTAAGCAGGTTACCTACAAAACAGATTTAGATAGGAAATGATTTTGGTACCCATATCTTCTTGGGTCCAGACAGGTTAGCCATTAATACTTTAGGTACCCAGATTTGTCTAATGGGTCTCATAGAATTTCTAGAATCACCAGATTTGGAAAGATAAATCTTATTAGATCCATAACTATGAATATAACTCGTTGAAGCATATGAAGTTCTAGAGCTAGCTACATTCTGTCCAGATTTAGGAATGAATCTGGTTTTGGTAATCTTCTTTTGTCCAGGTTGGTATACTATACCAGTAGTGTATCTAGGTGCTATTTTCTTACCTAGCATCTGAGTAAGAGTATCTTTACCATTTGTAAATTTCTCTAAGTCTTTCTTGAGTTGCTCATTGGATAATTTTAGTTCAGTGTTCTCTTTAGGAAACTAAACATTCTTTTATATTTCAATATCAAGATCAGATTTATGTTTAACAGTTAAAGCATACTATTTTTTTAATCCTTTGTATTTGTCTTTCAGCTCCTTACAAGTTTCTTCTAACATATCACAATATTAAAAAAGTTCAGATTTAGACATGTTATCACATTCAGAATCATCTCCAGAATAATATGAATTAGAAGCAGGAGTTTCTGAAGTAACCTCAGCAGTGTTTGTCATAAAGCACATGTTTTCCTTGTTTCTGTGTTCAGTTTCAGAAACATCAGATTCACTAGAACTGTCCTCAGAAGCACTCCAAGTAGCCTTCATGGCTTTCTTATACCTTTTATCCTTGTATTCATACTTCTTCTTTTATTTCATCTTTGGACAGTCTGCTTTTATGTGTCCCTTCCTTTTGCACTCATAACAGACAACTTCATCTGATTTGTTCGATTTCTTCCAATCCTTTTTCCAATGTCCCTTGTTGTCATACTTACCTTTGTAGTTTGTCTTTCTGAAAAACTTCTTCTTCCTATAAAATTTCTTAAACCTTCTAGCAATGTGAGCCATCTCATCATCATTGTCAGAGTCACTCTCACTGTCTTCACAGCTTGAAATTTCATTGATAGCTTGAAGCTTTTCCTTATCCTTATTCTTTGAGGTTTTAGTTTTGAAGGCAACAGACTTCCTTATAGGTTCATCATCTTCTTCTTTGTTCACTTTGAGTTCTTCTTCATACATCATCAACTTTCCAATTAGTTCCTTGACTGGTAGTTCAACAATGTCACATGATTCTCTAATGGAGACAGAGGTTCCTCTCCATCTTTCAAGTAGAAAACTCAAAATTCTCATGATTTGTTCCTTTACTGGAACATCCTTTCCCAGAGAAGTCATTGTGTTGACAATTTCATTGAACCTGAGATACATATCAGAAATGGGTTCATCAGGGTTCATCTTAAAATTATCATACTTAATAGTATAAGTGTTCAATCTCATCTCCTTAACATTAGTTGTTCCTTCATGAGACACAACTAAGGTATCCCAAATCTCATAAGCAATTTTATAGGCATATATTCTATCAAATTCCTCATATCCTAGAGCACAGTATAAAGCATTCATTGCTTTACAATTATTATTGTAGGCTGTCTTAGTAGCTTCATTCCAAGTAGTTCAAATTGTAGTAGGAATTTTATTTTCAGACTCTATAGCAGTCCAAATATCAAATCCCATGCTTTCTAAATGAATTTTCATCTTGATTTTCCACTGAGCATAGTTAGTGAAATTGAAAAATTGTGGTCTATTGGTAGCAACACCTTCAACTCTATTATCCATGATATATTACTTAAGGGAATGATTTTAAAGAGATAACAATTTAGAAATAACAGAAATTTTAAGAAATTTAAAATACAACTAAAATCACAGTTGAAAAACAGAGTACAAAATATTTTAAACAACCTCTGATACCAAATGTTGGTCAGAGTGGATACTCAAGAGGGGGGTGAATTGAGTTCCAATTAAAATTTCTGTTCTAGAACTTTGTCTTAAAACCCCCAAATAAAATACTGAATTAAACTGTAGTGAATTTATATCAAAGTAAGGGTTCGGTTTGGTTCTCAAGGGATTGATTATTTCCCAGTTAATCAAAACAGAAAGGTTGATTAACTTTTTAAACCAACTTACTGATTTACAACTGATATAAAAACTTGCGAATTTAATTATCAAAGTGACATTAAAACAGTTTTGTTTTTAAAGAGATTAGCAGCGGAATAAAAGAATAACTTTGAATGATATAAAACAACAGATATAACCAAGAGGTTCAGTCTCATGCCGAGACTTAGTCCTCTCAAAAGCTTTTATAAAAAGATGATCCACACCCTGGATCGGGGATAACAACAACAACCAGCTGTCCAGGTCCAAGACCTCTACCACAGTTATTCGTGGGAACAAACACAATAGCAACCACCTGTTCAGGTCACACTACCTCTACCACTATCCCAGTTGGAAAAAAAAATGTAAGAGTATTGAGTGAGGATTTACAAATCCTCCAGTTTGAGTGCAGGAGACAGTGTGTGTGTGTAAAATACAACATAAAACACACACTACTCAATATGTAAAAAGATAAATCACAGATAAAATATTTAGAGTTTAGAAATGGCTTTAGTGATTGTCATGCAGTTCTGGACTCCTTTGATTTATCAGAATTCGCTCTGAGTCCTCTTCTGGTTTCTGTCTGGAAAATAGAGTATCTCTTGTTTCCTTGACTTCCAGGTTCAGAAAATGTTGATGAAGCTGTTGAGGTGATGTTCTCTTTTTGTTCTCAGCTCTTCTCTCGTACACACGATTGTAGGTGATCTTCTTGTAAGCTCAGATGTCTTTCTTCATGTACATCAGCTTGAGTGTTCTTCACTTGTTCAGTGCAGCTACAACCTCTTCACAACATGTGTTCAACTCTATTATCCTCGTTTTTATACGCGCGTGTGTGTCTCTCTTTAGCTTGACAACAACATCCTTCTTTTAAAGCATGAGCTCCGGAAAAAGATATGATTTCCTTTTCGTAGGTACGAGGTACGGTTCCCTGACATCCAACAGCACACATTAAATAAATGATAGAGCATTTAAAATATTCCTAATATGACCGTTGGTTAGATTAAATAAAGATAAAAAAATTCAAACAGCTGTTTATGACTATCAGTGTGTCAAGTGATCGGTGGGTCATCAGCATCGGTGAGACATCTTCTGTGACACATTTGATCAGCATCGGTGATACATCTTCGGTGACTCATTCGATCAGCATCGGTGATACATCTTCAGTGAATAATTCGATCAGCATCGTTGAGACATCTTCGGTGACTCATTTGATCAGCATCGGTGAGACTACTTCGGTGACTCATTCGATCAGCATCGGTGAGACATCTTTGGTGACTCATTCGATCAGCATTGGTGAGACATCTTCGGTGACTCATTGGATTAGCATCGGTGAGACATATTCGGTGACTCATTCGATCAGCATTAGTGAGACATCTTCGGTGACTCATTCGATCAGCATCGGTGAGACATCTTCAGTGACTCATTCGATCATCATCTGTGAGACATCTTCAGTGACTCATTCGATCAGCATCGGTGAGACATCTTCCATTCGATATGGATCAGTGCGACTGTTGTCCTTTGACATGGATCGGTGCGACCGTTGTCCTTTGACAGGGATCGGTGTGACCCTTGTCCTTTGACATGGATCGGTGGGACCGTTGTCCTTTGACATGGATCGGTGCGACCGTTGTCCTTTGACATGGATCGGTGCGACCGTTGTCCTTTGACATGGATCGGTGCGACCGTTGTCATTTGATCCAGAGGACTTCCAGAATACTTGTAAATCAATAACAAAGAGATAAAAACATGATCCAACCAACATACACAGATTCATTAAGAGATTTTGATTATGAGAAATCCAACCAGATTAAGTAATTGATGATTTGTGATTATTAAAACAGCAATCAAAGGAAGAATTCAATAATATTCCAGAGGGTTCAACACTAGACATCATCTATATTGCTCATATGATCATGATATCTATTATCAATAAAAGATTATAACATTTAATTATTATACCCTCTAATTTCAAGGTATGTACCCCCCATAGAGACCTAAGTTCCTTATGTTTTTAAATCCCTTTCGATACCACCTTTTCAAACATCATGTCTCAAATGAATAACATCCACTTTTTCCACATCTATGAGGGATCAAGAATGACGGAATGGTTTAAGCCTTCATATTCCAAGTCTTAGAAGCAATATTCTAAAATACATGGAATTTTTATTAGAACAAAATTTTTGCTAGTTCTCGTTACCATAGTATATGTAGTGACACATAGATCTCAAATCTTTGTACCATCCATGATGAAAAGGAATCAAATACCCCTTCCCTTGCGTATGGGTCACACATGAGATAGAGATTATCTTATGTTAAAACTATGTATGGATTTGTTTTTATACTATGGGATACAGAGTGACAAATGGATCCTTTATTTATGCACAATCAAAGAAACATCCTAGTCACATGACACTAAACTGGATGATAAGAGATGTTGATATTGAAATGATCATCCCCTGTAATGATTCTGTACTCAAGAATCACATTTGTTATCCATTATCCTATAAATGTATTCAATGTATTCTAGTGTAACCATTTTGGTTCTCAAACCCCACTTGAATGTTACATTCTCCCTGAACCAAATTCATATCATTAATATTTGAGTTGATACCAACCAATTCCTCAACTTGATATCCATCTCTTAGAACCCAATAAACAATGTGATCCCTTTATCTTATTTATCCACTATATAAAAGTGGTATCATGGACTCACTAATCCAAAATGAGTCCTGTACGAATCCCTGATGAATAACATAATGCCATAGAGAATGTGCCAATATATTTTTTTGGTCCCAGAGGAGTGGTCCCCCTTAAAACAATAAGTTGTATTCCTAACAACATGGAATATGGGATTCCTTCATTATCAATGGTTGACCATTATCCACTGGTTTCCACTTCTGATTGAATATTATATTCATGGGTTATAACTTACAATCCCCATAACACAACTGTTCAAGAAGAGTCTACATCCTCGATGTCACTCATATGTAATTTGTACCCATTTTCAAAGTAAGATTATGACATTGTATCCTTCTACCCTTCCATTTTAGGGTATGCATGTTATATGAAAACCTAATCACTATGATTTTGATAATCCTCTTAGAGACACATCCCAGTTTCATAATGTTAAACTATATGACACATCGTTCATCCCTTAAGACATAAAATTACTTAGATCAACCCATTCAATCGATGAATCTATGTTGGGAAAAAATTCATACTCTATACCTGAATGAAAATTTAAATTCACTATCCCTATATATGAGACATATTTATGCAGAGGACCCCTTAACAGACTTTAATTTCAAGACATAGTAAGGAACGAAAATAAAATGCCCCACTCCCCTGCATATGAGTCAGATCTACATAATGGAATCTCCTTAAAGATGCCTAATATGGCATGATTATTGACCTTAAAATATGAATAGGTAAACCCAAGGAATCCCATCTAGAAAAATTACATAATACTATTTTTAAAGATGGATACTTTATATAGGCTCACTCTTCCAATGTCTGAGTTGGATAAACATACTGATTTCTTACACATGAGAAAAATATACGGAAGAAGGGATTTAGCATATGGACACACATTAGTAAGTATGTTCATGGATAAAAGGTACTTCCCACATCTAAATTCACCCATCTAGTGATAATTGTACCCATGGATATTATGCAAAATTTCACATAAGTTCCAACGCCCATACATCAAGATGTTAATCTACAAAGAAGACATCCTCATCACATGATGTTAAATTGCAAAATAAGTTTTCCCAACTATAGGATGATAAAATATAAATATAATCATCCATTATCAATATTTATCAATGGTGTATAAGATCCTAACACAGGTCAACAAAATTTTGGGATTCTTCGATCACTTTTAAGAGCTATTTAATCCATACAACACAATTTTTTTCTTGATCACATCAGGTTTCCATAAACCATCCATGGCCATTGGAAAGTAGTAAAGATGTCTTTGTTTGACCATGTAATAGTTCGATATACCTAATGGACTTAGAACCATAAACCATGGGTGTATTTTCCCTACAAGAAAGGACTTTGCATCATTGTGTGACCGAACATTGTTTTAGTGGAGCACGTCACCTTATAGTGATTCACGGTCATCTTTAACATAAATTTATCAGATTATTACTCATGAGTCGATAACATTGATCCATGATTTAAAAAACTCCCATAATCATCTTGGTAAGGTGATAGGGAACTTCTTACCATGGGAATCCTAATTAATCCCTTTTGTAACATTGTTCTCATACCAGGAAAACTTGCATCATGACCTTAAACTACACACAATTTCTTCAAAGTTGTAAGACATTAAACAATACCTTATGATGGTCGAAATCATAGGAACCTAAACTACCCGTGAATGTGACGTAAATATTTTCTTGATGAAAACCCACAAAGTGTGGTATGAGTAAATGTAAAAAATTCTCTCACTAAATACATAATCTCATGCATTTACAAAAAAGATAGAGCATAAATAAACAAGGCCTCAAGCTCATAGGGACCACCTTGTGGACCTTGTAAAAGACGAGTTATGATCGATGGACCCCCTGGTCCTAGAAATATTTAGAGTGATGATTCATCACATATCCTCATCATGATAACGGTTTTATTACACAACTATTGAACTTTTATGGTGATTTAACCCTTCTTGAATATTATATCCTCTATACACCACATTCACATATTTCAAGTCTGATCTAACACCACTAATTCCATGAGTTGATAACCTTCTCCTAGAACACCATAGGCTCATGTTTTTTCTCCATGTTTTCCCCTCTAACAAGCTGGTCATCGAGAATAGTTGATACAAAAGAATGCTGATAGGATTCTCTTGTGAATGAAAAAATCATTAAGAGCCTGTTCCTATATTATTTTTATTCCCATAGGAGTGGGATCCTTATACCCAAAAGCTATAATCATGACAATGTCGAATACGGAATTCTACCATTATCAATTTTTGACTAATACTCATGGTTTTACACTATAAATTGACACAAATATTCATAAACTATGATTTACAATCCCCATAACTATTCAATTCAACTGTATTTGACATCTTAGATGTTATTTCATCATGTGTTGTACCCTTTTTCAAATCTTGAATGTTACTTTCAATTATAAATCATTTTAATACCACAAACCAAATGAATTAAAACAACATGGAATAGGGATTGAGCTTCCTAGCTTGAAACTAAACTAAAAATTGGTTCTACAACCCTTCTTGGATAGCTTTATTCTCCTTATGTAACTTCATCATCAAAATTTTTGATTCATTAAAAACCTATCACAAACCTTCAAAAAGAGTGTGGAACATTTTACTTCATCATGAATGTAATCCAAATGGCCCAATCCCTATAGGACTCTTAACCATAAACTAGAGGCATCTCTTTTTTATATGAAAGGACCTATAATCCTCGTGATCCCAAAAACACTGTGCGGGGACTCGATAGCTTAGGGTGTTTTTCGATCATCCCCATTATCTATACCCAATTACATATTCAATAGTTCAAAATCTAAGAAAGGTTATTTATATAAACCATATTAGAACTACCAAAGGGGACTCAACATCCTTAATATTTCACCATACAATCAAACAAAATTTCATCAAGGATGCAAGGTGTAATGACCCATATTGGATATTCTTACATCATGTTTCCTACAAGAATGTAGGGTGCTAGAACCCATAATGGAAATTCATTATTTAAAATATCAATTATGAATGTATGGTGTTCGAACCCTTCATGGAAACTCATTCTTCAAAATAACATTAGGATATAGGGTTGTAAAACCCTTACTGAATACCCATCCTTCCATACCATTAATAGACAGTCTCATATAAAAGAACCTAAACAACATCAATTTAAGGTCTGATATAAATGACCCTAAACTATAGAAATATAATATATCAGCTAAAACAACCTAATATTCATCAATATAAGGTCTAAGTTAAAAGACCTTCAACTAGAGTAACAGAAGGTATGTGCTAATAGACCCTAAAATACAACAATAGATGGTCCGAGATAAATGGAACTAAACTACAACAACAAATGGTATGACCTAAAAGACCAAAAAATATAGTAGTAGATGTCTTGACCTAGAAGACCCTAAAAAATAGAAATGGTCGTGTATATTCGACATTGAATATCTAGTCGCAAGATACACAATGATTTCCTGGATTAAAACCCCAAAAGAGAAACCTAGGAAAAATATGAGTCTTTGCTTACCGGAAACAAACATTATGGGATCCGGAAAATATTGAGAACTTATAAAATGGAAAAAGAATAAAACATTATGGGTTGAAAACCAATAAAAGGGTAGAATGAGAAAAATCCAAGTTTATTCCCACTAATCATTCCCCACATGATGCTTAAAATAATGTAGGGAAATATTAAAAAGATATAGATAATTTAGACATCAGTATTTATCCCAAGAAAAAAATCAAGATATTCTGTATAAGTCCACTAACTTAGGAAAAAAGTAGAGCACTCTCTGTTTGGGATGTATGTTTAGATATGATACCCTTTTGAACTATGTGATCTAGGAATGACTAGATAATTTTAAACAATGGGGATATTTATGACATTAAACAGTTTTGGATAGTTCATGTAGAAATTTTTTTGTGATTAAAATGTTCATATATAGTATTTGAGGTTTATTTAGTATTACACAAAGGCTGGGTATCTTTCGTATCCATATGTTATAAAGTCAATGAAACTTATTTTACATCATTAATGAATGAAATCCTAACAATAATGAGAAAAGTTAAAAAAATCATTGAAAATGTACAAAAATAAGGAGGAATATATACATCCTAGTATCCCTCTCATGAACCCTCATATAAATTATTCTTCATGAAACTGCATAACCATTACAACATTTTCTCATAGGATTCCATGAGATCTAGAAATTTTTTGTCTTGGGAGTCCATATACTGGCACAATTGATCAAATGATTTAGTTTCTACCAATGAAATTTGATTCCATGAATCTGGCTTGGTGACAACATAAATGGTATCCTTCTCTTTTAGGTCAAGGAGCCTATAGTGATCCTACATGGTTCACTCAGAGGTTTTCAATACATGTTGAAACTGAGAAAGTTTGTCCAAGAGATGGAAATTTTATGAAATAAATTATTCAGTTTCAATATTCTAGAGTTGATCATGTTTTTGTGATCTTTCACCTCCACCACATCTAGAGAGTCCTCCTTCAAGGCCTCATACTGAATTTTCATAATCAAAGGTGAACCATCAACAACTAGTATCCTCATTTCAAGGGACCCCTTTTGCTCTCTCATAGAAATAACTTCCTTCACCCAAGAATAGAGTTCTTTATATTAAAATCCACTATATCCTATGGTGGAGAACAAAATAATTGATATGACCTAGTTGGCCCTTCATCCCCTCCAAACCAGCCTCGTAGATTTGGTCTTGAATATATTCCAAAAATTTTCTCTGTATTAGTTGATATAGTGGTGGGAGATCTGGGCCTTTACTCAAGACCAATCAAACAATAAGAATAAATTCTATGACAAACTCACTAATTGATGGACTAATACCTATATCCATTGATGATGATACTATAGTACCAAACACTAAATTAGTTGGCTTGATTGGGGGAAATCCCAATGAAGAAAGGATCCGAACATCTAAGTACTGAGTTGAAGGTATTACAACAAGAGGCACAAATGATTATCATTTGGATGATAAATAATATGATAATTTGATATAGTCAATGGATGTGATTAGTGTTGGATATATACCTTTATCAATTTCATTATTGTCAAAATATGTCTCCCCAGACCCATAATCAGGTGAATAGGTGATGCCCTTTGTGACAATTGACCTGGTGGAACTATAGATATTTTCTTCATCAGTATACTTTTCTTTCCTCATATAAGGTATGTTTTAGTAATAAAATATTAGGATACATATTACAATTTGTACTTATGTATTTCCTCTAAATAGGCTCTCACCCTCACATAAAGATGTATCCATCATGGATGAATCAACAGAGGAATATCTACTAGCATTGGCCTCCTCTAGATGTTTTTTCCTCTTTTGGGATAAAATGCATGACCCCTAGAGTGTTAGAAGTGGACACTATATCTGGACATGTGGGAACCTCAATAGTGTAAACTTATTGAGGTTCTAGTTCATTCCATGTCAGCACCAATAACTATTTCCACTCTTTGATAAACTCGGTCAAATATGGAATATTCTGCAGAAATAATCGAAGTCCCACTGATATTCTCACGAAAAGATGTTTTTTCATTTGCATGGCCTTGATAGTGTCCTAAACCTTTTGAAATCATTGAAGAAGCTAATAAAAGGGACTAAAAATAAGGAGTAATAAAACATGATTCATACCTAATGATTCTGGGTGGGAAAATTCTAATGACTTGGAGAGATTTATTTTTCTTTTCCTCTCCAATAAAGAGTCCTCATAATGGGTTGATGTTGAAGACACTGTGGATGTTGTTGATTAAGGAGTGGATTTTGGTGCCCCTAGAATGACAACCACTACCCTAATTACCTAAATTTGACAAGGGGATCCCCCACCTTCAGTCCCCTGGTCATTATCCATGTCAGCTCAAGTAGTTGTACCTTTAGGAGAATAGATCACAGAAGGTGGGAGTGACATGTCTCCTACAGCCTCGAGTTGTAGCCAAGAAGATGGAAGACTTTTCAAACATGGTTTTGATAGTGATATAGTCATGTAGTATGGTTATGAAGTTAGTATTACTACTTATTTCGGGATAATCTAGTTTCCCCCATTCATGAAAAATATAATTGTTACAAGGACCATTGTTTATTGGAAGTGAATCAAATAATAGACTTGACCATTAACAATTTGTAATTCCACGTCAAGGTATTGAAGTATTCCCTTCACTTTAATTGGTTGGTCCATAAAGGTTATGTCTTTTGGGGTAATAATTTTTTAAAATCACATCAAGTCTATCGTCACCTGACAAAGAACCTTGATATTTTCATAGATGAATAATCCTTCCTCTAAATTTTCAATTGTTGAAATGAAACAGGAAATTCCAACTCGACCATGGATTCTATTATAGTCTCTTCACTCATTGTAGAAGGTTAAAATAGCACTATTTCTTTTGTTAAATATGATTCTAGATGCCTCCCTTATTTAGGGGGATTCTTCAAAGTGGTTGGCACAATAGAATCCATATTCTTTCTATGTATCGGGTTAACATTAATAATTGGAAGTACCCATGTGGCTTTAGGTACCAAGGTAGATAGTTTTCCATTTGTATATGAGTGGATCCAAGTCCTCACATCACTTTGGGACAAAAAAACCATCACTGATTAGATAGATGTTTTGTTGAGCCCAAGTCTCCTCCCTGGTGAACATCAACTAAATCTAGTGAGACACCATCAGATTCCTTTCATATCAGATGTATAGAGATGAAAAATGATTCATCTTAATGAATCAAAACTGACACCCTAACCTAATGGGAACATACAATTCACACATAAATTTTCCATGGATCCGAGTAGTGAGGGAACCCCCACAAATTTAAATCATGTAATATTGTGATTCATAAATTCCTTCTCCATTTTCAATTATAAATCTAATGGGCGTATCATAAGGAATGAAAGAGAAGTACTCATAGTGATTATTGAGAGCCATTATTTCACAGTTCTTCAATGTTATGGAATTCACCCCACTAATACATTGAAAAAAGTGATCAAAAAGGAAACTATGGATATTCTGGGATCTCAAATACTAATATTTCACAAGTTATCTCCCATATCAACCCACATCACATGGAAGGGGCCAGAAACCCTTTGTAGTGATCTTCCTATATAAATATGGTATATTAGGTGATATAGTTTTTCCAAAATAGGAATTTACAAACCCAAGATCCTTCATCCAGCTATAGACACCTCCATCATTATAGTAGAAACCATGACTCCACCCATCTCATGGGTCAAGAGTTGGTACCCACTCAGGTATATTACAAGAAATCCATATTAATAAACATGTGGATATATGTTGTCAATTACCTCCCACCATCAATTTTTGAATAAAAATTCTTTATCTATGGACCAATATACACCTTCAACCCCATGAGACTCTTATTATAGGAAGGCCTTTAGATTCATGGATTTGGTTTTTTAAAGGGACTTCTTGATAAAGTATCACACACATATTTTATACGGGATGTCTTCCCCAGAAATTGGGACCTTATTAAGGGCCTTCTCATACAGCCTGATCAACTCTCTAAAAATAGGATGGGTCTACTCTATATCATTCCAATAAGATGAAATAGGGAGAAACTCATTATACATATCTCCTAGATTGGTACACATCAACTTTTATCGATGTCCCAGTGGCTGATGCCCACATAATCATGAATCAGATTCAATTTATTTGTGTATTGAATACAATGTTGGATTAATTAAATCATTAATCCATTGTTACAATAATTGAAGGCTTATAAAATCCAAGTGGACTCATACATTCCAATTCCCCTCAACTCAGTCATGAAAGATGTGGTATTATGTTGAACCCAAAAAGGTCATTCAAAATATATTCCAAAGCTATATCCTAAATAAATATTCCAATTGTGAAACCATATACTTTAGGTTCATGGTAGATTTATTATTTATCGATTGACACATATGAATTTCCAGCTCAGATTTACAATTGGCCTCTTCAAATTCAGTTGACATAAACATTAATATGTATCTATTAGAGAATTTTTTATTAGATATGAAGTATACCCCATGAACGAAATTTTCTTTGAAATTGTTATGATTATTTAAAATAATGAAATAAAGAATGATATATGACTTGGGTTTCAGATAGGAATATCATTTTGGAGTAAAAATCCATATAGAGGTAACGAGTCTAAATAAGGATTATCCAAGAGGTTTGTTCCCATTAGTTTTGGAAACTACACCTGATATGACTGGACAACCATATGTTGGTCGATGTCCATGTTTTAAATCATAGAATTATAATGATTTACTACTATTGTAGCCTCCTTGTAAAAAGAAATATTCACAAGATAAATGAGCATATTTCATAAAGGAAAAATATCTTTTCAGAAGTAATAACATAAGTGCATATCATGGAAAACATTAAGGAAATCTTGTGACGTGCATAAGGGTTTATGATCACATGTCCAATTGTAGGTCATCTGAATTTTCTATGTCATAGATCATATCATTATGGAATTTACAGTTAGAAGACATATGATTGTGCAACCATGAGATTTCCACTTGGACCATTTAACGACTGGTTTATCATGTGATTGAACTAATAGTTCATGAAACTTCTACAGGATAACAATGCAGCCAAAAAATGTATCAAGGTTCAACCTATTTACCATAAATTTTATCATGGATTGATTGGAAATGTTTCAAGACAACCCGATCATACAAAGATATCATGTGATTGGATCTCTCAAATGGTTTTAACAATGGGGATACATGAAGCGGTCTTGTGATGCATTCATGTGATAGGGTGGATCACAAGATCTCTAAAGGTATGAATAACTGGCCAAATGAATGGAACCTTTATCCCTTATTTATAGGGAACCCCACAGAATACCAATGCTCACTCGGGAGGAAAAAACCCACTCAGATCACCCACCAGTGGAAGCCCAAAGGTCTTAGGAGGGAATTTAATTTCCTCTGAACTAAGTCCTCTTCCCTTCAGACCCCGCTACTGAGAGGGTGTGGGATTTTTTAACGCCCACCAAATTGAAATAAAAAGGTTTAGATTAAATAAATGAATGAATATTTGGTATTATTTTCTCTAAAAAGGAGATTAAGGATCAACATGGATACATGAAGATCAAGATGCTTCATCATGATAATTGCATGACCCCTAGGAGGACATGTGATTTCCAAACTCTTGGAATGTCATCCTGTTGGATCATGAGATATACATTATCTAATAATGAGCATGTGATATCTATTAAACATGTACTTCTAATAATACAAAGACCCATCATATAACCTGATTCACAAAATGAAGCCCCTCTAATAAACCCTCATGATCATGTGAATGTTTCCGAATGAGATCTTATTATCTAGAGACATTTCAACCAATAGACACATGAATGTCACCCAAATCCCCTTATAAAATAATGTAGGAAAATGTGTAAGATTCATTTCATGGAAGTTAGGTTGATTTTCATGGAAAGGGATTATATAGATCATGTGATTAGTTCAACGATCACAAAATATCAATAACAAATGTCAGGCATACTAGCCAAAATCCATTTGGTATGTCATCTTCGTCATGAGAAGGCCCTCAAATTCATTCATTCGATCATTTCAGGTCCCTTAAATATCATATAAAAGCATGGTATCTGTCTTTTATAATTAACACACTCCGTTGTGATATCCAACATTAATAATGTGTTTCACTACATACAATTGAAGAAACTATCCATGAAAATGCTCTCAATCTCTCACAAGATCCATTTTTGATCATGAAATTCCCCAATAGAAAACCAATGGGAAAACGTGGAAGGTAAGGGAAGATAGAAAATAAGGTGGAAAATGGGTAAGCCTCAAGTGAAAGGTGGTTATGATATCATTCATGCGAAGGGTTTTGACATGTCACCTTCACCATGTTAATGATATTAGACATGTCTATTTGATCAATCGACCCCTAGATAAAAAATCGATGGGTGATCATCATAGTCATGGTAAAATAAATGACAAAAAGGCAGTACCCTATGATAAGGAGTGTTCACTAGTTTTCATGTGAAGGACCACTGATGAGACAATATGATCTCATGAGGTTCCACAGACATATCTCACTTTATCATATGAAAGCCTCTTTGATAGGAATCCAGATCTCATGAAAACTCACTATCATGTCAGCCTAGTTTTGCGAAGGCCCTTTGACATTTCAATTTGATTATGTGAAATCCCATTGGTAGGAAATGGGTATAATATTTATTCTTATGACAGATTCATCTTGTGGTCATTTTTTTATCATGGAACAAAAATATGATGCCATAAATGATCAACTGGAAGATTTTATGAAATGTGTGATGATTCGTCGACTAAATCCCATATCTACGATTTACAATCTGTATAAATATGTGTAGAAATGAGGTTTTGAGGCCTATAGATTTCTCTAACTTTGAATAAGAAACACACACAAAGAAGTATATATGATAGATATCACTTCTCAGAGTGCATATCCATGTAATCACAAATTTTTTCAACCAACTAAACAAAAGGAATTACTTAAGGGATTACACAACATTTATTTATTCTTCACTTGATCAACAAATTGATATCATGAAAAAAATTTAATGCACCTCCCTAATTATAAAAAGTAGTTTTCGCATGTTGAAATATTAATGTGACATCTAAATTGGAAAATTCATGAATAAAATTGAGGAATTTTTTCAATAAATTTTGGAAAAGTTAAATTCATTATGAAATTATGGAGATAATGATTTTCATGAAAGAGGATCATATACTTAGCATGACCTATTCATTAGTCATATAAAATTACTCATATATGTCAACCATGTCATGAGACAATCCTCTAGAGATATTATCCAGGTCATGTGACATCACCCAAACATTTTCATCCAGGTGATCCAATAGTCCTCCAGACATATCATCAAAATCAAGCGACAACACCTGAACATGTCATACCAGTCATGTGACTACGCTCCAGATGTATTATCTAGACCATGTGAAAGTCCTCCATACATATCACCAAAATATTCCACAACACTTGAGCATCTCAACCATGTCCCGTGAATTCCTCTATACATATCAGCCAATTCATGTGAATTCCTCCGAACATATCAAGCTTGATAATGTGACACCCTTTGATGTGTATGTATCGATCACATGAAGACAACCTCGATGAGTCAATTGAATATTGTGGTAACCCCTGGATATTTTTTCTAAGTTAATTAAAGTCCTATGGATATAACATCCAAGTCATGAAATAGTTCTCTAGATATGTCATCAAAATCATCTAAATCACATCATACATTTCCGCAATGTCATGCAACACCTCATTGATATTTCAACTTCGATCATGTGAAGCACCATGGGACATGTCATCCCAATAAAGAATAAAATTAGGACATATTTTTCAAAAACCATAAACATTTCATACTGACACCATAGACATTTCATATAGACCCTCGGGATATGTTATGTAGACTTTCTGGACACGTCAAGATGACACCATCATACATGTCAGCCGTATTCATCAGGGTTACTTTGGCATGTTCCCTTGAAACATGTAAACCACAAACCTTGATTCATTAGCTAAAAACATTCCACCATATCAATAAGTGTTCATAATGGTTTTATAAATTGATACACATAAAATCCTATGGGTTTATGTGATCGTCATGCCATCCAGACATGTTCAGCTTACCACTCATGGTTCTTACTCTTTATACATTAGATTTTAAGGGTCAGATATATTCCAATTGGCATATACATTATTATAAGTCCTTCCATATATCAAACACTCCAACCCTTGGGACACAAACTCTAATAATGGTTTTTTTCTTCCTCAAACATCAAAATATTGAGAAACTAGTTTAATGATGAGGGATTTGATTATTTCTACAAGTAGGATATATAGGACACCTTCCTATTTTATGAGTTTTATATCAAACAACTTATTAGGTTTACACTAGTGTATATGATTAGTATACATTTTTAAGGAGTCTAGTATCTTGTTGCCAATTTTTTTCACAGCGAGCATGAATCACATGTACTTAGGGATTATTAATGATCATACTCCATACATCATAAATTTCACTTAACAGGGAAACATCAGTGTGTAATCTATGTTTAGTTACATTATATGATTTCCCCCGTACTACGAAATCTACCTTTGTGTAAGTCCCAATGTAGAAGAAGAGTTTTTATGAAAAAGAAATTTCCTTTGAAGCTGTGAAGTAGAAGAACATTCAAAAAGATATTAATGAAGAAGAGAATAATTTCAAAGAAAAAAAATATTTGATGATGAAACTTAAAAAAATTGATTTCAATCATCTCATTAATTTTTCAAGATTTTATAGGAATGTATCGTTGAAATATTTCACTAAAATATTTCAAATTTGGAGATATTGAATATTTTACAGCTAATTTTCCAAATATTAATGAATACTAAATTAATGATAAAGTTGAGTCATAGAGAAGATCTACAAAGAAAAAATATTCAAAGTTATAGAAGACTAAGTGTACCTTTAAGGTAAAATGAAATAATTTCAGAAAATTTAAAAAGATAAATTTCTAATCAAAGTTGGATGATAAAATAATAAATAAAAATTTCATGCTCAAACTTAAAATGACATGGAGGAGAAGTTTTTATCACTATAGTAAATATTGATGAGTAAAATGGTGATGAATAAAAAGATGATAAAAAAGAATATTAGAGTAATATAAATATTATACTAAAGATAACTTTCTATGATTATATTTCAAATTGTTTGAAAATAAAGTTAGAGAATAAAAAATGTAAGATAGATTCTCAATTCTCTAAAAGAGTTGATTATACCCATTCTGAAAAGGAATCAATGATCTTAAAAAATATTGCATATTGTAAATTTCCACCTAATAAAGAGGATAAAATAAATGATTCTATGGAAAATAATGTTATAAAAAATTAATAGGAATATGAAATTGTTTAGAAAAAAATTGGAAGTTAAAATTCAAGTGATTAAAATTAAGGTAAAATTTGAGAAGTTTGTTCAAGATGTTTGAGAAAGCTTAAGGGAAATATCAAGGATGGTGAAACCTCAAAATAATGTGATGTTTTGGTAAATCAGTGAATATATCATTCAATATGATTACAAGATCATTTTTTTATTTAATAAAAACATTATTTTAAATTAAAGACAATATAAATGATGAATATGAAACGTTAAAAGAAATTAAAAAATTATAATGATTTTAAAATTACATCATAAATAAAGAATCTACAAAAAATGGAACGATGAAATATTTGAGGATGAAATAGGATAATAAAAGTAATGTATTAAGAATATCAATTATTTTTTTCATAAAAAGGAGAAAAAATTAATGTTTAAAACACTAAATAAAATCAGGTGATGATGTTTAGAAAAAAAAATTTATAGAAGAAGGTTTTTATTTTATAGTTATTGTTGATTTTGTAGTGGTTTTTCGGTGTAAATATTTGATGGATATTTGAAAAACTAAGAGAAGAAAATTTCTTAGGAAGGTATAAATTTTTAAGGTGAAGGTGGGGGAACAATGTTTATATTGAGAGAACTTTATGGATGGTGTGATAAAATATGTCACAACTCTAAAACATATCATACCAACATTCCATCATAGTTGAGTATAAATTAATATTTTAATTATGATAAAAATATAATGGAGATAGGATGGTAGAATGATCCTATTGTGGAATATTAATTGGAATAGTATTCATGGATTCAAGAGAGTGGAATACAAAAAAATGTAACCTTTTATGTTTCTATGTAACATTAACTATTACTCACAAAATACACATAATTCTTAAAAAAACTGGTAAAAAAATTCTATCACTCGAGGTATGCTATGGAAAACGGAGAAAAATGGAGTAACTAACATGAAACATGCACAGATGATAAAAGTCCATAAAAATGATGATATGATGCTCTTAAATATAACCTAAACTCCTTAAAGATCATTGCATTAATCTTTTTGAACCTGAACCCAACAAACATTTGTAGAATAGAACAATTCAATGAGGGAGGAGAAATAAGAAAATAGAATATAGATAAAATAAAGGAAAAGGTGTTGATACCCTGAACATGGAACCACTAAACCACAAATCCAAGATAACCCCACACTATTCTACACCACCGAACCCAAAAAAGAACTCAATGGCAAAGGAAGAAAAAAACAACTAACCTTATATTTCATGCTTGATTCATCAGAGAGAAGGTCAAGGGGGAGAAGAAATAGTACTGAAATTAAGCACGACCTTGAGTAGAGAAAAAAAATTATGTACGATTAGGGATTTTTTTCAAATGGCCAGGGAGGGTTTTATAATAACTTCCGAAAAAGTAGTTATAATGAATGGTTTTATCAGAGCTAAAATAATAATCATTGATAAAATATCTCTTTATCAGTTCTTTTTTAGTGATGATAAAGATTTATCTTTATCAAAGAAGGAAAGGTGGTGAAAATGATATATTTTATCCAGATAAAGAATTAATTTAAATTATAAATATATATATATATATATATATATATATATATTTGTATATAATTATTAATGTATTTATATCAATTTAAATATTAAAGTAATTATAAATAGATTTAATAAATATATATCAAAATAATTATAAATTTATTAAATTTATTCATTATTGAAATATAGTTATTATAAATTTAAAATTATTTAGATATATAATTATTTATTTATAAGTTTATAAAACCTTTAAAAAAATATTTAATTATTTATAATTACAAATATAAATTTTATTAAGTTTAGTAAATATATATTTAGAAATATAAATATATTTAGGTTTTTATAACTATAAAAATATTAATATAATTATATATAATTATATAAATTATAAAATAAGAAAATAAGAAAAAAACACAATATTTTCAAAAATATTAAAAACAGTATATAGAAATGTATATATATTAATTAATAAAAATATTAAAAAATATATATTTACATTCAAATGTTTATGAAAAAATTATATAAATCACTAAGGGGGAGGGTCGTCTAGGGGGGATAGAGGTTTTGTTGGAGGTAACTCCATACCTAAACCATGAGTCAGACGTTGCATGTACTTTGTTGAATGTTCATGTTGCTACTGCTACCATCAACACATCTCTGTCTCCTGCTGATGCTGCTTCCGATGAAGATCATACTGCTCCCTATGCATTGTCTCTAAAACCTCACCATATGCTCGAAGCTTCTCCTGATGCTACGCAGTAGATGAGGACGATGACTCTCCAAGAGCTCCTCTCTAGCACTCTGTCGATATCACAATGGTGTCATAATAACTCACGAGTATCAATCGAGAGTGGATACTAAAAACTAATACTTACGTGAAGGTATAATGATTCACCTACATCTACACTACATAATCAAACCCTACTTCACTTGAGGTATGATCATTGATCTTGACCTAACACTCAACCCATTTCAAGGACATCATAGACTCATATGATTCCTTCAATTAAAATGTAATATTAAAATAATTAACATATTAATTATTCTTAATTTTAAAACTCAAAAACAAAATTTTACTTACCACAACATTATGCTGTAAATGACCTCTAATCATTCTAGTGTCCGGATCATAGTACATCCTCCTATAAAAGTTGAACCCTATAATATCTAGCTGTTCTATATCCTATATGAGTATGAAATAAATAGTTCACATTAATAGTTATATAAATTAATAAAAAAAATTCATACAAAATATTGTTGCTGCGTAATAACTGTATGACTACTAGCTCAATGTGAAACCTCCTGTGTCCCCCACTAATATTATTATAATGATACTTTGGTTTTCAAAGTATCCCACATTTAATATGAATATACTCCATCCCAAACCTGAGATGACATGTAATCTTGTTGGTGGGTGCAGCAAGACAGATCAAAATCTACGACTCCCACATTCTATATTGTTTTTTCCTTATATTTTCAACAAATTGGTGGAAAGTGTGACACATACAGACCTATGATACCTCTTGGATAGATTCATGAACTCTATCATTTATGTTATACCATAAAAAATACAAATAATTAATAATATCAACTTATTAATTAAATCGATTTTTAAATGACTATTATTTATTTACATTCCATCCAATGATCAAACATGTACTGATGAACATCAATGGGAATATGATCCCATGTATCCCATGTTGTATATAACTAATTCCTAAATATCTTACCTCCCAGTCCAACTGCTTTATGCAGAAAATTGTGAAAAAAGAGAAAAAATAGTAAAAAATTATGTTTATAAATAAATTGATGTCAATTAATGAATAATAAATAAAATGCATACAAGAACATACCAATGAATTCATAGATTGAAGTTTAGATGTGGACGTCACTGATGGATGGTGTGAATTAACACACAATCCTCTTTTAGTATCCAACCAATGAAATTTAAGCATTGTTATGTAATTCTATCCCAGATAAAACAGTTCAATTATTTCTTCCAACATTCCCTAAAAGTCAAATTCACTTTATCTATGATGAGAAATTCTCTGGAAAACACCATTATTAATGGTTTTCTTTGATTCCATATATGAAAATATATGAAAAAAAACCATTCAACACACATGTATTATAATATTTAACAGTTTTGGATGGTGGGTTACTCAATACACATAATTTATTATCAATTTTATCAGCATGTGGGGATAACTAAAAATATAAAAAACAGTTATCAATATAATAGGTAATAAATTTATTTTATACGTTAAACCAAAAACAAGTTATTTTACCAATTTCTGAAACCAGTTAAAAAATTAATTCTATTGATGTACTTCTAGCGAATATATTATAATTTGTAGAAAATATTTATTGAAAATATTATCATATAATGTAAAAAGAAAATATTTTTATTTTTCTGTAAAAAAATTATAGAATAAGTGATTTCAGCACTCATAGTACAAATTATTTCATTTCTTCATAGTTGATAAAAACATATTTATCAGCCTAGTTATTTTAATCATCTAAATTCCATTGTTCATAAACTCCACAAAATCCAAGTTTGGGATAATTAAAAATTGATAATTTATTTTTCATTTAATAATAATCATTTACCTCTTTATGTCCCATGTAGGAATATTTTTAGATATATTTAGATTCAAAATAACAAGAGAAGAAAAAAATCCACCTCAAAATAAGCTTATTCAATTGATCCTTCAACAAATTCTTTGTTATGTACAATTTTCTACAATTTATTCATGCATCTCTCAAAAGGGTATATCCATTGTAACTATACCAGACCTCTTTATTTTCATTCCTATTTCAAATATAATATCAAATTCTCAATTGAATCAAATAAATATGACATGATGATTTTTTCCAGTTTACATAAAATTAAAACAACACCTTCTTACAATCTACATAGTACATCATAGTATATTGTCACCACACAAATGTCTTAGAGGAAAGATGATATTTTTTTAGAATTTACAAATCATACATTTTAAAAAAACTTCAAATCCAATATGTATATGTATTTCAATTATAACATGATAGTCCTGAATTTTAAATCCTGTAATTTGACAATTTATGAGACACCAATCCATATTTGAAACATAACCATCTAGAAGCATCAAATTTTCAATCCACTGATAAAATAATAAATGATTTTCTTTAAAAACTGTATAACCCGCTTCTCGATTCATTAACTTATGTGATCTATTATTTTCAAACAGTTTTAGTTCTAGTCACCTGCAAATTCAGGAAACATCTAATTGTTCCTTTTCATTATCTTTGGCCTTACCATGGTTTTCCAAAACTGTACACATTATATTATAAAAATAATTCTTCTCAATATTCATGATATCCCACATGAGATGAACCAATAAACCAACTCAATATAAAAGATCCCCAAATGATCTATTTTATCCAATTGTGTTCATTCCCAAATACAACATTTTTAGTTTGTTTATAGTTTTTCCAAATTTAATGGGAGGTAATAAAGACATAATGGATTTTAACTTAAAAACTAAGATAATTTTTGGAGGTCCATGTCATTCAATTTCACCTTTTTTGAAATGATATTTTTCCTCTATAAAGGATGATCAATAAGAAGAAATATTCAATGATAGTTGAATAAATATTTTTTCCTTCCATTAATAAGAATAATCATTTTTTGTCTCTCATACAGTAAGGACATGATTTTGTACCATGTGTGATACATCCAGATAACGTTCCATTTTATGAGAAGTCACTAATTGTCCAAATTAATTCATCTTTTCAGTAGGAAATACTCTTTCACAACAACATCATATGTTCTAAAACCATTATTCCATAATAAATTTAACTCATCAATCAATGTCTTTTAAAAAACAACAATATTGTTTTTTGTATTTCCTGAAATTATTAAGCTCAAAAATATATATAGATCATTCATCAAAATCCAACATGGTAAAATTTATGGGGTTATAATGATGGGCCAACAAGAATATTTAAAACCATAAGAACCAAATGTATAGAAACATATTGTAGAAAGACCCCATAACACATTTTGTACTTCTTATGCAATAGAAGAATGTACATGGTAAAAACGTTTCCATGAATTACCATCAACAGGATGGTTTATTCCTTTACCATTTGAAATATTGTTTTTACTCCATAACATTTATGGTTTAGTGTTTTGAGACATAAATAAATGTTGCAATAAAGGTGTAATCAGGAAATAACTCAATTGGTTTACACGAATCAATCTAGAATTCTCAAATTGAGACTTTTGGTACCTTGATTTTACACAAGTAGGAAAACTATAAAATGAATCATTTTTAGCATAATATAAGATGAAAACTTTTAAACCTGGATGAACCTTATGATAACCAACTCCCAAATTATGAACATGCCTCTTACCCTCATAAAACCATTTAGGAAACACATTTCATTCATATAAAAATGTCTTATCTAAAGATAATATCAGGTCAAAAGATCAATTTGAAATTCCATTATCTTATTTAATAGCTATAAATTTTACAACCGCTTCAATTTTTATCATCTTCCAACAAGGATATACGGCTTCCTTTGTAGAATTCAACAGTTCATAATATTAGTATTGTTTTAACTCTGGAGTTTAATCAAAATCATCACGAATTTTAGTTTGTGGAAATGGTGAACCATCCACATCATGTACTAAATTTTCAAACTGCGATGGATCTGGAACCAAATTATTAGTATCATATCCAGAACTACATTCACCATGTTGATACCAAAAAAACATAATCATTTTGAAAACCAAATTGTAATAGATGGAAACCAACATTGTCAAATGTGTCAAACATCATCAGATAGCATTTCATATATAGAAAGTTAATTTTACCTTCTAAAACCACATCTAGTTTTGAGGGTGTAAATGATACAAAATCATTAACACCCTCAGTATATATAGGTTTTATACGAGAACTGTTTGGATTCTTCCGACGATTTATCCAATCATGATCAGGTAATAATAACTATTGTAGAATTATTTACTATATATTACTCTAAAAATATATAATAAATAATTTTTTAGGATTTACTTGATTTAAGAAGAAGGCAATCCTAAAAAGTGTAAAAATTAAAACAATCATAATTTACTTTTAAATATTTTCAATTTTATCTGTTTTCTACTGATGTTTACAATATTCAGGTGATTAAACCAATTATAACTAACTTATAATTATTACAAATTATTACTAATTATTAATATTTATTAGTAATTATTAATATTTATTACTATTTATTACTATTTATTCGTAATTATAACTATTTATTCCAATTTATTTATATTTATTATTAATTAGTAGAAAATATTACTAATTATTAGTAATTAGTGCTAATTAATAATAATTATTACTAATTTTCAATAATTATAACTAATTAATTCTGATTATTACTAATTACTGCTAATTATTACTAATTAGCATTAAATATTACTCAATATTGCTAACTATTACTAATTATCTCTAATTATTACTAATTAACACTAATTATGGCTAATTATTACTAATTATTACTAATTATTATTATCTACTACTATTTATTACTATTCATTACTATTTATTAATAATTATTACTATTTTTTACTATTTTTACTATTTTAATCTAATTATTACAATTTATTACTAATTATTATTAATCAATATTTTTTTAGTAATTAATATAATTTTTTACGAATTGTTTCTATTAATTACTATTTATTACTAATTAGTACTAATTATTATTAATTATTACAAGTTATTAATATTTATTACTATTTACTAATAATTTTTACTAATTATTACTACTTAGTACTGTTTATTTTTAATTATTACTAATTTTTACTAATTTTTACTATTTATTACTAATTATTACAATTTATTTCTAATTATAACAAATTATTACTAGTTATTACTAATTAATACCAATTATTACTAATTACTGCATATTATTACTAATTACCGCAAATTATTACTAATTGCCTCTATTTATTCATTTTTATTACTGATTATTACTAATTATTACCAATTATTACAAATTATTACTTATTATTACTAATGATTAGAAATTATTACAAATTTTTATGAATTATTACTAATTATAAATAATTATTTCTAATAATTACTATTTATCACTAATTATTACTAATTATTTCTATTTATTAATAATTATTTGTACTTATTAATATTTTTTAATATTTATTTTTAATTATTACTATTTATTACTAGTTATTACTATTTATTACTATTTCTTACTATTTCTTACTATTTATTACCATTTATTACTATTTATAACTATTTATTAAAATTTATAACTATTTTTTAGTAATTTTTACTATTTCTTAGTAATTATTAATAATTATGAGTAATTATTAATATTTTTAGTAATTATTAATAATTATTAGTAATTAGTACGAATTATTCCTATTTATTACTATTTATAACCAATTATTACTATTTTTTACTATATATTACTATTTATTACTTATTATAACTATTTATTACTAATTTTCAATAATTTTTAATATTAATTACTAATTATTACTAATTATTAGTAATTATTACAAAATATTAGAAATTATTACTAATTATTACTAATTATTACAAAATATTACTAATTTTTACGAATTATTACTATTTATTGATAATTATCAGTAATTATTAATATTTATTATTAATTATCTTTAATTATTACTAATTATTACTAATTATAACTAATTGTTATTAATTATTTCCAATAACCACTAATTACCACTAATTAATACATTTTGTTACTATTTTTTTCAATTTTTTACTTTTTATTACGAAATGTTACTAATTAGTAATAAATTATAATAATTAATAATAATTTATACTAATTAATAATAATTAATAATAATTAAACATAACTATTATTAATTATTAATAATTTAAAAAAATTATTACAAATTAATACTATTTACTTGTAAATAAAAAATAGTAAATCTTAATGAAACAACATATTTGTACAATAAATAATTCAAAAATAAAACTATCTAATTCTAATTTAATTTAATTACTGCTAATTAATAATAATAATAATAATAATAATAATTACTAATATAAAATAAAATCGATTTACTAAAAAAATAAACAACAAATAAATTCTTCATCGGATGAAATTATTGAAAATTGGGCCGCTATAAAATTAAAAACATTGGAAAAACTGAAGAGAAAAATATGAAAGTAGAGAAGGATAGGTGAGTTGAGAGAATTGTGAAATTAGAAAAAATCATAAAGGGTATATATAGGACAAATCATTTGGGACAAGAGTCTTTGCGATGAGACCCATCACAAATGCTAACCCCCAATTAATTAGGGGAAGCAGTTAAAAATGAATTTATGACTGGACCTGTCGCATATACCTACCTATCGACATACTGCTTGTGATGGGTGAAAAATTTCGTCGCAAATATTAAAATTCATGAGATAGTATTTGTGACGGGTGTATGCACCCATCGAAAATACACTTCATGTGGTTTGGCGCGCATCGTGTGCCAAATCCTTTTGCGATAGGATAGGTATTCCCGTCACAAATTAGTTCATACAACATACTATTCGTGATGAGAATAAGGTCTCGTCACAAATAGTATATCCCGACGGGACCCTTCCCCATCGCAAATACCCCTTTTCTCCAGTAGTGTTATATTTGATATAATTACTCACAAGGTATGATTATGTTATAAATATCATATATATACTTTATATCCATCGTCACAACAAACTGTGGGAGGTTTAATGGAAAAATGATTGATAGTGGTTCGTGAGGAGGTAGTCCATCGTACACATGAACGATGATTTAGTTACCCATTTAATGGAAGTGGAGGTGTTTTTTGTCATTATGATAACCTAATATCATCTCAGTATATTTAACAAGCATAGGTCATTATATTCACATTGTTTAAAAAAATACGAGGACGTGGGGGAAGAAATAAAACAAACACGATTTTACAAGAATGTTACATCTTCATCGGGTATCCTCCATCGGTTTTCACAAAAATTCTTTCTATGTTGTATTTATTCCTAAAAATAATTCTTCTAGTTTGACATTATTTAATTTTGGAAATCATTTGGCATTTTATTGTCTGAAAAAATGGATTTAAAGTTTGAAGGAGAGAGGAGAGGGGGTGGCCTTTTATAAGTGGGGTTAGAGGCATACAAGTAATGTTTTAAAAATAAAATTATGTACCCATGTTTTTCTCATGAACAAATTCTCAAAAATGGATTATTCTCAATAATTATACATGATAGGTCCAAAATATGTCCATAAAATAGATATTAGATATTTTTATTTCATTTTAGCCCTTATCTTTTATATTTTAACCCTCTAGTTAACTCAATTTTATCTTAACTACAATAATTATTTTTTATTGTTTTCACTATTACATTTGGTAAAAAAAACTATGTTCACCTTCTCAGATAATATATATTATTCTTATTCCATTTATTGACTCAATTTCTCAAATTTCCATTTATATAGTTGTAAATTTTAATTTAAAATGAATCCCACACACTCGACTAAAAAGTGGGCTGTCAAAGAGAAAATGTTCAGAATTTGACACTATTTTTATATCAAAATTTAACATGAAAATTATCCCAATTACTGAAATTGGATTAATATATATATAATTCAATTAATTATATTTCCCAAAAAAATTAAAATTTTATTTAACATTATAAATGCCTTATATGAAAAGGTAGTTTTCAATTAAATTTCAGAATTTTTTACTATTCCTCAACAAATTACACTTTTCTGAAAATTCTCAAAAATTTGACATTGATAATTTTTACATGATGATTTCAAAATTGAAATTTATTTTTCAAAATAAATTTTCAAAACTTTCAAAAAAAAATTTTAAAAGCATGTTTTAAAAAAGGTGACAAAATGTATTTTAGAAAAATACAATTTTAAGTGTAAAATTGGATTTATTTTTTTCTATTGTCCAGAAAATAGAAAAGATGAATTTTAAACATTCTAGTGAATATATATATATATTTGTGTATATATTTATATTTATTTAAAATAACTGGCTATAAGTGATATTTTTAATTTAATGGTGTAAAATGTGTTTTTGTCTACAAAAATAGTTTTCAAAAAAATTATATCCTTTATTTCCAAATAGTTTTTGTTTTCCTTTCAAATTAATTGGTCACCAAATGATTCATTTTATATAAATTTTTAGAGAATATATATTAATAATTTATTTAATTTTATTCGTATCCATCAATCTAATGGCTAGGAGATAACTTTCATATTAAATAATAATATTCCTATAGTATGTTACGTTTCATTTAAAATCGGTGCAGTATATATCACAAGTTACACTTATTTTTTTATATAACTCAAGATAAAGTCAGTGATACATGTAATTCAAAATATCTAAAATACCAAATTCCTTTGAAATAAAAATCATATAATCTGGGGGTGTAACAAAAATTATAGTATAAAAAAATTAATAAAACACAATATTTCTCACTATTTATTGAAAAAAACTACTCAAAGAATCCGAAAAAATATACCTGAACAAAATTTTGATATTTTGATTTCAAAAATGATTTTTATTTTATCAAATAAATTTTATAAAAGTTTAATAAAAAATTATATTTTTTTATTATAAAAAATGTTTTTGACGAAAAATGTATTATTGAAGCATATAATGACTTTTTAAAAAATTGATTACTTATTTATCGATATATTTTTTCTATCTAAAACCAATATACATATATTTTTAAATGTTCTCATTCTTATTCATTCTTCCAATTTAATGAATAGGTTATAATGGTTTGCTATACTACAGTTCATTTAGACACGGGGCTGCTTGTATCCAAGCTGTCAAAGAAATTAAATTTATTTAGAATGAAATATATCATAAAACAAAAAGTTGTTATACTCTACCCCATTAAAATGAATATCACCATTGAAATTTCTTTAATATAATAAAAAAATGTGGATATCTCTATTTAATCACATCCTCAGGTTCCTATATAGCTTATTTTAATTTTTAATTACTCCATAGAATATTAACTAGGTGAGTGGTCTTATTTCATAGCACATTATCTATATGATCCATGATTTATACCTATTTGTTTATGGAAGAAATCATGCTCTAGTGGTATAAAATCTGATTTTAGTACATGCGATGGATATGGTATGTACATCCTCATGATATACACCTGGAATAAAATATTAACTTGATAGAGGTTTAGTGTAAGCCTCATGTGATAATCAACCATCCCTACTCAATCAATAATATCGAAGGGGACAATATACCTCGGGGTCTACTTTACCTTCGTTATGAATCCCATAACCTTCATCCATAGAGAAGTTCATATGAATACCTTCTCACTAAATTAAAATTCCATATTTATCTCGTGATTGTCAACATGAATTTTCTATCAAATCTTATCTATATTGATGTCTTTTTAAATGTCTCTGGCATTCTATATCACTTCGTTAGCTAATTTACATCCCAATAGTTTTCTTTCTCCATCATCATCTCATAAAGTTAGAGTTTTACACTTACATATATAGAGGTATTCATAATGAGTTATTTTAATTCTAAATTGAAATATCTTTTTTATGAAAGCATTGGCCGAGGAAGGCGTTAATCACAACCACCTTTGAAATCCATAAAACTAGACGTCAACATATCATCCAGGTTTTGAATGGCTGTCTCATATTGTTCATTTTTTTAAGGAAGATAAGACATACAAAAACACATATCTGAATGAAAATTTCACTAAATACTATTACTGATCCTTAAGGTAAACCAATTATCATGATGAGATACAATAGAATATGGAAAAATATAAAACCATTCAAGTTCTATAATGTCTATTTTTGAAATATGATCCAATGATAAATCTTCATTGATAGTAATGAATTGTGATGACTTTATAAGACGATCAATTACACCCCAAATAGCATTATGGCCTCTAGATATTTTGGGAGGCAGATGACAAATTCCATAGTGATTATTTCATAATTTTATTCAAAAAGGATAACGGTTGTAAAATCTCCTTATTCTTTTGTCTCATATCCTTAACATGTTTACATACTAATAACCATGATAGATACTCTACAAAATCTCTTTTTTAATCCCATCTAAAGTACTATTTCATATCATTATACATATTTATAATTCTAAGATGAATAGATAATGATGAACATTATGAATTTTCAAAAAACGATCTTCATGTATAGTACTAATGGGACACATACTTGGTTCTTGAACCTTATTAGTCAATAATAATAAAGGATAAACTTATGAATATTTATAACCTTCTTTTGAAGATATACATATTCTTTATATACCTCTTTAATATTCACTTTGATAGATTATTGAACAGTAATTTTAGAAATAAAATATTCCTCCCCTTACTTAAATATTTTCAGAAACACCCTTTTAAAATATTGAAATATTACATATATTGTGATCCTCATCATATATGAGCTAGCATGATCCATTCAACTCATAAAATCTCCCACATTTTCACTTTCCCATGGCATTAATTTATTGAATATTCATAATCATTAATCAGATATAACCATCTTCTCTGGAACATACTCAGCTCTTTCTGGGTGAGTATAAATATTATACTTTTAATATTAATATATAAATCACACATTTCCCCATAAATAAAATTCCTCTAAAACTTATGTTCAAAAAATCACATACCTAAATCGAAATGATGATATAAGAAATATTTATCATGAACTATAAATTTTCATCAGGTAAAAGATATAACCATATCATTTTTCATGAGGAATAGTCCTAGTCCCTTCATATATGAGACTATATATCCCAAACCCTTCTCTCTAGTAGGGTAATGTAAGCATAGGTGCACTGACTAAAATTATCTTTAGTTCCTTAATATTTTTCAGAAATTCATTTATCCTAACGATCTTGTCTCCCTTCCAAGTTAACATGGTGATTACATTAGATAGTCTTGAAAAATTTCCTACAAGCCATTGATAATATCAATTCAAACCATAGAAACTATGGATTTCAGTCACAGTGGTTGGCCAGGGCCAATATTTAATGACTTTTTCCTTTGATGGACCCACTAATATTACATCACATGATATTATAAGACAAAAAAAATAAATCTTTCTATAGTCAAAATTCACAGTTGGTACACTTTTCATACAACTTCTCCTTCCCGAGGTTCTTTATAACGATCCTTAAATAATCTTCATTATCTTCCTTTACCTTTTAATATACAATAATGTCATCTATAAATTACACAACAAATTGATCAAGTTAATGTCTAAACACTCTACTCATTTAATCCATGTAGATAGTGGGGGAATTATTAAGTCCAAATAGAATCACTATAAATTCATTGTTCTCATACCTCATTTGGAAGGATATATAAGGTTTTTAAACACTTTTGAACATCAAATTATAGTATCTAGATTTAAGGTCAATCTTGAAAAAATATTGAGCATTATATAATCAATCAAACAAATCATCAATACAAGGTATGAAATACTTATTATTTATTGTGATATTGTTATGTTTTTAATTATAAATATAAAATTTAATTGATATATCTTCCATATTAAGTAAAAAAGAGTTCACCCCAATTTGAAACACTGGAAAAAATTGATTCCTTATTAATATTCTCATGGAGTTTATACTTCAATTCCTATAAAACAGTTAGTTTCATTCTATATGAAGCCTTTGAAATATTTGTAGCACCATGTATGATTTCTATTGAAAAACTAAAATCATAATTTGAATTAATAATGGGGAATTATTAAATAAAAAAATAAAAAAAACTCTCATCAAATAGAAATGTCATTGATGTTAAGCCTCCACCCAATCATGTGATACAAATGCCGCTTTTAATTAGAATTGAGACTCACATAATGGATTCCATTCCTATCAAAAGATCATATTTATCATCACATAGATTTAAGATCATATGATGGTTTATATTATCAACATGACTTCCCATTCATAGTAATTGATGTTGGATTTATGAAAAGAAATCAAATCCCTACCAAAGATAACATCAAATTCAACTAGGGTGAGAATAATGACATTTATCAAAAGTGAATTCCCACAAACATTGATTGGAGAAGAATAATAAATTTAAGATGTGATCATTGTACCATTAGGGGGTTTCACTACTAATTCAAAATCTAATATTTTAGTTAGTATGTTGATTACCATATAAAATTCCTTAAAAATAAAATTGTAGGTAGTTCTATGATCAAATAATACATTATTAGTTATAGAGCGTATAGTAAGTGTACCTTTCGCCACTTCATTATTATAACCCACGTCAATAAATGTAATCATGTGATATTTTCCATTTCAATAGAAATAAGTGGTTATTAACGTCAATCATAATCATTATCCTTTATATTTTATCACCAATTAGAATAATTCCCATGAAACATCCATTTGAAACACTAGAGTGTGGGTGGTGCATTTTGTAGTTATTTTTCTCCATCATTAGCTAACTTCTTCCAATTAATTAAAAAATAAATTACTCGATGACCTTCTCTCACACTCTTAAATCATTTAATAGTCCTTTCAAGACAATTTACACCATTTCACTTTCCACACATTGATCATGGTGAAGTTTTATCTTCATCTCTTCATGGTTTATATTATTCGAATTTCCATTTAATAGAATCATTTTATTCTTATAAAAAAAATATTGATGGGTAACACTAATATCCATTTCCTTCATGGTAGAACATCAAATGATTTTTACATAGTTATTGGAGTCCTTTATGGGTAATACCCAATAAATAAATTGATTTAATCTACTGAAGAAACAATCATTCTTTCATTCATGTTGGATGATAATACCATAAGAATACATCACAAGTATTATAAAATTTACTTCATATGTACTCATGTATTAGTTATAAATAAAATCTATTTTGATAAATTAATTTTATATTATCCTATAAATAATACAAGAAAAGTACTTATTTAAAAATAATGTCTTATAATCATATCATTCCAAGGAGTAAATTTCTTCCTATTACATCATGTTCCAAATTAAAGTACCATGTTGATGTTTTTTCCATAAAAATAGTAGAAAACCAAATTGAATTATTCATTCTATGAACACTGGAGAACTGAAAATATATTTTCAATGGTACAAATCCATTTATTAGAAACTACTGCGTAACATCCCTCCTTCTCATTGGATGGAGAAGGTGGGAGGGTTTTACTATGACTCAAGAAAAATTGTCATGATGCCAATGGATAGAAATAAATTCCAACATCTTTCAATAAAATTGGGGGGAAATTTATCATTTAAGAAAAAAACCACTAATCCATAACCATAACCAAATGATCACTATATTATTCATGATAAAATAAAATTAAACTCAATAGTTTCCTTTATAAAAAAACCAACAAAAGTGTACTCAATAAAAGATAAACTAATCATCAATTAAACAACCGATGATAACTAATAAAAACTCCAATATAACCACAACACTCCATGTTTCACCACCTCTATTCTTTAACATTTCCAAACATCCCAAGTATCATGAGGTAGTGATAAATACATGTTATACTTTACCTTTTCCCATGTCCCAAAAGATGACATCTGCAATAGCACCAATGTGCCAAAGCAGGGTTGAGTATAAAACTCAGAAGGATTTCCCCAGTGACTTCCCTAATCATGGCACTAGGATATAATGGTTAACATCATTATTATAAAAACAATTTATATAAAAAAAATACCAAAATAGTTTATAAAAAAATATAAACACTCTTCAAAATAGCTTATATCTAAATATAAACTAATTCCATGTTGAAAAATTTTATAGAAAAATTCATATTTCAAGAAAATAAAAAAAAACCTAGGCTTTAAAAACAATTCTAAATAGATATTTTTCCATAATTATTTCATTCTACTTATCAACACATCAAAAAATGCATGTATCTTAGACCACCCTACACTTTCAAGTGGCGATTCATCCATTCACTAAGTCGCCACCTAGTGAACCGTTTTTTTGGGGAGAGCCCTAACCGTTATCCATCCCAATAAGGAGGAGGGAGACTCCATAGCTTTATTCATCATGAATTCAAATAAAAACACAGAACTATTATTCCAAATACTAATTCCAAAACAAAAATTTCAACCATTTTAATAAAATTGTTCTGTTATTTAAAACCATTAAAAACAATTATAATCAACCATTATATTTCAATAAAAGCAACCATTTTATTGAAAACAATTTAATCATACTTTATACCAAATTCCCAAAAATTTCCCATTCTAAAATCCATATTTAAGATCATGAACGAAGGTACATTATGCAAGAACAAATAATATCCAGGTTTCCAACAACCTTCATTGAAGTGGGTTTCCGAAAATTATTAAACAGCCTATTCACAATCAATTTCACAAAAAAATTAATCATCTTAAAATCCTAAAAATAATTTCAAAAAAGAGGACTCTATATTGAGTCAACCTATATTGATGGTTTTGGTGAAGATGATAAACTGATGAAGAATGTCAAAGAAACCGAGTAAAAACTCCACAAAATAACCTTAGATATATTCCAATACTATAAAGAAACCCAAAATATAATCTTATTGTAATAATAACATTATATATAGTCGTAGGTTGTGTATATCTATTAAAATAAGTGGAGTGATAAGTATATCTAAGAATCCACATCAGGAGAGGTGATTAACAGTCACTTACCACATGGAATCGGCTTCTAAACAACACGGTAAGGATCCAAATCAATTTCAATTTTCATGGGAGAGGCTCTAAAACATTTGAGAGATAGGAATCCCCAGTTTGGTCCTTTGGGGGGGGGGCGAGTGGATTAATGGTTAAAATGAGTGAGATCCACTTTTTAAGGATCAATCTTTGACCATGTGTATGGTTTAGTCGCAGGGTTAGACAAGTTTTATGCCAACCGCATGTTGGCCACTACCATAAGGGATTTCTCGCACATTCACCTCACATGGTCCCCATAACTGTACATCAACCATGTTGAGGATACTGCCTCAAAGTACCCTAGGAACATTCAAGGTGCACGGTTTATCTTGGTTTATTATACGGTTTGGACAAACCATGCGCAACTCATGCACTTTCCATTTAGCCCCCAAAAACTACCTACAAGTTATCTAAACTCTACTATCATTCACCCTTATTATTTATATTTATAAATATAATAATGAATGGGTTACATACCAAAAACTGGGGGTGATAAATTATCCCCACCATTGTTCTTTCCATCTACAAAATGTAGAAAACCATTATTTCCCTGAATGTGTTCTGGACACTTCTATGTAAATTCATTCTAGTTTTCCCATGTTTGTTCCAAAATATTACCATGTTTCCATAAAACATGTACTTGAAAAATGCTCTATCCATGCAAAAACTTTCTCTTATCTATCCAAAATTTTCACCGAGATATATACCAATGAAGCATCCAACTCTAGTTTGATGTGATATCACGTGATCACATGGTTTGGATTAGGATGATTCTTTTTCAATTGAGATATGTGTAATCTATTATACACCACACTAAATTGTAGTGGCAGTTCCAAATGATATTCTACTTCTCCAACTCATTCTAGTATCTCAAAAGGTCCTATATATCGAAGAGATAACTTTACCTACTTCCCAACACTATGATGTCCTAGACTTGAAGTGATCCAAAACAAAACATGATTACCAAATGAAAAAGAAAATGGTCTTCAACGATGATTTTTATATGATCTCTGAAAACTCTATGTCATCTCCATTCTCTTTCTAATCAACTGAATCTTCTCTGTTGTTTCATGGACAAGGCTCGTCCTAACTAATGAAGTATTGTCTGTTTCCTCCCAACATAGCGAGGAATGGAAAGGAAACCCATACAATTCTTAAAAGGTAGCCATATGTATCAAGGACTAAAATATATTATTATATGAGATCTCTTATAGTGTCACATTATCTTCCCTTGATCCACCAAAATCCATAGATAAGCCAAAAACATGTCTTCCAACATCTGTATCGTCCTTTCGTATTGTCCATCAATCTGAGAGTGGTATGTCATACCAATAGTTAACTGAGTCCCAAGGACATTCTGTAAGTATTTATTGAAACGAGATGAAAAATTGGATTTGTTTCGAATGTGGATGAAACTAGTATTCCATGTCACTTTAACACTTCTTGGATACATATTTTGGATAGATCCCTCATTTTATGAGATTCACAAATAGGGATGAAATGTGTCAGCATAGTAATTTGATCCACTATAACACCTATTGAATTATGTTTCTAAATTGCTCTTGGGAGATCTGTTACAAAATCCATCACTATTTTATCCCATTTCCATACTGGGATAAGTAAATACAACAACATGCCTGTTAGTCTATGATGTTCTACCTTAAATTGCTGATATGTTTAGAATCTGGAAATAATCTCAAATACCTTTAATTTCATGTGAATACACCAAAACCATGATTTCAACAACTTATATATCTTTTTTATTATTTGATGAAGAACCCATATCAAATGGTGGTAAGTGTAAAATATTTTGTTGTAACAAGACATAATTAAAAAACATAGGATTTCTAAACAACCACGCTGAACTCCTATCTGGATTCCATCCCTCAACTGTCTCCCCACCATTGAGTTTTTACTTCATTACAACGCATTTTTTATCGGATGTATGTGCCTCCTGGACTATTTTTACCAAATTGGGAACCATAAAAACTAAAAATAAAAATGAAACATTACCTCAGTCTTCACATACAACATGAATTTTAGTTATGTCTAACATCAACTACCACTCATCCAAAGATTCTTTTGCAAACGAGTGTACAAATTTCTGCTTAATGCATCTTCCACTGAATTTCCTTTTCTTGGTGTGTAAATCAAGTCAAGTTCTTACATATAGAGATACTCTATCCATATCCTTTTCCTTATATTCAAATCTAATTTTGGGAAAATATTCTTGAATCTCTTATGATCCATGAACACCCTAAATTTCTCATCAAAAAGATAATTACGTTGTGTCTTATCGCATGGAGGACTACGGATAACTCCAAATCATCTATTGGGTAATTATTATAATTCACTGTCAACATCCTTATTCCATAAAAAAAATATGGTCTCTTGGAAAGAGAACATAACCCAACCTAGATCCTGAAGCATCACAATACACGACATACCCATGTCCTGATTCCAAAAAAACCATGATGTGTGTTTTCATAAGATGAACTTTTTTCTCTTGGAAAGACTTGTGGAATTCCTTGGTCCATTGAAACGAAATTTTATTATTTGTCAAATCTATCATAGGTGATTCTAGTCATGAAAATTAACCATCAAATAATTGATAATAACCAGCGAGAATAAGTAATATTTTTATCTCAAATACATTCTTTGGAGGTTTCCACGAGATAACAGCTTCTATCGACTCTAGATCCATAAAAAATCCACTTTTAGAAATTATATGTCCATAAATCCTACATCTTGTATCCTAAAATCAAATTTTGATATTTTGGAATAAAAATGATGATATCATAAGATTACCAACATTGTCTCCAAGTATTTCTCATGCTTAGCCCTTTCCCTTGAATACACCAATATGTCATCGACAAAAACCTCAAAAAAGAATCTAGATATATATAAAAAAAATAGATTCATAAATTCCATAAATACTATTGGTGCATATGTAATACCAAAAGGAATTAACACATATTCAAAATTTCCATATCTACTTTGGATTTCTATGTTAAGAATATCCTCTTTCTGAACATGAAATTGACGATATCCTAATAATATGTCAATTTTAGAGAACCACTAAGCTCCCCTCAATTAATAAAACATGTCATAAATTTGTGTGAGTGGATATATGTTCTTTACCATAACTTGGTTAAGCATATCATAATTGACACAATGCCTTAAAGTTTCATCTACTTTTATTACGAAAACAATTGGTGCTGCCCACAGAGTTATTCTCAGTCGAATGAAACTCTTTCTTTCTAACTATTCCAACTTCTCTTTCATCTCTTTTAATTATTTTTATATCATTCGATAAGAAGGAAGTGAGATAGGATTGTTCCCTAGGATGAGATCAATCTTAAACTCCACTACACTTACGGGTGGAAACCCTGATAAATGTTTGGGAAAAAAATATGGAAATTGATCCAATACCACTAGAAAACTATTACTCCTGATATCTTCCATTGATGAAAAAGTCAACACCACAAAATAGTAAGAGATGTTTACCACTTTTGGTTCCAACAATCCCATTGCACCTATCTTTACAACCCTTTATCCTCTGTAGAGATTCTCGATACAATACATAGTTGTTAAGATAAGTATTCTACTATAATAGTCGATGTGAGATTAGAACGTTGTAATCCAATCCATACACATAATTACATCATAGACATCCATCTCCAGCACCTAGTAGTTACATTTGAGATCAACTCCATCAAAAGTTATAGAACATTTTCTACACGTAATGGATCAACATTCTCTTTGACTGAGAGGAGTTTGATCTTTTATCACATAAGAAATCATGAAATTTTTTAATCATAGAAACTAAATAGTATGATAAGTAAAGAAGTAATTTGATGAACTAGTATCAAACAACACTTTCATAAGGGTAGAATTCAAAAGAATCATTCATCTCACCATAAATGGTCTAGTTTCATCTTCTAAAATCATCTTCTTAGCTCTATATAATTGCATCATAGTTTCAATATTATCCTTCTTGACTTTTAGTGATTTACCTTTCAGAGGAGTTAGGGTATTCATAGAATCAACATGGATATATATAATCTTCTAAAGAGATTGATTTTTCTTCCCTCACCAAGTCAAATCATTCGACTCTTGCGACACCTGGAAAGTGTCTCAAGAACCTGTCCTCAAAGCAATTCGATAATAACACTTAAGATGTCCCATATAGTTGTATATATGATATGATCTAGGTGGTGTTGTACACTACCACTTCATGTGGTCAATGGAACCAAATTGAAAACATTTAGATAAACTCTTTCTTTTTTGGAGGAAGATTCACTGATCCGGCCATCTGATTATGATTCCCACTCCCACCTTGTAAGTAGGTATCCCTCTTACACTTTCTCCCATAATTTGAGTTCCCACAATTTCCCATTGGTATAATCATACTTAATCCTCCCATAGCTCTTCATATATCTCTCTCATCCATTTTCACTCTGTTCACTATCTCTATATAATCCATAATACAGAGTCCTATAATCACTGATTGAATATCCGGCCTTAGTCATGATTTGAAGATTCATGCCTTTAAGGTAGCACTTACTGAATCTTCGGGTGAAAAGAGAACTAAATTCATGAGTTTAGCCACATATTCTGTAACATAATGATTTTCTTGCTTCAGGCTAATGAAATCAATCATTCACTAAATCATGAATGTGTGTCGATAGAATTTTTTTTCTAAACAATACATCAAAATCCTCCCACACAAGTCCATGATCCACTTTATCATGAAACAATAGTTCCCAACAATGTATTGAAAGATCCTTGAGCATATATGTCTCCAGTTTGATATTCAACTCTAATAGTGTGGCAATGAAATCAAAGATACGATTCGTCCTATTCAACCACACCTATACCCTTTTTGGTTCTGAATCACTCTAAAATATGGTTGGATTATGCTTATAGAATTGGATGGAATGATTCATGTGTCTTGGATCATGCAACTTATTCACTGTGTCTATAGCTTGAAATGCTTGTGCGATAGTGTACACTGTCTCTTAGATCACCTTTTTCTCAGGTGATACCACATTCTTTGCAGCTTCTTCCAGTAAGTTTCTATGACTCCTATTGGGATCCATTTTCTAAATAGACAACAAAATCTATAATTCTCACTCTCTATAAATGGATGGCTTATAATTTGAAATTCTATCATATCTACTATCAGAGAATTTCTTCCCAATACCAACCTTTTCTATGGTCAAGTGTTTTTGAAAAGAATATTCTTTCTTAAGAAAATCAATCAATCTCCTAAATACAAAAACCATTCTCTTTTCAAAATCATTCATTTGAAGCCAATTTATACATTTTTCAAAAATAAAAACAGTGCATGAAATCATATATGATTACTTAAAATTAAATATGTAATCCTATTGGGAATTCATTCCTCAAATGCATGTCATGTTCATCTCATTGGCAAAACGCATGAAAATGTAATTTCAAAATCCTATAAGTGTCCCCAAAAAACTATATGATGAGCAATAAAATAAAACATCACTCAACAATTTCCTTTATAAAAAAACAAATGAAGTGTACTGAAATGGATGATGGACTAATCAAAAATTAAACATATGAAGATAACTAATAGAAACTTCATGATGAACACAAGACTCTATGCTCGACAAGCTTTATGCTCCAACATCTCCAAACTACCCATGTAACAAAAGGTAGTTCTAAATACTTGTGATACATTAACTTTTCACATGTCTCAGAAGATGAAATCTCCAAAAGAACCAATGTGAAAAAGTAGGGGTGAGTAAAAAACACATCAATATTTTTCCCTTGGATTTCCCTACTCACACCATTAGTATTGAATGGATAACAATATTAATATAAAATATATATATAACAATTTCCAATATATTTTATTAAAAAATATAAAATCTCCTCGATAAGGTTTATAACTGAATATAAACTAATTCCGTGTTAACCAATTTTCTAGAAAAAGTCGTAATTTAGGAAAAGCATCCAAACAAGGATTTAAAACAATTTCTCAATATCCATTTTTCATAATATTTCCATTCAAATTATCTGCACATCGAACCATGCATGTAACCTATAAATACCTATACTTGTGATTGGTAAGTCATACTTTCACCAAGACATCACATAAGGGATCATTTTGATGGGGGGGATCCCTAAACCTTATCCATCCCCCCAATGATGGGGGATACTCCTTACCCTTATTCATCACGAAATCCTGGGAACACATGCAACCATTATGCCAAGAACTAATGCAAAAAAAACATTTCATTCATTTCAATAAAACCATTTTTTAGAGAAAACCATTAGACAAACCAATTCCAATCAAACATTACACTTCAATAAAATCATACCTTTGAGTAAAGACATTTTAATCATACAGTTTACCACAATTCTATAAAAATACCCTTTTTAGAATATATCTTTTAAAATCAAGAAGCAAAATACTTTATGCAAGACCACCCAATTTCCATGATTCCATAGACAATAACTCCAAAGAGTTTCCAAAAATTATTAAACTACATATTCAAAATCAATTCTATAATAAAATATTAAATTTTAAATAATTACAATTATTTTTATCAAGAGGATTCAAGAGTGAAGCAACCTACATCGAGAGTTTTGGAAAAAATGATAAACGAATGAAGAACGCCAATGAAACTGGGTAAAAACTCCACAAAACCACCTTAGATCTCTTCCCCTACAATAAAAATACCCAAATATAAACTAATTTAGAATCAAAAACTATATATCTACCCACAATGCGAGTTGATATAATAAAATTATAGTATATGAGATGTATATCTAAGAAATAACATCAAGATAGGTTAAGAATGATCACTTACCATAAGGAATATACTTCTAGACACCTAAGGAAGGATCCAGATCGATTTAAATTTTCTTGGGAGAAGTTATTCAACCATTGAGAGAGATTAATCCTAAGTTAAAGATGTTTTGGAGGAAAAATGAGTGAGATCCAATTTAAGGATCTATCTTTGACCCTTCGCATGGTTTCGTCGCATGGTTAGAAAAACTGTGTGAGGAATGTGAAATAGCCACTAACTTAAGGGTATCCTCACATGTTCAACTTTCATGGTCTTTGTAAATTTCTGCCAATAATTATAAGGATAATTCCTTATAATTCCTAAGAATCATTAAAGGGGCATAGTTTCTCCTGGGTTGTCGCACGATTTAGACAAAATGTGCACAACCCGTGCCCCTGCCCATTAGACCTAAAAACTCTTTACATGTTCTAAAAAATATCCCAATGTTCACTATTATTATTTATATTCATATGAATCATATATAAAGGGTTACATACCAGAAACTAGGGGTGCTACATCGTGGATCAACATACCTACAAAAAGAAAGTGGATGTTGCATGGTGAAGAATTCAATTGAACATTGTTCTATAATTTTCCCTTTTGTAACCCTAGTGTTATTCATGGATTGATATATTTTTCTAATAATAGAAATTATATATTCCATTCCATATCCCATAAGCTTTGTTTTATTTAGAGGATAAATATTTCATTTTCTTTCACATTCATCATTAAAAAAAATTTAATTATGTTCCATCCATTGAATAAAACCAAAAGGCGTAGTGTGAGAAACACTAATAATTATGGAAAACCACATAATCGTGAAAAAATTATAGTCTCTTTATACAAGGAAACATTATTTTAACTATATGGAATCATAGGTTTATCCTAGGTTATCAATGATCATTATATATTGAAATCCTTCATGATGGTTTGAAAATACAAAATGAATTAACCCAATACTATTACATATGAGTTCCAAACCAGGTGTGTTGTAATTACACACTCACTATGAACTAGAATGATTTTCAAGATATAACCAACCAACTCTTTTTGAAGTTATTACCCCTAAATGCATCTATGGAAAAACCATGTCAACTTCTAGTATGCAGATATGGATATTCATCAAGGAAATCTTCACCCCTTTCTTTACCATTACTTAGGCAGTTATCTTATACATAGGAATATCCTAATGGGTATCACGATTTTTTACCATTTCAGTTTACAAAGGGAACTAAACCGTACTTAAACACAAACTATAGAGACCCATACTTTTCATCGGTAAATAATACATCTTATTATAAGAATATTCATTACATACCCTTATGGTCCATTCCAGAATGATAATGGTTTAGTGTATTTGGAAACATGGATACATAGACAACTAGTTCATAAAATACCTACCTCATCTCCCACATAGTTATTCATAACTAGTTACCTTTTTATAATAATCATACATAAAACTTATCTTCATGTCTTAGGGAAACCAAAATATAATAAAAGGTGTGATTAAATGCTTGGAAAGGCTAAACATGGTAGACAATAATGATAATTAAAATATAACCTGATTATAAAAGGTATTCAAACAAAATCTCAACCTCTGAAAATAAAATTTAGTAATTCTTATTTCATAAACATGAGTCATGACACAAATATTGGTTGTTTATAAGACACAAATCATAAATGGATCTATTAACATATGTAATCAGATTATAACATTTGTATAAGATCGTGTCATAAAATAAAGTCATAGGTGAATAATAATCATAATCACTGAAATATTATGTCAAGGATACCCATAAAGAAAATCATAATATGTTAATCTCCTTCTAACCACCTATTTACCTACACCAGGCTTGCGATAAACTCCCATTTACCCTCTTTTAGGATTGGTATAACCTCTTATGTACCATATTCTAGGCATGGGATAAACTCCCATGTATATTTTAATCTCATAGAACATTAATTTTTTACCATATTAATTAGAGGGATATATAATTTTGGGCACACCCATAACATAATCATATATCCATTCATATGAATGACACATGATCATAAATACATTCATCGTAACATAACATGGGGCAACCAAAATGGTGTTTACCAATATTTCAACATTATAATCCTAAATCATATAGGTAATGAAGAAAGATAGTTTTATTTGATAATATCCCCAATTATGAATATGTGAAATCAAATTATGTAATAATATTTTAAATTTTACTTTAAAATATCACCAGAATATTTTTTAATGAAAATACCCTTTTAAATTTCAAATCACATATCTAAAATCTAAAATTTTGAAAAAATTAATGAAAAGTTTTTCTTTGAGAAGTACCATATAAAATATTAATTGAACCATCAAATCATTTAATATTCATGATGGTTGTAAATTATGTCCATGTCATGTATGGTGAAAAAAACATACCTCTCAAAATTTCGATAAAAAATCAAAAGTAATTCATTCAAAAAATGAAAAGAAGAATTATTTTAAACCATTTTTGAAAATTTCAATAATGGGTAAACATACATCTAAAAAAAATATTATAATATAAAAAAATTAAATCAATTTAATAAAACATGGATATTAAATAAAAATTATTTTCAACTGAAGAGAAAAATATAGTCATTTTCCATAAAATCATTCTTTCTGTCCATTGAGTACTTTAAGTGAGGAAAATGAAACAATAACATGATTTATAATGAAATAAATAGATGATAATAAAACTAAATGTATTTATTAGGACAATATTATATTATTTACATTAATTTAAATTCAATCACAAACAATCTCGATTAAAATGAGATTGAAACATAATTACCATAAAAGATGTTTCACATGATTAGAATATGATCAAACCACCTATAAAATAAATTTAAATTTATTATAATTATATGTTAGAGTAATATAAATAATTATATTATATTATATAATCCACATATACCATTTGAACACTGAGTTACAATCCATTCCTTAATAAAATCATTATTTTAGTGTCTTAACCTTTGTTGTTTTTCATGAGAATTTCAGTTTGTTAGTTTTGTTATAGGTATATTGATCTTACACCAATCATCTAAAAAAATATTAGTTATGATAACAATATCATATGTATTCATTAGATATATCATTATCTTCAATCATAAAATATAGATATAGGGAAAATAATTATATCGTTTATAAAGGCAGTATGTCATACATACATATTATTGATGTTTTAATTTTCAATGGATAGAATAAAAGAAAGGTAAATAATAATTATAAATTATATAATAATTATTATATGATATCTATCATATATATTTATTGTATATACTTATTACCATCCATTTAAGAAAATCAAAAAATACTCACATATCTTCATGGAGATGATAGTCCAGAAGTATGCATCAACAACATTATCTTTTTTCAATGGATGTGAATAAGCTGGATTATGATAGTTTAATAATCATAATAATAATTCATTATACTTAACATTCTAAATTATTTTCTTCATATTTTATAACATGGATTTATAGGAGCTAAAGTAAAAACTAAAATTGAAAAAACTCTGTTAAGATTTTACCTCATCCCCGAGGAACCACTTTTGGGTTACACCTTAATTCTTGAAAGGATGAATTTTTTGTAAGACCAGATAAACTAGGATGTGGTGAAATAAGCTATAAAATATTTTGGTAAAAATTTTCTAATCATTCAAGATCAACGTGTGTGAGTAAGTTAAAATAATTGGTTCCCTTTTATAACTTAGAGGAGGGTCTCTCTTGGTATTACATAATGTATTAAATTAATATTATTTAATTTCCATGAAAGAAGACATAAAATTGAAGAAATTAAATTATAATATGCTTATGAGTTTAAATAATATTATAAAATAAATGTGTGACATAATTAGTTGATTTTTTTAACATTATCTATTAGTTTTAACATCTCATTAACGCTTTTGGAAAACACCACAATATCAATGTTTTCTTTAATTTAAGGGTCATGAATGTCACTATAAAAGGATAAGTGACCCATAAATGCATAATGTTTAGTGTTAAAAATAATAACCCATTAAAATGGCCTAATATAGTATTTTAATTAATTTTTAATTAATTATCAAATAATTTATATTATAAAAAATCATTAATCTTATTTTTGAACTATTCATTTATTTTTTGTTAAAGTCATCAAGATTGTTATGTAATTAGAATATAATCATTTCACAAATCATTAATATTTTATATGTATATGAAAAAAATCATGGAACTCAATAATTCATCAAAATTATTTTTATTTTAATATATTTTTATTTATTTGATTTATTAGTCTGCTAATTGAATACATAAAGTGTTCGTGTTGTGTAAGAATTTAAGATAATTATCCAATAACTAAAATTAAATTTTAATTAATATGATAAAAAAATTAATTTATATTTATAAAGTATATTTAGATTAAAACTTATCCTCCTTCCATCCATATGTCAAAAAGTTAGAGTTATAATGTTAGGGTAGTGACATTTTGTTTTTATTCTTTTATTAAAATAATATAAATGTAGTAATTTATGAATAATTGGAAAAAAGTTTCCATATATTAAATAAATGGATGAAAATTATAAAATCCACACATATAATAGGATAATGGAAAGTGTTATATAAATTATAAAGTCTTATCTCAATGATTGAACCCTTTTTACCTTTTTCTCCCTTATGAGGGCGACAAATATTTACTAATGTTAATTTTCATAATGAACATAAATAATAGTAAAAAATTTAACAAATTAAATTCTCCTAATTAAAAATATGTAATATATTTTTCAATATTAAATTCATACAAGTGGAATAAATTATTTAAAAATTTACCCGCAAAATTCGATGAAATGCATTTTTTCATAAAAATGTTTACTAAAGTATAAAGTGTTTTTAAAACAAAATAAAATATAAAATTATTACCAATGCTATTAATTGGATTATTAATAATATTGATTAACTATTTTTACATTTAAAATAATTTAAAACAAAATTGAACGTTTAAAATTCTATAAATGAAATAATAATTTTCAATAAAAAATATCTTTTTTACAAGTCATTGAAGAATAAATATTTTAAGAAACTTCTAAAGTATCAACTCAAATAAAAGTTTGAAAATATGATTTAAAAATCAAGTGAATTTTCTAAAATAAATTTTCTAAAATTTTCATAAATTAATCATATTATTTTCCAATAATTTTATTTTTTGAAGACAATTTATTTATATATCGTATAATTAATTTTCTAAAAATTGAGTACTTATTTATCAATATATTTTATTTATGTAACACCTTAATAAATATTTTTTAGAATTTGAGTTTTAATATAACTAAATCAAATTTAACATCAAGGTTATAATGGTATACTATATTATGTTCATTTTGGCTCTAGGTTGTGTGTATCATATGTTATCTAAGAAATTAAATTTATTTAAAATATATATATCATAAAATCTTGTGGTGTTAAAAATATTATAAAACTACACTATTGATAAAATCTTTATAAAACTATATTTCATTATAAACTCACTATCATTTCAAAATCTAACCATTCTATCAACATGAATATTCATATTCTTCAATAAATTGGAATTTATTGTCATCTTGTATGAATACCTACTACAATATATTCATATGCTTCCATTATCGAACACCTTACTTTTTACATGGATAGATATTTCATTATCTTTATTTTTCATTTCTTTCTAATAGTTTCAGAAATGATTTGGGATAAGATCAAGTCTCTCTGAAATATTATCCATATAAGTAATTATACAATATTATTCTTATTTTAATAGAGAAAATATATTTTTTAATGGAATTAAATTCATTATTTTCCTTTTCACCATTTTATATCCTCTGTTATATCTTTTTTTCATTATTCTTCACCTAAAATATTACAACTTATTCCTAAAAGTAATGTTGTGAAACTAATATCCATCGAAATAATTTATTCTTTATATTTAATGATATGTTCTCATTATAATTTATTAAATTCCAAGTGCACAAACATTTAGGTAGTTTCTAGTCTAGTTATAATAGTACATTATGTGACCAATTAACTAAAAAATTTAAATGTTCTAAGGGGAAGATATATTTTATTTCACAATATATATATTCTTCCTTTCTTGTAGGATTTTTCATATTACATGATGATTATTCTAGCGAGTTTCCTCCAATAATTAACCATCTATTTTACATTTCATTTACTATTTTTAACTTATTAGAATGGAATGTATAAAAAATTATAGTCATACAAATACAATAGTTTCTTTTTTATTTCAAACTATTTTCAGAAATCAACTTGAATTTTTTAGATATCTCCTTGATCTACTCAACTTAGAATTTTCTAGACTAATTTTTTTTTTATTATCTAGATATTAATTTAACTTATAGATTTTTACTCAATGTAACTACCTCTTTATAAAGTTATTTTATCATTTTTTATATCTCTTAAAAATAATCATTAAGGTCATTGATTAAAATATATTGTTCTTATATCTTTTACATGATATCAACTACTTCTTCGAAGTTTTCTTGAGTAACCACTCGATTGTCTAAAGAATTCTCTAACTAATTTATTTGTCATTAGATATAGTTATCATAACCTAAGTACTATTTAATTTTTTTTTAATATTTATGTTACTATATCCTAGAATATCCAACTCCTCATGTGTACAATTTCCACATTGAGATCAGCCACTCCTTCCAGTTGATCTTTCTCCACTTTGATATTAGTTTTTTCATTTATAATAATCTCAATCATGGAAAAATTATAATGTGAATTATTGTACATTTCCATATATTATAAATAAAAAACAACCACATATTCCTATAAACATTATAATCTCTTCTACTAAAATATTTCCCTAATTAATTTTGGTCTAGGATATTATTTTCTGTGTGAAACATTCTTAGATTGTTTTGTGAGAATTAAAATTAAACATCATTTCAATATATATTACTTGTATACCATACTAAAATGTTCCATTAATTTTAATATTTTAATTATTATAATGGTAATGTTCTTTTTAATAGTCCCTTTTCAATTCTTAAGCATTCATGCAAACAATGATAGAAATTCATCACTTTCTTTTTTTATATCTTAATATTTATTAATATCGGGATTATCCAGTAGTTTTCAAATTATCACCTAGAACATATAAATTTCTGTCACTTTTGGATTAACTACCCTTCTATAATACACTATACTAACCTTCAGACCATTATGTGAAGTCTTGATTATGTTTCTTCCTATAATTACCAAATCCTTTTCGATTGTACAATAAAGGTATTCATATCAAGATTTTCATTAAAATCTCTCCATCTTTAATTTAATCATCAAAAGAATATATTTACCCCACAACATCAATTATGTTTTTAAAGAACCCATTAATATTTTCATTAGGGTACATATAAAAATTTTAACACTTATTTTGAAAACCCATAAGCTTAACCTATTTAATATTTTATCTACCTTATTGATATTTGAAAACCTTTTCCAAATTCCTACTGTAAATATACATCTCAACACCTTTAAATAAATTTGATTTAAAAATTTTATAGACAAAAAATTATTTACCTTAGAACTAAATTGTGTAAATTATTATCATATTTATTGAAATATTGTTTTATATGATCATTTTTTTGAATTCCATATGATAAATTACATAAAATATAGAGTCTATGAGATCATAGGTGATGTATCATATGATTATTCTCAACATTTTAGTTACATCCATCAAACTATAAAACCTATTTCACATTTTTATCATTGTATATATCAATTTAATTTTTAAGATAGGCTAACTAAATAATAATTATATGGCTATACTAAAACTTGTTATAACAATGTAGTACTAAATACCCAAATGTGTGGTGGGGGAATATGGGTCAGCAACTTAATTAAATAAAATTATCCTTACATCATCTTATCAAGAACACCATGAACCTTTCAATATCAATAGAGGATTAAAAATAACCAAGAATGGGAAATAAATTAACTAAAAAATATTTTATTTGTTTCACATGAAAGGGAAATGTCTAAGCAATAAACACTATATCAATTCTAATAAACCAAAGAAAATATCGACAAACATAGGTGATAAAATGTTTTAGTACCATCACAATACTAGTTCAAAGGTGGTACTCACTCTATTTACCTCTCTATGAACTTCATTTAGATAAGTAAACAAAATAGGTGTCATGTGGGTCATTTAAAAGATGCGTATAAAAATTAATTGATCAATAGAACCAAAATAGAAAATGGTGTTTCACTTTGGGTAAAAATTAATGAAAAAAACCTGATGATATAAAAAATTATATCATTCACCAAAACCAAACCAAAAATTCTTATCTTTAATGGAATTTCCTTTTTTCTCGTTATCCCTTGAAATTATGTTATTGTAAATAAAATTCTTTCAAAACTAATTAAATTAACTCCCAAATGTCTATTTTCAATATATAGAATCGTTATTGGTCCTCTGAGATTTATAAAAAGTTCAATTTATGTCTCCACATATGAATCTAATTAATCAAAAATTTTAATAAATTGTTTTAGAAAAATTATAGAATTTTTGAAAATTATAGTGTATTATAGTTCATTGAGGTATTATAACGATCAGTTACCACTTCCAACCAAAAATCATTGCCCAACTAGTTTTTAGTTCCATTAATTAAAAACCTTTGATTTTTTAGAAACCAATACCTCAATTTACATATGATATAATGTGATTCATTAGGATATAATCCAATATTTCTGTTAAATATAGGTTTCTAGTTTTTACATGAGTCTCTACCCACAACAAACAACCCTACATCCATTTTATTAAAAAAATATCTAAAAACATGGGGCCCAATTATGAAATTATTGTTAAATGTAATGTCATCCATTATTAGTCCACCTTCACATTACAATGTGGTTCCTTAGTCACATCCAACATCGAAATCCAACTTTTATTCATATAAACATGATACAGAATAAATATTGACCATAATACAATACTCCATCGAGAAAGATACAATTTATGGACCAATTCATTAACTATAAGAAACATTTTTTCACTATATCTTTCCATTTTCAATCCTATATGTCCTTAACAATCAAACCAATTTCTAAAAAAACCATTAATCTTCATTTATAAAAAAATCTTCATTTTGTTGGCCTATATTATAACATTCACTTCTTGAATAACATAGGTTCCATGAATTAATAACTATTCTCTCCTATGAAATACATATCCATTCTGACCAAAGTAAATAGTAAATGTTAAGAGGTTTATATAGCCACTACGTATTGGAGTTCTCATCCCCCCACATAAATCACTATGTATACAATCTAATAGTCCTCAATCTCCCTCAATATTTCCCTTAAATGGTCATTTTTGAGTTTTCCTAATAAATAAGATTTTTATTTGTAAATTGATTCATAAAAAAAATAACCATTCATCTCTATGGAGAATTTATATTTATTTCTAATTTATATTCCAAAGTTAACAATTCCAATGATAGGTATTATTTGAATCGGTCACCTCGAACATATTAGCTTGAATATTAAAACAATATTATCCATATATAAAATATATAAACAATTAAGTGTATATTTAATAACAAAAAACACTTCATTCATGTATCTATAATAGCTATAATTGTTAAAAATGAATGAAAATAACTTCTTGTAAAAATAAAACATGTAACTAATAATTCAATTTATTAATGAGACCCAATGATAGCTTATAAATTATTAACCTAATCAACTCGGTAGGATTATATTATATGTGTTGATTTAAAATTGAAAACTCTTTTATCATTTTCAATGCATAAATGTACATCTCCTTTCACCAATTATCTCATATTTATGAGTTTGTGTTTGTTAGAATAAGTGTGTCATGTACATCTGATATACAATAACCATGAGTTAGAATTAATGAAATTTATATCCAAAAAATTCACATAAATATTCTATAAAGGATTCTGATTATGGATTCTTCTAAATACTATATACAAATTAATTAAAATATATTTCCAACCTTTTATGATATAACCTAGATAAACCACTAAATTAGGAACCGAATCGGACCTGAAAGGAAAAAAACGGTGTTCCCAATCCTCATCGGCAGGTGACTCGCATATGGGCATTAAATCCAATAAAGGTGGAACAATTTTTCCCATTATAAAACCCGAACAATTAAAATATAGAGGAAAAATACCATAACCTATCATAATTGCAATTATGACATCAAGATGAAAGCAACAAAAGGTAGTAAATTTAAAAAAAAGTAAAACACAAATCCTAAAACAACACACCAAATACCATAACTAACTCCCAAGGCCCCTCTATCATAAACACTCCCCACATCTTAGTGGGGAATTCCCTTTTATTGGACATGGAAAAAAATATACATATTCCTAATGTTATAAGTACATCATGATGACCAATATTTTAGTAGGATCCCACCCAGGTATTTCATAAGAATTATATAATAAATAATCCCAATATGATTAATTTTAAATAGAATATGGAATTGTATTATTTTCAGAATATTTGAATAAAAAATTCCCATGAAATAATTTCAAGGTAAATAATAAATTTAAGAATTAATAAAAATTTCTATCGAAACAAGAATGGATTAACATATCTACCAAATATGAATGAAAAAAGTATTTTATAAATGATGGAATATTAATTCATTTTCAATCATAACACCATTATTATAAACCACATGATTAATTAGTAAGGCTCAAGGATCATCACACATCTCTGTGAAATATGGATCAACATTTTCACACATCCCTAGATATCATACTAAAGGTAAATAAGTGTCCTTCCAAAGAAATTAACTCCCTTACCTCATCATATTTTAGTATCATTGTCATTATTAATCCATTGTTAGGTGGTGTAAATACATTCCTATGGTTCTTGTCATAGAATACCCTCCAAACTAACCAGACACCCATGTGATTTCATAAATTAATCATGGGGAAAATGAATCATCTCAAATTATTTTTCTCAATCCACATTCATGGAGACCCAAACAATGCTTTCAAAAATTCCAATTCATTTTAAAAACAAAAAACTAATGGTTTTCAAAAAACCACATTCCTTTCAAACAATTCATTTCATTTCAAATCCATAAAATTTATCATTACTTATATTCTCAAAACTATTCACCTAAATCATTTATCTAATAATTCATTTCATTGATAATCAATTTTCAATAATCAAATCATCCTTTTAAAAGAAATTACTGAAGAGGGTGTATCACACAGAGAATAGGATTTGACGAAATTTATCAATAATCTGAAAACAAGATTTTTAAATAAATTTAACATCCAATTAATAAAAAAACAAGAAATTTTGATTTTAGTTGATTTTATTTACATTATGAAACTACCTACCTAAATCAAGGTATCATTAATCATCCAACCGGGTATCAATAATTGGAGAGTTAAATGGAGAAATTCAATCAAGAGGGGATCCAACAAACAGAATCCAAAATTTGATATAAGTATACAAAAGAAACACAATGATCATTATCCCTCAAAGTAGGAGATATATGTGTGAAATTGGAGTTAATTTTCGAATTAAGGTTATTCTTACCTATGTATATTTATAACATAAATTGTAACTTTGATATGTGAATATTCAAGGTTATAAGGGCCCAATTTTCCTCAAGAGGGTCTCTAAGATTTTAAGGGTTGAAAGGGGTTCGATTGATAGTTGTTTAAAGTGGAATTAGAGGATTTAAAATACAAAAATTACGATAGTACCATGGATTACCTCACCCAGATTGGTGTCACTATCTAGATGATGGATTCAACAGACGAGTAGGTGGTTCTAGGTTTAATTCCTCTACCACTTGAAATCCAACTGATTGGTTGGTGGAGTTCTTATGGGAAATCCATTCTTCCATCATGTCACCAGATTGTTGGTGACACTCACCGTCTTTCCCATAGAATTCATGGTGGTAACACACCCTGATGAATTTACATTATCTATCTAGTGTCCAACACCATCTAACAGGTGTATATTTTGTATTTATCCTCAATAATGAGACTAATTCCTCCAAAAATATGAACACTAGAGCTCCTATTATCCTCTATAAAAAAATAAAATAGACACACTCAACCCTTGAAAATCAAAATTCTAGTTGGAACACCAATTAATCAACCTGAAAAAACCAAGAGAAAATTGATCCAAATGTGGTACCTGAAAGACAGTTTTGGGATATTAGAAACCTTGATTTTGGGATTCTTTACTGATGGATGATGAAACTAAATTTATATTAATGATTTAAACCATGGATTATATAATTAGACACATGAGATCTTCGGTAGTTATGTGGGTATTTCAAGATATGAATTCTATGAATTTGATGGCTCTACCTATAAATGGACTAAGGATGACAATGATACTAAACATTAATGAATTAAGTGAATTCCTTCATTGTGGAAGACATCTATTTCCCATAGGACTGGTATCTTGGGATGTGTGAAAACATGGATCCATATTTCATTGAGATGTGTGGGGATCCTTGATCCTTAAACTAACTAACCACATGGATTATAAAAATGGAGATATGATTGAAAATGGTTTAACTATCCATTGATTATAAATTATTTTGTTTAGGAATTTTTTATTAAGATGCTGATTCATTCCTATTTTTATAGAAATTCTTATTCATTCCTTGTGTAATTATTTATATTCAAATAATTTGAATAGCATGTTTGATTATAAAATTTTGAAATGATTACCATGCGTTGTTCTATTTAAAATTTAGTATATTTTAATTATTGATTATGGACTACATATAAAATTTTAGGATATGATAATACTAGGATATTATTTCCAAAACTCTACATATACCTTTGGTAATTTGTATACATTCTTTATCTATGTCTTGGAAAAGTGAAATCACCACTTTGAGGTGGTGAGTGTTCATGATAGTGGATCCTTGAGAGTTTGTGGTGGAAGATGGTGTATGTGATGCATATTTTATATGGATATATAGATATATTTTAGGTTTTTATTACTGTTTTGTTTTAGTTTTTTTACTAAAATTACTTGTGGTAACACTATATTGTTGACTAAATTGGAATAATAAGATTGTGTGGTTTCTTTATCAATCCATTATATTCATTAGTTTTCTTATGTTAAAATCATTATCCTTGACTATATTTGATTCCCATGCACTAGTCTCCATCCCATGGGGATTTAGAATAAACTTTTGGACATTTTAGGTCTAGTTTTGGTCTATGTATAGTGGGTTATTAAGGTTATGTTATGATAAATTGGTATCAATTTTGGTTATGTGTCTTATTATATATTGGTATTAAAATTAGGATATATTTTTAGATAGAATATATGATTTTCATGACATTATGGGTAGTTTACGTGTGAGTTCCTAGCCATATCTCATCACAACAATCCTTAAGTTTCCATGCGTGGTTGGGAGAAGGTTTCTTTTAGGAAATTAGTTGATCTAAATATTTATTTTTTCCAAGATCTGATCTAATATTATATTATGAAAATTGAAATTATATATGACAGGGTTGATGTTATTATGCCTCCTGACTCATATTTTAATGATATTTGTAGATCTATTATTGTACTAGGCTCCCAAGAAAACATTTTGAATGTTTTCAAGAGAGATCTTTTGATGAACCATAACAAGTGAACCCTCAACTTGACTAGAACCTCATAGAAGTTGTAGTTAATGTAGTTTAAGCTTGGTTTCTAGGTACCACACCTTCCCCTATTTAGGATAGATATGTGGAACTAGGATGGGATGATAGTAGAGATCATTCCAATGAGTTTCGTTGATAAATAAAAACATCTTTCTAGAGAATAAATAATCCTTTTGAGGAATAGTATTGGTTATGAAATATTGAACGACTCTTTATGTTTATGGAGTTGTCTGATTTGATTACGGTGGAATGTTTTTTCTTCCTGACTGAGTGTCCTTGTATGAGATTGTGGGATGTTGTAGTTTTAGTGAAGTGAAAAGAGGGATTAGTGTGGAAAGACAATATGACCATTTTTATGGAGAAATTCTATCTATAATCGATGGTGTTTTCTAAGACCACGTATTTTCTCAACCTTGAGTAAGTTGATTAGGTAATAACTCGGTAATCAAATGATTTTGTCAAACTAAATTTCTTTTTCACCTAAAGTTGTATCAAATGATAAGTTAAAGGCTTGGAGGTTTTACATGGGTATTCAATTTAATATATGAACCTAGGTCTTTATGATAATTATTTCCTCTTATCATGATGATCTAGGTAGGGATCTGATTTTACTGACTTGGTAGTTTTGGTGAGGATTGATTAGAGTTCCACCTAATCTAAGTGGTTTCATTAATGGTTCATATATTGGGATAATGAAGTTAAATTAACCTATTAGTGGAAATAGTATTATTATCCTTCTATAATAAAATTACAATACATATACTATAGTGTATCATAAAGGATTTTAAAAAAATTCAAAATGGATAGATTTTGAACTATATGTGTTATTTCATGGTGGAATAGAAAATTTACATCTCATATAGATGATCTAGGAACTTGAAGTTTTTTTCCCAGGTTTTTACCATCCTATGTAATGGAACATGCTCATCAGTACTATCATTATCTATGGAATAGTGAAATTCTCCAGGAACAATAGGCTTCTGATAGTAGACATCATAAATGAAGAAGCTTAATACAGTGGATGTGTCTCTAATGGGAAATTATGTTGTCCCTGTAATAGTCAAAGGTACTATTTCAATTTCTTCTTATTTAGTGAAAAATTTATTTGATATTGTTGGCTCTTATTTTTTCATATAAACCCACACTATGGAATTTTGAATCTCCCAATATTGATCATTCCATATGTAATGGTGATTGAAAAACGTCTCTGGATGAAGAGAGAGAAGGGTCTCTAATTCCCCTATTATGCTTTCTATTTATTAAAGATCAAGAATTTTCCTACTTTTTCTTTATTGAAATAAAATCTGTGGAATCTATTCTCAAAATATATAGTTCATTTTCTCCTTCATTGATTTTTATCATTGATGGGTATCCTTTAGTATACATAATGAAGAGATCCATGTTTTCTAGGGAGAATAGGATCAATGGTCTAGTCATTTAGAACCTCTTCTTCCAGAGCTGGTACGATGAAATCATTTTATTTTGTTCAGCTGGAGTAATAATTCACTTATAATGGACCTCCCACAATGGAAATCAAATTTATAAAGCCATTTCTACCAAACCTTTCTATTATACCACCTTAGAGAGAGGTAGAGTTCTCTATTGACTTGGTATTAGGTACTTAACCAATATCTATTCCATCTTACCATATATAACCTAATAAATTGGAGGGATTAAAGGATTATTTGGATGAATTTATATCCAAAGTCTTTAATTTAACCTATGTGTCACCGTAGGTTTCACTAGTTCTTTTTTCCAATAAGGTTAATGGAACCCTACACTTATGTGTTGACTATCGAAAGATCAATCAGTTTATAGTCAAGAAGTAGTTTAAATTTCCCTATATATATTATTTTTTTATCATCTTAATGGGAAAATTTCTTCTGTAAGATTTTTCTTCAGTATCGTTTCCACTAGATCGTGATCAAGGAGTCTGGTATCAAAAATAGAACATTCTAGAGAAGGTATGGCCATTATGAGTATCCGGGTTTGTTTTTTCATTATGTAACTCTCCCTTAATTTTTCTGCAAGATATTAATATGATTTTACCATAGAAAGATGACTCATTCATTATAATATTTTTGGATGACCTCGCATTTTATAAAAAATAGGGGATGATTATTCACTTCATTTGATTATGGTTTCATACAACATATGGAATCATCATCTTTATGCCAATCTAGAAATATTGTAATTATGGATTCTAAATGTTGCTTTATTGGAGAATATGGTCTCAAAACATGGTATCTCAATTGATCCTAAGAAGGTGATATTTTTCATGTCATGGGAGGAACCACAGAATGTCTTCAAGATTTAATGCTTCAAAGGATTTTAAGGGTATTATTTTCATTTTGTGAATGATTTATCCATGATATTTTCTTTATTTAGATCTCTTACTTATAAGGGAGTGAATTTAATTTCTTTTTTAAGATTCTAGGAATTATTCAACAAGTTAACGTCACAATTGAAATCAGCTATAGTTTTGACTCTTCATAAGTTTTGGTAGGGTAATGTGCCTTTTGTGATGCTTTAGGTTTAGGTTTGGGAAATTCTCTCATGTAGGGTGATCATGTGGTGGATTATGGTTCTAATAATCATAGTCTATATGATAAAAAATTCTCCCAATGATGATCTAAAACATAAAATATTGATTTACATTATTTAGGGTTGGAAGATCTACATTTTTTAAGAAATGGTTATCGTTTACTATGATCATAAAAGAATGAGTTATATATTTTCAGATTTTTTTTTAATATATAATAGAAGGGATGTGTGTAGTACATATAATCATTTTAAATTGAAATTAATTACGCCCCTTGGAAGGGAATTGTTGTTGATGATGCTTTAAGAAGAAATTTTCCATCTTGCAATGTGATTGAATCCTCAGAGGAGGGGAATTTCATGGAACTCTTTCCTCACATGAATTTGGGATTCATGGATCATGATATTAGGTTTTTTTTCATGTAAGTGTGTAGTTGATGTACTCTCTTCATAATTCTACCCTCTTAGAGAAACATCTTGGTGATGAGTTAAAAGGAATTATTAATTATTTGTATGGTGGGAGACTATCGATGAATGGTCTCTATAATCAAAAGGTATTCCTTGCATCATGAATTTTTATTTTTCTTATTCACATATGAAAATGGTTTTGATATAATATTTTCATCATTCCCAGTGAGTGGTTCACATAGACATAACTAGGATAATTTATGATATGATGCATTTAATCTAGTGGCCTTGTATAAAATATGACATCGTTGATTTTGTTCATCATTATTACACATTTCAACTATTCCAAGATGAGCATCAAAATTATTTTAATCTACATCAATAACTCCCCAATGAAACCTAAAAATGGTATTAGATCAAAATGGAAATAAATATTGGTATGTCATGTGCTCCTTAATTAATGAAGGTAATTTGGGTTGTGATTGAATGATTAAATAAATTGGTTTAATTTATTCCTATTCATGAAGGCACTAAAGATGATGATTTCATAAATTTGTATGAGCTTTAGATTTTCAAATACATAGAGTTATGTCTTCCATTATTTCTGATAAGTATCCTTATTTCACATCCTAGTTTCAGAGAGTCCTCCATTAGGTTATTGGATCCCTGTTTAGGTTAATCGTAGTGTATCATCCTGAAATGGATGGTCAGATAGAATGGGTTATATAGAGTCGTGAATACATGCTCCATTATTACCTCATTGACATTGGAGAAGAGTGGTATGGAAATCTAGAACTAGATGAGTTTCACTATAATAATAGTTAATAATAATCCATTAAAATGAATACATTTTAGGCCTAGTACGGTCAGTCTTGTAAATATCATCATTATTGGTCAGAGATTTGTGAAGCTTCCTTTATGGGACATATCATGGTCTAATAGATGGAAATGAAGATCTATATTATTTATCAGAGGTTGGTGATATCTAAGAGCCTATATGAATATTATAAATATTATTTTCAACAACCATTGGATATCATGATAGGTAATTAGGTGTTCCTAAGAGTCTCACCTTGACTAGGTCACTAACAACATTAAAAATAAGGGAAGTTACCCCCAAGATACATTAGAAATTTTGAGGTTTTAGAAAACATTTCAAAGGTGGCATACCATTTGGTTCATCCAAAATGAATTACTTCAATCCATAAGGTATTTAATATTTCATGATAGTAGAGATATATTTCAGACCTGTCACATGTTTCAAATTTGGAGGACCTTAATATGGAACCTAATATTAACATTCCAGAGCATCCAATTTGGATTATAGATTCTCATGTGAAGGTTATTTAGTATAATATTGTTCCATTGGTTCATTTTCTAGGGTATAATGGTATATATATCCATTATATATATAGTTTGAGGTAATTATGATAGAGTTTTTCATCATATATTTGTGTACAATTCTTCTAGATGATGCTTTTGGAGGGTAGAAATCATTATAGTGGGGAGAATTATAACATCATAATGCTTGATTTCAGGTAAAAACTTTGGTTCATTTATCTAATCTTGTTTTTCATATTGATTATTGGGTTTTTTGACATGTATTATAAATGTAGGGGTCCATGTGTGACATTGATTCCTTTTTGAGAGGCTTTGAGCTGCTTGGGTGTTTGGATTTCATGTGGTCTTATGCTCATAGTTGAGGGAAACTACCTAAAGAACACTAGCTTTCTAGTGAGGTCCATAAACCAATAGGGGTCATGATCTCAGTGTGTATTTCTTATAGTAATTCCACTAATTAACTAATAATGGATACTTTCCAGATAGTGTCACACTGGCAGAAAGGAGTTCCTACCGGAACTCCATTGAATATCCAATCGAAGCCCGTGGAATTTTTTATGGGTTTTCTAGTGGCCCTAGAATTTTACCTATCACCACCGGCTAGCTAGTGATGTCGATTTTTGTATGGAAGCCATAGGTCGTGTCATAATTCAATTTCCTAAAACCAATGTCTTAATTCTAAAATCTCATTATGTGAACCCCATTTGGCCCTTATGATCTTACATGACCTCTGGTGGAGAATATTTCCCTTCCAACCAAGAATATTTGTTGATTGAAGTGTCGATTGATTCATCTAATCTTTTTTGATTATTGTAACAATGACTCAATTATGAATTCACCTTGCCCTCATGTCTCTCCTTCTATATTGGTTGTAGACTGTATTTTTATTGATGGATTCAAATCTTGATATATGGATTATCATTCTATTATCCCCTCTTAGTTGATTTTAACCCTTCTTATATGTGATTATGGATATTTTATTGGATGTTTGACAATGCCATGATTATGGTATGTGGGTTTACAATGTGATTTATATCAATTAATACCATAGTTTCTTATTTTATTTGAAATGGATGTTAAATATATTTGAAAATTATGACTTATGTTTCTATATAAATGATTTCAAATTTGTTGGTCTGTGTGATACATGCTCTTAAAAAATTGATCTTAAAATAATATGTTGATTCTAAAAAATGATTTTAATTGAAATTAATTAATTGATGAATTAATTTGACGATGATTTTATAGAAAAATGGCATTATTTTTTTTGAAATGTAATGAATTTTTTTGAAAGGCATGAGTTTAGATGATATTTTGTTTATGTTTTTTTAAATAAAATATCATTTTTGGAAACATTATTTTGGTTATCTTGACAAATGATTGATTAAAATGATCTGAGGTAAATGATTTTCTTCATGATTGATTTCTTGATTCAAATGGAAACATAGGTAGTTAAGTGGGTATTTTATAAAAAGCACTCCATAAATGCATTAGAGCTACCTAGAAATGAATTGACACTGATAATTATTCTAAAATTTGATGATGTAAGGGATTTCATTCATATGTATGGACTCATTTTTCCTCTCATCCGGATAACTGGGGCTGACTACACACTTGGATCAATATTTAACCATGATATGTGATAATCATTAAGCCATAAACTAACTAACCTCAAGGCTTATAACAATTGTTCTATTATTTAAAATAAATATGTTTTCCAGTGATTATAAAATGATGTGTTCATGTATGTTTTATCGAGATGTTGAATGACACATGTTTTGATAAAAAAATTTATTTATGAATAGGTTTATTCCTACCATTGAAATGAATAGAATATCATGTTTTGTTGTAAAATTGTAAAAAGATAACCATTCCATATTCTGTTTAAAATTAATCATATTTGGTTTATTAACTATTCACTACTTATGAAATTTCATGGTGGGATCATACTGAGCTATTGTTTCTCACACTCAATATAAGACTCGAGGAACATTTATAATTTCATTTTTTGGGTAATGGAAAAGGAAAAAAACCCCTTGGATGATGTGAGTGTTCTTGATAATGGGACCTTCATAGTTTGTTGTGGTCAATGGAGTATGTGTGCAACAGACATAGAGAGGTTATCCCATATGGTTATCCAATTTGTCCTACCACAAAGATAGAAGTCCATTCATGATATATAAAGAGTCTAAAAAATCACTAGGGTATCATACAAATAACATGAGAATGATTTCAGCCTCAAAAATCCAATGATAAGATAGAGAAATAAATATCTCATAATAGATATATAAAGATTCACCATATGAAAAAATAATAAATAACAAAAAGTTGAATTCAATGAACTAGATAACAAGGTCTGAATAAAATAATTAATTCCAAAAAAGGATCATGATGCAACCCATGGTGCATATCCTTATGACTATATGTGACCTCCATCCAAAACCACCGAAAGGTGACACAAAATAAGAGAGTCATCCTCTACAAGATCCTCTTACCATTACCTACATCCTGCAAAACCAAGGCTACAAATTCACAAGGGAACAAATAGGGTGAAACAACTAAATCTTAGTAGGATGACACCAAAGAATCTATAAAATCACTTTGAAATGATTTTTCAATAGATATAGTTTTGAATCATGGCTATAAATAATAAACCCATGATGATATGGTATAGTCTCAATTTAATCAACTCTGGTTCTAGGAGCTATTGCTGTAGCTCTATATACATACTTTTACAAATGTGACTACAGGTCCCCTATTTTAATGGGTTTAAAATATGGTTATAACCATAAGCATCATGGCTATAGTCGTCAAAAAATAAACAAGGAGTATTTTTGTTCCCCAAAATCCACTTTACTACACAGAACACTTAACCACTACATAGTTGTGTGTTTTGAAATTAAATATATATATTTTAATATATATATATATATACACACACATATATATAATGACTATAGGTTACTAAATCATGAATATAGGGTCTTATTGTTCCCTTCCTGCTGTGAAATTATTTCCCACGATTGTGTAAGAATACTATAGTCACAGATTTAGGAAACCATGGATATAACGTTTATCCAAGACCTATAACCATGGCATTCCAAAAATTGTTCCTATAAGAATTATTTCTAGTAGTTAATGTCTATCCACATGCATATGTTAGTTCTTTTATAAAATATATTTTTAAAAAAATTATAGCAGAAATTATTTTCCCATATTAAATCAGCTTTTTATTTTGTTTTCCAAAACATGATGTATTGAATAAACAATAAAATATGACATAAATTTATCCCTGAATAATAAGAGGATGGGGGAAATATGTTTCAAGAATAAATATCCATATCCAGTGGGAAAATAATAAAATTAGTATATAAACACATAATTTACCCTCATAGAAGAAAATGGGTAATCGCAGTTCAAGGTTTTTCAAAACAAATTCCAAAAAAACACTAGCCGACATAAGAAATTATATTTATGATGTTTCTGATGCTTTTTTTGGGGCGCACACATCTTTTGTTTCGAAGGAGGATGCACTGGCTTTGTTTCCCCGAATTCCCACTTTCCAAATGCAAGTGGCATCTGTCATGTTTTTAGGAATGTTTTCTCTTTGATCAAAATGGGATGATGGGATGTTGGTTCCTCCTTATATGTATTCCTCCTCAGTACTCGTCACATAGTCTGAGTCTCCCTCATATATTAAGAAGTTGTTTGTGAATATTTTCCCAATGCCATTTCTTCATGGGAGTCGGTTAATTACAATACTTCTATCGGGACATTCCAAGGGGTCAGGTCAGAGTGGCAACCTTCAGTTGGGGGATTAGTCACGTCAGAAATCATTGGATTTTCTGGGCAATGTAACACTAGTGTGTCTGGGTTTCGTACCCTTATGATAGGGCATATCAATGGAGGAGAAGCCCAAGGAATCCCATGTCAAATGTGGGGAATTATATTCCATAGGCATGTCTCTAAGGTTTTCTTAAACTTCCCATGTTTAACAGAGGGTATGCCATAGGTTCAATGTCTAGTGGAGATAGATCAGGCTGATCAAGACACTGACGAGAGTGGATCGGGTGGGTGTGACTCCTAAAAGGATCGATGATGCTATGAGGAGAGAGAAAGTGGGTTACATGATTTCACCAGGATGTGGTGGCCTAGGTATGAATTAGGATGGACGTGGATTGTTGATAGTGGATGGTGAGTGAGATGGAGCCAACGCAAGGGAGAAAGTGAAGTTGGGATTGAGCCTCAAAGAGACTTCCTACGTGTCCCTGTGGTCGGGAATCAGTGTCCGTGTAGATCGGTGAGGAAATGGGACACCTAATGAGGAGACCTATATGGATGGGACCCGAAGGAAGTGGAACCTCCCGGTTTGGGCATGACCTTATTGAAACACATAGGCTCAAGGGAGAGACTAGGATGAGACATTGGTGAGAGGCTTTAACCATAGGGAGGCTTCATATGTACCTTTAATTGGAAAGGATCTAAGTTCTCATTGTTCAGTATGGGGGAATAGAATAGGGGAGTATCCAGAGGATAGCGAACCAATGATATACTAGGGCATACACGTGGTTAGCTGCTTGAGATGGTCTGACGCCACTAGGACAGACCAAAGATGTGGGTCCCAATGAAAGGGAAAAAAATTCTTACCCTAGGATGGGGATCGCAATGGCTTACCTTCGACTGGGGTATCACTACAGCTTACCGTTGTTTAGGTTTCCAACATATTTCCTCTGAATATGGTGGAAAAAAGCTTACGGCTTCTCATGGAACACAATGACTTACTGCTGGTCGGGGAAAACAATGGCATACCACTGGTCGGGGAACACAACGCCTTACCACTGGTTAGGGTAGAACCTCATGGAGGCTTCCTATGTACCAGTCCTAGAAGAGGGGGATCAAATTCAATATATTTTGAATGGGTACAGTTTAACATCATTCGGGAAAAAAGGAGGTTTACAATTTAATGTAACTGAGGATGAGGGTCGAATTACATGAAGTGGTCGGGATCAGTAAGTGTTGGGCTTTGATCCTCGGGGAGACTTCCTACGTACCTTGCATCGACAAGGATCAAAGTCCACGTAGTTCAAGAGAGGTTTTGGTGAACCAACGTGATGGGGGTTGGGACCAATAGGTGTTGGGAATAAACCTCAGGGAGGCTTCTTACGTAGCTTGCCTTAGAAAGGATCAAAGTTCTTGTAGTTCATTAGTGTTTGGTGAATCGAAGTGAAGGGGGTCGGGACTAATAGGTGTTGGTCTTGAAACACATGGAGGCTCCCTACGTACCTTGCCATGGAAAGGATCCAAGTCCATGTAGTTCAGAAGAGGTGTTTGTAAACTGACGTGAATGGGCTCGAGACCAATAGGTGTTTGGATTGAACCACGTGGAGGTTTCCTACTAAACATACCTTGGGAAAGATCAAATTCAACATAGTGTAGAATGTGGATTATGGAGAACCGATGTGAAGGGGTTCGGGACCAATAGGTGTTGGTCTTGAACCTCAGGGAGGCTTCCTACATACCTTACCTTGGCAAGGATCAAATTCCACATAGTTAAGAATGTGGAGTTTAGTGAACCGACATGAAGGGGGTTGAGACCAATAGGGTCTGGGCATGAACCTCATGGAGGCTTCTTACATGCCTTACCTTTTCAAGGATCAAAGTACACATAGTTCAGAAGAGGTTTTTGGTTAAGTTTCGTGCTTCCTCTAAGACAACATGAGTTATGATCATTGTGAGAAACAATAGGCAACAAAGACATGACGATCAAGTCAAGAAAGTTCCATCCGTGAGAAGTGGAGAGGGGATTACACGTGGTTAGCGGCCCAAAAAGGAAACATGGGATTATGTGTGTTCAGCAACCTAGAAATATAGAAATTGGGACTTACTCCAAGATGGATGCCTGGGTGGTGACAAAGCCCATAGGGATTTGTCTTGGAAGATAGGTCGGTTATGGTGCCCATCCCTCTCTCTGTTCATTGGCATTGAAGAAGGTATGAGGGGGATCAGGGATACTGCCTCCCGCAAGAAAAGCTAGGGGCTTACTCCAGGATGGTTTCCCTTCCCCAGAGACAGATGTTTATCCAACAAAGAGGATCTCATTCCATGTGAGGAAGATCTCACTCCCATTGAGATGAGTGGTTGAAGAAATTTTCAAAGACATGTCACCCCTTGTATGATGCATGGGGTGATACCACAGGTTAACGTCATGTTCTAGGGATGATGGTGCATGGAAGTTTAACGGCCTACATCTCGGATGAGGTGGGTTCACTCCATACCCATATGACATACATAACTGATACCCTCCCTTGGGGAAAGGAAGGCATCCACAATGTCGTGGAGAGGGGGTGTCGTGGAGTGATCTATTGAGGGCCCCACATTAGCGTGGATATGTGAAGAAGCAATACATATTAGCATGCCTATGAAAAGAAGCATGAGACAAAGAAACACAACATGAAACACTGCCCAAGGGACTTTGAAATCACTTTGTGCCAACCAGGATGGTCACACAGGAAAAGGGTTTGTGGAGAAAAGGGGTTCACCAGAAGAGGCCTCGTGAAGCTCTAGTGCTCCATGTAGTGGAGGGGATTCAGGAAGGTGTATGTTCAATGAAGTGAGGAGGCTTACCCTAGGAATAGGGCATAGTTTCATATGGAAGGTGCTTCAGGAAGAGGAAAGTCTTTTGTGTAGCTATGCTTCATGAAGTAGGGGATCCTTGCAAAGTGATGCCCTGCAAATCAATGTTCTTTGCAAAGCAGAGTGACCCTACCTTAGCCTGTGTGTTACATGTGCATGGAGGGTACATCATGCAGCATAAGTACACCACAAAACCCCGAGTCCCCTTGGGTTTCCCCATCCTTCGTGATGACCCGTGGGCTCCGCGAAGGGCATACCTCTTGGAAGAGGGGTTGTGTTTAATACAAAAGGAAAGGTCCATCGCAATGCTCAAGTACCTTGAGGAGATCATGTTTCATAGAGAAGAAATTTCTTCAAGATTTGCGAGATAAGAAGGCAAAAGGTCGAAGGTTCCATCCTCTGGGCTTAAAGGGGAGTTTGGTATTTATAGGCAAGAGGTGCTACAAATTAGGGATCACTAGATGAAAAGCTATGAGTTTCTTTGTTGAAACCATGGAGCCTCCCGACTCTTTGCTTCATGGCGGCTTCTCAAACATCAGTCGGATCATAGAGCCTCCTGCCTCCTTGCTTCGAAATAGCTTCGCAAACATCATTCAGATCTTGGATCCTCCCACCTCATTGCTTTGTGGAGGATTCAAAAACATCAGTCGGATCATGGATCCTCCCACCTCCATTCTTTTTAGTGACTTCACAAACTTCAGTGGGAGTGCGGAGCCTCCCGCCTCTTTTCTTTGTGGTAGGAGTGCAAAAGAGGTAGCTTTTTTCCAGCCGCAGTTCTATGGGGCTCCATGAACAAGCTTCATGAGGCATCTCCAATGGATTTGTGTTTTCTCTTCTGTTTCCCAAATTTTGGTGAAGACAAATGACCCCCCTCAGACATAGAGATGAGGAGAAAATGAGGGTGTAATTATAAGGGTCAATCACCAAAAATCCTTGATACATCGTGAAGAAGGCTCGCGAAGGAGGATCTCAAGGCGGAGAGGTGATGCATGGGATGAGAGAGACAAAGATCAATCTGCAGTGGACACGCCGTGAATCATAAGGGTTAATATCCAATAAATAGGGGAGGCTGACCTTTCTATTGTCCTTTCTTACCCTTGTGTTTTGGTGTTCATGCTCTCAATTCGTGAAGCACTGCATACTCCACAATTTCTCTCCATGAATCGGGCTTCCTGATTCATGTCACAGAGCGAGTCCTTTGACTCTGTGAGGGTGCATGCCATGACTTGTGTTTTCTAGGTTGGGGGTTGGGCTTCACGACATCTAGTCAGGACCAAGCTCCGCGAATTATCTTTGCGAGCAGACTTCACAAATGGGCTTCGTGAGCGGGCTTCAGGAACCCGAACCAAAAGGGTCCGAATTTCAAAAACTTAATGGATCACCATGAAGATTTCAGGGGGTCCTGGAGGATGCTTCTAGGTGGGAGTAAATGGTGTATAGCCCAGGTATAGGGGAGTTCGTACGAAGCCATTCTGGCCACAATTGGCTAGTGGATCTGCTATTTGAAAGCCAGAAGAACTATCTAATGTACAGTAGGATGCCTTTGTATGAGTTTTTCTTGAGGGATGAGGACTTGATTCCAGATGAATGTATTGATGAACTAGCTTACTGGTTTAGGATAATGTTGTGGTAGCGCTAGTGGTTTTGTACGACTGACGACCATACCTAGGAGGAAATCACGCCTATCAATGGTGACTCTCTATACAGTCACTTGAATAACGTTGATAAGAAGGAACTATATCCAGAGACATCTCCCCTATTGTACCATACTATTTGGAAAGAAACCTTAGGGGACCTAGAGAAGGGTTGGACGAACAAGTGGGATCTGCGCTAGGGTGGCCACTTCACTGATGATTGGGCCTGGTCCTACTGGGTGGGTTCCTCATGTGAGGAATTTGGAGCAGAGTTGAGGCTAGTTGGCCAATATGAGGCATCTTGGTCATCCCAATTCCATATCTATCCACCAAAGCATCTAAGGACGAATTTTCTGAGCAGATGGTCTTCGAGGACCAAAACCTTCCATTTTCACCATGGAGAGGTTGGCATCCGCCTATGGGATCTGCACCAGATTTAGAGGGTCCCAATACTGGGGGACAAGTATGATGAGTTCCTCCCTATTGTGGGTGCATGGGTATATCCAGAGTAGATGCCAATGCTAGAGATGGCATTGATGGTCCTAGTGCTTGGATTGGACAAGCAGTCGGTGAGTGATGTCCATTTCAATCAGTGGTTCAAGTGATTTATGAACTCCCTCGAAAATAGAAAGTTTCTTGTGAGGCCTTATACATTCCCAAATGGGGTTTAGAAAGGCAAGTAGAACTCGTACTGGTGTCTCTTTAAGGATATCCAATTGAAGATATGGGGGTTCAGTGCCAATACTAAGAAGAAACTGGTGGTTAGGATAGCTGTGTTCATTGTGGAACTTATCGGCTGTTGGATCCTACAAGTGAGGGATAGAAACATGGGCGTGAGGCCAAGCACCTTCATTAGGGAGTCCATGTTGGATACAGTGGGATAGGTCAACCTCGAGATCTTGATGCTCTCCAAGCTGTACAGGAATCTGTGGCATATCTGGGAGGGGAAGAATCCCCAGAGGATATGCGGTCTATTCCACCTCCTGTATGGGTGGATAGTGGTGCATGTCCGGGGTAACTATGAATAGCTGAACCCCATTTACCCTCCAGGATAAAATTTTTACTCATCCATTATGAATGTTTTGGGGATATTTCCAACCAAGATGACCCTGAAAGAGCTATTGAACCAGGTCTGGAAGGCAGACGAGTTCAATTTCCACTTGTTCCCATTGCCAACAGGTGTATTCAGTGATGAAGGTCATGTAATAGAAGAGCATCGGTCCTACCTCATGGAATTTTGGGGTGGTATCTAGGTGGTGTGGATGGACCATGAGTCCAACTATGAGCCATACACCCCGCACTTCTTTTCATGGATGTTTCGGTGCATGTGGGGAATGACCCTGGGGGTCTACTTGTGGTGCGCCACAAGGAGAACCCATGTGTGATGAGGCAGTTTCGGATCATATTCACGTGGGAGGATGGGAAGATGTAGAACAATTTGCCTCTGCCCACAACCTTCTTTGGATTGGTGAAAGAAGTATGCCAAGATTTGGGAGGCGGCTGACCTGGGATAGATGCGGAAGAAGCCAACCATTCAGGTCAGTGATAGTGTGTCTCCCCAACCCCAAGTCTAGGGTCGGAAGGCGGAGAGAAAATCTAATGGTGGTGGGGCTGTAGTGGCGGTGATGCCCACACAATTTGAAAGGGATGTGGCAGAGGCAGACCCAGTGATCCCAGAGGAGCAGAGTCATCTTGGGGGGAGGCTACCCAGGGGGTTCCGCTTGATATCCACCCGAGGTATGGGGCAGCAGTTGTGCCATATTGACATGCTGGGAAATGTTGTGCTTCCAAATTCCTGAGAAATATGGGATGTCAATAGAAAGTTCCGCAACCCGTTCAAAATGTGGAAAAACCAAAACCATCTCAGGATGGATTTTACAGTGATTGGCTCTGTCAGGGCTGGTTTTTCAGTATCCTAAGTGGAGGTGAAGCAATACCTGACTAAGTTGGAGGACCTCGTGCAATCCTGGGGTGCCCTATGTCCAATGACAGATCAGGTAAAGGTGTTTCTATATTGAATGTCCCCTTCGTAGTTTTCTAATGTGGAATTTAGGGATCTCTTACCACTACCAGAATAATTGGATGAGTCCTCCTAGGGGGGAGGCTGGTAGAGGGAGCCCTCTGAAGGAGGGTGAGGTTGGCAATTCAGACCCAGAGTTGGAAGAGTTTACAGAGGCCACTGAGGTAAAATCCTAAATGAATTCCCTAGATATTTCATTTAGGTCATCTAGGACTTCTCAACTCATATTTGAACTATGTAGTAGGGCCTTATATGCAAAACTCACTCCATCCCAATATCAGATGTAGTTGTGGGTCCTTTGGGATCTGTGCCTGTGGCTATGGCGGTTACCGTGCTTAACAGGGCTTAGACACCCAAGGTGGTTCTTCCAAAGTTTTCAAAATTACCAAAAATATATGGAGGGCCACACCTTGGGGTCCCAATAGAAAAAACCTAGGAGAAAGACCAACTATTTGATCTCTGTAAGAATCCTTTATGGACGTAATGTATTCCACCCATTGACCAGGTTAATTGAAATCTGTGCACTTTTTTGTATGCACAGTTCATCAAGTGGCATGGGATACCTTAGAAAGGTTTGATGGTACTCCCAGTAGTGCCTTTCCCAAGGGGGAACGCCAGTGGTCGTGGAGGGAGATATCCAAACTGACCAAGCTACTACGCTCCCGATCACTGATGGGACCATTAGTAGGACAAAGCCTGAGGTCATTGAGGTGGGATCCGACGATGATGATTGAATAGACAACACAGGTCCTGATATACCCAATTAGACATCAGATACAGACCCTATTGATGAGTTCTTGGGGGCATTTCCCATATGAAAACCTGCCGACCCTGCTAATCAGGATGAGACGGTCTCTGATGAGAAGGATTACAAGATTTCTATCACTGGTCATGGAAGCTGATCAAGCGCTTCATTGATGAGACCCCTCAAGAAAAATGGATAGACCAGATGGGGAGCCTTTGGTCCCAGCTATTTGAAATTTGCGTTGGGGGAGTGGATGCCTAGTGTCCTCACATTCTCATCCGAGATCTCATGGAAGTGAAGATTTGGTTGTATTAACATGTCCTTGGTGTGGGTTGGTAATGTAGAAAAGTGGTGAACATCAAGAGGCTCCATGTGGCTGGAAATGAGATTCAATGGTTTCAAGTTTGAGCAGATGATAATTCCACTTTCCTCAATGTACCATCAGAGCTTATATCATGGTTGAAGGCCCAGATGGCAGAAGACGAAGAACAAATGAAGCAAGCCTCCGAGGTGATGGCTATCGTCCGGAGCAACAAGGATTGGGCCTAGATTACAGCTGAAAAACAATGCCCCTTTCTATTGAGGAGGAGTGGAAAATAAAAAGACAGTAGAGAATCTTGTACTCTAGAAGACAGAGGATGGTGGAGCTAAAATGCTCTTTTGAAGGGATCAACCTATCTAAGGGAGGAATTGATACCCATGTGTTGTAATTATTGTAAAACTTAGAATGGACCTTGATGATTTAATTTTTTATTCTGGCTTCATGCGTGAGTTACATCATTTGTTTTACTTTTCTGCAAGTCTTCCATATTCATCAAATTCTTAGTGATCAATCCCTAGCTCATGTTCGTCAGGCCTGACATGATAACGAATGGATGAACACCACATTATTCCCTCAAAATATAAGAGTACAAAAAAATATTCGAGCATCTGGGGTTCAAAAAACCAATCTGGATCTCTGGGAATAAAGGGAGAGGCTTGACTAGACAACGAAGGTTTCAGAACAATCAAATTTCCATCTTCCCAACATGCTCTAGTGAACGAGTGGGGTAACACCCAGGGTGTTAGAATCAATCTGAATAGAGAAGAATGGGAGGTTCTAATTACACTACCCAAGATTTTGAACACTGTGGGGGTGGCGTGACAATGAAGGATAACTGTTGACCGTGTTTGAAACATAGTACCCCTATTGTGTTATCCAGAAATGGAGATAACAAACACAGGATGACCGTTGAACTTGTTCGAAACATGGGGAATGGCTCAAAATATTATCCATTAGTCATCAAGAACATTGTCCCAGAAGAGTAGGCGAGCCATAGGCCAATCATTGATACTTTTAAGGGGTTCTTTTAGTTCTTAAATAGGACTAGGATCCAAATAAAGGGCACGTAAATCATTATAGGGTGGAGTTATTAGTTGTTCGAATGGAGTCCAACAGTCATGAAATTTTGCCACCATGGTGGAAAAACATTATGTGGGTGCATCGGTTTGATCGGGGATCAAACTAACATCCGAACATGACCTCGCTTGTGAGAATCTGAAACACCTCATACATATGTGGATGATGAATGGAATGTGTCAATGTCATATAACCTGGATTGAGGTTGGGGCTGAGAGTCTAGAAAGACTAATGACCCTAGGGCTAGGCCTAAGGCCAAAGGTCTGGACGTCGCTGTGTATCCCATGTGGATGTGAATCAATCCAATGTGGTTCTATGCATGGTGTGGTCATAGAACAGTGCTAGTAGGGGGAATCCTCTCTGATGAGGAAACTGGCACATCACTTAATTATTATGGGGAATCCAGTAATTGTTCCGGGTAGAGCCACAGTTACATGGTTTCCCAAAAGATTTCGGGCCAAGGGGCTAAAAAATATGGGGTAGGATTTAATATTATTAGGGCTAGAACCGAAGATGGAATTTCCAGGCACTCATATGTATCCCTTGAGAATGGGAATCAATCCATACATAGTTCTAGACGTGGATTGGTAAGGCCCCAGTGCTAGGGATGACAAGGTCAATTGGGTCATGTCCACGCACCAAAAGTAGTGGCATTTTAAAGATCTTGTTTTTCATTTAAGATAGATGTGTATATTTTTTTTGTGAAGCGATAAACCAAGGACAGAAAATCCTAGTGTCGTCACAGTAATCAAGCCACCTATAGGCATTGAAAAATGGTATGGTGGATAACGAGTACAAAACATGATGTCCCCTAAAGTGAGGGAATCATAATGTAGTTCCATTTTTTTTTGTATAAACAAGACGATAACATCATAGTTTAGGGTTGTATGATTAGACCAACCATGCATTTTCACATCATGCAAAAAAATACACAACAGTTTAAAGTCATGTGGGACCCAGCAAAATAGTGAAACGTTATATGGCTTGGACACATACATGAGAAATGAGGTTTGTGGGGGAATGCACTAGACATGATAAATCATACCCAAGGTGAATGAGGACAAGGCCCACACCACAAAATGCGCAATTTTGGGGAAGAAACCTTGGACCAAGGGTCCATAAAAAGTTAGAAAATATGGGGCTGGACCTATGAACAAAATTTCTAGGTGTTTTAACATATCCCATGAAGATGGTAATCAAGCCACACATAGTTCTAGGAATGTAGTTTAACATCATGTAGTACAAGAGGTGGGAGAGACTAGCCCCTAGAAGGGCAGTACGTGGTGTGACTATTGAAAACCCAACGTGAATGAGGGTATAATCTCACACATTCCACACAATGAAATCCAATAAGAGTTGGGGAAACAAGCTAAACAGAAGAGATAATTAGTTGAACCTGAGATTGACCCAAATATAGGATGACCGGGTATTCCTAAAGATTCCATGAGAATGGGTATCATGCTATACGTAGTTCTAAGGGTAGGAAATATAAGTAAATCTTAGTTCAAGGTCTTAGAGCTCGGACCATGGAGAAGTTAAACCCTTCCATGAGATCACAGACCTAGATCTGATCCCTACGACCATGTGATTCAGACTCAATGTGGGTAGAAATCGAGAAATAGTGTTTTGATATACATGGGATACACATAAAGGGGAAATCGGTGGAGAGCCCAAAATGATGCCTTACTACAGCTTTGTCCTCCTAATGTGAAAATGAGCACTAAGGTATGGTACCAAGAGTGTTGAAATTATATTTGAAAATGATGGGGTGGAAAATGATGTAAATCATGCAAATGAAATTTAAAGCTTAATGAGGTTGGCATAACGATGGAGGATATCTTTTGACCATGTTCGAAACACAGTATCCATGTTGTGTGACCCAGGAAGGGAACAACAAACGAGCACCAACTGCTCACCATATTAAAAACGTAGGACATTTATAAATTTGGGGTTAGAAAACCTCGATGATGTTGTCCCATAATGGTAAGACATCCATTGGACCAAGCATCCATTCCATTTCAAGGTCCCTCCAAAAGTGAAATATAATGAAATCCCAAATTAAGGGCAACACGAAGCCTGAAAAATGGGTGAGAGCATGTCTAGATAAAATCTGACACACTTGTTTCTGAACCAGAGTACTACTTGGAACATTGGTGAATCACCGAAGAGGGTTGAGGGGCCCAAATTAAGTGCAGCCTACTCGAAAAGATGATTGTAGGATAGGGGAGAGAAAGGGGTCTCAGGAGGAAGAGGTACGTGGTGTGGTTGCTACATACCCGACGTGAATGGGGGCATAATCCCATCCCATTCCCTATAACCTTCTCCTAAAAGGACTCAGGCCTTGGGGACAAGATGATAAAGAGGTTTTTTAGTGATGGGGTTGGACTAAAAGACTAAATTTTTGGGTGGTTCTATGTATCCTAGGAGGATTGAAATCAAGCCACCCATAATTCGGAAGAAGGATTTTGTTAACTTTTATGTCATGCAGCAGGGACACAACTTGGGTAAAGGTATCCCAATGATGGATGTGTATGGAATGATTAGTAGCCTGAGGTGAATGAGGACGTAATATTATACAACATCATACAATCCCGAATGATCACTTGGTCCATGGGGTCGAAATAGTTGAGGGAAATGAAATGGGATGTCCCAACCAGTTTTCAGTTTAACGTCTTGTGGTGAAGAAGATGGTAATCTTGGTTTAAGGTCATAGGGATTAGACCAGATGATGCCTAGTTTAATGTCGTATGCATTGGACATGTGAACGTAGAGGGAAAATCATCATGCCTATGGAAATAACAAAAAAATGAAAACAATGATTGAGGATAACTTTTGACCATGTTCACAACAGAGTATTTGTATTTATGTGACAAGGGGTTGGGGGAAACAATTGAGCATAGAATGTTCACCGCATTCGAAACACAGGACTTGTATCAACTTGTTTCTCCAAATACTTGGGGAAGTTGTACTGAAATTTTAGGAGGGTCTTAGGGCCAGTCATCCATGCTGTTCAGGTATCATTTTGGATATTAATGATGATGGAATCCCAAATAATGGGATTCATAGAGCATGGTGGGACCTGTTCTTGGGAAAGGAAAATAAATAAAGGAGAGATGTCTCAATGGGATATATGTGGTGTGGAAAAAATATCCGAATGTGAAAGACGAGGTAAGTCCATACCGCACCACACAATCCTAGATGAGAACTTAGGCCAGGGGGGGTGAGAGGGTTGTGGGATCTAATATGGGATGTCCCAACCAATTCATTGTTTAACATCTTGCGGTGAGGACGATAATGCTCTTAGTTTAAGGTCATAGGGCTCAGGCCGACTGATGTGTGCCCTCCCTTTATGTAGTTATTGCCTTACCACAACTCCTAATCCCACGTGGGCAATTCATTGTATAAGAAACAAGGAGTAGGACCAGGCTCTCCCCAACATACTAGGGAACGACAACTAGACTCATACTCCTGCCTAAGGTAGACTGACGTTTGAAGAGATAGTGAGAAAAAATGAACCACTACACCCAATACTTGGGGCATATGGGGGTGGTGGAAAAAAAATTGATAGCTATTGAAAATGTTCTAAATTCATCAACTGTATCATGTAACTAGAAATGGGAATAAACAAATGAGCATCATCCACTATCCATATTCACAACGTGGGAATTATATCAACTTGTCGTTCTAGGTCCCTAAAGGGAGTTGGACCAAAATGATAGGATATAGCTTAGGCTATGTATCTTTAACATTTGAGGGCCCTTCTAGATATGAATGATGATGGAGTCCCAAGTACAAGGAATGTGCGAAGCATAAATGTGCCCATGCAATTTATTGTCAAGAAGGACGGCGAAAGAGGTGGAGATCTTCAAGGAAGGGATATATGGTGTGGTCATGAAAAATATGACATAATGGAAAGAAAAATATAACACGACACCTTGTTTTCCGACCTGAGGGGAGATTCAGAAGATTGGGGCTGGTCCTATGGATGAAATGTCTGGGTGTTCCTATGTATCCTATAAGGATAGGGATCAAGCCACACGTAGTTCTCGAAGGCCGTATATTTTAGCATCATGCGGTGAGGATGTGGGATAATTAAAGAATGAGGAAGGTCACATGGTGTGATCATCATAACCCTGACATGAGTGGGGGCCCAAAAAATCATACATTACACCATGCATGATCCTCCAAGAAAACAACAACCAAGTGGTTATTCAATGAAAAGTGTTTGGGGGATGGACTCAATACGAGGCGTCCGAGTGTTCCTACATATCCCATGAGGATGGGAATCAAGGAATACGTAGTTCATGTAGGTGTTGTGCAGTTTAAAGTCATGCAAAAATGACGTTAGATTGTTTAATGTCACGCAGGACCATCTACAGTTTAACTTCATGCGGGACGACATACAATTTAAGTTCATGTAGGACCCGAAAACTTAATGTCATGTAGTAATTTAATGGTACTTATGTCACTCACAGTTTTACGTCATTTTGGAAAAATGATGAAAATATTTGCATCCTTCAGTTCGTACAAACCACACATTTTATCATCTTGTGGTATGGATGGAACAGTTTAAGGTCATGTGGGACTAGGTACCATTTAACGTAATGTGGGATGACATACAATTTATGTTCATGGGGGAAATAATAGTTTAAGGTCATGTAGGACCCATTTTCTATGGAAAAGTATTTGTTTAGAAACTTTACATTGGTGGAAGGAGTTATACACTCACTATCCATGGTAACCAGGGAGTGTGCGCCGTTGGGATAAACCATGTGAATGATATAAGGTCCTTCACATTTGGGATCCAATTTGAGTGGATTTTGTCCAGGTATCATTGGTGTTATCAAGGCCATCACCAAGTCACCTTGCAAGAAAGAGCGGAGGAAAACTTTGTTATTGAAGGCTCTCAATATCTTGTTCTGATGCCTCTCCAGATTGTGCAGGGCACGAGTCCTATTCTCGTTGAGTGATGCCAATTCATCCAAATGAATTTCAGATAATTTATCTTGTGTTTTATGATCATAGAAATCTGTGACTATGAAGGAAACTGAATCTATATGGGCAGGACAACCTCTATTCTGTACACCAAGGAGTATGGGGTCACCTATGTGGAATTATGGGTCGTCTTTCGATAAGCCCAGAGACCGTTGGGGAGATATTTTGTCCAACTCTTCTTGTTCTGACCAACCATTTTCTACAGAATGTTAGAGACGTTTTTGTTGAATTCCTCGATCTTCCCATTTTCATGTGTGTGATAGTGGGAGGTATGGTTGGAATTAATATTGTAGTCGGCATACAATTTTTTCAGCTCATCTACTCAAAAGTTGGTTCCATTTTTAAGGATGATAGTGTGAGGGTCTCTGAACTGGTAGATAATATTGGAGCTTACAAAGTAAATGATAGAATGGAATTTTACCTCCTTGAGTTGGCCATTTCTTCCCACTTGGAAGAGAAATCTATGGCAGTCAGGATGAATCTACACTATCAAGCCATCGTTTGTGGATATGGCCCCACGACATTGAGTCCCCATACCGAAAAAGACCAAGAGTACTTGGTACTGTGTAGAGGCTCTGGCCATCAATTTACAAAGTTGTCCTAAATTTGGAATTCATGGAATCTCTTGGAAAACTCAATACAGTCATGGATCATAGAGGGACAAAAACCCCAACCTCTAGATCTGGTGCGATAGTTTCAGCCCAGTTTGATGAGCCCCGTAGCAACCGGCATGAACCTCTTGCATGACTTGAGAAATCAATGCTCCTCGAAATCAATGGAGGATAACTCCATCAATATCAGGCTTATAGAGGATCTTCTCAAGACCGGGACAACTCTAGAGGGTAAACTATAATGTGCGACATCAAATTCTCTTGTGCTTGTCTCGATCTGCCGATAGATTACCATTTTAGAGGTACTCGACAAAATAGGTTCTCCAGTCAGGAGTCACTTCAAGCACTACATCCGAGGGACCTGGAGGACCTGACGTGGAGGCGTCGGTGGTACGGTGGCTTACCTGTGGGATGTCATTCCCATCTAGGGTGATGGGAGCAATGACTCCCCGGTGTGCCACGTGGATAATTAAATAATCCTATTCTTGCTCTGCAAGTGATGTAGCTTGGCTAACCAGGGATTTAGCTCGACCATTATGGGATCAAGGGACATGGGTAATATTCATCCATGTTGGGAACTAGGCCGTCAGAAGGAGGGTTCGTTCAAACTATTGTATGAGTTCTGACTTTCTGATGACATAGTCACCTTTGATTTTCTTGATGACTAGTTTAGTTTCCCCTTTCACATGTAGGTGGGGAATGTCAATCTCAAGGGCCAACTTTAGACCTGTGATGAGAGCCTGGTATTCTGACTCATTGTAGGTATAGCCCTCTAATAGAAGGAATGAATACGGAAGAATTTCTTATGTTTGGGTAATGAATATAATACCCAAGCCTCCTCTGTTGAGCATGGGGTCATTGAGCCTTCTGCCGATAGTGCTCCAGGAAGCACCATTGAAGTTAATTTTTCGACATAGGATGGTTTGTTCTGCTGAGAGAGTTGCCTCATCAGGAAAATCAAGGTCCAGGGACTAGTCCCCAGGAGTTGGATGGGCGATGAGGAAATCCGCCAATGCTTTCCCCTTAATAGCAATCTGAGGGAAAAACCTAATGTCGAACTACTTAAGGATTATAGCCCAAAGAGCCGGAAGGCCTATCAAAATTGGGTGGTTCAGGATGTACTTCAGTTGATTAACTCGGGTCACCAACTGTACCTCATGATGTTGTAGGTAATGCTGCAATTTCTGTACAGTTAATACTAGTTCAAGGTATATTTCCTTGATATGGGAGTATTTGGCCTCCATATAGAGGAGCATGTGGCTGAGATAATAGAGAGTATTCTTTTTTCCCTCATAGTTCTTCTATGAGAGAAGGGTACCGAGAGATCATTCCAGGGCGGTCACATAATAGACCAACAACTTTCTAGAAACTATTGGCATTAAGACTAAAGGTTGGACCATATATTGCTTTATCTCTTCAAAAGAAGTCTAACATTCTTCATACCTTTGGTAGACAATTCATTTTTTCATGAGCTGAGAAAAGGGATTACACTTTCCCGCCAAATTTGTGATGAATCGGCGTATATATTCTAAGTGGCCATGAAATCCTTAAATCTCCTGGATGTTTCTTGGGTGGGGAATCTGGATGATGGCCTTGATCTTCATCGAGTCTATCTCGATGCCCTTGTATCTAACAATGAACCTCAGAAAAATTCCAGAGGTGACCCCAAAGGAACACTTCAATGGGTTCATCATTAGATGGAGATAATAGAGGAATCCGAACACTTTCTCAAGGTCTTTGGGATGGTCTATACGTTGGTGATATTTGACCATCAGATCATATATGCAGCATTCCACTTGTTTCTTGAGGATCGACTTAAATATGTGATGCATATCTCGATAATAGTTGGCACCTGTATTTTTTAAACCTAAGGGAATTACCTGGTAGCATAATGTACCTTGTGGTTCCCTAAAGGCTATAGACTCCTCATCCTCAAGATCCATTTGGATCTAGTTATACCCAGAGTACCCTTCCATGAAGGAGAGGACCTGGGACCCAGTTGTAGCATCAATCAGCAACTCTATCATGGGAAGGGGAAAATAATCCTTTGAACAATGACTGTAGAGATCCCAAAAGTTGATGCAGACCCTAAACTATCAGTTATTCTTCCTAACAGGAACAATGTGGGATATCCATTTGGGGTACTGGACCTCATAGATGAAATTGACTTTGGGGAGCTTATCAACTTAGGCATCCACCAAGGCACCATGAGAAGGGTGCATCTTTTTAGGATGCTGCTTAAACCTACGATGGTTTTCTTTGAGATTGAGGTGGTGGATGGATATTGGGGGATATTTCCCCAAAATAACCCTATAGCTCCATTAAAATACATCACAGTGTTGTTTGAGGAAGTCCACGTATTTTTGTTTCTCTTTGATAGGCATAGAAGCACTGGCCAATGTGGGGTTCAGATCCGCCTCTCTTCTGAGGTTCATGTGTACCAAATCCTCAAACGTGGTGGAGATGCCCTCTTCAAAGGCCGAAGGACCATCCTTTAAATATTATTATTCACTTATGTATGAGGGATCCTTAGCTTGAAGAGTTTCCTTTGATTCAATAGATCCTGATGGGAGACTAGTATCAACATGAGAGGCGGTGGACACAACATCGCAGGACTCCTATGCTGTCAAAACCATAGTGATGAAGGTTGTCAATCCGATCAGATCTGGTCTTCGGCCCAAGGTGACATGCTTGATGATATCTAAATAATAGTGGTGTGTCATCCTGAGCCAGTTTATCCTAGCCTAGAGAAACAATAAAGTATGTTGTATTGTAATTTCCATGGGGTGTACATCCAGATAACTTATGAGAGTAGGGGGCTCCAGGAACACCGAGGCCTAATTCTTATAAGAATATGAGGTGATTTTTGGGCGTTTCATAGACTTGGAAATGTTCATCCCCCTCATTCTGGAAACAACAAAGCATTGTATTATTTCTAGGGTTGTAGCATCTAATTGGAGGATTGGAAAGATGTAGGTGTTATCAAGATCTATTCACAGGACGGTTGTAGTCGTTGCATTCTCATCCTCGTTAGCCCGAATCTGTTTGTCCTTAATTTTTAATAGTTGGAATCAAGATAGTGGGTTTTTCTAGAGTAAAAGGGAGTCGTGTCACCTTGGGGAATACCCACTCTAACATTAATAGGGTACTTAAGTAACTGGTGATACGATAAAGGGACTATTGTATGCAGGTGGATCCAAGGAATACCTATCAATGCACTATAGGTGGTGTCCTAAGAGACAACCGTGGATACGGTGCTAGATAAAATGACACCAAACTGGGTATTTACCCAGATATTTCCAAATGGTGTATGTTTCATCGTATCATAAAGTTGGATTTTTAGGTCAGATGGAATCAGATCATCCTCAGACAACACTAGTTTTCACAGTGTCCAAGTCGGGATTCGGTTGATCCCAGAGCCTGTGTCGACAAGGAAGTGACAAACCTCCATGCCATTAAAATGGAAGGTGATGTATAGTGGGGGATATGTTCCTATATCGGGGAGACTTCATCCTCTCTAAAGAATGATATGATGTCCTTGCATTCAGCATGCTCTACTGCCTTAGTTTGGAAGGCTTCTGCGGCTACTACCTCCGTCTTGAACTGGAGGAGGATTCATAAAGCCTCGATGATTGATTTACGCATATTTACTGATATATGAAGGTACTAAAGGATGGAAATCATTGTTAGAATGCTGGAATGATTTTTGAGGACATCATACTTCCATGCCATGCATGTGATTCTGCTTACAAGAGTTCACTCTGTGACATGAGGTATGGTGGGCCCTAGTGGCTGGACCGGCGGCTGACTGGTGCTGGGAATATCCCACTGCTTTTGTGGGGTGACTAACAAATGACATCCAAATGACTGAGACCGGTCGATAGAAGAGTATAGCTGACCACAGCGTGGTCGAGGTGTCTCCGCCTGATCAAGTAGCATGAACGGGGGTGAAGGAAGATCTGATGACACCAGATGAGAAGGTTGCGCATGTTGAGATCTGCACTGGGCATGATGTATGGTTTTGGTGGAATGCATAGCCTGGATGGAAATAATAACTAAGGCACTCTGATGAACCATATTTTCGTGGCTCTGTTGATGCTGGTGACAACTGGGGACATTGGGAGGATAAATCTCATGCTCTTCACGGTTAGAAATAATGTAGGGGTTTACCAGCTCTACGGTGTTAACTGAGGCATACCCTTGACTGTCAAATAGAGAATCATCCAATAATGGATGGATTCTAGAGGGAATCTCTATCTATGTGGAAATTTAGTCACTGAGAGTACGGGATAATGATGGAATTGGTGGGGGACTTTATTTTCCTTTACGCCATCGATGTATGCTCTTCTGGGAAAAGAGAAGTTGAGCTGTGGATGCCGAATTAGTAGTTGAAGATTCTAAATGATCTAGTCTATTCAGGAGTACATGAATAATACCATGGGAATAAGGACTATTTTTTATCCATCCAATATTCATACTTCTGAGACCCTTGGTTTTCTACAAGATGCCACTCACCCTCACTGTCACTACTGTTGTGCAGCTTTAAGAAGACACATGCCACTTGTGCCGAAGCTAGGCCCAACATAACTATGTTGTTTTCCACATGTTCTGAAAGCCAGTACTTAAACACATAGAATTGTTTATGTGTGTACCTCAGGATCTGGTGGTAGGGGGATAATTTGGGCCGATCAGTGAGATCTACCTCCTCTGGTCTCTTGTATTTAGGCCCCATACGATTTCTGTGTTCCAAGGAACTGCAGAAATAACTAGGGACCTGAGCCTCATTGAATGACTAGGCTTGATTTCATCTATCTTAGAAGGGGGCTCTGGGAACCTTGCCCTAATGAGGGGATGGAGGAGCCTATCGAGGAAGTGGAGCCCGATTATCTCTCCTAGGCTATGGTAGTGCATTGCGTAGGGGAACCTACCGATTATAAAGTGGGTATTGCAGGGCTGGAGGTTGCATCTGAGGTGGACGGCCTCTACGAGGTTTTGGAGGCGGCTCCATTGGTAACAAATATAGTTTTATGGGGGCCTCTATCTGTTCCACTGAGGTAGTCTCAGCCTTAGAAACCCTTCCTATGGGAATTGTAGGAGGCAACAGGTGTGCCAGCTTGGCCAGCTGTAAGGCTTCCTCTAGGAGTTGGGCCATATCATAGAAGTCTCCAAATCCCTCATGGTAGTTCAGGGTGATCAGAGAGGGGACCAGTTGTGTCTTGAAATTACCCACACACATTTTCAGTAGTTGTTCCTGAGTCAGTGGCATGTCAAGGGAGTATGTGAGATCCTTCCACCAGGTGACCATATTTGTGATTTGCTCATCGATCATCTTTTGGCACTTGAAGAGGTCAGCAGTACTCATCTTCCAAGTAGTGAAACTGAACTGGTAAAGAAATTTCCTATGAAGATCTTCCTATATGGCTACTAATTTGATGGGTAGCTAGTTGTACTAGACAAATGCAGGCCCTTCCAAGGTTTGTACAAAGCATCAGAGTTTGGAGGCCTCCTGCTGCCTCGATGTTCCCAACTTGGGTCTACACCTTGAAAAGAAATGGGCCAGATGCTGCAGTGAGTCACCCGTCCCATTAAAGGGGGAGAAGGTGAGATTTTTGAAACCTGAGGGTGTTTTCATATCTTCTAAACATGATGGATAAAACATTACATTAGGTATGATGGTCACTTTTCATGTTTCCAAATCCTCGAGGTGAGCAATGAGTGCCGCCCAGGGATCATCTGGGTAGGGGTTCCTATCTTTATGATGATCACTGAACACCAGTGCATTGGCGGGTTCCTTAAAAATATAAGTTGGCCTAGTGGTTCATGGAGCGGCTAGTGGGATGACATGCGGAGGATATGGGGGAATCTAAGCTAGGCCCCGGGGATTGTCCCTCCACTCCGGTGGATTTGGCAACACATACCGTGTCCTCTTACTGTATGTTCCAGCCTTTACCCTCTCCGCATGGGCAGGATGGTTAGGTTCACCTGGAGGAAATTCGTCGAGGTGATGTTGTGACTTCCCCTGCTACCCTGGATGAGGATCACCATAGTCTGGTCGTTGATCCATGTCATTTAGGAAGGAGGACATCAACCACCTTCATATGCTCCGTGATATGTTGACATAATGTGGCTTTCTAGGGATGATCCTTCATCTTTTTTACAGATCCATACAGGTCGGAGGGTTTGATGGCTCCGTGGTGCTCCTTAGTCTTGTTGAGATTTTGGCTGAGGACCAATGCCTTAGTGGGTACGGGAAGACCCAATAGATTTATCAGCTGGCAAGTAACCCTTCCCGATGGGTCCAAAAGATTAGTCACTCCCCCAGGGGGAATGTTTTCCCAAAGAAGTAATGTTTCCATCTCTTCCACTGATAAATCATCCATGTTAATCGCGACTCTACCTAGAGGCATATCCTTGTTATCTCCTTGAAAGTCAGGCTGGTTCCAGATGGAACTGAAGTGGAGGGAAGCATACTACCCCCATCCATAGATCTGTATGTGGGGGGAATCCTCCTTGATAATCCTGAAGATTAATTTAAAGCTCTAGACGCATCTTTGTTGGAGGGTCTTATAGAGACCTGGTGACTCAGGCCACTAGGCCATGGGGAGTACAACCAAGTCAACCAATATAAATTATTGACCAATGTATTTTAATTGTGCCTGAATCTTTGGGTAGGCCACTCGTCGATGACAAAGATGAATGTGAGTCTCCCAGAGGGTCTAGACAAATCATCCAACCTCCTCCCAGGTGAGTGATTCCAGCGCCCTGAAATTTGGTACTGCAATTGGCCAAAATGTCTCCTGAAAATGGTCTACCACAAGAATCTCATACAAGATCCTTGGTCCAAACTCAGGGTCTGGCCCTTTATTGGCACAATTGTCAACTGGAGGTGGCTGGGGAACCGATAGCGGTACTGAAGCAGACCACTGATATAATAGGTTGGCCAGTGGAGAATACTTTGAGCGGGATAAAAACCCACCACATCTTGGGATATCCTCTGAATAGTGAAGTGACTTGGCCACCACATCACGATATAAAGGGTATTTGACCACAGTTTCTGGTGTAGGGACTATAGATTCTTGCAGTGGACCATGCAAGTTCTTCTCCGCCATTAGTCCTCAAGATAACTCTCTGGGATCTTTGGTAGAGGTAGTTAATTCTCATGACTATGATGGAGGTTATTTCACAGCCAGAACATGGAATGATGACAAATTTTCGTCCTCCTAGATGTATCTTCGGAGGGAGGTAGGCATCTGGTGGACCTCACATTCTGGAAGTATGAGGCTGATGCACCTCGTTCCTACCTCATCCCTTGACATGGAGGATCGAGGTGATGGGTCCATTGCTAAGTCGTATTCCACATCAAAATTTGAAAATTAGATAGGTTTAATCTTAGTTTGAATCTTCCAAGCATTATTTTTATGGCTGTGACAACATTCCTTCTAGCCTCGGGATGGCTCTTCTGGACATGGTATATTTCTGGCTCGGGGAAGTCCTTCATCTGAACTAGTTCTTGGGTGAGCTGGGCTGTGAGGAGAACATGTACAGCTGTCAAAGGGAACACAGGGAGGACCTCAGAGTCCACTAGCTGATGCACTAGGAGGATCTTCGTGGGAAGTGTTGAAGCGATTTGGAGCAAGGGTTGGGTTATTTCCCATCACAATGTCAGTACGTGGAGGGTCCTTGTACTCGTCAAGCCAAACACTAGTAGGATCTTCGTGCTGGGTGCCAATGAAGTTACACTGACATTCAACCCTCTAATTTTTGGGGTGAGGAGGACCTTTGCCAGCTGCTGTAAAGACCTGGGGAAGGCCCCCATGCTGGAGATTGATCAGATGTGTAACATCACCACACCGGTTTCCAGTGGCGGGAGGAACGACTCCATACCAGATTTCATGACTACGGATGAGGCTTCCACACTGAGTGTCAATTCTATGGGGTGGACCCTCATTCAGACTGATGGTGGAAGGTGGGGGAACTTCACATCGAGCTTGGAAGTGGGTAGGATCTGCATTCTCAATGGTGGTGGTACAGGGAGGATCTTCGTGTTGGGTGTTGTTGCATCATGTTGGCCCACAATGGGCGCTCCCCACACCTGCAATCAGGAGAGTTGACCAATCTTTCCCATGGGACGGTTTGGGCCTCAATATAGGCCGGCCATCTACATTTCCCTTCTCATAATAGATAGGGAACTGATGGTATACATCATTGGTGGAACGGGCCATGGTTATCGTTAACATTGACGCCCCTTGGAGGGCATCCTCCTCGGCCCACGGCCGACGCTGGTGTCTTGTCAACCAGACACGGGCTGGTGGTTAAGTCATATTTCTTACCTATTCCTCGGCTCATGGGGCTAGGTGGTAGCACTATCATGGCCTAGCAGTGGCCCTCCATGGGAGCCCCTAGAACAGGATCCTGGTTGGGCTGGCCCAGACATCCTCCACCTCATTAGTGTAGGGGAGGGAGTCATCAAAGCGTTCTTGGGAGAGGCTCCCAAAACAGTTGTGCATCAGTGTGGGGAGAAGTGGCTCCTTTTTTGGCCCTAGGGGGTAGCGGTGGCGATGAGGTGCATATGCCTCTAGGTCTTGTCGGGACATGTCTCTAGTTGGGATGATCCCCTCCTCCACATATTGTCAGATGAGGTCATTTAACAACCTTCTTTGAATGTACTCAGATAGGGAGATGGGGTGTAGGTTCCCAATAGTTGTGGACATAGAAACATCCATGAGGTAAATGTGGTCATGCGGGATTGCTGCGACGATGTCTTCCATGCCCTTGCATCATTATTTGGGTGATGATTGGTTCCATGATACGACATCTTGGTTCCTAGAAGGCAGGGAGATTAAACCATTAGTTCTGCATAGGGGAAATCAACTACCATTTCCCCAACATCATTCCATCTTCCATTGATGGTAAGAAGGATCCACACTGAAAATGTCACAGATTATGATGTCAAACATTTTAACTTCCCCGACTTCTGGTGAGTTTCATGCTAGGCCCACTATTTGCTTGGTGGGACCCAGTGCTGGATACATGGATCTCGTGACATTCTAGACCACTACTGTCTTGAATTCTACTAATATCCACATTGAGGAGAAGAACTTCACATCAAGTTATCCGTTTCTATTTCTGATTCTTTCATTGCGGCATGCACATCCATCTGTTTCAGAGGAGGATGCACTGGTTTTGTTTCCCCAAATTCATGCTTTCTAAAGGTAGGAGTCATATGTCACCTGTTCAGGGACATTTTCTCTTTGATTGAAACTGGATGATGGGATATAGGTTCCTCCTTCCATGGATTCTTCTTCATAACTCATCACCTAGTCCGGGTTGCACTCATATATTAAGAATATGTTTGTGAAACTCTTCCTAGTGCCATGTCTTCATGGATACCGGTTAATTACACTTCTTCTGTCAGAAAATTCAAAGGGGTTCAGTCAGGGCATCAACCTTCAGTCGGGGGCGTAGTCATGTTGGACATCACTGTCATGTCTGGGCACTGGCACACTAGCATGTCTGGTTTTCTTTCACATATGATAGGGCTTCTTGAGGGTGTCGAAGCCCAATGCATCCCAAGTTGAATGTAGGGAATTATATTCCCTAGGAATGTCTATGAGGTTTTCCTCAGTTCCCATGTTTATCTCAAAGAATGATGAGGGTTTAATGTCATGTGGAGACAGATCAGACTGATTAGAACAATGACAATAGTGGATCAGGTGGGTGCAACCGCTAAAGGGATCACTGATGCTGGGAGCAGTGATAATGTGGGTGAAATTATTTTACTGGGATGTGGCTGCCCATGTAGAAATCAGGATGGACGTGGACTTTTTAGAGTGGATGGAGAGCGAGATGGAGCTAACGCTAGGGAGATAGGGATGTTGGGCTTGATCCTCTAAGAGACTTTCTACATTTCCCCGTTGTACGGAATCAATGTCCACGTTGTTTGGTGATGTGATGGGACACATTAGGAGGTGGCCTGCATGCATGGGATTGAGAGGAAGTAGAATCTCCATTTAGGGGCATGACCTTCCGGAGACAGATAGGCTCAATGGAGAGACCGGGATGAGACATGGGTGATGGTATTGAACTTCAAGGAAGTTTCCTATGTACCTTGACTTTTCAAGGATCAAAGTCCTCATAGCTCAGGATGGGGGCATAGAGTCAGGGTGTACGCATAGGAAAACAACCCGATGATATATTGGGGATTATGCGTGGTTAGCATCCCAGGTTGGTCTGACGCAACTAGGGAGGACCAGAGATGTTGGTCCCAATGAAAGGGAGGACAACAACATACCGCTAGATGGGGATCACAATGGATTACCATCGACTGGGGTATCACAATGTCTTATCAATAGTTGAGGTTCCAATTGCTTACTGATGAATAAGGTGTACAATATATTGCCATTGGTTGGGGAACACAACGGCTTACCGTTGGTCAGGGAACACAACGGCTTACCAGTGGTTGGGGAACAAAATAGCTTATAGCTAGTTGGGGAACACAACATCTTTCCTCTGGTCAGGGATGAACCATAGGGAGGCTTCCTACATACCCTACCTAGAAGATGATAATCAAATCCCACATAGTTCGAATGGGTACATTTTAACAACATATAGGACTAAAAGGAGGCATATAGTTAATCGTAATGCAGGATAAGGGTGGACCGACATGAAGAGGTCGGGACCAGTAGGTGTTGAGATAAAACCATAGAGAGGTTTCCTACGTAACATTCCTTGGCAAGGATCAATGTCCACATAGTTCAGGAGAGGTTTTGGTGAACCAATGTGAAGGGGGTCGGGACCAGTAGTTGTGGGCAGGAACCTCAGGGAGTCTTCCTACATACCTTGCCTTGCTAGGATCAAAGACCACATAGTTCTGGTGTGTTTGGTGAACCGACGTGAAGGGGGTTGGGACAAATCAGTTTTGGGATTGAACCTCAGGGAGGCTTCCTATGTACCTTGCCTTGGAAAGGATCAAAGTCCACGTAGTTCAGAAGAGTTGTTGGTGAACCCACATGAATGGGGTCAGGACCAATAGGTGTTGGGCTTGAACCTCAGGGAGGATTCATACATACCATACATTGGCAAGGATCAAAGTATGTGTAGTTCAGAATGTTGTGTTTGGTGAACCGATGTGAAGGGGGTTGGGACCAATAGGTGATGGGCTTGAACCTCATGGAGACTTCCTACGTACATTAGCATGATAAGGATCAAAATCGACGTAGTTTGTAATGTGGAGTTTGGTGAACTGACATGGAGGGTGTCGAGACCAATTGGTGTTGGGAATGAACCTCAGGGAGGCTTCCTACGTACCTTACCTTGGAAAGGATCAAAGTTCACGTAGTTCAAAAGTGGTGTTTTGTAATGGTTAGTGCTTACTCTAATCCCACACAAGTCATGCTCGGTGTGAGAAACAAGAGGCAGCAAAGACCTGATGATCACGTCGTGAAAGGTGTTTCCATGGGAAGCAGAGTGGGGCTTACATGTGGTTAGTGGCCTAAAAATGAAATAGGGGATTATGCGTGGTTAGATGTTTAGAAATATTGAGATTGGGACTTACTCCAGGATAGATTCCATGGTGGCGACCAAGCCCAGAGGGATTTTGCTTATAAGAGAGGAGGGTTCTAGTGCCCATCCCTCCCTCTCTTATTTTTAACCGAAGAAGAGAGGATGGGGAGCAGGGATGATGCCCCCTGCAAGAAAGGCTAGGGGATTACACCAGGATGGTTTCCCTTCCTCGTGGACAGATGCCACTCCAACAATGAGGATCTCATTCTATGTGACTAAGACCTCACTCCCATGGAGACGAGCAGTCATAGAGAATGTTCGAGACAGGGCACGCTGCGTATGTTGCCCAGGGTGAGACCACAGTTTAATTTCATATGCTGGGGTAAATGGTTATTGGTAGTTTAACGTCCTGCATCTCAGACAAGATGGGTTCACTCCATACCCATAGTACATACATAAATAATACCCGCCAACCCTTGGGGAAGGGATAACATCAACAATGTCATGGTAAGGGGGTGTCATGGATTGATCCATTGAGCAGAACACATTAGAGTGGGTATGTGAAGAAGCAATATATGTTAGCATTCCTATTCCAATAAGCATGAGGCGAAGCAAGGCAACATGCAGCACTGCCCAAGGGACTTTGAAATCACATTGTGCAAACCAGGACAGTTTCATGGGAAAATAGGTTGTAGAGCAAAGGGGTTCACAGGAAGAGGCATCTTGAAGCTCTGGTTCTCCATGTAGTGGAGGGGATTTGAAAAGGTGTATGTTTAACAAATTGAAGTGGCCTAGGCTTGGAATAGGGAATAGATGAATATGGAAGGTACTTCATGAAGTGGAAAGGCTTTTGTAGGGTAGGGCTTCGCAAATCAGGTGTGCCTCGTGAAGTGAAGCACTGTGAAGCAGTGTGCTTCACGAATCACAGTGACCATAAGAATAAGTGATCCGTGAAGACCCAAGTCCCCTTGTGTTTCCCCTTCCTTTTTTATGGCTTGTGATTTCCACAAAGGGCATCCCTCTTTGAAGAGGGGTTGTTAAAGCCAAGGGAAAGGTCCTTCATGATTCTCAAGTACCTTGAAGAGCTCCTGTTTCACAGAGCGGAAATTACTTCATGATTTGAGAGATAAGAAAAATAAATATCAGAGGATCCATCCTTTGGGCTCTAGGGGAGTCTAGTATTTATAGGCAAGAGGTACCATGAAGTATGGATCTCTCAATGTAAAGCCACATGGAGCTTTGTCATAATCACATAGCCTCCCACCTCCTTTCTTCATGGTGGATTCGCAAATTTCAGTCAGATTACGGATCCTCCTTTCTCCTTGACTCTCCATAGATTCTCAAATGTCATTCAGATCACGGAGCCTCCCGCCTCCTTTCGTTGCGGAATCTTCAGAAAAATTATTTGGATTGTGGAGCCTCCTGCCTTCCATCATAGAAGATTCGCAAATGTTAGTAGGATTGTGGAGCATACCGCCTCTTTGCTTCACGGTGGGTTCCCAAAAAATGTAGCTTCGTGCCATCTGCTGTGCTGCGGGGCTCCATGAACAAGCTTCGCGAGGCATCCCCAAAGGATTTTCATTTGATCATCCTTTTCCCAAATTTTGGTTCCAACATATGATAACTTATTCCCCTAAAAAAGGACAACCAATAACTATTGTGGCATAAATTTCACTTCCCCTAGTAAAATCTAACTCCACTAATGCTTTTTTATTTCTAGACTTTCCTTATAACCCATGGTATTCCCAATTTGTTTTTATGTAATCATTACATTGAAAAAATAAATTGAAATTTCATAATAATTTTCCAATGAAAAATAAATTTCATTTCCAATAACATATTTCAACTAAAATATTTTCAAAATAGATATTATATTTCTTTCATTCGGGATGAACCATTTCAATCTCAAAAGAATCATTAAGGTATTTTATCGAACACAAAATGTGTATAAATATGGTTTTCAACAAAAACTCATTTCTAGAAAACACTCCCATATCCCTAAAATATATATTCACCTGTAATGTATTTAAAACCATCAATTTCATCAATTAATTCCAAAGGGATTCATGGGAATATAAGTCATGCTAAGAGATACACCATACGATTGAGACACCAACCCCATTAATGATAAAAACATCATTGCCTTGAAAATTTGTTATGGGAAACGAATATATTGGGTCCTCACAAAACTATATCAAAGAGAAACACAACAGTTCCCTATCTACAACCATATATCTGGAAATCATAATTAAATTGAATTCCAAAAGGCCAAGAAGATGTGAAATAATGGATAGATCTAGGGAGAAGAGGGGAAATTGAGAGAAAATGCAGATGTAACTTCATGAGATCCGCCCAAGATGATTAAGTATAAACATAGAATCAAAGTTAGAATCCTCTAGAGTGTAATAGAGGGCCTAGTTCAGGGAAAAGAGAAATTTAGATGATATTATAGTTAAAAACCCAATGGAATCATGATAATTTTTAATTTTAAGAGGCTCAGATCAACTCATGTTGTTTGGCCACACAGTTAGAGAAACCATTTTCTATACATGAGGTTTACAGTATCCCTTGAATAACTAATTTAAATAGTTTCATCTGAATAGCTACATAGTTAGATAAAATATGCTAAATATATATGACAACCTCTTGAATAAAACTCACCCTGTTTCAATGTTTTCTTATAAACCAACAAGGTTATTGAAAATATGCTCAAACAATGAAAATATATACTAGAACTCCCATATACTTATCACACAGTTACCACAAGGTTATAACTAACCTTGTGCCTAAATCATGTTCATGGCCTATTTTCCTCGAAACTCCAAATTTTTATCCCCTGACTCTCGATAGCCTCTATAACCTCATAAAAGATAAACCAATTATGGAAACAATTATACATTAGAGTCAAATGGATTCAAAATTATCCCCACAAAAAAAGATTTTTATCCCTAGAAAGGCACAAGATCATGGGCACAAAAAGATATAATTCCATTTTTTATCATCAAGGATTCACACTCACATTTCTTCGGGTCATACCTACCATACTACGATTTCACATGAACCAATTGGATCGAGAATCAACATAGAAACTTATCTTGTTGGTCCATGTTTTCAATAGGCCTCTAAACTATTTCATTGTTGGGTTCAATATAAACATCCTATAACTCAATCATATTGGATGGATCTGACTAATTCCTCTTAAGTTTGGAAATATGGAACACATCATGGATATAATTCAAACTAGAGGGTAAGACCAATACATAAGACAACTTCCCAAGTCACTTCAAAATATAAAATGTGCTGACATAATGAGTTTATAACTTAAACTACCTCCGTAAACATGTGTGTCTCGACTGACGTGGAACTCTGAGAAAAACCTGAACACCTACCGTAAACTAAAACAGAAGATAATTCCGATTATAATATGATTTATGGTGACTCTAAGCTATTGATAACTTTTTTATGAAAAAAACACAATATCTATCATCTCATGGATGATACTTGGTCTAACCAAGGACCATTATTCGAACACTTCCCAAAAAAGGCTCAATCTTCATGGACTCCCATTTAATGGTTCAAATGGTGCCATCCTGATTGATGGCTCATAACTAATTTTATTAGCAAAATACTTTTAGGGAATATGTTTATCCAAAGTTCTTTTAAATTTAATCATGAATTACTGAATAATTAATTAAAGAAATTAAATGGATCAGTCAAGATGAACATCTTTCTTAGGATGATAATTCATGGTTAACTTCAATTGAGAACCCATCATTATCTGTGATCCACTACAATGTTGGTATGTAAGGAGAGGGTCTCTATTCTAAATTATATCTAATGAAACACCATTGATATTAAAAATCACCCACAAATATAAGTTCCATGATCCTCCACCTGCTTGAACTCATTGAATGTTAGTAAATGCATTGATTTCAAGAGTTTATCAATAAACACCCATATCACATCCTTTCCATTATGATTCTGTGGTAGAATAATAAAAATTACCATGGATATATAATCCCATTTAGACACTGGAATGGGAAAAGGTTTCATTAAACCAAATGGTCCTTATTGTTTCGAAATAATTCTATGAATTTTATGAAATCAAAACACAAAATATGCTATAAATCGACTCATTCCCAACCACTAATAGTGAAATATGGAGAGATGATACATCATGGTAGCTCTAGGATTCATGGACCATTTAGATCAGTGTATTTAATCCACAAATACTTATATAAAATTAATAAAAATAACCATCGAACCTAAGAGGTGAAACACTCCATTGAAAAAGAAAGACCATGCACATGAGGTCCCCCCAGTATAAATATTACTTTTAATGTGTTACTACTCCACATCCTCATCCTATCTAAGTTGAATCTAATCATCCATATGTGATATATCCAAACAAAATTCTAGGAATACATCTATGTAATTTCTTCCTTTATCCAAATGCATATCAACAAAAAAGCTCCTCAGGCACCATTTTCTACTGATTCCCTCACTTCCATAGTCAAAAACATTCTTCCAAAAGCATAGGCCACCATGATTACTTTTCTAGGGTTGCATACAATATCAAAATCAAATGTCTAATATTACTCCATCCATTTTATTAAACTCATGTTCATCTCCATCTAGGTGAATAAATACCTCAAACTCTTACGGTTTGAATATATGGAAAATCGCTCCCTAAAGAGGTAGTGGCCCTAATTCTTAAGAGCATGCATCACTACTATCAACTTAAGATCATGAATGAGGTAGTTATTCACATGAGGTAATGACATTAAATATCCATAATATACTACATGTATCCCATACATTAAAACCAAACCCAAACATAAACCTATAGTATCACGATAAACATCATATCCCAAACCTCACTCAAGAAGAATCAAGATTAGATATGAATCCAATCTCACTCTAAAATACTCAAAGAATATCTATGACTAATAGAACAAAATAAAATCACCCATATTATTAAAACTATTCATAAGAAATGAATTATTTTATAACTCTCAAATAAAGATCATCTAGTAAGCCACTAATCCCAATAAACTATGGATCTCAAATAAATTAATTTTCTACTCCTAGCACGATGCCACCCATATATTTTTATGATCCATTGAGAACCACTTCTCAAAAATCTAATAGACTAGAAATTTTACCTCTTTAATCTTGAAATATCATTTGAATATCTTTGTATGTAGATGATTTTATTTCAAGATTCCATGGATATTAATCAAATTCTCAGTATTACCTTACTCATATTTGGATTAAACAATGATATTTTGCACAAATACGACCAAGAAATAATCCAAAAAACTGTTGAAGGATTCAATTAAAAATATATATAAAAACTATAGGGGATATATTAAGGTCAAAAATCATAACCATATACTCATAATACTAATACCTCCTCCTAAAATTCATTTTAGGAATATCTTCATCATGGATACTCATCGGATGGAACACTAATCTTATATTAATCATTAAAACCCAGTAGTATGCCTTGAGATAATCAAAAAAATAATCAATACATGGAAGGGGGTATCTTTTCATAACCATATCCTAGTTCACTTCCTAATAATCAGAAAAAATCTAATGTCTCCTATCTGGATTCTTTGTGAAGATCACTTGTGATGCCAAAGGTGAAATATTAGGATGAATAAATATCATAGCATCAAGATCCACATGAAGAAACTTTAATTATTTTTATTTAGTGGGATCCATATGGTATAAAGGTAAACAGATGTCCCTTATCCTCAAAAGAATGTATATAAAACACTCAACATCTATCTATTGTGAAAACCCATAGAAAACATATTGAAAAATATCCAAATACACACTCGCCACAACTAGAAGAGAAACACTAATATGTGGATAAATAAAATCTATAAGCATCTCTAAATATTAGCATGGGATCATATCATCACTATGTACAATAAGACATACTCTCCAAGATCATAGATCTTACTTATACTAAAATACATGTGTGTCTCCATCGGAAGAAATAAACTACACCAAATGATGATATAAATTGATCTTGACTATATAGTTGATCATTTAGTCCTTGACATTGAAAATGTAAAAAAAATCAATATCAAGAACTAGAAAGTACCATATGGATTCATGGTTTCTAATAATCACCCAACACTCAAAACATTTAAAACCATACTTTAACTTCATTCCCAAAGTAGTGTAAAGAGTCATCATGAACTGCATAATCTCTAAACTCAAGCCCAAAAAATAAATAAACTTGGATAATATAAATGATTGATTTTCATGAGTATCTATTAAATACATAAAAATAGAGGATTTAATAAACACCATACCTCTCACATTATCATTCTTGACCATTGAATCCTTGGGTTCTAACTCCACTACAAAAAAAATTCCATCTCCATATTTCACCTTATTAGGAACTTGTACATAACCCTTGGAACAAGGTTGAGATCCAACACATTTTTCTATTTAAAATCAATACTGAGAGGCCTTCAGGGAGGTGGAACCATATTTACTACCCTGTGACTCTATCTCATATACAGAAATGACTTAGGTGCTCCCTTACTATCAGGTCTGAGGTACCCTTTTCTTGCACATTAGTAACAAACCACATGACTCTTCCATGACGCCTATTGCAATCTCCAACGAATTCCACGGTACTAGTCACCTTGATCCCTCTTATGACTAGAAAATGATCTCTGGATACCTCCAAATATCATTTTTTTTTTGCAATAAATTCTTGTATTCATATCTATATCTACCTCATCCATAGATTCCTTGTCCAGATCCTCTCTAAAGGTGGATTGATATATAAGACTAAATATTGATGGAACAGTAGGCCTCAAACCAATTTCAAACATCCATACCATGATATATTCATTAAAAAAATCTATGGATAAAGTTTCACCAACTCAAAAACCTATGTAATATTATCCACGAAATAGTTATTTCATTACACAAAATAAAAGAACTCTCATGCCTTCACCACTCCCATTTTATCAAAATAGAACTATTTATTGAAGTATTTATTAAAGGTGGTCATGGTGAGATAATTGTTCAAATTTTCTTACAAAAGGTATTCCCAAAAATTCATTCATGGACCTTAAATCCCATAAGTGGTGATAACAACCTTAATGTTTTCTATAGTATTCAGGAAATGGAATATCCACTTATTCCTCCTTATCCATTACTCTGATTCTCAGGTTCCCTTATCACTGTGAAGGATGGATGTATTTTTATTAGTGAGTTATAATGAATGGTACACCCTCTTTTACAGTTAAATATTGGGTACCTGGCCCTTGGACTAGATCATTCGAAGTATTGTTTTCCATAAAAAATGAGTTAGCTACTGGATTAGATTGTGGGGATTTCTTTTTTGCTTTATCATTGGTATTTAGAGATGTTATTATTGAAGGACCCATATTCAATAAAACAAATAAAACCCATAAAAACGGAATTAGATTTATTTATCATAAACTAAAATGATGAAATAGAATCCAAAAAATGATGAAAATACTAACAAGGATGCTATAAACCCTATACATCCCTTGTAAACTTGAGGCTAGTAATGGAATTGAGTTGTCCAAGAACACTCCCACACTACAACTCGAGTACCAAAATATCTACCTCTATTTTATCAAGAAACCCCAAACATAGGAGTGTGATACACAAGAATGAGAAAATGATTTATTCATAACCAAACCATTTGTTACAAATTTAAAAAAACCAACCTAGTTCAATATATAATTTCACACAAATGGACTACCGTAAGTCCCAGAGCTTGTTATTGGTCACCGTAGGCTACAGACGAGAACTAGGGTGTTATAAAAAGAGCATGATAATGATTTAAAACTCACCAGAAATATGATAATTTTGGTAAATAAAAGTATCATAATATATATCCAAATATACTTTATAGATCAAAATAACAAAAACCAAAATGTTACATCACAAAAAAACTCGATATCACTGTCCAGATAAGCATATAAAGACCAAACAAATCCTAAAGAAACCCATGGGTCTATCTTTTCATGGAAATATTCTATGTCCAGCCAAACCCACTAGAGGGAAAAATAGGAGATCCATCCTTTAAATGATTCCCCACACCTATATCCCACAAAACTAAGGCTACAAATCACCACAGAAAATGTAAGGTGTCAGAACTAAATATCTATAAGATTCCACAAAATAATTTAGAAAATTTATATCCTTTTGAATCCAAATATTATTATATATATTTTTTTAAATCCAAAATAAATCCTTTTCCCATATAAAATAACCCTTTGGTAACATTCCTTATTCAATGAACAAAAAAATATGACATAACATTTATTTGTGAAGTATAAGTAGTTGAGTTGAATAACATTAAACCACCAATATCTATATTAATTGGGAAGAAAATAATATCAATATATGAGAACAAAATTTATCCCCAATGAACTAAATTTAAAATAAAATTAAAATGGTGTACACAAATAAGACAAAAAATAAAAACTACCTAGAATAAGTGAATTCTATGTCTGGGAACCTTAGTATCTTAGAAAGGATACTGAATAGAAACCTTATAATTATAAGAACCTCCCCTAGTCCAAGATAACTCTTATAGGGATAGAATATTACATGTTTTTTCCTATACCCCGAGGTCATACCAATGTGTTATAATTTCATAATTATATTCACGAAATAAATTCTTACTTGATAATTATTTTCAATAAACAAATCTATTATTTCCAATAAAATATTTCCCTTAAAATATCACACTAATTTCATTATTGTTGATCACATTACATTTCAAATAAATATTTGAGGCAATTTATCATACAAATCATGTGTATAAATGTAGTCCTAAAGAAAAACCCATTTTTAGAAAACACTCTCGTAGCCCTCAATGATCATTTCAACTCTCATGGATTTAAAACCATTAATTTAATTAATCAATCTTGTTGGGACCCATGAGAACATAATTCATGTCAATTGATACACCATAGGATAGAGAAAAATATCTCATGAATGATGAATATATTATTTATTTAAGAAGAAGTTATGGGAAATGTATAGATCTGGTCCAGAAAATCCTAGATCCAAGAGAAACTTTGTCAATTCACCATAAAAAATCCTTACATCCAAAAACCACAACCCAATTGGGTTCAAACAGATCAACGTGTAGATAAATTGAAGATAAATCTATGGAAAAGTGTAAATTTTTTGGGTGGAAACAAATATGTGTTGATGATATCCACCCACGACAATCAAGGATCACAGAGGTATAAAATGGAGAGGACAATATAGAATCCAAGAGGGACTGGATTGAGATAATGAGGTATTATAGGGAGATTAATGTTAAAAATGAGCAAGGTAGTGAGGGTAATTTTCCTTTCTAAGAGGTTTGGATAAAGTCACTTGGCTAGGTCACTTGTTTAGACCAACTATGTGCTAATCATGTGGTATCCATTATTCCTTGAAAACACTAATTTTCATAGTTTCTTAGTAATAGCTTCATAGCAATGAAAAATATTTCTCAACCCATGAAAGATCCTCAAAACAAAAACCCATACTCTTGCATAGTTTACATGGAGACCTATATGGTTAGATAAACAATATTCAAACCATGAAAATCCCTACTATACCTCATACATACATATCACATGCTTCATGCATGGTTACCATATGGTTAGTATGAATTGTGCACCTAAACCATTTTTGTATATTTTTTACCCAAGACACCAAATTTTCAGACAACGACTCTTGAAAACCTCTACAAACTCAAAAGAAATAAACCATTATTGAAAAAAAAATCATACCATGTTCCATAATGTGAACTATATTTTACATGATGATCTTGGACATTGTGGTGTTTTGGGATTGTTTTTTCTTTCAGGTTTTGATTTTTTTTTATTTATGATACTTTTATCTTGTGGACTTTTTTATTATACAAATAGTTTATATTTTCATTCTTCTATCATTGATTTTTTAGTTTTTATTATTGAGAAATAATTTCCCCTTGATTTTATTTGATTCCCAAACACTAGTAATCAACCCATGGGGATCAGGAACAACCTTTAAGTCATGTCAGGTCTGTTTCCATTCTCATTTTAGTAGGATATCCAATTTAGGTCATGAAATAGCTTATAATAGATCCTTAAATAATCTCAATGATACATGATATAATTTAAAAAAATAAATATATTTGAGTGAGTATAATATTTTATATAAATTAAATAGTAAATTTTAGTGAACCTAATCCCACAAAAATTATAACCTCACATGTAATATAAATTAATGAGCCAAAAAATATATTTTCCTCACTTTATAGTCTATTTTCGTGTTACATGAAAAAATTTGAAAATTTATGTTTTCCATAATACTAATAATATAAAAATTATTCTTAGATAGTTAATTACACAACCATTTTTCTAAAATCATTATATATATATATACTCAACTATACTCTTTGAGAATCATAAATTTTACAGTTTCTTAATTATGTGTAACCCAAAACCCAAAGTGGTGCATAGTTACCTCACACTTAGGGTTAGAAACATCCTCAAAACCTAACATAGTTATGTCAATGGGCACTCTAATTTGGAATGAAACTTCCCATTAAAATGATCAAGGTCTTAAAATGTGTCTTCTTTGGAATGAATGTGACACTTATTTTGCCTAGGATATATTTTTTCTCAACATTTATATATTAATCTTATGCATTTTATGTTTAGTTATTCTATCTCAAACATGTTTTAAATATTATATGAATGCATGCTTGAATAAATTTGTGTTTAAATTATATTTCTTCAGTAAACATAATTTGTTGAAGACACATTGATTTATAATAACTTATACAATTCATGATTTCTAATAATTAAAAATAAATACAGTCTGATTATATCCACACTATTCCAAATAAAACTCATATAGAATGTATGTAAAACCCTTTAATTTAATGTTTTAAAATTATAAAAATCCAAAAGACAAAAAAAATAAAGTATAGTGTGACAACTAGCCATGAATCGCTTTTCTATATAGTTCACAAGCTTACTGGCCTTTGAGAATTATAATCCAATGTCCCACAATCCATAGATCATTACTCGAGATAGACATAAATTCCAATAAAATAATATAAAATAATATGTATAAATTATAAAAAACCTATATTGTTAAATTTATAACTAAAATAACAAATCATATTATTAGTTGAATGAAACTAAATATTTATACCATACCTAGATTTTAACTCTTATATACGTATTATTGAAATTTTAATAAGTATTCCAAAGTTTTTAAACTATACCACATTAACATTCATGAGATAAATAATATATATTTATGAATATTCTATAGGTATTTAAAAAATAAATTATCATTTCATATATTTATCATGAAATATAATAACTTTAGGAAATTATAATGATAAAAAAGACTATTTATTTCTTTTAAAGTCACATGGTTTTGGCGTGACCCCTTCCGGTATGTGTTAGTTATGATTTTAGTGATTTTTTTAAATTTCTAGCAAAATGATAACTGAAAAACATAATGTAGTTTCTCTATGAAATCCAATTCATTCATATAGTTTCTTTAAGGTATTACCTTTATAAATTTCATAGTTTTAAGTGTAATCCATTTTTGATTGAAGTTAATACCTTTAACCACATATCATAATATTTTTCTATGTTGTGTTTATTCTTTATTAAAATAAAATTTATATAAACCGTGATCATTTTAGTCAAAAATATAAATTAATAAATATTGACTTTTTATGATATATTATTATAAATGGAAACCATTTATTTTTTTTCAAAACCAAGATATTTTATGAAAAAATTCACAAATTATTATATGGTTATCCAAACCATTATTTTGATTCTATAAAAACCCCTAATTAAGTTTCATTTTTTGAAGTCTATATTATCAATTATTCACTTATTCTTTATCTAATGGCATAAAAAATTTATACAACATCATTATACCCAAATAAAATATAATAAATAATAAAAAACCATCTACAGAATCTACTGAGGGTGTAATTGATCGAATGGAATGAGGAACATAAAACTATGTATACCTCATTGTCCATGTTAGATCCATCACCACAATGAGTTTGATTGAGATCCATCAGTACCAATAATTGTATTCTTGACTACAAAGGAATCCAAAAGTCAAAACGGACTCATTAAACACTTTTTAGGACTTTTTTTCTTTTAAATATTTTCTAACACCGCAATAATAAATTAAAATAAAGAAATTATCCGGAGAGATTTTTGGATATGGTGAATAATCCCCACTATCCATGACTATCACTAAATCGGATTCTAGAGAATATATTATATATAAACTATTCATTGAATGAATGGTAATATTAGGGTATAAATGTTTCATGTGTAATAAAATATCCAACTCATTGAGTCTAATTATAATAATTATAATGACTCTTTATTTATATAATTTGATTGTTAAACTCCATTTAAAATTAATAAGTCATCTAAACATAATTACAAAAAAATCATAATCTTAATAAATGATAAAAATTATATTTGATTTATTTGAATGAATTATTAGATCATTTACCATGAACACCATGTAATAGTATCATAAACCATGAAATAACACAGACAATGACATGGTGAATCTCATCACACCATGGTTTACAATTTAGTTTATATTTCAAAAAAAATCCACAAAATGATAAATTATTATCTAATCATATTAACCATTTTACATCATTTAAATTTGAAAATAAATATTTTAAATGAGATAATAGTGGATTATAGAAATGTTCCTTAGCATGTAGCGTGGTTATTTTTTCCAAAAATTCATTAACATTGGTTCTCTTTTTTCTTATTATGAAATCAAAAAATTAGAACAATCTATTACATGAACATATTTATTTTTATTATAACCATGTTTATTTAAACCATAAAATGTTGGGACTTACGTTAACAACTTAGGTGAACATTTAAATCATGTATTATAATTTTGAAGTGATATTATGTTTGTTGTCAATAAATTTTAGATTAGTCTAAAGCTTTCATAGAATTATGGGAGAGATTTTAAAAAATTTGTAGATGATTTTTCTTTGTAAAAATCGAGGTGAAATTAGTATGGACATAAAATAATGGATATTGGTTATTAAAATATAATCTAGTAGCAATAAAAAATTCAATAAGGGATAAGAAATTAATTTTTAATGGCTCTCTATAATTTTCCATAGCACCATGATGATTTCCAACACACTGTAGTGATGAATTAGTCTAGATATAGGGAATTAAATATCACACTCCAATGGAAGTAAATGGAAATATGGTGTTGATTTATCTAAATCTGTTTTAAAGGATCATGTTATAGTAATGTATATCACACATTACATAGTTTGAGATTAAAATACATGAGGATATTGATGTCATGAATGTAGGGGTTTCAAAAGGATATTCTTATTGATGTTTGTCACAACCCAATTAGAGTATCCTCACTATGATTTAAATAATTATAGATTATTTTGAAATTTTTAATACATTTATAAATGAGAGATCATGGATTTTATCTTGGTGATTTTAATTCAACTCACATTGATGGTTTTGAGGGATGATCAATAGAGTATAAGTGGTAACATTGAAGGAGTTGAATTTAAATTATATTTTGAATATAGATGATAATGTTAGAGAAAATAAATCATATATATTATAAATATTTTAATATATTTGTAATCGGTAGAAAATAACCACTGTTGTGAAGAACTATTTTGAAGATCCAAATTTATAAATAGAATATTTAAACGCATGTAAGAAATTATAATTTTTTGGAATGGATAATTATTTTGGATATTATTTTGAGTGACCTTAGTGTAATATATTTTGTGTACATATTATATGAAGTGATGTTTATATAACAAGAGTAGTTAGTATTGAATCCTTCCTTTTTATTTCAAAATTATTCATTACATTGTACAAATAGAGGATCATTTAATGATTAGTTCATTAGAAATAATGTACATAATACCTGAAAACATACAAAATTATTCTAAAAAAATGTGAAATATTCTTCATCTATTCATCCTGAGTACATTTTATTCATCTCATAACCTGGGGAAATACATCATAGGAAAGAGTGTGCATATGTCCTAGTAATTTCATATAAGGGAAACTGTTTACATGTGATCTTGAGTAATATCAATAAAAACATGAGGGATATAATTATCATGTGATGAAGTGAACATTATTCAAAACATAATTAGAATAACATGATTAATACCATATAACAGTTAATATAACATTTAAATGAGGCATTAATAAGCATATTACCATGTTTTTTCACCAATGGGTTATAAAATTTATCATGGTTATTCACCAAGGTATTATAAAACATTTCATATGTAGAGATTAAATTATTTACTCAATAAATTGGATAAATATCAAAGACAACACTTTATATTTCTTAATTAATGTGATATATATAAATCATAATAAAACATTTCATAAATAACCCATGGATAATAAAATAAAAGGGTTTTATATCAAAAACATGTTCTTTCAAAAGTGCAAAATGGCAAGATCATTATGTCATTTTTAACCCACATAAAGGGAATACGAGTTTCAAGTATATTAATACCAAAAAAGAAATAATTATTTTATTTATATATAGGTTAATACACCTAGAAATGATTGAGGTTTGGGTATTCAAAATAATAAACAAAATATTTTTTCTTGAGGAGAAGAGATAATTTTGAGAAGTAAAATCGAAAGCATAACATATATAAAACATGGTTTTCTAAATGTGTAAAATGGGATGGGAAAAGGGTATAACATTTAAAAAATATATTTTTGAATTATGGTTTTGATAAAAAGTTCAATATAATTGACAAAATATAATTTTTATAATACATATATCAAAAAGTGGTTCTTGAATTGAAAAGAAGGGAAGGATAATTCCATTACCGTGCAAAGTTTTTCCAAAAGAATGGTGACTGAGTCCTTGCGGGATTTATCAAAACATAGGTGGGATTCCATTGGTGGTAAAATTTCCATATATTCATTGATTATGGATTTTTATTTAATTTAAATGCTTAAATGGGTGTGTATTTTGAGAAAAAGTGAATGATTGGATTATTAATTTCCAAATATAGGTCTTGGAAATCTAGGTTGTCAAAAATGAAATGTCACGAGCTTGACTATGGTTTTTCCATAGTATTGGACATTTAGAAAATAATGTAAGTCATTTTAATCCATAGGTGTCTATCATGATTTTATATTACTTATTTTTTCAACAAAATGTAAAATTTTAATAAAATAATTTTTCAATGTTAAATTTTCAATTTTATACTTTGGAAAGTAACTTATAGGTTTATAAATTAATTAAAATATATTAAAATACTTGATATTAATAAAATAACATATTTTTGTTTGTTTATTTTGGTTATTTAAGTATTAAATAATTTTTAAATAATTATGAAGTTATTAAACATACCAAACACCTCAAAATGTATTTTTAATATTCATAGGAAAATAATGTATTTTAGAAAATATCCATAAATTAAAAATAAACTAATATTGAAATGATGATTTCAAGAATCATATTTATTTTATCATAAAAATAAAATAAGTATGATAATTTTAAAATTTCTATATAAGTTTTTTTATTTATTTAAAAATAGTGATTTCCTAATGCATAGTGAAATTTTTGAAACATAATAATTTTCAAAGACATAATAAAATTATTTTATAACTTATATTTTTAAAATGTGTTTTTAAAATAATATTTAACAAAAATATGTATTATTCAAAATATATTATTTTATTTCAAAAAATATATATATCTTTACTAGAAATTACCATTTGTGTCCAAAAAATCAATATATCAAATTCTATATCAATTTTATTTAGAAATTTTATTCTTAAAACAAAATATATAGAATAAAAATATTATTTATACAATTTAAATGACCTTTAAGTAAATTTTTTCTTTCCACATAACCCCATATAATACCTATGTATGACCTATGTGTAAGTTGTATAATAGTTATAGATGCATGGAGTGGCTTGGTAAACATCACCTGAGTAGTAATTTCCACTAACATGAAATTCTCCCAAAGGAAATTTCATTCTGGCTTCACTTGATGATTCTTGGCTTGGAAGTGGTAAATAATGTACCCCAATAATGCTGCCTCCATCCCCTATTCTTTCATATGGGCTTCATATGAAATGAATCTACTGGTTGAGGCTATTGTTTCTCCAATTTTCATTAGTTATTATTTATCATTACTACTTACAAATTATAATGTTAAAATTATTACCATGAGTATATTCCAACTGTCATATTAAAATATGGTAATATTGGACCAATGGTCAAAAAATGGCTGAATCTTGATGGTCATATTTCCCTTGATAATCGCTTAATTAATAAAGATATGTGTTATTATTGGTTTTGATAAAAATAATACACATTTTATTAGAAAATAAATCTAATTTAAAAAGTTTGGGTTCTTACATTTCCCCCCCTTAAGAATTTTTTTCCATGAAATTTCAACTCATTATATTAGTTGATAAAATGTGTTGGTACTTCTATATATTTTTCTCATCTAGTACCCATGTTTCATATGTTTATATGTGGTTCCTCCACAACACTTTTATGAGGTGGGCAATCTTATTCTGTATATAATTATCTCTATAGTCAAAGATCTCCACAGGCTTCTCCTCATAAGAGTTGTCATGTTCCAGTTGCACCACTATAGGATTAATTACATGTGAAAGGTAAGGTATATACTTGTATCATGACAATATTCCACGGTATTATTCCTTTTAAAAAAGTAAATATCTTACGCTATACTCAACATCCAGTTTGGGCACACCACGACCATTCAAACTAGCCGTTTAAAAAACTCTTATGAACACTATTAACCACATTTTCAAATCTAATAAAAATTATTTTTCAAAATAGACTTCATTTTTTATTTTTAATATCAAATTTATATGGGGGTCAAATTATGGTAATTTTCTAAAAAGTTTCAATTTTTATGAATAGTGAACAATACTGCATTTTAATTCATAACAACCTTTTCATCTAATTTATTTATATAGTAAGATTGTATTTTAATTGGTTTTAAAGTGTAATGGGATTAATATTTTATCATTTAATAAAAATATTTTCATTTTTAGTAATATTATATTTAAATTTTACATAATCACAAATAAATCTTTTGATAGTTTTTACTTCTTAAAACCCCTCTTTCTGGTTTTGATAATGGGAATTAATTTCCAATTAATTACTGCTACTTCAGTATTTTGAATTTGAAAAAATTGATTCCATATTTAGAATAATATGTTCCAAATTTTTTAAATAGGTAAATTTTATGTTTGGAAATAATGAATACTAACATCATTAATTGTTTTTAATTACCATGGTTGAAGGCTAAATCAGGTAAATAAGGGAAAATTTTAATATTATAATAATATTAAACAACCCAAAAACGTTTCCTAATCCTATTGGATGATATATGTCTGACCATGGGCATCATTTGGTTGATTTTGGGACCCCATGGATAAACATGGGTGTGATAATGACATGTTAAAAGAATTAATTTAAACTAAAGAGAAATATAACATAACCATGTATCTTTTACTAAAAAAATTTAATATAAGGTAATATAACAAATATATTTAAATATAAATATCTATTATAAATATAAAAATATTTTCTATATCATTTCATTTTATTTATAATTTTTAAACATTAAATATATAAAATTATTTGTGACACAATTTTGATGTAGTGGTTACCTTATTAATGAAAGATTCAGATAAATGATATTATAAATACAAAAATAAATTTAATTTAAAAATTTTGATTCCATAAACAAGTTTTATAGATTATATTGAAAAACTTATATTTGAATTAATACCTTTTGTTCTAAAGAATTATGTATTTATGACTTTAAAAAAAATACTAAATAGTGTCAAAATTTACATAAATGAGTTCTAAAACAAATATAATATATTAAACGATATAATAGTCCAAAAAAATAATATCTTTCAAAATTACTTATATAATGTTAAAAAAATTATTAATGATCCAATTGGGGTTTTTTTTCATTTTATAGAAACTATATTTAACATATAGTGTCAAAATATAAGAAGACACTGTAAGAGTCAAACTATCTAACTAAGGGTAAAATATTAAAGATAAGGTCAATTTTACGACATAAACACATATGAAAACTATTGGTTGAGATGATTTTGACCCAACCTCATCTTATCCTCTAACTAAATAAATTTGGGTCTATTAGAAACCGAAAATCATTTTATAATAAATTAATATGTCAAGATTTTTCCAAAAGTTCCCATCACCTCTCTTATAAAAGGGTTCATCACTTTATATTTAAATCACAATTATAAAGACTTTTGGTTCGGCCAAACCCCACACATTGTTCCTCCCAACCTCCCACACATCATCCTAGAGGCCTAAAGTTGGTCATAAAGCCATCCTAAGGAGCCTTTTTCTTCAAATTGGAAGAAAACACCCGACGAAGAGGCAGTTGTTTTATCAACCCTTTCGATGTTATTTTCATCTTATACATCCAATTTCTGAGTTGTTTCCATATAAAAATAATAACTCTACTATAATACATATACCGAGACATTATTATAATCATTGGACAACCATATTCCGCATTTTATTCATCTTATGAATAACAATATCACCATTTGTGTGTACGTACGGATTACCGTCTACACGTTGTGGTATAATTTGTTATTCAAAACTACCTTGTTTGAATTGGTATAATGATGAGTGTAATGGATATAAATAATTAATATAACATTATAATTATTCTTTATAACTAATATAAAATCCAATTTCATACTATAATCCATCAATGGAATGATACCATCGCTCGTGTGTACGTACGACCTACAGTCTCTATAATGCAGTGAGATACATTCTCTACTTTTACCATTAAATAATGATTATAAAAATTATATTATGAGTAAATAAACTAATTATGAAAATAATTTTATTCCCGATATAAACAAAATATATCCTATTTATAAAAAACATGACTTACATGACAAAACAGGAATGAGAAAAGGAAGCAGGTAACACCCGAAACAACTATAATACTAAAATATAATTACATAAGTGATATAAGAGGATAATATATGATATCATAAACATGTATATGGTCTTGGTATAACTTAATAACATTTTTAACCATTATACAAGAAGATAACTCACCATAGACTACAGAAAAGTATAATGTAAGGGTTAATTTCATAGTCTCTTTATGATCTGAGATTGTTTATACATAAGTATCTACAGGGAGAACATTATCATCCATGTTTGTGTTTCATTAAAGGTATTTCAAAATATTATTGAAAATTATTTAAAGAAATTTTTACCCTTGTTTGACTTTTTATAAAACATTTTTAATGGAATATTTATATCTCTTTCTGAATGATGTACGTTATGATCTTTTTGACAAATTAAGGAATTTTTTTTAACATATACGGCACGAGCGACTATTTTCCATCGTTATAATGCCTTAACATTTTGAATATTCCTATACAATCTTACAAGGTTAATTTCAATGTTAATTTCTTATTTTTAATTGTGCAACATTTAAATAATTTCAATGTAAAAAGGGGATATTTCTATCATAGAGTTTTAATGAATTTATTAGATTATTTTCATCTTTTTCAACATCCTTTGTTGGATTTTATACTTGATTGATGTTGATTTATTATGATAAAATAATAAAAATCTAATGATTATTTTATGATATATATGACTGTGGATGTGATAGTTTTATTCCAGTCATGTTTTATGGTTAAATTATTAACATTGTGTATCATAGTTTTAATATGAATGTTTATGTCATGTTTCACCTTTTTAAAAAGAGGAATGTATTGGACTTAGTACGTGACAGGTAGATATAACTATAGGCCCTCAATAAATCATTAGGTCTCATGAGACAATCTAGTGTCTTGGAACAAGGCCTTGACATTATAGTAAGGGTACTGGTAGAAGGCTTTGACAGTATAGTTATGACGTCTGGCATTATACATTTCCTTATTATGAGAGAATTTATTCATATTGCAATGATTATTGGACTATTAGAATGTCTATTTGAAATATTAAATCAACATATTTTATTTATTATTTCTATATTATGTTGAATATTATGTTTAAAAAAAATGTGTTTCAGTTTTAAACCATGCCCTAAAATATTGTGCTTATTTATGATAGTTTATACTATATTGTTTATCCTTACTGAGCATCTGAGATCACCCCATTAATATGTTTAATTTTTTCCCAAGATGTGAAGAAGTATACTATTGTTGAACTATAGGGATATTCTAAGGAATAAGGGTGTTTATGAAGGATACACTATGTTGTTTTTCAATTTATTATGTAATTTAAAAATTATGTTTGTATCTAGGTTTTTCAAGGATACTAAACTGATCAGTCCTTTGGGATTTTATTTTCTTAAGATCATTCCAATGAAATAAAATAATGCACTGATTCTGGGTAACTAGGGTCAGGTAATTAATTTTTGTTTCATAGCATGTTTAGAAAAAACCTTGGAAACTAGATTTATAAAACAACCTTGATTAGGGAACATTAGCATAAGAAAGACTTTGAGGATAATTATTGAAGAGCATCCTAGAATTTTGGTAAAATATAGATCATGTAGGTATTCCTATAAAATACATCCCTTTATGGATACTATATTTGGATGTGGTTTAGGAACAGAAGTACATAGGGGTGAGAACTCTAACAAGGTGTTCTGATCTTGACTCGGGGAAACCTGGTACAAGACAACGGGCCATACTGCGCACCTAGTTTAACAATCTGAGGGGATATGCATAGGATAATTCATATTTTCATCACAACCCATTATTAAGGATATATGATTACCTATTTTTTAAAAGAAGCCATGTTTATAATTATGGATTAGATATGCTCAAATTTTTAATTTATGTTAATTATTTTACTAGTTTGGAATATGAATTATGATTCATAACCTAATATATTGTATGCCCATGTTTAGAAATGGTGCCTAGTGGAAGAAATGGAAATCATATCAACACATGTAATCCATTAAGGGATTTTCCTACTATGTAAGAAAATAAAAGTGGAGCTAGTGATATAACTGGATCTGAACAACTTATAACCATACTGGGACATCTGAATTAGGTTATGAATAATAAAATTACCCATATGGAGTATCCTGATCCAAAACATGGATGATCAAGGTTTCACTGCTTCATGAGACACAAAACTCCAAAATTCAATGGGATTGCAAATCCATTTGTAGGTGAGTAGTGGATAAGTTCCTTAGAGAAAATATTTCTTTTTTTGTGGAGTAATGAAAGTGAAAAAGTTGTTATGGTAGTCTATTGTTTTATAGAGATTCATATCAATGGTGTTCATTGATTCAAAACATGAAGGTGGGTGAAGAGGTCGCTAATATGGAATAGATGGAATTTAAAGAACCCTTCCTAGAAAAATACTTTCTTTAAGATCTACGAGCAGATATGGAAAGGAAATTTTTTAGTCTGAGGTATAGAGGGGATGAAAATATTGTAATGTATGAGGATAACTTCAAGAGGTTAGAAAGGCTTTTTGTAGATTATATATGTAACACATGAAGTAATATTACTCGATTAATTGATGGTTTAAAAAAATTTCTCTAATGGGAATTGGTCTGATAATCATTCTTATCATATGAATATACAATCTCATTTTCTATCAATATAGAAAAGGAATTCCATAAGTCTTATGACATTATAGGGAATCAAGAGAAGAAGAGTGATCTTGAAAACTCTGGGAATGTAAATCAGGGGAAATAAGGAAAAAATAACTTTCCACCGTACTTGTAATTGTTTAAAAAACACCTGCGTACAATCCTAAAGGGGATGAGTGTTTCTTATAAGTGTGGAGAAAAAGGACACCAAGCACGTGATTTAAAGGGGAATAAATAGGATGTAAATTTTCAATGCTACAATTGTATGTAAATGAGATATTATTCTAATTAATTTCCTCAGCATCAACGAAACTTACCTCATAAAAGGACAAGAGATGAAGGATAAAATTTTTTGATCGCAACTACTCAGTCTGAATTTTCAAATGATATGGTGGTAGGTACTATAATCGTCTCCTCAATTTTACACAAAGAATTATTTGATTCTAGATCTTTGAATTCCTTTATATCTTCCCATTTTTCTTTAAAAATTAGATTTTTCCAATTCATATTATCATGGGAGTTGTCATTTAAAAACCCTAAGAGAAGTCTAGTTGCAATAAATATATGTTAGGAAGTTCCCATTATGGTATATAAACATGCATTATCTGTTGACTTTATCATCAAATCTATGGCAGACTTTTATTTAATCATCAATATGGATTGGAAATCAAAATATGATGTGAAAATTTATTACAGGAAGAATGGAGTTATTATTTGTTAGGATGATGTAGAATCCATTATCTTTTGAGAAGAAATCTCATCATCTGATTTTTATTTAGATCCACCCCCCTATAGCTCTTCTAAATGAAATTTATGTAGTGGAAGAGAAAACATAATCCATGGGTGATGAAATAAATCTTTTAATTTAGGATGTGCCTTCTATACAAGAATGTATTGATGTATTTCAAGGGTATTTACCTATACATCCTCTAGAGAAGGAAGTTGAGTTTAATATTGATCTAATCCCTGATGTGAGGCCAATATTAAAAACTCCTTACGGAATTGCTACTGTGGAATTAGTAGGGTTGAAGAAACAATGAGGCAATGCATTGACTATAGAGAAATCAATGCTATTACAATAAAGAACATGTGTCCTCCTGCCTCACATTGATGATTTATTTGATCATCTTCATGGAACTCAATATTTTTTGAAGATTGAACTTTATTTTGGATATCATAAATTGTGTGTAAAAAAGGAATATATTCCAAAGAAAGCATTTTGAATGAGGTATGGTCATTACGAATTTATAGTAATGCCATTTGTATTGACTAATGAACCCTCAGTTTTCATGGATCTAATGAACACAATGTTCAAGGAATATCTTAATGAAATTTTAGTTGTATTTATTTATGATATCCTGGTATACTAGAAAAGCTATTAAGATCATGAGAACCACTATTGGATTATTCTGATGAGTCTTAGAAGAAATGAATTGTTTGGTTAATTTAGAAAGTGTGAATTACGGATCCTAGAAATTTCTTTTCTTAGCAATATTTCTCTGAATATGGAATATCTATATTCTTAAAAAACAAAAGCAATACAATAATGGGCAACACCGATGAGTATAACTAAGGTATGCGGTTTTATTGGTTTAGTAGGTTATTATTAATGTTTCATCTAGAATTTTTCCTAATTTGAAAACACATTAACCAAGATCACTTTAAAATGGGTAAAATTCGTTTGACAATAGAGTGTGTAGAATGTTTTGAAGAATTGAAAAGAATATTAGTCAATGCTCTTATCTTGACTCTACCATCATGGATTATCAGTTTTTGATTTATAATGATGTATCAAGGAAAGGACTCGGTTGTGTCCTTATACAGAATGATAGGGATATGGCTTATCGATCATGGAAATTAAAAATTCATGAACAAAACTACCCAACTCATGATCTGGAGTTAGTAACATTAATGTTTTCTCTAAATATATGGAGACACTATCTCTAAGGTCAAATACGTTAGATATATACTGATCATAAGAGTTTAAAATAGATTTTCTCATAGAAAGAACTCAAATTTTGACAAAGGATATGGCTTTAGATACTCAAGAATTATGATTAAAAAATTAACAAAAATAAAGAATTGTAAAATAAGGTAGAAGATTATTTGAGTAGAAAAGACCATGGAGTTCTAGGAAAAATGAGATTTTAAAGGGATCCTATTATTATGGATCTAGTAAAGATGGATATGAGAACTATAATAGATGTTGAAACATCACTACTCATTCAAATGGTCTCAAAACCTTCATTACTAAATGGGATAAAAAGTTCACAATTTTGTGATGAGGAGTTTCAAATGTAAATTAAATCTATGATTTATGGGAGACTGATTGACATCATATTTCTAGATAGTGATTTCAAATTTGGGAAGAGACTTTATGATCCTGTTGTACCTGAGCTAAGAAGTGAATTATTGGATGATTCTCACAGCTCCAATCTCTCTATACACCCTAGTGGAACTAATATGTATAGATATTTAAAGGAACATTTTTGGTCAGAAAAAATGAAGAGGGAGATTGTAGATTATGTGTTGAGATTTCTAGTTTTCTAACAGGTGAAGTATAAAAGACATCATCCTAGAGGTTTTATTATACATCTTCCTATACCTGTGTGAAATTGGGATGCTATAATGTTGGAATGGTTAATAGGTATACCAAATACTCCTAGAATAAATGATAAGATATGGGTCATTGTTGATCATCTTACCAAATCAGCACATTTTCTCGATATAAGAGATGATTTACCACTTGAACATTCAAAAAACTATATATTAATTAATTTTTAAAACAACAAAGTGAACACCTATCAATTGTTTCTGATTGTGATTCTCATTTTACATCACAATTCTAGAAAAGTCTTCAGAAGGACCTAGATACTGAGATTCATTTGAGCACATCACACCACCCTCAAACTGATGTAAAATCATAATGGACTATTCAAAAATTTGAAGACATGTTGATATACTTTTCACTTGAATTTCATGGTATATGGGATGATTATTTACCTCTTTTATAATCATTATATAACAATAGATTCCATTAAAGTATTCAGATGGAACCATATGAACCATTATATGGAAATAGATTTTGTTCACCAACTTTTTGGAAAGTTTTTTGTGAAAGAAAACTCCAAGGACCAGAAAGTATAGAGGAAATGATGGAAAAGGTAAAATAAATTAAGACTTATATCAAAAAAGATCAATGTAGGCCAAATAGCATTGTTGAAAACTGAAGGAATGTTTGGAATTTCCAGTGGGATATCATGTTTTCGTGAAGGTATCCCCATAGAAGGGTGTTATACGATTTGATAAGAACAGTAAATTAAATCCCAGGTACATCACAACTTTTGAAATTATGGAATTAATTGGAGCTGTAGATTACCGTTTGGCAATTCCGCCAAGTCTCTCTAAAGTTCAGGGTGAGTTCCATCTATCAATGTTAAGGAAATACATGCCAGAACCAACGAGTGTACTCAACTATGAAGAAATAGAACTAGAACCTGATATATATATTTTTTAAGAGCCCACCATGATTCTTGGTACTGATGAACAAGTGTTGAGAAATGAGACTACTCTTCTAGAAACAGTTCTTGGGAGCAACCATAAAAAGGAAGTGGCAACGTGGAAAAATGAAGAACTTACGACGAAGAACCTCACAAATCTTTTTATGAATTGATATTTGAGAAAATTTTGAGGATGAAATTATTTGAAGTATAGAATAATTCAACACCTAAAGATTCCATGGAACAATTTTGTTTAAATAATTTAATAGCTTACGCTACACGTAACATCGAGTTCGAGCCCACCACGCACATTCAAAATAACCGTTTAAAAAAATAGTTATGAACAGTATTAACCAAATTTTGAAATTTTACACAAATTATTTTACAAAATATTATTCATTTTTTAATTCAGAATATCAAATTTATCTTAGGGTGAAATATTGGTAATTTTTGGAAAAGATTCAATTTTTACTGAATAGTTAAAACTACTCCATTTAAATTCAAAACTACCTTTTCATCTAATTTATTTATATAGTTATATTTTATATTAAATTTGTTTCAAAGTCTAATTGTTTTAATATTTTATCATTTAATCCAATGATGGTAATTGGAGTTAATTTCACTTTTAAATTGTACATAAACACATGTTAATATTTTGATAGTTTTTACATCATTAAAACCTACTTTCAGGTTTTTCACAATGGGAATCAATTTTAAATTAATTACTACAACTTATGTGTTTTTAATTTGAACAAATGGATTAAATATTTGGAATCAGAATTCCCAAAATTTTAAAATATTTACCTTTTATTTTGGGACAATATTTATATTAACTTCAGTAATTTTTTTTATTTAGCATGGTTAAAGGGTAAATTAGGAAAATAAGGGTAAAAAATAATATTATAATCATATAAAACAACCATAAAACATGTAATAATACCATTAGATGATATATTTTTGACAATTTTCATCCTTGGGTCTATTTTGGGACCCTATGGAGCCACATGGGTGTGATAATGACATGTTATAATAATTAATTTAATGTAAAGAGAAATATAACATAAACATGTATCTTTTACTAAACAAAATTAAATATAGGGTAATATAACTGATCTCTTTGAATATAAAATTTAATTATAAGGCTAAAAATATTTCCTACATAAAGGTATATTTTTTATATTTTTTAAAAATTAAAAAAATTTATTTATTTATGACATAATGATGATGTAGTGATTACCTTATTAAATAATGATTCAAATAAATGATATCATAAATAATAAAATAAATTTAATGATAAAATTTTGATTCCATAAACTAATTTTATGGATGATATTGAAATATTATATTTTATATAATACATTTTTTACTAAAGAATCATGTTTTTATAACATAAAAAAATTAATTACTACATAGTGTGAAAATTGACATCAATGAGTTTTTTAAAAAAATATTACTTTATTAAATGATATAATAGTCCTAAAAATATAATATTAGGCCTAAATACTTATATAATGTTCAAAAATTAATTAATTGTCCAATTGGAGTTCTTTGGTCATTTTATAGTAACTATATTAACCCTATAATGTCAAAATATAACAACACGTCGTAAGATTTAAACTATTTAACTAAGGGTAAAATCTAAAAGATAAGGTTAATTTTATGATCCCAACATGTCAAAAACCTATGGTTTGATAGTATTTCGGCCAATTATTTTCTTATAATCGATATAAATCAATTTTTATCTATAATAAAAAGAAAATCATTCTATAATAAATTGATATTTCAAGATTTTTTCTAAAGTTCCCCTCACCTCTCTTATAAAAGGAAACCTCCCTTTCTCTTTAACACACCCATATAAAGCTATTTTATTAGAGTATAACCTACCCATTAATCCTCCAATTATCCTTAACATAATCCTAGTGGCCTAAAATTGGGTATTAATCCTTCTTATGATGCCCTTTTGTTCAAATCAAAAGAAAACACCTAAAGAAGAGGAAATGGTTTTTTCAACCCTTTTTGATGTTATTTGCTTCTTCTACTTCCAATTTCTCAGTTGTTTCCATATAAAAATATTAAATATAGTATAATAAATATAATAATAAGTTATTATAATCATGGTATAACCATATTCATCATTTTATCCATCTTACAGAATAATAACATCACCATGCACGCATGCGTATTGCTTACCGTCTCCACGTCGTGCTGTAATGTCTTAGTGAATGATAATTTTTATGGATGGGTATAATGATGAGTATAGTGGATATAAATAATAAATATAAAATTTTAATTATTCTGTATAATTAATATACCATCCGTGTTCATACCATTTAACCATTAAGGGAATGATACAATCGCTCGTGCATACGTATGGCCTCCATCAGCACGACGCGGTGAGATTCATTCTTTATGTTAACCATTAAATAATGAATTTAAAACTAATATAATGTGTAAAAAGATTAATTATGAACTTTATTTTGTTCTTAAAAAAAATAAAATATATCATATTCATAAAAAATATGACTTACATGACAAAATAGGAATGGGAAAACAAAGAAGTTAACACCTGAAACAACGGTAATACTAAAATATTATTACCAAAGTGATATAAGAGGATAATATATGATATCATAAACATGGATATGGTCCTAGAATAATTTGATAACTTGTTTTAACAATTATACAAGATTCTGAATAACCCTATATTAAATAAAATTATATGTTAAGGGTTAATTTCATTATCTCTTTGTTATCTGATATTGTTTATACATAAGTATCTAATAGGAAAAACTTATCATCCATGTCCATGTTTCATTAAAGGAATTTAAAAAATTTATTGAAATTGGTTTAAAGACATTTTTAGCCTTTTATGAATTTTCATAAAACATTTTGAATGTAATCTTCCCATCGCTTTCCAAATGGTGTACTTCATGATCTTTTCGAGAAATTATGGAAATAATGATATTTTTAAATTATACGGTGAGAGTGGATATTTTCAGCCATTATAAAGCCTTAAAATTTTCAATCATCGTGTAAAATATTACAAGGTTATATTCAATGAATTTTTTTTTATTTTACGATTTTGAAACTATTAAATAATTTTAGTGTAAAAAGGGATATTTCTATCAACGAGTTTTATTGAATTTGTTTGATTATTTTCATCTATGTCAACATCCTTTGTTGGATTTTATGTTTGATTTCTATTGATTTATTATTATAAAATCTTAAAAATTGTATTTAATTTTTTATGAAATCATTGATTTTGGATGTGCTATTTTTGTTCCATTCATGGTTTATGGTTATTGTATTAACATTTAGTGTGCTAGTTTTAATACAAATGTTGAAGTCATGTTTCCCCTTTTTATAAGAGGAATGAATTGGACGTATTATGTAAGGGGTGGGGCTTTCTATAGCCCCTCGATGCATCTGTATGTCTCATCAGAAAAACTAGTGTCTTAGAACAAGGCCTTGATAATATGGTAATGGTCGTGGTATGAGGGCTTGTTGGTATGGTTATGATGTCTGGTATTATGCATTTCCTCATTATGAGAGTAGTTATTGATATTACATTTATTATTAAACTAGTAGAATATCCATGTGAAAGTTTAAATGACATTTTTTTATTAATTATTTCCATATTATACTGAAAAATATTTCTAGAAGTTTTTTGTTTTAGTTTTGTACCTTTCCAGAAAAGCTTGTGCTTATTTATAATAGTTTCTACTATATTGTTTGTCCTTACTGAGCATCTGGGCTCAATGCTTTCACATATTTAATTTTTATACAGGATGTGAATAAGTATATTATTATTAACATATATGGATAGTCTATGGAATATGGTTGTTTACAAAGGATTCACTATGTTGTTTTTTAATACAATAAGTAATGTAAAACATATGTTTGTACCTAGTTTTTTCAAGGCTACTAAACTAATCAGTCCTTTGGGATTTGATTTTCTTATGATCATACTAATTAATGAAATAATCCCTTTACTATTGGTAACTGAGGATGGTGCATTACAAAACTTCCCCAAGAGCGATACGTGGAATACATCAATAACTTGAGCTTGATTTGGTGGAAGTGAAAGCTGATTTTCCACTTCTACAATGACATCAAGGATTTCATAGGATCCATTATACCTGGAGATAAACTTACATTTCTTCCCAAATAACATGACTCTCTTAAATATTGATATTTTGTAGAAAAATATTTCTCTGATATCAAACTCCATATCCCGTTGAATATTTTCATCAATGATTTTCTGTGGACTCTAAGAAACCCTTATGTGATGTTTGATGGTTGAATATTTTTTGTAATCTCTTACCCAATATCAGGCCCAATCATCTTTCTATCACCAAATCCATCCAACATGTAGGTGTTCTACATCGATTCCCATATAGAGAATCATATGGTTCCATTTGAATACTCGAGTGGAAGATGAATTTTTAAGAGATCACAACTAATGGTAGGTGTTGATCCTATCAACATTTAAATTAAATTGGGAATGTTTACCTCATTTCCTCGAGTGTCTGAATAGTCCTTTCATATTGGAAATCATTTTGGGGTGATAGCTCATTCTGAAATTCGATTCAATTCTCAGATCATGTTGAAGAATTATCCAAAATTTTGATGTGAGTGTTGAATGATGATCGTAAATTATAGAAAGTGGTACCCCATTCAACCACACCAATTCCTTTATGTATATCTTGGGACTTTCTTAAAGAGTGAAATATTATCTAATAGTGAAAAAATGCGAATTCTGGGTGATTTGGTCCACTATAACCCATATAACATTGTATCCTTTGGATTTTAGTAGGAGACTAGTGGAAATTTCCATAGTGATATCGTCCCACTTCGGTTTTGGTAATGTCATTTGTTGAAATACCCCTTTTTTAAGTTTTCGTTTGCCTTTACCTGTTGACACACTGAGAACCTTGTATTATAGTCAGTAATATCCCTTTCCATGTTATCCCACTAATAATTTCCATGATGTCCCCTATAAATTTTAGTGCTTCTAAGATGTATAATGACTGTAGAGATATGAGTTTCATTTACCATTTATTTATTTATATTTGAAATATATGAAACACATAGTACTGTATGAAATTTCAGTACTCCTTTGTGATCAATATTGATCACAGGAACCTTCCTATTCTTCACTGCCTTTATCTTTTTTTGTAACAAAGTATCTTTTCTATGAGAATTTTTGATCTTATTAATTATTTAGGTCAGAGAAATCATATAGGATAGTATTGATGATGTATATTCCCTCATGATTCCCATGTATAACCTTACTAGCTCTTTTATCAATAGATCTCTTTGAATCCTCATCATTTTCAGAACAATTGGGTATTTCCTCCAAAATGCAGGAGAAACCTTTTTTTCTCTTCCAGGGTGATAATGAATTGAATAATCATATTTTTTAAGAAGTTCCAACCATCTACTTTGTTTCAAGTTCAATTAATTTTTCATGAAAATATACACCCATCATTGGTGGTCTGTGTATATATCATATTTTTCCCGTTATGATATATAATCCTTTTTTCAGAAAAAAAAAATTGTATCTAGCTCTAGGTTATGCGTAGGGTAATTCATCTCATGTGTATTTAACTATAAAGATTCATAAGAAATCACCTAGTCATTTTTCCAGAGGACACACCCAATACCTTTTATAGATTCATCACTAAAAATAATGAATCCTTCTATATTAGAGGGTAGATATAACATTGATTCAGTAAACCATCTCTTCTTATGCTCTTGGAAATATTCATTATGATCCTTTGTCTAGGGGGACTTATCCCAATTTAGAGTTAACTTGGTTAATGGATTATAATCTCCTAAAAAGTTTTTCATGGCCCTCCTATAATGTCCTACGAAACCATGTAAACTATGAGTCTTAGTTACTATTGTTGTACGAGGCCACTCTCTCCATAACATTTGTCTTATTAGGGTCAACTGATATTACTTTGTTTGTTATAATGTACCCCAATAAAGTAACATGTTGTTACTACAATTCATATTTTATGAATTTTCCAAATATCCTATCCTTCCTCATAGTTTTAAATATAATACTTCTATAATTATAATTATCTTCTAAACTTTTGGAGTACATCATAATATCATCAATAAAAACTATAAAAAATTTACCATGGTAGACTTTAAAAACAATATTCATAAAATCCATAAAAATATGATGATCATTAGTCAAACCAAAGGGAAAAAACTCATAATTACCATATCATTATTAGAAGTAAATCATTAGAATATATTTTTTAATCACTATCAATTAATGATTACTAGATTTAATATCATTCTTGGAGAATAACTGATCCCTATGAAGCTGGTCAAATAAATCATCAATCCATGGAAGAGTGTACTTTTTATTCGGTTGGATCTCATTGTGTTCTTTATAATCATCTCATAGCCACATTGATACATCCTATCTATTTATATTTAGAATAGATGGTCCCCAAGGAAACACAATAGATTGGATAAACCCATTCTTCAAATGATCTTGGAGATGTTTCTTTAATTCCTCTAGCACAACATGTTCCATTCTATTCATGGTATTTGATATCATCTTGGATCCTAGTTGAGTTCAAGAAATAACTCTACCTCCCTTTCTAGGGGTGGTCTAGGTAAATCCTTTGGAAATATTTCAATTTATTTTTGAATTATGTGGATATTTTCTATTTTTATACTTTAATTTTCTTCTTCCTCTTCACCAATAATCTCAAAAAAGTAGGAAAGAGGCAGTTCTTCTAGAAAAATCTCAAGTTGAGATTTGACTCCTTTGAAAATAATTGTAGGTTTCCCATTCAAGACTGCTGACAATACATTGATTCGATATTAAGTCATAGAATTATACATTGAGAGATTGTACATCCATAGTATAGTGTTGAATTTAACCATGAGAATGAATATTAGATTTGGGATGAGATTATGCTCACAAAAGTCAATACTAGAGTCTCTATATACTACTGATACTAGGATAATCCTTCTTGGAGACTTCGATGATAACACTACTTATAGAAAATCCGGGATTTATTCTATATTCTTTTCAAAAAAGGAACAAATAAATGAATGTGTATAACTAGACTTGAACAAAGTTCTTTCTATAATTGATATAATTATAAGAGTACCTACCACCACATCATTTGTATCATCTACTTTATCCATTGTGATAGAAAAATTACAACCTTGGTCCCATGCCCTGTGGTGTGGTTGATGTTGATTACATTCCATTATCTTTGGATTTGGGAAGTGATTGGAAAAGTTTCAATGTTTTACACACTTATAGAATTAGACTTCAGGCTAGACCTACATCATATTCCCATTGTCATTATTGGTGAGAATTTGAGGCTTCACCTCATTATAAATGATCAGAGCTATATATATTTCTCTTCCACAACTATAACATTTTCCACTACAAATAAAGTAGTTCCTCAACTGATTCTTCCTACATTTTTTATAGGTGGTAAGTTACACTTTCTTTCCTCCTCTTCCACGATCAAAGTTCCTCCCTACGATTGGATCCAAATATCTCTACTTTTTATTCAATTTATGTGACAACAACATCTCTCTAAAAACCAGTTCAACCATCATACCACTCCACACTATCTCATCATAGCATTCATAGTCTCAATTGGATATATTAATCAGTAGATGGGGTCTGAGTCCACTGAATTATCTATCAACCCTCCCATTAGGATCCATAAAAATCTATTGGTGTAATAGGAATGTCTTGTATGGTTTATCTCACAACTTCCCACCGATTCATTTTCCCTCCACTTCAATTCTAGGAATTCCTTCTCTATTTTCATTCTCAATAAATTGGAAAAATATTTATTCAAAAATATTTCCCTGAACTGTTCCCACTCTATATCATCAGTATCCTTTCTTGGATTCATGATTTTAATTAGTTCCCACCTATGATCAACTTCTCTCTCTAAGCAGTACACAACTAGGGTAACTTTCTCTTATTCCAAAAAAAGAAGTACCTAAAATATATTTTATATAGAGATTATCCATTATTTAGAAGACATCATTTTGGTAGATCCACTAAATTAATGTGGTCATTAATGCATAATGGAATCAATGTAAAGTTGTTACATTCGAGGTGAATCTGGATTCTCTACTTGATTCATGTTATTATTCATAACTCGAGTTAGATGATTCATTATTTTCATTAATTTTCCATTTGGATTCCATTATAGGACCTTAAGTTCATGGTCTATTGTGCTCATCATTTACATGATTCCACATATTTCTCATCATTTTCTGAAATAAGAAAAACATAGTGAGAAATGTGATTCTTTTAAAAACATATAATTTTAAAATAATTTTATCTATTAAAAAATTTATTTTATAAGTTATTCATTAATAATAATTAAATTTTATATATATCCATCATAATGGTTTATAAAAAGATTGTGATTAACTAAACATATACCCTAGGTGTTTCAAATGAGGAGTGAAATAAGGCTTATTTTCATGAACCAATTCCTATTTGAGTCTAACTCAAATCAATGTTTTCTATTTTTACACCTATATAAATTTTTTTAGAGCCAAAAAAAACTATTTATATCTTGACATAGATTTCTTTTCTCAGAAACACCTTACTTAATACTTCACAAATATACTAGGATGTTTTCAAATACTTTAACATGTCCTTTGGGTTCTTCTTAATGTTATAAAATCTGAATTTCCACAAATAACTAAACTGTCTATTTATAATAACTATGGAATCCCTCTATTTTTATATATAAATTTTTTTACATTGTACGAATAAAGGATCTTTGAAATTATAGTTTCTTTGAAATAAGGTAAATAATACATGAAAACCTAAAAAATTATTATAATCATCTTGAAAAGATTCTAAATTGGTAAAACCTAAGTAAATTTACTATATATCATAACCTTGGGACATACATCAAAGTAAATGGTGAGCATAAGTCCTAGTAAAGGAAATTAAGGGAATCATTTTATATGTTATCTTGCGGAATATCAAAAAGAACATGAGGAATATCATTATGGAATGAGAAAGAGAAAATTAGGTATATCATAATAAAATTAAAATTTTATATAACATGGGAATGTGGATAAATAATTTAAATGAGGCATTCAGAAGTATATCACCAAGGTTTGTCACCGAGGTGTCATAAAAATTACCAAGATTATTCACCAAGGTATCGTAAAACATGTCATCTCTAGAGATTAAATTCTTTACCCAATGCATTGGAGGGCTATCAGGGGGAACCCTTAATATATCTTAATTATTGTGAGCCACATATATCATAATAAGACATTTCGCAAATAACTCATTTAGAATAAAATAAATGGTTTTCATATCAAAATCATGGCGGTTCGAAAGTGCTTAAATACATGATCATTATGTCATTTTTATCCCATTGAAATTGAATATGGGTTTCATTTATGTTAATTACGAGATAAAATAAATAATTTTATTATTTATATATGACTACAAAAATAATATAAATAGGTTTGGGTATTCAAAAAATTAAAATAAAAGTGAATTTCTTGAGGATAAGATAGAAATTTTGAGAAGTAAAATCAGCAGCACAATGGGTATAAATCATTATTTTTGAAATTGGTAAAATTTGAGGTGACAAGGGTATAAAATTTATAAAACATACCTTGAAAGTAATTGTATGATAAAAATAGAAATATAATATAGTAACCATAATATTCAAAATACATATATGAAATAGGTACTTGAATTAAAACGAATGTAAGGATAATTCCCCTACCTTGAAGAGTTGTTCCTAAAACATGAGTATTTAGACCTTTATCACTTGAAGAAACCTTTGGGTGACTCCTTGGGAGTTGAAACCACTATATATTCATGTAGGATGGATTTTTAGTGAATGTAAATGGGGGAAATAGGTGGGTATTGTTCACAAAAGTGAAGTATTTGTTTATTAATTTCCAAATATAGGCAATAGAAATCTACATTGTAGAAAAATCAATACTATGACCTTGAAAATAGTTCATCCCATGGTTATAGAAATTTGAAACATATTTAATGTTATTTTAACACACAATATTCTATCATCAATTTATATTACTTCTTTTGTCCTGAAAACTAAATTTTCCATAAAGTAATGTTTTAATGTTAATGTTTCTATTTTAGACGTTGGAAAGTAACTTATAGGTTTAGAAATTGAATAAAATATATTAAAATAATTTAAATTAATAAAATAACATATTTTTTGTCATTTATTATTATTAATTAATTATTACATCATTATGAAATAATAATGAAGTCAACAAACATAATGAAAACCTCTCTGTATTTATACTATTCACAAAAAATAATCTATTTTAGAAAATTCTGAAATATTCACCACAAAATAATTTTTGTGGGATGATTTCAATTTTTTTGTATTTTATCATAATTATTCAATAATTATGTGAATTTAAATTTTAATTATAAAAATACATATTTATTTGAAAAATAATGTGTTGATAATGCATAATGAAATTTTTAAAACAAAAAAATAGTATCAAGGACATAATAAAATTATATTTTCATTTTAATTTAAAAAAAAGTGTTTTGAAAATTCTATTTCTATAAAACAATTATTATTCATAATATAGTAGTTTATTAAAAATGTTTATATCTTTTCTTGAAATTTATTTTTTTCCAAAAAGTAAATTTATCAAAATACATATTGATTTCATTAACCAAAACAATTAATAAAATGAAAATTATGGAATAAAATTTTTATTTATACCGTGGAATTACACATTAAGAACCTAATGGCTTGAAATGTAACCCCTTATGACACTCATGTATGACCTAAGGGTCAGGTGTGTGATGGTGATGGATTCATGGTGTGGCTCAGCTAATATCTCTCGAGTGGAAATTTCCACTAACGTAAACTTATAAAATAAGTGATTTAGTTCAAGAACCACATGTTAAATCTTAGATTGGGCTTGGTAAATAGATAAACCCAATGATTCTAACTCCCTCCCATGTTTTGATATATGTTATTCATTTGAAATGACTCTATATGTTCAGGCCATCATTTCTCCTTTCATTATTAGTAATTCATTATCATTTCTACTTACAAATTATAACGTAAAAATTATTACTATGATTATTGTTTCCAATTATCATATTGTGCAATGGTCATACTTGAGAAATGAATAAATACCAATGTTCACATTTTCCTTTATTCTCACTTCATTATTAAAGAGATATGTTTTTGTTTGGTATAAAACAAAATAACACACATTTTCTTAGGAAACAAATATCATATAAAAATATTGGTTTATTACATGGAGTGTCCCATGAATCCACACTTTTACCTTTCAAAACATATCTAATCACAATAGTAATATATGATTTCCCTGGTACATTGACACATTATTGCTGTGTACTCCTTGCTATTTCCCTTATTAGTGAACCAAGTAAAATATCTATGTTAATAATATAATTTTTTATAAATGGATTCATTATATATATGGTATATTATGAAAGGATCATAGAATTCTGTCCAACATTATAAAAAGGTCCATTTGATGTTTAGGAGAAAAATTCCACATGTTAATTCATACCATCCCCCATCTTAGGATTTCTTTGGGATGTTGTAGTTATAACAAGTGGTATCAAATCCGCAATTTTATTCTTGATGATTCAATCCATGTAGGATTATTGAACTGAAAATTTGGTGATGGTGAAATGAGTTATATTATAGCATAGATAATATTACTAGATTTAGAATAATCGAATGAAACCACAATTAAGATTACATGGAATAAATGTCTTCTCTATTTCTATTGATGTTATATATAAAAAGGATTCCAGGGAGATATATTTAACTGAAGTGGATATAAATTTACTCAATTCTAACAAAAAGGCACCAAAAAAATTATTCAAAGAAGTGTGAAATCATATCTATATAAAATTAACGAGTTTCATATCAACTAATGTGGTATGAAATAAATTGGATAATATTTTTGAATGAGGATTAAATTTAGATGAATAAAGGTTAAAAGTTCATTAAAAAAAGTTTTATGATGAGTTATACTCAAAAAATTGAGGGTATCTTCAACCATGTCATTGAATTTATTAGATCTATCGGTGGACATGGTAGTATGATAAAGGTTATTAACATCATACAAAAATTTATAAATATATTTATTCCTTTTTAAAATCCAACATTATATAGTATTTAATAAAGACACCTTATAGAGTTTTCTATTGATTATTAGCGTGGAAAAATAGTTCCATATTATATTATTGTTAATATAAAAGAAATGAAGATTCACTCTTCCAAGGATATGGTTTTTAGGGACCTAGAGAAGGTGGATATTCATGTAATATTAGAAGAATAATACATCATATGTAATGAATTCTTATTAATTGTGGAATGAAAATTAAAGAGAGGAAGAGTAATATTTAAGGGAATGATACCATTTTAATTATTTCATTGTAAAAAATATAGAAATGTCACTAATATGTTCCCAAAGAAACTTTATGTTTAAGTGAGTTAAGTAAAATTCACATAATAATAGAAAATGATGTTTTAACCTAACTGAAACATCAATTTTTTAATAACAACCAAAATAATTTCAATATAACATCATGGAATGTATAAAAGAAGAATATTTTCAACTTTTCATTGAAAAAGGTGAAACTGAATCCAAAATAGATTTATAGGATATTATGATGGTGATGACTGTTAAATTCCAATATAAAATTGAGGAATAAATTCAATTAAATGTAATTATTGCTTTCAAGGTGTATCATAAAGTTTCTCTTAATCTATTGAATTCTCACTCCATGAAAAATAAATTATGATATTTTGTATATTAAAATAATCAAAGTATATTAACTAAATTGAATTTAAAATCACTCAATTAGAGAAGTTTGTGGAAGAACATGGGGTTTCTCAAGAAACAATAAAATAATTTATGTAATTCATGATACAAATTGGAGTATAATCTATCCTAATCAATGACCATAATGATTTTATTAATTATATAGTAAAAAATATCAAATATTTTGAAGAATAGGTGGTGGTATTGTTATAGAAAATAATACTCATATAGAAAATGTAGGTTATGAAAAAAAGTTTCAATTCCCTATGTTACATGATGAGAAACTATAATAAATTGTTGAAAAACATATGAAATGTGTTTAAAAGGTTTTTAATGGTAAAAATCCCCACTAAATGAGAAGAAGGGGAATTGATTTAAAAATATAAATCATCTGAATAACGAATAGTGAATGTGAAGGATTAATGGAACCAAATTATTAGAGATATACCAAAACTGTCAAGAGAACATAAATTGATAATTTTTTAATATTTATTTTTTGGTTAGTGGAGGAGTATAAAAAATATAATTTATTTTATGATGTAAAACTTTTTTGGTCTACTTTGGGAACATAATGGTTTAATTTAAGGAGGAGGAATACAATATTAAAAGAACATTTCATTAAATCCAACCAAGAAGAATGAGATAATATCCTAAAAACTCATATAAGAAATTATTTTTTAGTATATTTATTATATTTCTAAAATTTTGGTCACAAATCAGTTAATTATAGGAAATAAATAAGTGAAATTGACTCTTATAGAATTAAAATGGGAAAAAATGCATGAAAAGTGAACATTATTCTACTGGAAAACATATTTTCTCCAATATAAGGAATATAATCTGATTATAATGTTTATAAAAAATTGAAATATGGGAATTTTATAGAAGGAAAAGAAGGATAAGGATAAGTATATAATAGATAAATTTAAATTAACAAAAGCTTCATGTAGATTCTTGATAATGTATACTCATCACACAAGAATAGGAACAAGAATTATTTAAATAATTTTAAGGGTTCTATTAATGGAATGATTTTTTTGGTAATGATAGATTCATGAAGGCAATAGGAAATGAGAATATGGGGATTATTACTGAAAAATTAAAAATTATAGAGGTATATTATTTGGATGGACTTTAACATATTTTATTGATTTAAAGATAACTTTGTGACATAGGACATGAATTCATGTTAAACCAAGAAGACTACCTTATTTATGAAAAACCATGAAATATTATTATTTAAGGATAAATAAGGAATTAAAATTTATATCCAGTGGATAATATGAATTGATTTTAAGGATTTTATTTCCTTGGATGGATAATTTGTGTAAGAAAAATGTCCAAGGGATGAAGACTGAGTTTGAGTTAAATTATTTTTTGGGTAGATGTGTTGAATCATGCATTCGTGTCCGTAACCATAAAGAGTTTGATAGTAGATATTGTTTCTCAATAGTATTTTGAGTTATTCAATGGAGAATTAGGATTTGGTGTGGTTCTTATTTCATGTCATGGTCTGTAATCTATTTGGGTTTGGTTTTTCTCTGTCTCGATGTGGGAGTTTTCTTGTGGCATGATTAGGTTACATTGTGGAATGAATATTTTTAAGATATTATCAGGTAAAAAAATTCAATTGGTTACTATAATTTTCAATATTATTAGTTAATATTATATGGTTATTGTTTCATCATTGTTCTTTGGGATATTGTGTGTTGAACATGAGGTATTTCATGACTTTCATACTTCAATTAGTTGTTACATGAGATCTCTTTGTATTGAAGGAATGGGTTAGGGATTACATCATGATTCTCTAGTTTTTTAGTGTTGTGGCATGATAGCCTGGGTTTTATCAAAACCCTTATTATTAATATTGGTTGGATTTTTTTTACACCTAATATTTTAGGGATATAAGATTGTGGTCTTGGTTTGATGTTTTATTGAGATTTGGTGAACCATGACTTGTGATTCTATATTTTTATAATTTTATGAAGAAATAAATCCATTTATATAACTATTAATTATTCAACCAACTTTATCAAGCCATAATTGACCAAAAGTGTGACTTTTGAGATGTTATTCCATCCTTTTATTTGTTTTTTGTAACATTATGGACCTTTCTATCCAATTTCAATGGATCTTATAGGTTTTGGAGGTGATGGAAGATGAAAGGATGAAGAGAGGGTATGATCAAATCTGGAAGTTCTATTGGGGAAAATAAGGACACATTATTATTATTCATTTCATGTAATAAGGGGGTCGGTAGTAGTAGATGTGTGGTTTTATAGCTCTTAATCATGGAATGAAGGGTCATGTTCATGTATCATGGATGTGGATGAGTCTTTAAATGGAGGAGCATCACAGTGTGACCATATTTTTCATTGGACATGTACCAGAGGCGAAGATTCAGTGATTCTATTGAGGGTTTTCTAATGGAATGCTGGTAATGATCATGGATCATCTATTATTCAATCATATTGGATTTGTGAAGTTGACTAATTCTTGAGTGAGATGATATTTTATACATACATTGTGAAAATTATATATCTTTTCTGGACTAGGACATATCATGATGATAAAATAGTATTCACGCCATAAACGAGTGTATTACATGGAATTCATGACACAAATATAGCATATCGCGCCGTAACTAGGTGTTTTTATAAACAAATATAAATTGTAAGACCCATTAATTTTACATATTTCCTTCAACTTTTCACAGAATACTTGTAATCCTAGGTTTTCTTTAAAGGTTTTTAGCCCACATTGGTTGGAGGTATCCCTCGGCTTTGAGGTAATTTCTGGTAGTAATTTGATGTGAGTTTTACCTTGAACTTATTGAATTTTCTCCCTATTCATTGCCTAATAAGGTTGTTATAGTAGGTATAGGGGTTATATTCCATGGTTTTGGGTCATTGGATTGAGGAGTATCGATATATTCTAGGCAATTGAGGTTCTATTTCATGATTTGGTCCTTGAGACTATATCAATTTTATCTTATTATTATATAGTGATCATTGAATCATTAGCATAGATAGATTATTTTATAACTATCTAATATTAGTTTAAAATTATGGTAATTTTAGGATTTTCTTTCATTTTCTGGATAGTATGGGTTTTCTAAATAATGATAATTATTTGTTCAAAAGAAATTAAAGTGGAATTTATGGTTTCATGTGTTTACATTTTTACATGATATTAATCTTGTTCTTGATTACTGAATATTGAATATTTTTTTGATGAAAATAATTGTATTTTTTTGTGAATTATGTTTTTTCCTTAGAACATATAGCTAGAACCACATTTCATAAAATACTAATAAAATAAATATGTTAATGAAGGGGCTATGTAAAATCCAAAAATAAGTGTGATAATATTCATGTAATATAAGGTAAATTAATCCAGAAGAATGACTTAAAATTGGATTTCTGAATGTTTTTTAGACTATAATGGGTTGTCGTAAAATTATAGATCCTTATTGTGGTGTTATATTTTGTTTGGACTTAGTTTAAAATTTGTAATGTTTGGTTTGATGTATGACAATTTGGGAAGTAGGGATATGTTTTGGATGTCTTAACTTGTGATAGTATTCAATGTTTCATTATTGGGTTATTGGGGTAGATAATGCAGTGGTGTGGACACTTCCTTACCATGGTTAATGGGAGGCAATGTGGAGGTTGATGTGAGACGATTTCATGGTTGGTTAATGTGGTTCTGTTTTGTAGTTTCCTGGTAATATTGGGTTGTAGTTGGTAATGATGAACTTGAAAATTAGTATGGTTGGAATTGAATTAATGAATATATGTAAATGAAATAATGATGCATGAATGAATGTGTAATGTAAAAAATAATTATGATTGATGTATTGAACCAGTTATCATTAAATAAGGAATTAAAATTGAAAATGGAATGTAATGTGGATAGTGATGGTAAGTATGGAAATTAGATAAATAAGTTTTCATAATTGGAATTACTGAATGATTTATTTGGATTTTTTCATGGGAATTAGGGTTGTATTAGTGGTTTTTAAATGTAATTATTTGATAGTTTGTGGTAGTAGTCACTAGTGGAAAGTGATGAATTACAGTGATGTTTATGGGTTATGAGAAGGTTTTTTTGTGTAAATTTTCATGGTTTGGATTTTTTGTGCCTCTTTATACTTATATTTTCTTATGATTTTAGATGAACCACAATTGAGTTAGATAACTTTATTGATTCCAAAATTTATTGGGTTTCAGGTGTTTTCCAAAACATCCATGTTGGTAAATGAACGGATAGATTACTTCTCTATCCTTATTCCTCTCCCATCTAGGTGTGGTGTGGTGAACTAGTTATGTTGATGTGGTAATGAAATATAGTGGTGGTATTTAATTGTAGGATGGTGTCATGAGTTTTATGTAATTTATGTTTAAGATAACCAATTGAGATTGGAATGTGATGAGGGTGTGATGTGAAGGGGATATCATAATACTTGATGTGAATTGGATGTTTTGCGTATGGTACGGATGACAACACGAGATGTTTAACCATGTAGGAAGTTAGGATAGGTAGGTATTTTGTTGGAACTACTTCAAATATGATAGGATATGTATGGTGCAATATAAAACAACTGTGGAAGTGATTGGGATAATGGGAAATTTTATGTTTGGGCATGGTGCGTGACAAACCAGTGGGGAAGTGTTTATAGAGAACCCTTTTGTTACACATGATATTACATTATTATAGTTATATTTTTATTTATTGAGTATTACTTTGTGAGGTTGGGTTAGATGACCTTATATCTTCTTTTTTAGTTCTCATATTTTTTAAACAAAGCTGTTGTATGCTATTTATACATTTACAAGAGTGTTCTTGAGTAGGATCCTACTAAGTATTCTTGTTATAATCACCACTATATATAAAAACTTTTTTTTATGTTTCAAGGGATAATTTTGTTATCTATTTGTACAATAATATCTTAGATCTTAAGATTGGGTGTGGATTTATTCCCTTGGAATTATATTTTTCCTATCTTCATTTAGAGAGTTTTATTTGTCAAAAAATAATGAATTGTGGACTACAATGGGATTGATTTATTTAATATTATGTTTTTTATTAGTGGGATTCATATTACGATATCGAGATATATATATATAAATATATATATATATATATATATAAGATCAATATCACCCATATATATGTTATATACCCTTGGTGCTAGTTTCCAATTCATGGCCTACTGGTGGTGGGCCTCAAGGGGGGCCACTCTCATTATTATTATAACACAAGGAGGGGTTCCCAATGGGGTTCTTTAATGAAAAATTGGTATCAAATATTTGGTTGAGAGTTAATATTGAGGATAGTGTTAGGAACCGGTGAGGATTTCATGCGTTGGTAGTTGGACATCCTCAGTTGAACATAGTCCGTCACACAAGTAGGAGAGACCATCTATGGCATGCGATTTCAGGGGAACCTAAGATCTGACCCACGAACTTTACGCTTACTAAATGAACTATGAAAAGTTATTTTTATTAAATGGTACATACTCGAGAGAGGTACATGTAGTATAATTGTTTGTGCTTATACTTATATTTGGGTGATTCTGGGACTGGTACATTCATCATACTTATTTTACAATATTAAATTGATAAAAATATTTTTTTAAACAAAAATTGGTCAACCATGATCAATATTTTGTTTCCTTATTACATATATTTTTTTTAGTCATCATATGTTTGGGGTTAAGGTTTATGTGAATGAAAAATTCTAAACTTTTTATACTTTATTTCATGATTTATTTCACAAAGTCACACCTAATAAAATACCAGAACATTTATAAGCCTAGTTTCCTTAAGAAATTAGATACATATTGTAGTAACATAAAACGGGGATATAAGGACATCATATATAACTAATTAACATTATATTAAAATTCCATATCCCTTTAAAAACTATAGATAATAACCTATGAATACACAAAATAAATTTATGACCTATAAAACCCATAAAGGTAATAATAAAAGAATAACATGATGAATGTAATACATATGATTCAAGAGGAATATAAAGGTGAGATAAAAGTGTTGATCTTCATAAACATGAACATGAAAGTATGATATTAGATGATAACATCAAGGAAATATATGAATGTGGAAACCACACAAAACATTTCTTTATAAGAAGGCAAGAATGTTAACGACCGAGACATCATAACATTGTTTGCATAGGATAACCACTCATTCACCATACAAGGTTTAACCTGAGTTAAAAATATTACCAAATGTATTGGAATTCTATATAATTCTGGACCCACCCATCACATTCATATCAGGTTCATGTATTTGTGTGCCACATAGATCTTCTAACATAAGAAATAATTTCATCATTTTTAATCCCAAAAATAAGGAGTGTGTTTTAAATACATAGAAGTAACAAATTAATGAATTATAGGTACATCTATTTCAATATCCTTGAGGGGAAATGTGGATAGGTTTTCACAAAATAAATGTTTGGAATAGTATATCACATGAAAATGTCGGCATTATAATGGGTGTATAGAAAAATTCATACAAAGGTTTAATGAGAGTGAAATTTTCTCTATCATTACTTGTAAATCATAAGATAAGTAAAGATATTTTTAAAAACCTATTCCCAAGATGAGGAATTGGAAATCAAATGGCATGATATGAAGAATTTTCTTGAATAAAGATAATGAGGAGATAATCCCTTACCTTGAGAGAGAACGTCAAAAAGATAAGAATGAACATCTTAAGTGATTCATAACACATTTGGAGTGATATAAAGAGGGAAAAGGATGGGTAACATCATGCTCAATGGGTTTTGAGTGATGATTAGTAGGAGGTTCAGTCTGTATTTATAGAATAAGAGAGGTGAATTCTTTATTAATTTCAAAACATAGGTTTTCCACTCTATATCATAAACTAATAAAAACCACAAGGATTACCAGGCTTTTTCCCATGGATTCATCCAATGAAGAGTTTTTTTCAATAATTCCATGAACTAAACATATTAATAAAATGCCATAAGTAATATGTAAGTGAGTCATATTAATGAATAATTGACTTTAGAAACAAAAATATAATATAGGTTTTGGAGGATTCATTAAAAAAATAAATTTATCAAACCACATTATTTTAAAGAAGAAACTTAATTTTGGTCATAAATAATCTATATATTATTTATTACATCACCTTTGGGTAATTATAATGTCATAATACAAACCGTATATTTTTACAGTATATAATTTTTACCAAAGAAAATTTAATTATATCTGAAAATTATGAAAAACATCATCATTGGAAAATTTGGATATGTTTATTTCCAAAATAATATTAATTTTATCAGAAAAATTCTCTAAATATTAGAATTTATAATTTTAAATAAAAGTACTTATTGACTCAAAAATACTTATTTTTATGACACTAACAATTTTATGACCCCTATAAAGATTACATTGGACATCATTAAATTATATTATCATTTTTATATAACTAAATATTATTTAATAATATTATTATATGAAATTAATATTCGTTATTTTATAAAAATGAATGTTAATACAACTTATTTTCTAAATACACAATTTTGGTATCTTTATATCAAAATATAATTTTCATCCACTCGTATATAATAGTATATATAAAGTAATATTGAAAAGGGATAAATATAATAATTTTTTATTACATAATAATACATACTAATTGGTTCTATATACATAACCTATAATTGTACTAATATATATCCTAAGGGTAAGGTGTGTGATAGTGGTACTTTCTTGTCCTAGTTTGGAAAACATAGATTGGCTTGTGATCTTGATAAGCTTAAACTTCCCACATAATTGGTTTATCTCATGATTTATTTATTAAATATATCATTGGGATTGTTAAATGGAAAATACCATGGAATCTATATCCTTAAATAGCTCTGATAAATGGGATTTATAGGGTATGATCCTACCAATCGAAGTCATCACTTCTTATGTCAATGTTATTTGGACTTTATCATATTCTTATAGATATGATATTCTTAATGAACACTATATAGTGGATATATTATCAATGATCATGATTAATAAAGATATTTTAAATATAATAGGATATAACTTATAATGTTCCAAAATAACCAATTTAGTGTATGTGTTTTCTAATACTATATTACATAATAATTCATTTAATCATTTAAAAAGGAAATTTATTTTACCAATGTTCAGGTCATTACATTGCTCCACTATTAATATATTTAACCCTGAAAATATCATTTCGTAGACTAAAATATATGGCGTAATTCTATTTCATTTCCTCTTTTTACTCCCACATTTCTTCCTTAAGCATTCAATTCTGCCACAAAATTTTGACTTGGTGAGATGTCTTTTTTCAATTACTTTTTCTATATCATATAAGACCATCACTTACATATCATCATATGAAATATAATTCTCCAATAGCTTCACCTCTATATTTATTATATTTGGTACTTCTAGTAAATAATTCCTCATGAGGGATACATGAAACAAATCACATACTTGAGAAAATATAGTTGTAAGATTTATTAGGTAATCCCGGACTCTGATAAAATCCTGGATCTAAAAGGGGGTGTTTTATCTTGGAATGAGCTTTCCTTTCTTCCTAAACACATTACATTATTCCATGGTGATATGAAACCAAATACTTTATCTCTAACCTCAAACTCCATGTAAAAAATATGACTGTTTTCCTATTTTTTCAATAGAATTTTTATGGTTTAAATATGAATGTTTTAGAATTACTCTATCATATCCTGGATAAGATCAGGTCACATAAGATTCTTCTCACCCAAATCATCTCATATTATTGGAGTATGACACCTCTTAATATATAAATCCTCATAATGTTACATTTTAATGTTATAATGGAAATTAATTTTATATGAAAACTCTACTAGGGTACGGTGTTGATACCAACATCCATGGAAATCCATTTTCCATGATATGAACATATTTTCTAGAGTTTTAATGGTTCTATTAGACTAAAAATATGTCTAAGTGTGATTATAATTATTGAATCTTACAAATATATCCATTTCATGCAGAAGTATTCTACAGAACCTTGGGGCTAATCTAGGATATCGGTGAAATACAATGGATATTGTCACTCTCTAACTTCATAAAACATATCATGTTTATATCATCAAGAGTTGATTAAGAGGTAAATTTTCCTTGATAGAAATGAAATACTATAACATTTTAAGGCGATTTACTACCACCCATATAGATTAATTGAATTTATATGTCGTTATACACCATCCACTTCAATATCTTTCAACAACTATGGGAACGTTATCGTTGGTCGTGCGTACGTACGACTTACCATCTCCACAACACGATGAGATTAATTCTCCTTGTTAACCATTAACAAATGATTATAATGTATATATAATAAATAATAATGAACTATATGACATAATAATTCTTATATATAGATAGATATTACTTACTTCCTTTCAATTTAATAAGGAAATGAAAACAACATTCATCCATACGTATGACCTACCGTATCCATGAACGGTGTACTCTATTCCATTTATCTATATATTTTATATATTTATATACATAATATAGTGGATTTATAAATGATGTTTAACATTCTACAATTAAGTAAATCATGATCTATTTAATAATATCAATAATAACAAGCCCAAACACGTACGATAAATAAAAGGATTATTACCCAAAACGTTTTTTAACATGGAATTGATAAATTTCTGCATAATATAAATTAATATGTGAGTCATATATGATATCATAAATACTATTAAAGTTCTATTACAAGTTAAAAATATTTTTAAACCAACTATAAAAGAGTTTTGGACTCATAGTGAAGAAATCAGACCTAAGGTAAATGATAATTTTTCAATCTCATTTTTATCTGAGATTGTTTATACGTATGTATTTTTTGGTGATATATTTATCCTCCATGTAGATGTTTTATAAAAACATTTTCATAAAATTTTTACTATTCTTCTATATATGTCAAAATTTATTTTTAAACATTTTTTTTACTTTTACTTCATGGTATGGAATGAATCATTCTTTTGTTTACCATACGAGGTCCGTTTTGACTTTTCCAGCAAAAGTATGAGGAGAATGTTTTTTTACATATAATACATTAATGGATTTTTACCTATTATTAATTAATTATTTCTATGAATCTTCCCCAATAATATTTCATTCTTATTTTCAACAAATTTCTTTTCTTTTAAAATTGCACGGCATTTTTAGAAAATAAAACGTTTTCAAAGAAGAGAGTATATTTTCCTCAAGAATTAAGTTCAAGTGTTTTATCAACATTATTTTCCATCTAAGATGACATAGGTTTATATTTATATCCCTATTATTACTTTTATTTGTTTATTTTTATGATAGAATTATTTTTATAAAGTTCATTTATCTTATATGGATTATATTATGATGGAATTATGTTTAAGAATCCCATTTTATTTCCTGGGTTAGGCTATGATGAATGATTTATGTTTTGGTGGAACATGTAAGAATGATTTAATTATGAGAAGATTGGGATGGATATCTCTATTTAATGCATTGGGTAATGATTTATATCTCATGAGATAGACATGGATAAAATGGAAAGTAAATCCAGTTCAGTAAAACCGGACTGGAATATAAAGTAAACCGAGTTCAGTAATGGACTTTTCCCACTATGATGGTCTTGGAAATAATTCCTTGGCTACTATGGAAATCATATTATCTTCTTATTAGTTTTCCACAGTTACATGTTTTATGCCAATGCTATTCTATCATTTTTAATGATCATTTATGATTTGTTCCTTACTTAATTCCAAGATTTATGTCATAGCTCATGATTTTGATGGTTAAAATTTATGTTCACGTTTTTAATTTCTAATGTATATGATTTATTTTATTTTCTTGATGTTTACCCTTACTGATCATTCGGGACCACCCTTTTAATGTTTTATTTTTCCCAGGATATAAAGACACATTTTAGGTAGGAAAAGAAAAGGGGAATATCATTATGGGAGATGTTGAAGATATTTCACCATGGTTAGAATATTTTGTTCTGAGATTCTAAAGAAACTAAACATATTTGATCTTTGGGCATCTGTTTGTGTCTTGTATTATGTATTCCGCAAAAGAAATGTAAAATCCATGTACATCAATCATGGGTCTCTACAGTGATGCACCCAATATACCCTACTTCCCGCCAATGTATGGCATGAAAGTTTTCATCAGTAAATAAAATTTTGTGGTTCGTGACATGTATTAATGATAATATTAATTTATAAGGACCATTACACACACTTGCAGAGAGAAATATCTGATGACACCAAAAGATGTGTAATTCCTAGTGGTGTGTCTGTTATCATAATATCTTATCTTCACGATTACCAAGTGAGAAATTCATGAGAAGATGTCTCATCCGCTAATGCGTACTCGGACTTGGTAGTCTATATACTAAGTGTCCCATCATAGTATGTCATCCTACCATGGAAATATATTTAGAATATTTTCATATCACTTCAAGTTTCTCATCATAGAGGGTGACTTTTATGACCTTATCAATGTAAAAAATACTATTGGACATTATTAAATTATAGTCACGCAGAACAATGAAAAATATGTAATAATATGTTTTACATTGAATATTCTTGTAATAAATGTAAAAATAGTTTCTTCTAGGACACTAAATCTTACAATCTCCCACTTATACTAGATCCAACTTCCTGAGAATTTTAGTCCACTAGACCCCACATATTGATAACATTTCTACTGATTTAAGGCTTTAGTCATGGGATCCTACATGTTGTCTTCTATAGAATTACTTCTCACAAAAACGTCACCTCTATGATAAAAAACCCTCAAGAGATGATACATTTGAAGTTTATTCTTCTTTTACCAATGAGACCTTGTGTCTTATGCAAGATCCACCATTGTAGTATTATCACAATAGAGTGTGATGTGATCTTTATTTCTAGGTACCACATCAAGATCTTGGAAGAATCTCTATATCCAAACTTCCTCTTCAACAACATTATAAGCTACGATATACTCGAAACATGTTATAGAATCTGCAACCACACACCGCTTTGAGCTCTTTCATCACACATCACCTTCATTAAAAGTTAATATGTATCCCGTTTGGGACTTCATGTCATCTTGATCTGTCTGGAAACTAGCCTATGAATATCCTCTTATGGATAGTTCCTCATCTCCTCTATAAACCATGAAAATATCCTTTGTTAGCCATAGACACTTAAGGATAGTCTTGAATACCATCCAATGGTGGTCACCTAGATCTGCATGATATCTTCCAAATACACATAATTCATAGGAAACATGTAGCCTAGTACATACCATGGTATACATGAATGACCCAATCACTGATTAATATGGATTCCTTTCCATTCTCTTTCTCTTAGCATTCATCTAAGGACACATTTTCGTGGAAAGATAAATTCCATGTGACGCTGGGAATAATCCCCTCTTGTATTATTCCATTCTAAACCTCTTCAGTATAGTGTCCATGAATGTAAATGTATATAGTCTAAGAAATCTATTTGGTTTATCACTATGCATCTTGATCCCAAGAATATATGATGTCTCACCCAATCCATTCATAGAGAAGAATATAATCAACCATTCCTTAACGGATAGTAAGACTGGTATCTCGTTTCCAATAAGTAATATGTCATCAACATATACTCTTAGCAAAACGAATTCACACCCACAAATCAATTTTTAGACACAAGGATAAAATTCATTTTTTATAAAACCAAATTCTATTATGGCTTCATAAAAATGAATTTTCCATGGCATGGATGCTTGAATTAATCTATAAATGGTTTTTTTCAACTTTTGTATCTTATTAGCATCCATTAGAGTCACAAACCATTTAGTTTGTGTCATATATACATCTTCTTAAAGGTTATTATTAAGGAATTATTTTTTTAAATCCATTTTCTAAATCTCATAGTCCTGGAAAGCAGGAATGGCCAATAAAATTCTGATGGATTTCATCATTTCAATTGGTGAAAATATTTCATCATAGTCTATATATTGACATTGTTTAAATCCTTTTACAACCAGTCATGCCTTATAGGTAATAAATTTTCCTTCCATTCCAAATTTCTTCTTGAATAAGTATTTAAAACCAACAAGATTTACATCTATAGAAGGATGTATTGAAATATAGACTTGGTTTTGACACATGGAATCAATTTAAGAATTCATTGCTTCTTGCCACTTGGTAACATTTGTGACACTTGTTTCATCCTTGTAGGTAAGAGGATTGTAATTATCAACCAAAAAGGACTCACCATCCTCTGTAACTAGAAAACCCTACCATTATAGTTCTCTAACCTCTCTTTTACTCCTACATAGTAGTTGTTCCTCTAGAATAAATCTTTCATCCCTGTGGATTTTTGGAATCTTCTCCTATACCAACTATTATGTACCATGATCCTCAACTTCATCGAAGTCTCTCTCTATCTCACCATCTCCTTTTAATATTTTCACAGTCTAATGGAATATGGTGTATCATGACACTATAAGCTTTTTATCTTATGGGTAGGGTAGGTAATATCCCATTGTTTCATTGGATTATCCTAAAAAGGTACACATTCTACCTAGGGGTGTGATTTTTTCAACTGAAGAGGCCTTACCAAATGATTCACTTCCCCACACATGTAAATTTGATAACATATCTTTTCTTCTACAACAAATCACATATAGAATACAATTTATCAATTTAATTTGTACTTTGTTTAGTATGTGTCTCACTATTTGAAACGCATATCCCCGAAAGGATAATAGAATACTTGCGTGACTCATCATTGATCTCACCATGTCCAACAAGTTCCATTTCCTCATTTTCAATACACAATTCCACTGGGGTGTGTAAGTAGGACTGAGTTGAGATAGGATCCCAAACTCCCATACATAATTAATTAAAACTTTATTAAGATATTCCCTACCTCGGTCTGAGTATAGTTTCTTAATCTTCTTACCAAGATGGTTCTCAACATCATTCTTTTATTCCTTGAACTTATCAAAAGAATATAACTTATACATCACTTAGTAAATATATCATTATCTACTAAAATAGTCAGTAAAAGTTATTAATTATGACTAACCATCCATTAAATAAAATATAAATTGTTCACATACATTAGTATGAACCAATTCAAGAAGATATTTAGCCCTTTCACCTTTCCTACTAAATGGGTATTTGGTCATTTATCCTTGTAAACTTGTGTGACATGCACCAAGTGGTTTTAGTTCAAAATAATCTAAATATCCATCTTGATTTAATTTTTTCAATCATTTCTCATTTACATGACCTAGTCTGTGATGCCAATGTTGGGTGTGGTATGATTCATGTGAAGTTTTTTTATTTACTTCCATTACTTGGTTTGTGTAATTCATCATTTAAAGACCATTATATAAATGTTCCTTACCAAAAAAGTTATATCTTTATAAAAGAAGAAACATTCATTTTTAAACCTTAAAATAATTACATCTATATCTAGAATGGATATATAAAAAATGTGTTTAGTTATAGAAAGAACGTAATAAAAACCCTTAAAAACCAAGACCATCCCAATTGGAAACATGACGTGGTAGCCCCTGACAGCTAAAAAACTTGTCTCGCTCCATTATCTAATCATAGATCTACCCCCCTCAGTAAATTCTTTAAAATATACTTGGTTCTTGTATTTGAATATATATATGATCACCATAATATGTATATAATATCCAATTTGTAGAAACAGATAAATTTTAATCGATAACAAACACACCGGAAGCTTCCCCTTGCTTCATTGGAAGGGTGGAGTTTTTCTTTCAGTGGCCCATTATGACACATGTGAAACATAGAGCATCATGTTCCATTTCCTCCCCTTTGATCTTCCTTTTCTTGGAAGGGTGTGAATAATCATTGGGATTAATGCTCATTTCCGCCCCTTTCAATTTATTCACTAAAAGGATAGAAGGATTTTTGCACTTCATGTCTTCGTCCACTTGGTGAAGGAAGATAAGAAGATATGGAAGAGACTTCTCAATGTTGTTCATATTAAAATTCAAAACAAAATGGAGAATCCTAGAGGGAGTGATGGGATAATGAGAACAGTACTCATTAATTTAGAGAGTTTAAACCCTACAATCTCCAAGTGGTCAATGTATCCAATGAGATTGACTACATGAGGCCCATATGGGGCACCCTCTCCAATATTACTCTAAATGAGTGACTTCAAGATCTCAATCTATTCATTTCTATCTCCCTCATGGTAAAGACCATGGAGGTGATCAAGCATGTTATAGGCATCCATGTTTTCGTGAGACCTTATGATTTTTCTAGACATTTATGAAAGCATAAAATATTGAACATCAACCACATAATTCATATATTTCTCTTAGACTAGGAATCGTTCTTCACTCCCCTCTTGGGTAGGAGGATCATGTAATGTGGACTTTAGCACCTAATATTTTTGTTCATGGCATAGAATAAGCAGAATTTTTCTAAACCATTCCCTGAAATTACTCCAAGTTTGGGTGTTTTCTTTATCCAGTATTGATCGTAGGGATAGTTTGGACAATGATATTTTCATTTTTATTTAAAAATTGAAATAAAATATTATTAGTACTTTCTTGATTACAATTTCATGATAAATAATAAATTAATTTTATTAAGTCTCCCACTATTTCATCAAGTCCCAATGGACCTCTCCATTGAACTTAGAATGTCTAGTTTCTAGGACAATATCATGGAAATGATCAATATTACCCTTTCAATACCCCCAAAAAGGTATAGAGAAGCTATTTAGTGGTATTTAGGTAGGAAGGTATTTCCCAACTATGGGCTTGTAGCTCCTTGATCATTTGAGTGAACTCCATAATCCTGAATTCCTAAATTTTATTTCCTAAAGACTTTCCTATAATTATCCACCATGTCTTACAAGGGATACTACTCTTTATGAAAAATGGTTAAGTCAACACGAATCATTTCTTTAGAGATTTCTATATAAAAGTATGTGTCCCAACAAGGTCTGGTCAGACTCATAGTTTTATCGATTCTTGCACATAATAAAGAAATGGAAATCTTAGTTTGAATTTATATTTTTTTGAGGGATTTTTTTTATTTTACACATAAATTAACTTATTATATCTATATAATTATTGTTATTATAAAGTGGACATACTTAATTGATTAACCACGTCTTAGATAATGTTTTCAAATATTCTAGGTTTATTGTAGTTTCATATTGAAGGATTATTAATTTATTAATTGTGTGATCGCGACAACACATAAAAAATAACATAACCATTCAACTGACAGAAATAAAATAAAGTGTATGATCATGAGATTGTTCTAATATCTATTTTATCTATTGGTTGATAAATTAACCACTATCCTTTCAGAGAAACACCTTAAACTATGGTTCATGTATACATATTTCCTCATGTCTACCATTGTAACTCCTTGGATTGGTTTTGCCTCAGCTCCTAACACAGACCATCTCCAAAATCATGGAAGCTCCATCCATTACATATTATTTTACTCCCAAACTGGTGAGGGGTAAAATGGGTGTATACATAAAATGAAAACATGGGAATATAGGCCCTACATATTATTGATAAGAGATGGATTGCTGGCCAATAATTTAATTTAATGAAAATTAAAAGGAATCCAATCACATATGAAGGTATGGTCTAATATCATGATCATCCACATACATGCAATGAATTTACACAATTTAGAAAACTAGAAATCAATTCTTTAATCGTTCTTATTAAGATAAATCACATTAAAATTAACTAATTATTGTCCTTAATTAATCAATCCTTTTATCTAAATCCATTTATTAATTTCCTTGAGAGTCTCATCCATAACTTTGCAGGTAACATGGTGAACACCCATTCAAATCTAAATGATATGAAATTATAAACATTACCCAATCATTAAATTTTTAATTCTATGTAATTTGGTAAAGTACACTCCTTGAAATTGTGACTACAAAATCCTATATATCCTTCACCATCTTATTTAAAGTACACATCTAGGGACTCAACGTGTGGGGAGTACATCAGAAATATCATAGAACATGGCATGTCCATTGGGCCACACACCATGTTTTCTCTGGTTTACATTGTTACTGGTCAGCTTAGCCATCTATGGGATAAGTGGTATGTCACTTGACCTGAAGGTACTACACGCATTGTCCAGTGGGCCACACAACATGTCATCTAGCTTAATATGCACCAGTCTATCCTAGTCAACATGAGGTGTAATAATTAATCGCACCTCATGTCATTAATGCACACTGATTGAGTCAATTATGAATTAATCCAGATGCAATGAACACAACTACATAGTGTGTAATCTGAATTACATGGCGTGTATGGAAAATTAAAGGGTGTGTAAGTCCAAATACACAGTGTGTACTATCCTGTTACCTAGATAGAATCGTTGGAACCTCCTAATGATATCATAAATATAATTTTAATCCAAAAATTAAATGTTACTATTATATCTGTGATAAATGAAAGAGGAAGAACAGATCTCGAAATTCAGATTATAGGAATGATTAAAGATGAATTGAAAAAATGGAATATTAAAGAATAAATCATCAAAGAAATATTTAAATAATTATAAATGATGATGATCCCTGATTGGATAACATTTGAATGACTCATACACAATGGAAGTGTGGGTTTTGGGAGGACCCAATTTTTTTCAATAATTGAGGTCCAATATGGGATCAATATGAAGATGGACAACAATATCCAAGGATTTAAATCAAATATTTAGAAAAACAGAAGAAAAGAACTAGATCTATGACACAAGACCTTACACATCATGTTTATAATTAATTAATTAATTTTTTAATAAGTTAAATATTTTTTTCTTCGGTACTTTCTAAGTATATGGCCATTGATCATCTGGAATGACCCTTCCAGATTTCCATCATTTCACTTGCATGGAGCCAAAATAGAATCCCTCTAGTGGTGACCCACATATATATTGTGGTCTCCAAACAACTCAACTCATTCTCTGGGTGCTAGCATAGTGAAGAAAATGTCTTCCATAGATCTTTTGTTATAGATCATTCATTGGTCTTGAAGAAATTTTCTCGTTCTTAAGAGGTAGAGATGACAGTCAAGATAAAAATGTTTGGCACAATAATTAACAATTCACTAGGGTTTTGGAACAATATATGTACGGTCCTGTTAATCGACATGGGGTTTTAATTATAATATTTAATTGTGAAATAGTGATTAAATTTAATTATAACTATTAGAGAAAACTCATTACACATAATAATAATAAAAACACTATTATTTTTGGTGCGCGAACTTGCACAAAATGGAACCATAAATGAAATCTCTTCCACATAATGATAATAGTATTATTATTATTTCATGTTCCAACTGGATAGAAATTATTTTCCAACTTGTAAATAATTAATTTAACAAAGAATATAGTCTTGGTCCATTTGAACTCCTATTCCATTTATTCAACACTTGAATAAAATATTTTATTCTCTTAAATAAATAATTTTATTTACAAACTAAGAATTAAATATTTATTAAATATTTAATAAAATAAATAAATATATTTTATTCGCAATCCGGTGAATAAATATTTATTCAATTTATGTGATCATTTTAATAGGAATAAAATTATTCCTTATTTATTAGAATAAAATTTATTTCATTAATTAAATTCAAATAGAATTTAATCAAGACCACCATAATCACTTAGTGTACGACCCTCTAGAATTCTTTCTCATTTTAATTAGGCGGTCTTGGGTAAAGTGAAAGATTACTATCTAGAAATGTGTTAAGGAACCCAAGAGAATGAACTTAAAGATGTTATGATGAAATCCACATACAAACGCTCAATATGAAATATATTCCCTTTTCCACTATATATCATCGGGTAGGTTTCACAATAGTGTCATCAACCTATATGCTTGATATGTCATTCTTTGACTACCAAAAATAAACTCATCATTACACCATGGCTACAGAATTTAGGGATATATTTCTATTTCAATCGGAGGGATGAGAAATGAACTTCAATAAATGGAAGGGAAAAATATTTCATCAATTTATCATTTAATAACATACCATTCGTGATGCACCCAACATACCATACTTCTAACCAATATTTGGCGTGATAGTTTTCGTTAGTAAATCATTGTGTGTGAGTCGTGGAACATAGTAAGGATAATATTAATTTCTAAGGATCATTACACATGCTCACATATAAGAATATTGGATGACACTAAAACATGCGGAATTCATACTGGTGGTTCTATTCTCATATTCTCTCTTCATAGTGATTACCAGGTGTGAAATTCATGAGAAGAAGTCTCATTTGATTATGAGTACTTGGACCTATTGGTCTATATACTATGTGTCCCCTCAAAGTGTATCATCCAACTACAAAACTATATTTATATAATTCTTATAGGAAAATAATTTTCACATCATATCAGGGAACTATTATGGCCATATCAATGAGTTAAATAATCTAGGACATTATTACATTATTGTCATACAGAACGATAACAAATAAGTAATAAGTTTTTTTACACTAAATATTGATGTAATAAAATTAGAAAAAGTTTGTTCTAGGAAACCAAATCCTATATACAATTCCCATGATTTTATTATATGTATCTTATACAAATTTTTTTGGGTATCTAGATATTTATTTTATGATCATTCCTTTATGGGGGTTAATATTTCAATAGTACCAAATAATTAAAGTAGTTTTATCTCAAATTCCTTTTGTTGAGACAAATTTTTTTCCTACACCAATGTTATTTAAGGAGTTGTGTATGATTCCAATTGAAATGTTATATAATGAACCTACTTCATTTAATGATATTTTTTACTTCATTTAATTTCATTTTCTTAGGTGAAGATTATGATCCCAAGTAACCAAGTGGTATGATTTTATTGAAATAATATCATCACTTTCTGAGGTTTTTAATGATTATGTTTCCTTTTGATGAAATATTCTGATACTTATCTCAATAACACTCATGATATTTATTCACCTTTAGTTATTCATGATATCTTCACATATTGTTTAAATTTTCCACTCTTAGGTATATAAGATAGTTAAGAAGTTGTTTTTAAGGAAGGAAAAATTTACCGCTCTCTTCTATCATAAATATGATTTCCATCCAAACCATGTTTTCCATGAAGGGTTTCCAATAATATTTTACTATTCTAATATAATCATTAAACAAAATTTTTACTCTTTTATTATTTTAATATTGTTTTCAATGGAATATTTTCTCTCTTCCCCAATAGGTAATTTTTCATACATTTAGACCATGTAATAGGAATATTATTTTACCTCATACGGCTTGTATAGATTTACCCATCATCATTTATGTGAAGCTTCAATTCCGTGTTGAAAAGGATAATTTTTTAAAAAATGTTTTTAAATTTAATTTTCAAGGATTTTTTTTCCAACTCTTTTTAATCTTTTTTCATATGTTTTTATGGAAAAAGTTTTTCAAAAATAAATTCATGTTTTATTTATTTGTCAATGTTTCTTCAAAGAAAATTGTTTTTAAAATGTTTTGAAGCATATTTTTTATGTTTTCAATATAAATTTTTTCAAAATTATTTTAAGTGTTATTTATATGTTTTCAATATATTTTCTGAGAAAATTGTTTTCAAATGGTTTTATGTATTACAAATCCTTTTTCAAAGAAGAAAGTATATTTTCCCCAAGAAATGGTTTTGGAAGAAATTTCAAAATAATTTTCCATATAAAATGAATTCTATTGATGATACTCATTCCCTTATTATAAATGATCTAATGGTTTCATTCATATTATTTCTATGAATGGGTTATGCTTAATGTCATAGTCAATATAAAACTCTTTTCTCTTTCACAAGTTTTATGTTTATGAAATCTATTTCTCTTTATGGGTTATGATTTTGATTAAATGATTATGAAACCCATATTTTTAACAGGTTACGATTTGATTACATGTTTATAATATCCATTACATTTCATGGGTTTTGATATGACTATTTATGATCTTTTGGTACATGTATGTATGATTTAATTGTGAGATGGGTGGAACCTAAATCTCACTCCATTGAATTGGGTAATGATAAGTTATATATGAGCACAATGGTACATATGTTGTAGCATGAGCCCAAAAAAATAAGGTACATGGGTTACTACCATGACTAAAAGTGAGAGGGTACTCAGGATGAATCCCAAGCCAAAAAGAAGAATTTACATGTGTTTTAACCTAATCTTAAAAGTAAGATGGTACATGTATTTTAGACCAAGCCTAAAAAAAGAATGTAAATGTGTTATAGGACAAGATTAAATTAGATGAGTACATCGGTTCTATCCCAAGCCTGAAAACAAGAGGGTACAATGGTTGTATCCCAAGATTAAAAGTAAGATGGTACGAAGGTTCTAGACCAAGACCAATAACAATAAGGTAGATGGTTTGTAGCTTGAGCCTAAATGTAATAGGGTACATGTGTTGTTAGACGAGTCCTAAAGCAAGTACATGGGTCATAACCCAATCCTAACATGTTTTAAAAGGCGTGGTAGGCATCCTTGACATAATATTTTAAATTATTATGTGCATTCCATAAATTAACTATTTTATTCCTATGTTGTACTTTCATGACTTATACTATTAATTAAATTATGATCAATGCCATATGAATTGAAAATGATTATTATTATCTCTAATATGAAGGATATGATCATAAAATATTATGATCATGTTCCATACCTTTTGTTTATGTTATGATTACACATTTCCTTTATTTACCCTTACTGAGCATCTGGATTGACCCCTTCTTATGTTACCTTTCCCTATGTTATGAATAATGGTTTTAGGTAGATGTTCTAAAGGTGGAGATATTTATGGGATATTTTTATGATATTCCACTAGGATAAAATATTGTATTAACAGGATTCTAATGAAATGAAACTATTATGTTCATCAGTTATGTAATATTGTAATGTGTTGAATATTAACCTAAAATGGTTTAATATCCATGAATTTTTAGCCTGGGTCACTAGAGATTGTATCAATGGAATGTTTTAGTCAACATTTATAAAGTAGGATGAGAAAATATTAGTAAGATCACTAGGTATATTTTTAATGTTATGTCTAAGGATATCTCTAAATATATGTATAAGGATGAGTCAATATTTAGGAAAATGTATTAGAATTTTGGGAAAGGATAGAGTGATAGGTTTCCTATAAATACATCCATGCCTGGATAATAAAAGAGGATTTGGCTCTAGAACAGATGCACCTAGGAGTAAAAACTCCAACAAGATGATTCAGGCCTAACTCAGCGTAATCTGGTACATGACAATGGACATTGCAGCACACATTGTTTAACACTCTCAGGGGATACTCTTTGGGAATTAACAAACTCATCATGAAACATTATGATGGATTTAAATATAATTTTTCTATAAATAACCTTAGATAAATATACATATTAATATATTATGGTATGTATCATAATTTATACATCCTAGAAGTGAAATTTCAGGATTATCTGGTTCACCTCTATGATAATTGTTTTCTACTCTTTTCTTTTTGGATTTACTCAATGTATGGAACCTAAAGGAACCTCATTACTAGTGATTGTGAGGGACAAAGTAATTATTTATCTCTTGGGGATCTTAAAGCTTTGGGATCAGGAGTGAAAACCCTCTTTTCCATTCTAGCATGGATTTCCCAAGATATGAATCATAATGAACTTCAAAATGATCAAGGGAGGGAAAAATGTTGTTTGGGTCCTTCATAAGGAAACTTCTTCCATATATCAACAGGTCTTATAATGCACTTGTTTTGGAACACTAGATCAGTACCACAAAAATGATATTCTCTGATCTCCTCTGTTTGGATCATGAAAAATTAATTTTGGATTATTATCGTTTTGAAGGTGAAGCAGACCTGTGGTGGACTCTAATAAAGAATATATGGAATGAATATGAAATTTAATTCCTGAATTAGTATGAGTTCAAGAACTTATTCTTCAATAATTACTTCCCATTGTTTATTTGTGAGAAAATGGAAAAGGAGTTCCTTGAGAAGAATCCAATGTTTGATGAATATATCGATGCCTATGGGGATAGTTTCACAAGACTTGTGAGGTACTCATATAGAATTATCATCAAACCAGAAAGTACGATTGATAGTTTATTCAATGGATTAAATCCAAGTATTAGAAGGGTGTTGGATATAAGATACTTATGTAGCTATGAAATGATTGTGTGTTTTGAAATCAATATTAAAATGTAGGTTGGGGTTATGTATCAATCTCATAGTTTTAAAAATAATCTAATGATGGAGTTCAGAGGACAATCAACAAACTATGGAGATAAGAAGATGATCCTTTCTTTATTATCTAAGTGTTCAAAAAATCAAGGTGTTAATTTTATTAATGGGACTAGTAAATGTTTTAAGTGTGCAATGGAAGTAAATTGAGTGAATGAATGCTGAAGTGGTTAGAAAAAATTATTTAATGATGCAAATAATAAGAAAACTACTCAAGATAAACCCCCCACACTTCAGTTATTCAATATCTTGGAGATTGGTAATTTTTCCAAAAAGTACCCAAATCAAAGGGTTAACAGTGGCAATCAACCCCAAAAACCACTAAAGACAAAGGATAAAGCGAAATCATATGAAATCACAATAAATGTAGTGATCCATGATAATTGGGGAACTCCATAATGGGAGATTTCTTGTTTGATTTTGTAAAAATAAGATATATAAAAATCTTCTTGATCCTTCAGTGGACCTTTTTATGAGTATAAACATTAATTATCATTTTCTACATGAATTTTGGATTAATAATATAACATTGATTTTCAATATTTATAAGGATGTACCAAAGATTCCAATTGAAATGGTTTTTTTAAGATAAGAACCTATTTAAGGAATAAAAGGTGAATTATCTTTTCAAATCATGTTTGTTTTAAATAAGGATTTATAAAAATTCATATTATGAACATATTTTCAAGAGAATATATTATGAAGGGATTCAAAAGTTTATAATTTGAAAAAAAATATTTACATTGGGTTCTAAGGGGGATCAATATTAATCGGGTTTCATGACATTATTTCCAAATAATTGAATTTTTATCTTTTGGAAGGAATAAATGGTTATCTAATTATGTAATTTTTATGTTAAACTTCAGATGAAGTTAGTAATATTAAACTATAATATATATATATATAAGGATTAATGAATATTTTTTAGCCTTTAAAAACAACTTTGTGTTGATGAAAACTGACGAAAAATGGGATGGCATATCTTGGATATCATGATCAGTTAGTAAATTAGGAATGAAAAAGTCACATTTCTTTTTAGATAAAGAGGTGAAGTGGATCAATAAACAACTAAGGGTTATGTTGACCTGAAATAATGAAACCATATCTATTTATGAAAATTATTCTACATTAATACAACGGATCGTGAAACCAAAAATGTTTTCCTAGTACCTCTATTTCCTACGAAAGAGATAATCCCTTAGTTCATTACATATTTATGGCTTTGTGATTGTTAAATTTCTCTTACCCTTGTTATCTGTCACTATCCGTCACAAGTTGATAGTTATATTTTTCTTCCATTTCCATGTTTTCACTTCCCACCTATGAACCCTATATGGAAGCCTAGTTATATGTTACTTTGGGTAACTGTTATGGTTTCATCATTCCCTTTTTAAGGGATGTTCTAATATTCTTTTTAATTATGTGTATTTCTATGAATAAAATTTTCATGTATTAAATCATTGATAACCAAGAGGAATTTTTAGGGAGAAATTCATTTTATGGGTGGTACAATGTAACACCCTGAAATTTTTTCAATTATTATTTTTTTAATTAATCTAAGCTTTTAAATATTTTACATTTTATAAAATACTGAAGATAGATTATTCTATATTAAATCACTATGTTTGGCTTGTGTTATATACAACACCAATTAAATCAGGTAGAACACACAACATAAAATATAGATTTGTCTATATTGAAAACTGAGGCTATCTTATGTTAAAAGCAATAGTGACTTTCCTTAATGGATTGTGTAACACACATGACCTATTTTTACCAAACAATAATAAATTATGAAAATATTATTATTTAATATAATAAGTTATAACCTAGTATTTAAATTAGTGGATATTAAAAATATTAACTATTTTATTAAAATATATGGTTTGTACAAATATAAGATGAATTCATTGGTAATCAATTAATTATAAATGAATATTTAAACCAAATGAATATAAAGTAAAATATTAATATTTTATGCTAACAATGTTTTTTTCCCTAATAAATTAAATTAATTATAATTAGTGACTAATATTAATTTAATATATTTGTTATGTATTTAGTAAAAAAAATTATTCATCCAATATCTTGTAGGGATATAAGATAATAAAAACTAAGTTTTATGTAGAAAAACCTATATCTTTTATATAGTTTTATTGAAAATTAACAGAGAAACCATTTTAAATTAAATTTTTTGTAATTTTTAAATATTTAATGTGTAAAAATAAACTTTATATTTTTAATATAAACATAAAAATTAGTTTAGGATAATTTTTTTTATTTTTCTTTAAGGTTTTATTTTTTAAATAATAGTTAAAAATACTGGATTTTAATTCAAAAATAATTTTACATATAAGTTATTTATAAGGTCAAATTATATTTTAAATTGGTTTCAAATTTTAATTAGATAATATTTTTATCAATTAATCCAATTTAGTTCATTGAAGCCAATTTCACTTTGAAATTTTATATAAAAAGTAAGAAAATGTTGTGTCATTTTACATTAAAAACCGCAGTGTCGTCATGTCAGTGAGATTAATTTTAAATTATGTTATACCAATTATGTGATTGGAAATTGTAAAATGGATTAAATATTTGGAATCATAATAATTTATACTTTACAATATTTTAAACTTATTTTGTTCCAAAATTATTAGTGAAAGTAATTACATTTAACTTTATCAGTTAAGGTAAAATTAAACCTATTTGATGACTAAACTTTTAAATTTAAGACACAAAATGACCTATACCCTTTTTCCCAACCCATTTATGGAAATTATTCAACCATTAACATTATATTCTTGATTTTGGTTAATTTTTATGAATTTCTATATAAAACATGGGTACATCTAACTTGTTTTCAAAATTGCAAAGTGTGCATATTCCCTTCCTTATAAAAGGACGTCATATCTCCATCTTCTTCAATCCTCTAAAAACAAATAGTATCTAAAAAGATATGCCCAATAAAATTCCCAAAATCCATACCTTCATCATTGAAACCTCCCTTTGTGCATAATGTCATCCTAGGAAACCTTTTGGCACAAACCAAAAGGAGTTAACTGATTCAGTGTTAATGCATTCTTCCAAGATCCTTTATTTTATTTTCCTTCTACACCCACTCCAGTCTCTTTATTCAATTAATTACTCAAAAAAATTATCCAAAATATAAAATTATTTTTTATGCTATGTTTTCTGCCTAAATGTACACACACCTCCCTTTAATGCGCAGCGAACATACTCTTTATGTGTACAAAAAACATCCAACAAACAAAATGACTATTGTTCAATTTTCCATACCACCACTGATGTTGGAAATTATAATGGAAAATCTATTTATATATATTATATATAATATTTATTATGTATTTAATCTTATTTATTCCTTTTAAAACACATATCTTTTCACTTTTCATTTTTTGTTTAAATTATAATTTTGTTTGAGGAAGTGTGCACTACCACCCCCTCAAAGTGATGTGATTCGTTCATACACTGAAACAAGTGTATTAAGGATGGGTTTAGTGAAAATATATGATATAATAAATATACTATAATAATGATATATAAATATATATATATACACATATATTAATTTTACATTCATTCTTTTAACATGGTAATTAAACATAAATATCGTTCATGTGTATGTATGACTTACCCTCTCCATGAAAAATGAGTTCCATTTAAAACATATATATTATATATCTTATTATAATACAAATATATTCTGTATAATTTATATTGATATCATTTTTTACGTTAAAAAATCATGGCATAACAAACTAAGACTCATGTAAACAATAAAGTGAATATTACCCTTAGTGGAACCATAACATATGATTATTATCAAGCGGGTAATATAAGGTCAAAATGAAAAATATATATGGTCACAGATATGATAATATGGTTCTGTAAAAAATTATAAAAAAATTATATTTATTATAAAATTTTCTTGTATGACTATTCAGAGATTCAAGACACAAGGGGATTTCATCTCACTTTTTTATTTTTGAGATATTCATGTTATGTTCGCCACAATTTTTTTTTCTAATGATGTATATACTATACATGATTGTATTATGTGTATAATATACATAAATTTATTATTATTAACATATCCATTTTATGATATCTCTTTCATGGGGTTTAATTTTTTTAATAGTTACCAAATCGGTAAGGCATTTTTTACTCAAATTTCCTTCTTTTTAGACACATGTTTTCTTATGCATCTATGTTATTTAACGAGGTGTATATATTTCCAATTGAAAAGTTATGTAATGAATATTATAATTTTCATTATATTTTATGATTCGTTTAATTTTATTTTCTTACATGAAGAGTATTTCCCCATGTAACTTAGTTGTAAGAGTTTAGTGAAACAATATCATCATTTTTCTATGTTGTTAAGGATTATATTTCCTTTGATGAAATATTATGATCCATCTCTAAATAACACTCATGAAATTTCTTATCCAATAAAAATTCATGATACCTTCATATATTGGTAACCTTGTTTTCACTCTTTGCTGCATTAGATAGTAAATAAAGTGTTTCTAAGGATGTCTGAATTTAGTAATCTCTTCGGTCAGAAATCTGAGTTCCTTTGAAACCTTGTTTTATAAAAATGGATTACAAGAATATTATATGATTCTAATATAATCATTACAATTAATTATTACACTTTTTTTGTTTTAACAATGTTTTCAAAGGATTATTCTTGTCTCTTTCTAAACAATTAATTTTTATCACCATTATACAAGGAGTATTCTTTTTACCTCATATGGAATGTACACATTTACCTACTATCATTTCTATGAAGATTAATTTCCATGATTAAAATGATAATTTTATAGAAAAATAATTTGAATTAATTTTCAATTAATTTTTTTCCCAAAATTTTTTAATCTTCTTTCATATTTTTTCAAGTAAAAAGGTTTTTAAATTATTTTCTTTAATTATTTATATGTTTTCAACATGTCCTCAAAGAAAAATATTTTTAAAAAGTTTTGAAGATTATTTTATATGTTTTCAAGGATACAGTTTTCAAAATTACTTCAAGTACTATAAATAATATTTCGAGGTATTTTATACAAAAATGATTTTAAAATGGTTATATTTATTAAAAATCATTTTTCAAAGAAGAAATTATATTTCCATCAAGAATTTTTTTTAATGATATTTCAAAATTATTATCCATATAAGATGAAATCAGTTGATGTTACTTATTCCCTTCAGGGAAATGATCTAAAGGTTACATTCATATTATTTCTATGAATGGATTATAATTAATTTCATGGTATTTATGAGATGGGTTTCCCTTTCATGGGTTATATGTTTATAAAATCTATTGACCATTCATGGTTTATACATTTGATGAAATGATTATGAAACCTATCTTTTTTCAAAGGTCATGATATGATTTATTGTTTAAAATACTCATTTCATTTCATGGGTTTGGATATGATTATTAATGATCTTGTGGAACATGTATGCATGATTTAATTATGAGATGGGTGGGACCTATATCTCCCTCCAATGAATTGGGTAATGATAAGTTGTATATGAGCTCAAGGGTTCACGGGTTATGTCCAAATCCTGAAAACAGGAAGGTGCTTAAGTTGCAGCCGAAGACTAAAAGTAAGAGATTAAATGGGTTACAGACCATGACCGAAAACAAGAACGCATAATGGTTTTATCCCAAGCCTAAAATTAAGAGGGTTCAAGGGATATAGACCAAGACTGAAAATAAAAATATACAAGGGGCATATCCTAAGAATAAAATTATAAGGGAACATGGGTTGTATCCCATGTCCAAAAAACAAGAAGGTACATGGGTTGTATCCCATGAATAAAAGTAATATGTAGACCAGTTTTAGCCCAAGCCTGAAAATAAGAAGGTATATGGGTTGTAACATAATCCTAAAAGTAAGAGGGTACACTGGTTCTTATTCAAAGCTCGAAGAAGGTACATGGTCCATTTACCATTCCTAACATGTTCTAAAGGTCTTGCTAGGTATCCTTGACGTAATATATTCTATTATTATGAAAATACCAAAAAGTTCTTGTTTATTTCCTTTGTTTTACTTGCATAAATTATTCTATTAATTATATTTTCATCCATGTACTATTAATTTCCCATCATTATTATGATATCTAATTTTCATGGAATGATATTCAAATGTTATGCTCTTGTTCTTTAACTTTCTTTCTTATTATGCTGGAAAATTTCTTCTATTTAACCTTACTGAGCATCTAAGCTCACCACTTATTTTGTTTCCTATCCACAGGTTATGAAAAAAGGTTTTAGTTAGAGGTACTAAAGTTGGGTATATTTATGGGAGATTTTGAAGATATTTTAGCAGGATCGAATATTTTGTTTCCAAGTATCCAATGACACTAAACCATTATTGTCCTTGGGAATGTGTTTTTGTAATGTACTAAATATTCATCTAAAATGGTATAACATCCATGTATGTTAATCATTTTTCTCTATATGTTAAATTTACAAGGTTTTTTTCATGATATCTATATGATTGAAATTTTTATATAAACAAATTCACTCATGATTTAGTTGTTGGATCTCTTCAAGGTCTTCGTCAAAAGAAAATCTCCATGATTTAATCACCTTCTGAACCTATTATAAATTGTATTCATAGTGTATGATCCTATATAGAACTGAGATTCTAATATGTAGATATCAAATCTTTTTAGATGAATATTTATTCTATTGCACAAATAAACATATAAGGACCGTAATAGTTTAGTGTCTTTGGAAACTCCGAACATAGTCTTCTAATATGGTGAAATATATTCAATTTTCCCACAAATTTCTTCCCAATAAGATCTCTTAATAGAAATACCAGACACAAAACATATATTCATAAACTATGTAATGTAATCAAAATAAAGGGTGATCTCAAATGCTCAGTAAGGGTAAACAAAGAAAATAAATAAACATAACTTGAGCATAAGGGTATGAGGATGTGAGAATCACATATAAACACCATTCCCTATATATCAAATATCCTAATATTGGGTCATAAAATAATATTGGAAGTTCATAAGACATTAATAATATGAAAATCTAATAAAATTATTCATGAGAGAAAACTATTGGCATAATACAATGAATATTTTTATATAAATAAGTATATAAAATCCTTTTTTTAGTATTTAGGGATCATTGTAAAGACATATTAGGGTTCTCTATGGGAAGCCACACCTACTTTTGGGGACACACCACCACACCTAGTGGTAGAAATTTGTTCATAGTTGAATGTGTTCACTCCCAAAATCATCGTAGTAGTAAAGGTTCACTCTCTTGACTATAATAGTAGAAAAATTCATTTACTGAACTAAGTTAACTCCCCATTCTATTCCTACCTTCATCATGAGATATAAATATTTACCCAATGCATTGGAAAAATATATTGGGCCCATCCATCTTTGGTTATAACATAACCACCGTCGTTGGATATAACTTAACCACCATCATTAGTTATAACGTAACTACCATAATTTTTATAATGTAACCACTGTCACATAAAGAAATTAATACATACATGAACAATAATATCATAAAATATTCAACATATGATAAGCCATGAAATGAAATGTTTTTTGTAAATATTTATTAATATCATGAACTATAAAAATAGAATGGTTTAATAATCATTCCAAAATTTTATCATAGCATAACCCTTAAAAATAAGTTTATTTCATAAATATTTTTTCATGGTTTGACATATGGAATAGAAATAGGTTTCATAAATATATTTCGCTCATAAAAAATATTCCATTCATAGAAATAATGACAATGATATCCTATGTTCATATCCTCAGTAAATAATAAGTTCCATAAAAGGATGTAATCCTATATGGGGAATTTTTTTGAAATATATATATCTTAGAATGTTTCTTTAGGAAGATAACTTTTCTTTGAAAACCAGTTCATAAAACTAAAAAATAATGAAACATTTTAAAAATACTTTTCAATGAAAATATAATTTCAAACATATAAATGAACATGTAAAACTAATTTAAAACGTTTCTTGTGGAAAATATTCTTTCCACTTTGAGAAATACTTTTTAAAACATATTTCAAAAAACCTTATTTTTACTTTGAATTCAATATTTTACAATATAAAAATTTTATGAAGCTAAAGAAAAAATTTATTTTCAAAAGAATATTGAATACTTATAGGGTAATCTTGACAAATTTTTTAATTCTTGATAGTTATAAATATTTTCCATGTCATTAATATTGAAAATAATTAATCTTTTCACATTTTCAGTAAAATCCAAAACTACATTATTTAGAAAATGACCTAAAAAATCATTAAAAACATATTTTATAAAGTAATAACAAGGTAAATATTTCACTAATAATCCATGTGAAAAATCATTATGTTATTTTTTTAAACATTTTTATATTCTGGTCGAAGAGAGAAATAAAGTCGAATATTCATAAAAATATTTTTTTCAATTTGATTATGAAACAATGAGAGGAAAAATGGTACTATTACTGGAAAATGTCATAAATAACCACTGGAGAATAAAATTCATTAGTTTATTTACAGACATATCATAATATTTTATTTTAATGAACATATTCATAAATAATCCAGATAAATGATGAGATTATAACATAAAATGTTTACCTCTTTGGTAACATAGAATTTTATGTTCAATAATGTAATACAATAAATTGAAATTCAAAATATCTTGAGGATAAATAAATTCATCATATTATTTGTGAAAGGAGATTTATATACACATCAAAAAATAATATAGGTTTATAACATAACATACATCTCAAAGAAGGAAAATCAAGACAAAAATCCCTAACCTTAAGTGTTTACTTCAATCATACACATTCAAAAATATAATATAAAAAATGATCTTTATTATGAATGTATTACATAAGACTAATTATATAAATGATACCATATATTAATTAATTATTTCCTTCTTTACCAATTCATTAATAATTCATTTATAAAGCCACGTTTCCGGTAATTACCACTTTGTTATTCATATATATTTTGATTTGTTATATTTTGTACTATTACTTTGATCATGGTGACATCTTCTTTAGAGTAATATTGATGAATAAATTATATTATTTATACATCAATTGTAAATTCAATACCAATCATGAAATATGGTTTTGAGAAATTAAGTATGTTACGATCTTAGTGACGGTAGGTAATATGTACGCATGTGTAACATTTCCATTTTTCAATGATCATTATAAAAAGACAGAAAGTTATATTTTATCCTTACATAATGATCATAATATAATAAATAAAATATTATTTCTTATATATAATTATAAATTTTATTCTCGTGGTGTCCTTATTAATATAGGATGTCACATCGCTAGGTATAGGTTGTAGTCCACACATACACGAACTATGTTATTTTCTTCTTGTGAAGAAAATGTATGAAATAAAATGGTAGATTATATTTTTAGAATGATAAATTATTTCATGTATATAATATTTGCTTCATTTATTTAACATATATATATATATATATATTAGCATCATCCTAGTTATCTACTATTAAAAGCATTAGTGAAATCGGATCACATCACTTTGCAAGGCGGTAGTCTGCTATACACACGTGGGACGTTATCGTGTCTCCTACAGAATGAAAAGTGAAGAAATTTATATAAGTTATAATTATTGTAGATGTATAATTATTTTACTGATATCATATATATATATCATTATTTCCAACAGTGATAGGGGTAATTGAGAAATGAATGACATTTGTTCGTTAGTCAGAAGTCCTCAATACACAGGAATGATAGATTTGTCAATCATTTGATGGAAGTGAAGATTGTTTTTTATAATGACATTAAGATAAAAACATCTCATTTTATTTAATATTCTAATTTTATTATATCATCATGGTTTGATTATAATTTATGGAGTTGGATTATGAAATAAAATAAAAAATTATCATTGAAGAACGATACATATTCTTCGAGTAACCTCTGTAGGTTTGCAACATAAGCCTTAATAGGATGGCATTATGAACAATTTAAGGCTTATAAGATCATATAATTATTTTTTGAAGTTATTTTTGTTGGTTCTGCTCAATCTAAATGTTGTGAGAGGTGTGAAAATTTAAAGGGAGTGAGTGCCCATTTATAATTGAGGAGGAGTGGCATTTTTGTAAATATCTAAAAGTATTCAATAATGGGAGGTCAATATCTCCTAATATGGCTCCAAAATTGATATATAATTATGTTAAGGGATTAAATTTCTTATAAAAACATCAAAAATAAGAATTTTTTTAAACATTTCATTCCATAGCCTTTATGTTTTACTCACTTTTACCATTTTTATTTTCACCCCAATAACTAGTTAATTTTAACCTTGGTAATTTATCCTTTATGCCTATAATAAAATGAGTCCTATTAGATAATATATATATATATAAGGATTTTAAATATGAAATAAAATTTATTAAACTAATATCCAATTATTTATTATTGTTAATTTTCACACAAGCGTAATTAACATTCAAACCCTCATTTTAACTTTTATAATGTTAAATAATTTTTAGCTATTTTCACTAATCGTTATGTTAAAAAAATTTACTTTATTTGAAAATATAAAATATAATAATTCTAAATATTGAATCCATTTTTTAAAATTACATTCACATAATTATGAGGTTTTAATTTAAAATTAATCTCACAGAAATGACGAGAAAGTGGGGTTTTAAAGAAACCATTATTCCAATGTTTGAAAAGCTTTAATATAAAAATTCTATACGAAAAAAATTAAAATTACATAATTTGGATTAATATATATATATATAAATAATTGATATAATTTTAATTTAAAAAATTTTAAAATAAATTTTATATTTATAAATAATTTAAATGAAAAGGCAATTTTCAATTAAAATTCAGTATTTTTCACTATTCATAAAAAATAAAACCATTCATAAAAATATGAAAAATTTTCCCTAAGATAATTTTATATTAAAGAAGTAAAAATTATTATAATTTTTTGGAATAAATTTTTCAAATTTTTTTAAAATTAATTTTAAAATAAGTGTTCCAATGGAAAAAACTTGTAAGATCCTAGTTTTATTGGAAAGGTATGTTTTCATTATGTTTTGGTTGAATCCCTTGTTTTGGGCTTCATGGGATGTATTTTGAACCTATGAGAGGCCTTGGAGGTGTTTTGGGGGCTCGGGGCACAAAAGAAAGGAAAGATAGGAAATACAAGCCTCAGCGCATGGCCTGCACACGGCCATGGAAAACCGTGCGGCCTGCCCAGGTAAACCGTGCAACCCTTCACCTCCAAACAGAAGCATATGCATAGTTTTCGCATAGTTTTTCAAACCGTGCAGGCTCTTGAAGTTGGATAAAATTACAAAATTGGCACCTTGGGGTTTTAAGAACCCACTCAGTATTTCCTCTCCATTCCTCCCTCTTCACCCTAGGAACAAACCAAATCACCCAAGATCTCCAAGAGATCGATCTCCCTCATTTCTAAGGCATTTTTGGTACCGCTGGATGCGTATTGAAGCTCTGAGTAAGTCTAATCCCATCCCCTCTTCTATTTTTGGTTTAGGGTTTGTATATTCTCTCCCTCTTGTTCCGAAGCTCTAAAACCCTATCTTTTGGGGGAGTTCTCGGTTGAAGCTCCAAAGGCTGGTCGAATTGAGTTCTAAGGACTCAATTGAGTGTGCGTCCAACCGCAGTTTCGAGGTAGGTGTTCTACAAATGTTATCCCATAGTTTTATGGTGGGTTTATACATGTGTGGCCTTGATTATGGTTTCATTGGTGAGATTTGTTCACCCTTGATTGTGTTTCGGTATAAATAATGCTTCAAAATGGTAAATGGGAACTCTCACGATCCCCATGGGATGCGTGAGAATGACTTGACCTAATTAGGCCCATCCATGGGATGTGTCGGCTTTCCCTAGACTTTGGGACTGTTATTAAACAAGTGACCTTGTTGTAATAAGTGGTAGAGCCCTTGACAAATATGTTGGCATTATTGGTTGAACTTGGAATAGAAGTTAGGTGATGTACCTAGACTCTGCAATAACCTAAGGGTTAATCGAAATGGGTTTAGTGGTTGATTCATGGGAATGATGACAGGGTTAAACGGGATAATGTTTAAACTGATTGAAGACCATAATGGGATGGATTATGGGACTAGTGATGGATGCTTAATGAGATTGGCATAACACATGGGAATTGGGAGAATGGTTAAATGATATGAAATGGTAAGGGGTTAATGGGGTGAGGAATAATGTGAATTTCCCATGTGGTTTGTTGTGAATGGTTTTTCCAAGGGGAAATGGTATGGATGGTTGGCAGTTATATATATAATCATGTTCACATGGCTAGGTAGAGTGGGGTATGAATTGAGGATCCACGCCCATGGGTCGACTGAAGACTGATGCTCTAAAATTCACCCTAAATGCACAGGTTGGGAATGAGTACTGATGATTTATTCTCCTAATGGTTTCATCCACCTGGACTGAGGCTTAGAGGTGAGAATATGGTTTCTATGAGGTATCCACCAAGACTAAGGCTTCGAGGTGAGAATATCATTCTTATGAGTGGGGGGGGGGGGTTAGTCCTAATAAGATAGGATAACGATGTGTTTACCCTCTTTCATGTTGTGGTTGGACTTAGACCCATGTAACATATTGTATGTGATTAACCGATGGAAATGTGATGGAATGGTAAATGATTGTAAATGGTGTGAAATAAATGGAAATGGAAGTTGCAATGGATTTGGCTCTAAACTGGTTAATGGAACCTTGAATAATTTCTTGGTAATTATCATTCATTTTCCTTTTTCATGCACTACCTATTTATACTGGATATTTTTTAGACACTATTGGTGGTGGCCAACTGAGTAGTACTCACACCCTGCTCGGACCGCCATTGGGTACCCGAACATACTTCATGTTTGTAGGTCAGGAGAAGGGAAATGGTCCTTTCTAGATAGTTGAGTGGTCATGGGTAGCACATGGTGGAGGATCCAGACGTGGAGTCGAGACCATTTTGGGTATTTTGGTCATTGTCTTTATTTTGGGCTTTTGTTCACTTTTTCACTTATAGTAGGGCATGGCATATTTATTGTTGGAAATGGTTGTTATACATGTTCCTTGTAAATTGATTATTGTTCCTGCTATTGGTTTGTTTCTGTTTTGTCTTACTCTGATAAAAAGGTGGTATAGTATCCCCACTTGACCACAAATAGCCCCGCTACTAGTCTGCAGTCTTTGGCGTAATGGGAGGCGCGCTTAAGGTTATGTAACTACCCAGCTCGGGCCACTGGTTTAGTGGATTCCAGGTCGGGGACATTACAAACTGGTATCAAAGGAGGTCTTTCTTCTCCTTCTCTGAGGTCTTGTTATTTGGGATAGGTTTCCAAGGGTTATGATATGTCGGGCCTTGGTAATGAGCTCGTTCTTGGGAGTAGCTAACCCATGTATGAGGGAAAACCCAAGTTACCCTGGGTGGGAAATGATGTTCTTGGTTGTGGGTTGTTAGAGTTGATGATATTTCACCAGTGGGTGATGCACATGTGGTTCAATGTTACTATTTTAGGATATTTGGCCTGTGGACTTAACGACATGAGGATTTTCATTCATGCATCATTTTAGGCACCTAGGGTGATAGGTGACATCCATTGTGTTAGGCACACGCACGGGGTGGGTGTGTGAGGAAAGAAAGTAGGGAGCATCACGCATTTCATGAAACCAAGAAATAATGAGAAGAATGAAATAAAACAAGTGGGTAAATGATGATTAAAGAAATATAAGGGTTAAAAGAAGTGGGAAATGTTTTTTCAATGTATTGTGTCAGTTTGGTGGTAGTGCATGGTTGTTTACCCATGTGGACCATGGCTCGCGGTAGGGATGGTCAGGTCGGTGAATTTGTGGTGTCAATGTTGTTGAATTAGTATATGAAAATGGGTTGTTGTGGATAGTAAAGAGCTTTTTGATGAAGTCGTGGATGTTTTGTGGTATGCATGTTAAATCTCATGCTTGTCAATGTAGAGAGATTCCACCACGACGTCAGCTTCTAGTTGGGCAACGGGAGGATGTTGCTGAGAACACTCCTACGGTAGAAGAGCATGAAAATGTGGTGATCAATAAAGGTAGAGAAGACCAGTTCTGGGAGAATTTGTCTCACCTTATGCGGATGATGGATCGGGACCCAGGGCGGGTTGCACCAAGCATGTTTGAGCTGACCAGGGAGTTCTAGCTGCAGCACCCTCCGACCTTCACCGGAGAGGGTGGGCAGAGGTAGGGGAGTTCTGGTTAGAGTCTATCCGGATGATACTGGATAATATGGAGACACCTGTTGAAAAGAAAGTAAAGCTGGATGTTTATATGTTGTGGGGCCAGGCAAGGCGTTGGTGGGACATTCAGGCTCAGACTGAGCAGACTGTGAGGATGTCGTGGGAGGTTTTCCATGAAATTTTTATGGAGTATTTCTACCTAGATAATTTGAGGCAGGAGCGGGCTATAGAGTTTATAACCCTGACTCAGGGATCTCTATTGTTGATGGACTATGCTAGCAGCTTCACCAATTTTCAACGCTTTGTCCCAGTGTTAGCAGGGGCTGAGACAGTATTAGCAAGGCATTTCCAGGATGGGTTGAGACATGAGATCAGGTCGCAAGTAAATAACATCTTCTTAAAGATTTTTATAGAGGTGATGGATCAGGAACTCATCTCTGAAGGGAACCTGAAGGGAGATTCAGGTGGTGGTCTTGTCGTGCCAGCTGGGCTAACGAGTGGTGCGTCTTTCGAAGGCCGGAAGAGCCATTTGGAATGTTTCCAGCAAGGTGGCCAGAAGAGAGGGTCAACCTCTTAGAGTGGGAACTAGGTGTTCTGTTATTAGTGTGGTAGGTCGGGGCATATGTATTTTCAGTGTCGAAGACCTCCAGTTCAGTGTCATTTGTGCAGTAGGATGGGGCATGTGTAGAGGTTCTGTAGGAACCCTCGGCAGGCGGGTGAACATGTGGATGAAATGCAGGTACCGGGTATGAGAAGTGGATCAGTTTCCCGATATCAAGCAGGCAGTTGGAGCTCCACAGGCCATACTAACATGGGCGGTGGATGTGGAACTCCAGGGAAAGATCGTTCACACCAGCAGGGCAGTGCAGAGCAGGGTGTTCTGGCTGGAGCCCAGGGTAGAGGGGTAGGTCAGCTTCAGGAAGTCCAGTTTTCACCTGGTGATGGGAAGGTCGTACCATCAACTGTTCGAGGTATGATCCTTGTAGCTTTTACATTTTCTAGTGCATTGTTTAAAATAGGTTCCACACACTTTTTGATTTCTGCTCAATTTTTGGTAGTGATGGGTTTACCTATGGAGGTGGAGTGTGGAGTCATGTCAATTGACACTCCGTTGGGGGTGCAGGTTGGGGATATCAAGAAGTACAAGGGATGTTTCTTAGATGTTGGTGGGTATCATTTTCTGTGGGACTTGTTCATTCTCGAGATTTCAGGGTTTGACCTAATCTTATGAATGAATTGGTTGGTGTTGTACCGGGTGCACATAGACTGTTATCGTTATAGATTAACGTTTAGGTTCCTTAAGGGTGATGCTTATGTCCACCATGGTGAATGGGATGTTCGAGCAGGGCTTGCTGGGCCATTTTTTCAACAGATGAGTGGACTCATGGATCAATTGGAATGTATCATTCTTGATGATCATGAGGGAGGGGAATAATCTAATTTTCCCCCTGTGGTGGATCAGTTTCAGGATGTGTTTCCTAGGGATTTCTCGGGGTTACCACCAGAGAGGGATGTCGAGATCACGATCAAGTTGCTCCCGGGAGCAGAGCCAGTTTCTATTCCATCAAACCTAATGGCACTGGAAGAACTCCAGGAACTAAAGGTTCAGCTTGTGGAGCTGGAACGTAAGGGGTTTATCCGTCCTAGTGTGTCTCCTTGGGGATCTCCCATGCTTTTTGCCAAGAAGGCATACGGGTTGTTGAGTCTGTGTGTTGACAACCGAATGTTAAATTAGATGACGGTGAAAAATCAGTACCCTCTTCCTAGAATATATAACCTATTTTATCATTTGAGGGGTGAATCAATGTTTTATAAGATGGATCTGAGGTATGGGTATCACCAGATGAGGGTGAGGCCTTCTGATGTACCGCAGACAGCTTTCCAGAGTCGGTACGGGTCGTTTTAGATTTTGGTAATGCCTTTAGGCTTGACAATGCACTAGCGGTGTCTAAGGATTTGATGAACCGAATATTTCACCCCTATCTAGATCATTTTTCCATTGCCTTTCTTGATGACATCATAGTGTACTTGAAAACTCATGAATACCATGCCCAACATCTTGACATCGTCTTAGGTACGCTAAGAGAGCATCAGATATACACCAAGCTATCACAGTGTTAATTCTGGAGAGGTAAGGTGCATTTTATGGGTCACATCATCTCAGAGGTAGGTAAGACAGTGGATCCAGAGAAAGTGCAGGCAGTTGTATCTTGGGAGCAGCCCAAGAGTGTTTCTGATGTTCTGATTTTTCTGGGTTTGTCCAGGTATTATCAAAGGATCATTCAAGATTTCTCTCGCTTTCCAGCACCACTCTCGGGCTTGACCAAGAAAGGAATCAGGTTCGAGTGGTCGGAGGCTTGTGAGAATTCCATCCAAAAGTTGAAGAATCAGTTGTCTACCACACATATCTTGACCTTACCTGAGCCGGGTAAGAAGTACATCATGTTTTTTGATGCGTCCGGAGTCGGACTGGGGGTTGTGTTGATGTAGGATGAGCGGGTTGTGGATTATGGGTCAAGGTAGTTGAGACCCCATGAGCGGAACAATCCCACTCATGACCTTGAGTTGGTTGCACTTGTGTACACCTTGAAGTGATGGAGGCACTATCTTTTCGGAGAATGGTTTACTGTGTTTACCGACCACAAGAGTTTAAATTACATATTCTCTCAACAGGATCTGAATCTTCGTCAGTGAAGATGGGTTGAATATATCTAATCATTTAAAATTGAGTTGGTGTACATGACGGGAAAAAGAAACAGTGTTGTTGATGCTCTGAGCAAGAAGGTTCAGAATCAGGTGGTTCAGGAGTCCAGCACCGAGTGGAAGGTGATGGCTTTGTTTGTAGAGATTCACCTGGAGGTGCAGGAGGATAATGTTCAGGTCACTCTTTCTTCCTTAACAATGGAGTCGATGCTTTTTATTCATGTTAAGGAAGGTTAGCTTGATTATCCTGAGTGTTTGATCATGAAGGAAAATCATAAAGGCGGGGAGATACCTTCTAGTTGGGCCATCAGCGTAGAAGGTGTTTTTCGCATTTGTGATCGTGTGTTTGTGCCAAAGTGTGTGTAGGATGAGTCGATGCATGAGTTCCATGCATCAAAGTGGGCAGTGAAACCTGGTTCGACCATGATTTACCGTGATCTCTGAAGGTAGTTTTGGTGGCCTAGAATGGGGAAGGAAGTCGTGGGCATTGTGGCACGGTGCCTTACCAGTCAGTAGGTGAAGGCTGACTATCAACGCCCATGTGGTTTGTTGCATCCATTTCCCATCCTAGAATGGGAATGGGATGATGTAACAATGGATTTTGTCGTGGGTCTTCCGAGGACGTCTTAGAAGAATAATGCGATTTGGGTGGTTGGGATCGGTTAATAAAAGTGGCTCATTTCTTACCGATTCGGGATGCCTTTACAGTCAACCAGTTGGTTGAGTTGTATGTTTAGGATATAGTGAAGCTACATGGTGTTCTTCGGACCATATTTTAGGACTGAGATCCGCATTTCACATCACATTTCTGGAAAGGGTTACATAAGGCGCTTGGTACGCAGGTGTTTTTTAGTACGGGTTTCCTCCCGTAGACGGATGGGCAGTCGGAGCGTACGATCCAAGTGTTGGAAGACATGTTAAGAGCTGGTGTCTTGGACTTTGGTGGTTCTTGGGAGAGGCACCTATCGTTAGTTGAGTTTTCCTACAACAACAATTTTTAGGCTACGATTCAGATGGCACCGTTTGAGGTGTTCTACGGAAGGCCTTGTAGATCTCTGTTGTGTTGGCTAGAGGCCAGTGAATTTGAGTTGTTAGGGGCATCTTTCATGTATGAAACTTCAGAGAGAGTTAAGTTGATCAGGAAGCAAATGGCTATGGATTAGTATAGGAAGAAGTCGTATGCATATTGGAGGTGTAGACCTCTTGAGTTTGCGATGGGTGATAAAGTGTTCTTTTGAGTTTTTCCAAGGGTGGATCACCGTTGGTTTTGAAAGTAGGGTAAGTTGGCACCCAGGTATGTGGGACCTTTTGAGATTGTGGAGAGGATCTGACCAGTGGCTTACCGATTGCCTCTTCCACAGCGGTATGGTGGGATGATTTATTTGTTTCATGTGTCGCTGCTGTTATGGTATCACCCTGACCTATCTCACATGGTTGATGTTGTGGATGTGGAGCTTGAGGCTGATGCATCCTTTTAGGAGCATCCAGTTCGCGTGGTGGATTGTAGTGAAAAGGTCTTGCAAGGCAAGGTTGTGCCATTAGTGTGAGTACTATGGCAGCATGGGAAAGTTCAGAAGGAAACTTGGGAGAAGGAATCAGATATTCGGGCTCAGTGGATGGAACTCTTCTCTTTGTTGGATCAATGAGGCTTTGGAGCTTGGCTTGAGGATGAGCCGTTATATAGTGGGGGTTGTTGTAAGATCCCGTTTTTTGGAAAGGTATATTTTCGTTATTTTTTGGTTGAATCCCTTGTTTCGGGCTTCATGGGATGTCTTATAAAAGTATGAGAGGCCTTGGGGTTGTTCTAGGGGCTCAGGGCATGAAGGAAAGGAAATATGGGCAAGACAGGCCTGGGCGCACGGCCTGCGCACGGCCAGGGAAAACCGTGTGGCCTGCCCAGTTAAACTGTGCAACCCTTCTCCTCCAGACAGTAGCATATGCACGGTTTGTGCACAGTTTTTCAAACTGTGTGGCCAAACCATGCGACCTCTTAAAGTTGGAAAAAATTACAAAATTTCCACCCCGGGGTTTTATGAACCCACTCGGGACTTCCTCTCCATTCCTCCCTCTTCACCCTAGGAATGAACGAAATCGCCCAAGAGCTCTAAGAGGTTGATCTCCCTCGTTTCTATGGCGTTTTTTGGTGTCGTTGGATTCGAATTGAAGCTCCTAGTAAGGCTAATCCAATCCTTGCTTCTCTATTTGGTTTAGGGTTTGTATCTTCTCTCCCTCTTATTCTGAATCTCTAAAACCCTATCTTTTGGGTGAGTTCTCGGTTTAAGCCCCAAAGGCTGGTTGGATTGAGGTATGAGGACTCGATTGAGCATGCGTCCAACTGTGGTTTTGAGGTAGGTGGTCTACAAACGTTATCCCATAGTTTTATGGTGGTTTTATGCATGTGTACCCTTGCTTATGGTTTCAGTGGTGAGATTTGATCAACCTTGATGTGTTTCGGTATAAATGATGCTTGAAAATGGTAAATGGGAAGTCTCATGATCCCCATGGGATGCGTGAGAATGACTTGACCTAATTAGGGCCATCCATGGTATGTGCCGGCTTTCCCCGGACATTGGGATTTTTATTAAACAAGTGACCTTGTTATAATAAATGGTTGATCCCTTGACGAATATGTTGGAATTATTGGTTGAACTTGGAATAGAAGTTAGGTGATGCACCTAGACTTGGCAATAACCTAAGGGTTAATTGGAATGTGTTGAATGGTTTATTCATGGGAATGATGAATGGGTTAAATGGGTTAATGTGTAAACTGATTGAAGACCATAATAGGATGGATTATGGGTCTAGTGTTGAATGCTTAGTGATATAGGCATAACACATGGGAATTGGGAAAATGGTTAAATAATATGAAATGCTAAGGTGTTAATGGGTAGAGGCATAATGTGAATTTCCCATGTGGTTTGTCGTGAATGGTTTGTCCAAGGGGAAATGGTATGGATGGTTGATGGTTACTTATATATATATATAAGCATGCGCACATGGATTGGTTGAGTGGGGTATGACTTGAGGATCAACTCCCACGGGTCGAGCAAAGACTGATGCTATAAAATCCACCCTAAATTCACGTGTTAGGAATGAGGACTGATGACCTATTCTCCCAATGGTTGCATCCACCCGAAATGAGGCTTCGAGGTGAGAATATGGTTGCTACGAGGTATCCACCCGGATTGAGGCTTCGAGGTGAGAATATGGTTGTTATGAGGGGGGTTATTCCTAGTGAGATAGGATAATGATGTGTTTACCCTCTTGAATGTAGTTATTGGCCTTAGACCCATGTAACAAAATGTATGTGATTAACTGATGGAAATGTGATGGAATGGTAAGTGATGGTAAATAGTGTGTAATGAATGGAAATGGAAGTTTCAATGGGTTTGGTTCTAAACTGATTAGTGGAACCTTGAATAATTTCTTTGTAATTATCATTCATTTTTCTTTTTCATGCACTACCTGTGTATACTGGATATTTTGTAGACACCGTTGGTGGTGGCCTACTGAGTTGCACTCACACCCTGCTCGGGCCACCATTGGGTACCCAAGCAGACTTCATGTTTGCAGGTCAGGATAAGGACAAGGGTCCTTGCTAGATAGTTGAGTGGACATGGGTAGCACTTGGTGGAGGATCCAGACATGGAGTCGGGACCATTTTGGGGATTTTGGCCGTTGTCTTTATTTTGGGATTTTGTTCAATTTTTCACTTGTAGTAGTACATGGCATATTTATTGTTGGAAATGGTTGTTATACATGTTCCTTGTTTACTGATTATTGTTTTCACTATTGGTTTGTTTCTGTTGTGGATTACTCTGATAAAACGGGGGTATAGTCTCCCCAATTGACCACAATGACCCCCACTACTAGTCGACAACCTTTGGCGTACTGAGAGGCGCACTTAAGGTAATGTAACTACCTGGCTCGGAGTACCGCTTTAGTGGCTTTCGGGTCGGGGACGTTACAAAACTACTTATCAAAAAATACAGTAAAATTTTTAAAATTGGATTTATTCTTATATTTTATCAAGAAAAAACATAAGTTGAATGATAGAGATTTTTTGGAATATATAATAATAAAACTTATTTAAAATAACTCAAAAAATATTTTCCATTTAATTAATTGAGGTAAAATGTGTTCAGGTGCATAAAATGATTTTTTTGAAAATGATTTTATTTATTTTAAAAAGGTTTTTATTTTCCTTTATAATTAACTACTCACAAAATAATTCATTGTATATACATGTATAAACTATATATTTCCATAATTTAGAGAATCATATTTATACCCCTAATTTTAATTGCTAGTGGATAACTACAATATTAAATAATAATATTTTAATATTATGTCATGTTTCATTTAAAATTGGTATTGCGTGTAATACAAGCTAGACTCGGTATTATATGTTACATAATCCATACATAGTGATTAATTTAATGAAATGAAGAAAAACGTTTACAAGTAATGAAATATAAACATAGGGTTACATATAACTCAAGTAAAACATAGTGTTTCATGTAACACAAAATCTCAGAAAGATTAAATTCATTTGAAAAATATATATATCTAAAAATGTTACGGTATTACAGATCCTACTGGTCAAGGAATCCATTTTTATCAATTTTACTTTATCAAAACCTTTAGTGTATACTAATTTTTAATTTCACTATACGTCATCTATATTATCAATGGTTATGATGCTAAATGGTATTTTAAATCCCACTAGATATGACTTATAACAGTCAAAATCACCAATGTAGTGGATCTGATTTCTATAAATATATTATATAATTAGGAATTTATTGATTGAAAGGAGAATTTAATGTATATAATACTTGTTCATTATAGTGAGGTCTAGTTGGTTGAACCTATTAACCATCGGAGGGTTGATCTGAATGAGGAGGAAGAGCCTTGAAGGAACGTTTCCAGAGAGTTCTAGTATCCAAATTTTTCTAAGTATGAGTGGAGGATATTTTATTTAGAGTCAGAGTGTTGGATGGAGGATCATGAGATTTATTTAATATTTATTTTTTTAGTATTATATTATCTAGTACATTAACATATTAGATAAATGTGGGAAACAATGTGATAGTGGTGGATCCTATAACTCTAAATAGAAAGAAGGAACATGTTTTTTGAGAAGATTTCTAGTGATAGTTTTGAGAAGAGTTCTTATATATAATTATGAAATATTTTAATAAATAGGATATTATCTCAATTTGCGTTGGGAGACTATGTGTGGGGGGGCTCAGTGTTAGGTTCAAAGGCCTTCATCATTTCTCTCATGATCTTTTTCTTGATGAGGTGTCTACAAATCAGCAGTTGGAAGAGGTTTTTCAAAAAAGTAATCTGATATGAAGAAAACCAAATTATATTACCCATATAGAGGAAATATCAATCATTTATCTTAGTGTCAAGTCATTCTAATGGACTAGTGTTGAACTCGTAGTTAGATTCCTTGCCTTCCCCTAGAGAAACAATTTCCTTGGAAGCTATATCAACAGTAAGGACAACTTACCTTTCATTAACTTAGGGGATATGATGCTCTTAGTGGATAATAATATGATTTATATAACCCCTATGGATAAAGGGATGAGAAAAGATATGGATTATTTCATCAATAGTGAGGAAGAATATTTGGATATTGTCATTTTCATGTTATGGATATGGAAGCTCCATAGGGGTCTGAGATCATTTGAGGTACTATATTTTTATATTTTACATTGGTTTCTAATTTCTTTGATTATATATTATTTCACTCCTTAATTCAACAATCTTTGTTTGTGCCTTAGGGGTCAAATAAGGGAGATTCATATCATTATCCTTGTATTGATAACACAAACTAGTTGTCAGAAGTGTCTGGTTGATGTGTGGTAGTGTTGTGAGCTGATGATGGGGATGTTTTAGTCATCTGAGGATTTATTTAAAATTTAGACATAAATGTATGATTTCATACATGTCATTGAATATTTGTATTTTTTTCCTATTATTTACTACCTTCTAAGTATAGTAGTGTTATGTGATTAGGAGAGTCAGTGTATGGCCTTCTTTAACAATAAGTATTATTGGATGGGTTATAGAAGGTAACATCCATTATTTTCTCAATTAGTACCCATGTAATTTTATTATATGGATTCATAACTAATGGAGTTTCCTAGAGTTGTGGAGGAGTTACCTAATGTTTTTATGACGGTGGTCATCATACAACCCCAATTGATGTGATATCAACTTTGGGATAAAGCTACAATGTGTTACCTCTATGATTTGTATGGATTATTATTATATATCACGAAGGAAGGCTGATGAGGGGCGGGTTCTTCGTGGTTCTGAGATTGGAGAAAAGGAACCCCTGAATGTTCCTGTTGGTAGGGATTTTTCTCCGGTTCTTTCTCAAGATCGCATAGGTCATAAGGAGCTCTTTTCTTTCTGTGATCCTCGGCTTCGGGAGCCCTTGCCTCAGGATTCGATTGCGGACCCTTCCAGCTCGCATAAGAGTTTTGCGGAGGCCGTTAAATCCTCTGTCCATCCTTCTTTCACTGATTTCGTATCCCCCTCTCCCGGTAGGGTGATCAGAAAAGGACGGGTTGCTCATGTTGTGGAAAACCAGAATGCCGTTGAGGAACGTGTTAGTCTTTGCAAATTATCGATTATTGCTAGAGTTATTACTCCGAAAGGTGAAAGGATGTGGAGATTCCAGGAATTGACCAATAAAATTACCTCAGCTTGGGGTTTTGAAGAATGGAAGATGACGACAATGGGCAGGGGCTTCTTTAATATTGTTTTTCCTAATGATGACTTCAAGAGGAGAGCGTGGAGTGTCGGATCCATTGCCCTTAATCCAGGAATTCTTCGAATATAAGAATGGGATCGTAATTTTGATCCTTTTAATGTCTCCAACACACATTTTCAGGTTTGGGTTCGTATTTATAAGCTCAATTGGTTATATTGGCATCCGCAGATCCTTTGGGATATTGCATCCTCTGTGGGTAATCCAATTCGCATGGATAGGCAAACTGATAATCCAAGATTTGGCCATTTTTCCCGGGTTTTGATTAAGATTGACATGGCTAGAACACTGGTGGAGGAAGTGATTCTTACCACTAGGGATGATAGTATTACTCTGGGAATTTTCTATGAAAGAATGCCAAAGTTCTATAAAGAATGTAATGTTTTAGGACATCTACCTGAGGAATGCAGGAGGAGAAACTTTTTTGCTTTCTGCAAAGTGAAGGGACATGATGTGGCTGAATGTAGGAAAGTAACTGAGACTCAAAAGCCTCCCTCTTCTGATAATCACAGTTCATTTCCTGTGTAGGAGGTCTTACAGGATGATATCTTATCTCTTATTGGAATTATTGAGCTTGAACAAGCTGCCAAGGATGTGCTTGCAAACCACACCTATATGCCTGATGCTCCCTTTTCTTCCATCGAAACTATGGTGCATTCCACTCTTTTCGGGGTTTCTGAGAACTCTCTGAGCAATTCAGTGGCTCCTTGTGACAGTGGTCAGATTGCCATTGAAGGAATTGTTCAGGGTGCCCCTCTTATGCTTCCTTCCATGCTTATTGCAGGGGGTTCTGATGTTTATCAGGCTCCTAAGGTTGTTGAATCTGGAGTTGCTGCTACCCAAGAGTCTCCTCATATGATCTCTCATAAGTCTCCTTCAAGGATTTCTGTTTCTTCCCCTGAAGGATCTCTGAAGCTTGACTCTGGTGTTGCTGCTACCCAGGGGTCTCCTCCCCTCTTTCTGGATAAATCTCACTTACAGGTTTCTATCTTTCGGGCTCCGGATGGATTTTCCTTGCTGCCTCCTGGCTCTGGAGCTGCTACTATCCAGGGATCTTCCCTCATTATGCTGGATAAGTCTCCATTACAGAATATTTCCCCTCAGGCCCCTACTGAGGTGAATTTTTCTCAAGTCCCAACCGGAAAATCTGTAAAGAGGAGGAATGAACCTGAGCTGATTTTGGGTATTGATACCTCCACGAATAGGTTCAGTCCTCTATCTGGGGTGTTATGGTCAGACTCTCCTGAGGAGGATGATGAGGATGTCCATGATCAGAAATCTGATGATGTAGCAGCGATTTATGGGATTCTTCATGCGGACTCCATTTCTAAAGGAAAGGGAAAGGCCAAAGGAGAGATTTCTAGGGGTGGGGTCCAAACAAGGGCCATGTCTGCCCTACATAGATGAAAATTATTTTCTGGAATTGTCAGGGGCCTGGGAATGCTCCCACGGTCAAGGCCCTTAGACATGCGATAATGACCAATAAGCCTCTTATCTTTGGAATTGCTGAGCCACGAATGAGTTTTAGTAATTGGAAGGCCTTCAAATGGGAATCTCTCGGATACTCCTTTGTTAGTCAGAATGAAGGGAATATGGAAAGTCTTTGGGTCTTCAAGCATGACTCAATTAGCTTAATTTCTTGTATTCAGGGGAAGCAGATTGTTTCTGTCTCTTTATTTTTAAATGGGTACTCTTACTTTGTTTCCTGCGTTTATGCTACCAACTATTATTTGAAAAGGAGATATTTATGGAATGATGTGTCTTCTTTATCTTCTAATCATCCTCCTAACTGGATCATCATTGGTGACATTAATACAGTCTTAAGACTGGAGGAAAAAACTGGTTCCTTCATTAACCGGGTTGCTGCCAATGACTTCTCACAATGCATTGATTATTGTAACCTTATTGAAGTCTCTATGGCTGGTGCTGATTTTACGTGGGGTTGTTACACTCTCAATGGGAGGCAGGCCAGCAAGTTAGATAGGTGCTTTATTCAACTTGATGATAATAATTTTATCATTAGTGCTTCTGGGCTGCTGCTTCCTAAACTTCACTCTGACCATAACCCCCTGGTGAAGGATATCTCAGATGGTGATTCCCGTATGGCCCCTATTCCCTTCAAATTTAATAATGCATGGCTTGTGATACAGGGGTGTCGGGAGATCGTCACTGCTTCCTGGAATTCTGGGTGTATAGGATCTGCCTCTCAGATTCTATCTTCCAAGCTCAAGATTACTAAGATGAGGCTTAGGGAATGGAGTAAGAATAACTTTTCAAAGCTTGATGAGGACATCCATGATGCTGAGATGAATCTTATGAATTTTCAGAATATTAATCAGTTGAATTCCATGCCATCCAGTGATGAAACTCCGGCTCTTTCAAAGCTGGATGATCTGCTCAATACCAAGGAGAATCTGGCCAGATCCCTTTACAACACCAAATGGCTGAAGGAAGGGGACAGAAACTCTAATTTCTTCCACCGTCTTCATAAGGAAAGGAAATTTAGAAGAGGCGTATCTGCTATTAGGATTAATGGAAGACTGTACACTGCAGAATCTGAAATTTCTAATGCGGTTGTGAGTTTTTTTTTCTGATCTTTATTATGATAATGGACCTGATTTTTCTCATCTGATTGCCCAGAATATTTTGCCTTCCATTGATGATCAGTCTAATGAGGATCTGGCTAAGCCTCCAGGAGGGAAGGAGGTTAGGGATGCATTGTTTTCTCTTAACATTGATAGTGTGGCAGGGCCGGATGGGTTCTCAAACATGTTTTTCATGTTCAATTGGGATGTTGTCCATGAGGAAGTGGTGAATGCTGTCAGGAAGTTCTTCATTTCTTCTTCCATGAATTATGGTGCAAACTCTAATTTCATTACTTTGATTCCTAAGAAGGGGAATGCAAGTGACATCAAGGACTTCAGACCGGTTGCGATTGGGAACACCATACCTTCGATAATCAGCAAAATCATTGCCACCAGGATGGGTCCGGTGGTCAAAGGTTTCATCACCCCGAACCAATTTGGGTTTGTCCCTGGACGAAATATTCAAACCTGTATTTTTTCTGCCTCTGAATGTATCAATGCTATGAGAAGGAGGGTTAAGAAAGTGACCTTTTCCATGAAAGTGGATATCTCCAAAGCCTTTGACACTATGAAATGGAGTTTTCTGCTATCCATTCTCAGGATGCATGGTTTCTCCACAAGATTTATAAATCTGATTCACTCTATCCTTAGGAGTGCTTGGTTATCTGTTTTGGTGAATGGATCTCCCAAGGGTTTTTTCAAATGCTTTAGGTGATTTCGTCAAGGGGATCCTCTGTCAGGACTCTTATTTTCTCTTGTTGAGGACTATTTAAGTCATTGTCTCAATAATCTGGACCAAGGTGGTTTGTACAATCTGATTCCAGCGGAAAAGGATCTTCATGCCCCTTCTCATCTTCTTTATGCCGATGATATCCTGCTCTTTGGAAGGGCTGATTGTAAGACTGTTAATTCCATTAAAGCCGTATTTAGTCACTATGAAGATGTGGCAGGGCAAGCCATTAGCCTTCAAAAGTCTTTCGTGGTCTTTGGGAAGGGAGTTTCCATTAGAAAGCAACTCAGAATTTCGAGATCTCTTGGGGTTAGGAAAGGCTCACTTCCTTTTAATTATCTTGGTGTTCCTCTTTTTTAGGGAAGGGTTAAGAGATGTTTTCTTGAGTCTCCTTTCTCTCGTATCACTGCTCAAATGGCCCATTGGAAAGGAAAATCTATGACCCAAGCTGGACGAATCTGTCTTGTTAATTCTGTGATCACCTCTATGTTTGTTTATGCTTTCTCTATTTACTGATGGCCAAGGAATCTTCTGAAGGAGCTCCAAATGCTTATTAGGAACTTCAATTGGACTGGTTCTATGTTTGAAAGGAAGCTTGTTGTTGTGTCTTGGAAGGATTGCACTAAGACCATTGAAATTGGGGGACTTGGCATCAATGATCTGGTCCTTTTCAATGAGGCCCTGATTGGAAAATTTACCTGGAATCTCCTCACATCTTCTGATTATTCGATGGAGTTCATTGCTGGTCGTTTTATCTCACGCCTTTGGGCAGATTATCCTCACTATCATTTATCCTCTGTTTGGCCTGCTTTGAGGTCTTCCTTTATTGGGTTTTCAGCTTCATCAAAATGACTGGTCAGTAGGGACTCAATGCTGAATATATGGACCACTCCTTGGCTTTCTAGACCTATTCAACAGGATGTCCAGATCCCTTCTCACTTGTCAACTGCTCGGATTTCTTACCTGCAGGCTGCCAGTCCGGGTTTATTGGAGTTCATTCCCCCTCATTTTAATTCTGAAATTCTCAATTATAGGTACATGGACCGTGACACCTTTATTTGGGAACCGAGTAGCAATGTCATCCTTACCACTCGGGATATGTACAGATTCCTATGTAATGGGCAGACTCCTACTCCTCGGTGGCTGCTTGCATATAGGACTTTCTTTATTCCACCTTCTATTTACTTTCTTTTATGGAAAATCTAGAAACGAAGAATCCCAGTCCACTGCACCCTTCAAAGAGCTGGTTTCCACATTGCCTCGGCTTGTCCTGTCTGCCGAGCGGCTATGGAATCTCTGGACCATCTTTGTTTCTCATGCTCCTTTTCTTACAGGCTTTGGAAATATATTCAAGACATGACTGGGTGTTGTTTGAATGTCACCTCACTGGATAATCTCCTCCAGTCTGCTGCTTCGGCCCGATGCAGTTATCAGGTTAGAAATATTATTATGGTTGCAGTTTCCTCTTTGCTTGAGTTTATCTGGAGGGCTCGTAATCCTCAACTCTTTGAGGATACCACGCCCACTTTTTTTCTGGTGTTAGAGCTATTCACAGGGTTGTTTGTACTGCTTCAAAGATACAAACTGGGTGCATGCAAAATGTTTTGAATGACTTTATTATCTTGAGTAACTTTGGTGTGAGCGGCAGACCTAGGAAACCATTGGTTCTAAAATATATCCGATGGATTCCTCCTATTCCTTCCCGGCTGAAAATCAATGTTGATGGTGCGGAGGCTGGGTCACTAGGACCTTTAGGTTGTGGCGGAGTCTTTCGTACTTATTGGGGCTTTGTCAAAGGCTGCTTTTATCATTATATTGGGCAGGTCTCTGCCATTGAAGCTGAGTTATGGGCGATGATTAAAGCCATTAATTATGCTGCCCATTTTGGCTGGAGATTTCTATGGCTGGAATCAGACTCTATGGCGGCTGTAGAAATTCTCAAGAAGCGATCCAGGAATGTTCCTTGGGTTTTAATGCCTCATTGGATTCAATGTCTACATCTTCTTGACTTCATTGTCATTGATGTGACTCATGCTTACAGGGAGGCCAATCAGGTCGCTGATGCTTTATCAAAGAAGGCCATTGAGGAGTCATGCTCGGAATGGTCCTTTGTTGCTCCCGAGTGTTGTGTGCGCTTTGTTGAGGATGATGTGGGTGGGAAGTTGTTCTCCCGTCTTTGCAAACCCCCCTTTTGATGCTTGTCTTTGTACTTCATTTTATTTAATAAAATTTGGTAGGGGTTGATCTTTGATTCACTCCGGGGCCTTTTGGTTATTATATATCACCCTCTATGATGTAGGAGTTGAGGATTCAGGTTGATGATCTAATACAGAATAGTTTTATCCTACCCAGATTTTAATCTTAGGGTGATTCTATGTTATCCTCCAATAAGGAAGATGGTGGTCGGAGGCTGTGTATAGACAACAGGTGGCTAAATCTGGTGACAATCAAGAATTATTACTTTAACCTAATGATTATGGATTTATTCAACTAGTTTTAAGTATCAATTAGTTTTCAAATATTGATATGTGATCAAGATATCACAAAATGTAAGTGTGGGGGAGGATATTTTGAAATTTAATTCCATGTGTTGTTATTGGCACTTCTTGTTCGTGGTAATGTCATTCGATTCCACGAATTCCCTAGTTGTTTCAATATGACTCACGAACTCAATATTCCATTAGTTCTTGTATTAATTTCTACTTATTTTAATCATAGGTATCCATATATACTTGAGGATTGAAGAGGAGTATACTAAGCATCTTAGGGTTTTATATAATCCAACTAACACAGTCTGCTTTACAGAAATTTTTCTATGTGTGAGTTTTGAAAATATGAGGTGAACATCCTTGAAAATTAAGTTCATCATTAGGTATTAGTAGTCAATCCATAAAATATTGAGGATATTGTTTCTTCTCAAACACCAATGAATGTTTTGGAGGTCTGAAAATTTATTTGTCTCATACGGTACTATCAGATGTTCATATCTAACTTCTCTTTGATTGTAATAACATTGAAATATTTAACCCGGAAGGATTTTTATTTCTTATAGAAGGATTAGTATTAGGTATATTTCAAATACCTAAAGGAGAGGTCGATAATTTCTCTTGTTATTTATTATCTATATGAGGAAGTGATATTTGAGGTATTTTTTAAAGCTTCCCATCCTAGTTTTGGTTGTGAATTGTTGAAAAGATAGTAAAATCTTATATGGATCAATGAATTTAGGTCCCTGCAAACATAAATATTCCACCCATTATCTAGAGTTACCAGCGGTAGTTTATTCAAATGCTTTGGAATCATTACCTCATCGGTGGGAATATTGTGGTCTACATAGACCGCAAGAGCATGTGGTTTGTTTTCTCTCCCTAGGATTTGTATTGTTGATAATGGAAGTGGACGCATTTTCTCCAAAAATATGACTATGATATCTCATACATCATAGGGAAGAGGAATTCAGGTACTGATGCATCGAGTAGAGAGTCACAATGGGATATAGTTCAGGAATCCAGAGATTCTTAGAGAGGGATAGAGGATCTTTTGTTAATGTATCAGGGTGTAGAGGAATTTAGTGGAATATAATTCACACTTTAGGTGACACTAAAACCATATCTGAGAAATAATGTATAATAGTATCGATGGGGAGACCCATAGTTCTAAGTGTGGTGAGAATTTTTATTCATAATGACACTTAAGAGGTGTGGTATTAGGATAACCATCATCAAATGTTATTTTTTGGGGATATTTTTTATTTCTTTGGTAGTGCATGATGAGGTCCTAGGGGAGTTCCATAGTGCAACAGTGGGAGTTATTATTTTTATATCCAATATCTACCATTCCCCGAGGTATTAGATTTGCGTAATAGGGATGAAATGGCTAGTTTCAGGGTTCATATCCCGGTAATTAGTATATCTACAGGATAAGGTAAACCACCATGTTTGGGGTAGTGTGTTATAGCCATTAGAAGTTTATGAGTGAAATATAAGGACATCATGATGGGTTTTATAACCAATTTACCATGATCCTTGTGAGGATGTTATAATATTTGGGTGACTATTAATTGGTTGAGGATGTTATAAGGCTTATTATTGATCAAGGTATAGAGTGTTTTGGAGTCTTTGATTGGGCGGTATGTGGATGAGGTAGTGTGGTATCACGGGGTTCTAAGGATCATCATCTATGATGAGGATCCTATTTAACCACATGATTTTTGGGAGGTGATTAGTGTTCATTTAATTCTTATTTTTTTCAATAAATCTTTCTATCATAATATGAATGGTTAGATAGAGTGAACTATTTAGATTTTAGAGGATATGTTGTGAGCCTATGTCTTTGATTTTGGAAAATGTTAGGTGATTCATTTTTTCCCTCATTTATTTTTCTTCTAAATATTGATTCCACTCTTCAATTTTCATATCCACATTTTAGGGTTTTTATAATTATCTTCTTCAATCTCTATTTTTTTAATTGATAATGGGGAGGCAGTATTCCTTATTCTAGAAGTGCTTTTGAGTATGACCAAGAAGATTCAGATGGTTTCTATGTGGACCACGGTAGAATATGACCGTAAGAAATATTATTTGGATTAAAGGAGGAGACCTATGAAGTTATATGTTGGATACCATGTATTATTTAGTTATTTCTCTCATCATGGTTTATAGAGGTTTTTCTTGGGGAGTAAGAACTTGGTCTAATTTTGTAACATCTTGTTTGTACAAACAATCTTCAATTCTAAGTGTAATTTGAAACTTTTCCACAAGTTGTCTTATTTTTATAGAATTGAAATTTATATATGAATTTATTGGGGTTTACCACATATTAGGAGGTGATTCTTGAAAATATTGTTGTCTTAGAAGACATATTAATGGCTTGAAGGAGCCTCGAGATAGGTTAGAAGGCTACAATAGACAAAGAACTAGAAGAGATACCGGATCACTGGTGTTGTATGTTAGAAGAAACTACCACTACTGGTGGGAATAATCCATTTAGTGGGAATTTAATGGTCTATATTGATTAGTATGCCCATATAACATAATACGGAGATGTACCCTCTTCATATCATGTTTTTGATCACATGGGTAGGGGTCATCTTCTACTTTTTTCTCCTATTCCCCTTGACTCGGGGTCCCCCTTAGGGTAGTTTCATAACATTTTGAGGTACATTATCTCATATTATTTCCTTAATTGACCTCCTCCTCTCCAAATCATAATTTTTTTGTTTACTAGTTTAGGTATTTGGTTTTAATTACATTAGTTCATGGTTGAATAAGTCATTATTCAAGGGGTGTTCATGTGGATTGCAAAGAGGGGATCCCAAGATGATTTCTTCCAACCATCATAAATCATTTGGATGAAAGAATTTCATTTGATTTATTTTTCCATTGTTTTTTATTAAAATTAAATTAAATTTAAAATTTATTTATCATCATCCATTAGGTATTTTTCTCTTCTGGCATAGGGGATGTCCCAAGATGGCATCTTCCTATTATTCTCTATTGTTTTGATGGGGTATGCTACCATTTTAAATTATCTAAGGTTTTCAACCTTATTTTTAAATAAATTAATAATTTATTTTTTTTCACATTCTATATACTTATCTTGGTTCAATGTTATAATTATGTAGTTGGTAATTAGTGAGGAATAAGTCACAATTCTAGTGTGATGAGGTCGGACGATGGGCTTCAAGGAATTTATGACTATTTTAATTTATATTTAATTTTTAATTTTAATTATTTTAGAGGATTAATTTTCGATAATATTGTAATAATTAATTTGTTTGTTTGTTTTTTGATATAGGTCCTTAGGTCATTTGGATTACCTCTAGATGAGATTGACACGCCTCGACGAGAATTGTTGAGCTTCATTGATATCTGGTTTCAGTTTAGTTTAAGGTAGGTGTTGTTGTTTACCAATCCTTACGGTTTATTCATGTTTAGTGGGAAATTTTTTATATGGTATGAACTCAAAGTTAAATGAGCTTGTTTTTTAATTTTTTTTATTTTGAAATAGAAATATTTTGTGGACTACACAACGTGCCAATGCCGTGTGGGTCCTTGGCACTAGCAAGATTACCTATGTCAATGTTGGATGAACCCTTTACTGTTACATTAACACTTGGAATCCTCCAATAGCTGGTGTTGTAAAATCATATGGGTGGTCCCAGTAAATCCTTGAGAGCTTCCTATAATGGGTGGATAGGTCATAGAGGATGGTTGTGTGGGTGAACCAACCTAGTGATATGTTTAGGATCAAGATTGATCATATGTTATCTTTAGAACTTTTATTGAAGTGATGAACCCATGTATCTAGAAAAGACATAATAAACTATTGATAATGTCATAGGGAACAATGTACTTATAGAGTTGGTTGTTGACCCAAGACCATTCTTAAGACCAGTGACCCTCTTTAGGGTACCTCTAATGTGCAGTGACTGAGGGGACACGAGTGGGTGCCTGATTAATAGATTTACCTTTAGTGGGTCTCTATGGATATGGGTTGAGAGTGTTGTGGTTATCACATAGGAACCAAACCAACCTATAATCCTGATGGGGCTAAGATGAAGATTTCATGTATATGAATTTAACCATCCCTTATGATGTATTCATTTTGATTTAGGTTTATACATGGAGGCATGTGATTTCTCAGGACACATGGTAATCAATCATTTGAACTGAAATTGATGTCATTTCCTGGGATTCCTAAGAATCACTTGATGAGATGGATGAGTCCCTAGGATACCTAATTTTATTGGAATCTATTTTCAATGTATATTTGAGGGGGGTTCCAAGCCCAGATAGCATCTAGAGATATGGGTGATGCGGGAGTGGGTACCATGAGGTGATATCTAGGATCTAAAATTAGAGCTATATGATTTTTCATGTGTAGGAATGATAGTGATAGTATTGGAACCTTCAATAATTTCATACAACTATGAATTCTTTAGTTCAAGGATTCGAATGGTGATACTAGTAGAACAACTAGAATGCCTTTGATAATCGGGATTCAAATGGTAGTATGAGGATTTGAGTGGGTGTATATCCCTGATAATGAATATTGATCATATAGACAGGGACTATTGAATCCAATCAATTGATTCATGGGATACCCCCAAGTATCAAGTGGATACAATATAAATGGTTTGGTTCAGGATTCATGTGATATTAGATACCCAGAAAACTGACTATTGGAACCAGGGATGGAATTCCATTTGATTGCATGGGTAACCCTAGAATCATTCGTACCTATACATATAAGATTCCCTAGGGCATCCCCTTCAAAATAATTAGATGTGACCCGTCATTGAGATTACCAAGGTATGACCATGGGGTTTATCATGATGTCTTAAGGATAAAGGATGTATATTAATTCCCTAGGTTCTACTATTCATCATAATAGAAGTGTTTGTGTGATACCCCCCATTTGAATGAATAGATGATTCCCGAAGTAAATGCTCAGTTATAGAAAGATTTCAATGTGATCTATAGAATGTGTGGTCTATCAAGGTCAAATGCCTAAGCATCTACATTAGTTATGAGTACTAGGATAGGATATAGTTCCTCTAATAATTTAAAGTTGTAATGGTCATCAGGACATGCTTGGAGACACCCTTGAACTGTCTAGAATAGGCAGTATAGTGGTTATTTAGTTTACATAGTTTATATTTTTTCTTATCATGTCACATGAACATATCATTTCATATACTGATTAGTATGATACTACATTGGTGATTCCCTATAGATATTTTTACTCACACCATGATTAGCACACCATTTCACATGGGTTCCAAAAAAGATCTCACATGTATATTGCAAGTAGAGATTAGGGATAGGGTCATCATAACATTGATTACCAGAATGAATTGGATAATATTGGATATTTGGATGTTTTATGGCTTCAAGAAGTCAAGGAGATAGAGTCTTTATATCCATTTCTACTAGTCTATATATATAATTTTCCTATTGATTGTTCATTGTATTATTGGTATGGTTGTTCTAGGATTTACTAAATTTAATTTATTACCAGTCTTGTTTATATAAATTAATTTCTCTACTAGTTTATTGTGATGGATGATATTTAGTTTTTTATCATTATATTTCATTGTATGATATAGAGGGTATGATCTTTCCATGTTACCTCCTCAGAAAACCATAGTTTATTGGTAGCCTCTGGGGTTCGGGGAGGTACCCTAAGGAAATGTAGTCAATTGGTCTAGAAATTGTCCATATAGTGAAGCATGATGGGGAATTTAAAAAGTTGTATCTGATATTTATATTTATCTTTGTCCTACTATTTTGAGAGATGGTATTCTAGATATTTATGGATGTGTCAGAACCTCTGATATAACCAATACTAGTACATCATGAACATATTTTATAATATAAGTCTAGGTTTTCGTGGGTATGGGATTGATTCTATTTTCTTTGAATGATATAGTAGTTTTTTTATTTTCACCAAGTGTGATGCATAAGAAATGTTAGATTTTTTATTTTTGGTTTCTGGACTTTGGATCTTCACCTTTTGGAAGGAGAACACTTATTTTATTTTTTTAATCATAGAATATATATTCAAATGGCATTGCATTTTCCATTATAATCATGTGGGGATTCACTTGACATGTAAGGGTCTTTTGGGTGATTATTTTTACTAACAACCATGTCTATGTTATTAAAATTTCTTGTAAATAATCATATATTTTTTTACTATATAATTTCATGGTGAAAATAATACAAAGCTGGACCAATGTGTATTCATATTCCATTCTAAAGGATGTTAATATGGATCTAAAGTGCGGTTCATGATGAATAAAATGAATTCCATTAGCGTATGGTGTGCATGAGGACCCTAGAAGGATTATATGTGTATATTGTGCCTTATAGATACACCATTGAAGGTAGTTTCAGTGGTATCAGTTTTATTATTAAAACTATCTATAATATCCTATATGAAGATTTACCATAAATAATTCCATGGTTCACTACTTAACTAAACTGTGTGATGGTAGTTTGTGGGATATAGATTATCATAGGGAAATACTAGCTCTATGAGTGTGTTCATATCTATTGTGATTAGATCCTTCATGGAGCATTCTGTTATTCAGATTTTTAGTGATGGTGAGTGCCCTAGGGTCAGTTATTTAAATATCTAGTAAAAACATATATGGTGTTTTCTGATCTATATTGTAATGGAATTATATATAATTAGACATTGTGACTAGGGTTCATTTACACATATCATCAAAGATAATATTGTGGGGTTCATACTGAGATTATGATTCTCGAAGTGGTAGTTTTATATAAGAATGTCTTGTGATAATAAGTTCTATTTTAGGATGATGTCTTATAAGGAGTTTAATGACCTAAGTCTACTTGAGACCCTTTATTGGACATCAACATGTATATTTCCTTGGGTTTTGATATGTGAATATATGATTTTTCCCAAGAGTTATGACCTTAGCGAGACTTTGTTAGTGGGATATGTGGGGGTACCTAACTATCCATAAGATAAAACTCAATTGTTATAACCTCCTTTATTTAATGTAATAAATCATGTTAATTATTTTTTTAAATAGTTTTTGGTATTCTGATAGTATTTTACAATATAAGGATATTTGGTTAAAATTTCGCTAGGTATAGAAAAGACTCAACATTGAAGATGAGTCACTACTAGAAACGAACCACCTTTAGTGTTGAGTCACTATTGGAATGAAATTTTGGATAAGTATTGAGAAGAACTACCTTTATAAATGATTCACCTTTTAGGATGAATAGAAACTAGAATTATCTCACTATTATACATGACTCACCATTGGACATGAGTCAATGTTAAAGATAACCTATTGTCAGACTTTAACCACTGTGAAGAAATTTAGAAAAGTGTTGAAAATTCATGTCCCTATAAATGATCCACCATTTGGATTTGCCCCTTATGGGAATGAAATACTACTAGATGAAATACTGTCAGCCTAATTCACCATTGTCCTGACTCACTACAAACATAAGTCACCACTTGGATGAGTCACCATAAGAGTTGTTTCACCCTAAGAAGAGTAATCATCATTGTTCTGATTATTTTTATTTAAATGATTATAATGCTTATATTATGAAATTTAATGCTGAGAATGAATATATAGATTGATCATATACTAGTGAAGAGAACAATAAATATTGTGTCAGATCGGACTAAGAGGATGTTGGATACTAGGATGATTATTTTACAAACTATCTCTCCTTCCTGAAACAATATATATAGAGAGAAGTCACACTTATACACAAGTTATACCAGTGATGTAGCATGAATCTTGGCTGAGTAAAAACATATGATTGAGTGTTCCACTTACTAATATCCTTAAACAAGGTATTCTGACCTTCAACCAATAGTGGAAGCGTGATGCTCATCAATCATTCTGAATGTTTCCTATAGTTAAAACAAATAGAGATTACAAATATCTATTTTTCTATTTTTCTCTTATAAATGAATCAAGCTCCAGTAAAATCTACATACAAGGAGTCTCACGATTTTAGAGCATATTAGATCAAGAAACACTACATTCATTACATCCTTATACCTTATCTTTCTATTTGTTGTATTTAGTTTTTACTAGTGTTTGATTTACTCTCTTTATTAAATGAACACTATCTCATACAGTTTAACTAGAAGATGCAATATATATTCTACACTTTCTTCATATTTTCATACCCACCATTTTCTAGAAGAAGTCCATTATCAGTCATGGTTTGTTTTATTCTCGTGGTTGTTGTGGAGAGGTCTTTACATGGCCTAGATAGCTGGTTTGAAGTTCTCTACACCCCATCGTGGTTGTGGGTCAAGATTATTTTATATAATATTTTTAGTAGCATTTGATTTCTAATTGGAGTGGATTGGGTATGAGTTTGAGAATAAACCTCGTGTTTTAATTCCACTATATTTTTGTTATATTTTTAAGATTTAAGCTGAAATATTTTAAACTAAAAACAAACCACCAATTTATATTTAATCCTAATTTGTGTTTATATAATATTATTATAAGGTAAGTTGATTTAAAAAAGTTAAAATAGTTTTTATATTAACTTAAATGAGAATTAATCACTCTTTGATAAATTTTTTAAAGGGTGATAGCTTATATTGATATTCTATTTTGATTAATTGGGTTGTTTTTAATTAAACTGGGGGATTTTATTTAAACTGATTTTTAATAGAAAATTATATTGGGTACTCAATTCACCCACCCCCCCTCTTGAGATACTCTCACCAACCAAAATTTTGTATCAAATTTTTTCAATTTATTTTCAAATATGATTTTAGTTATGTTTTGAAGATATTAAATTTCGGTCACTTCTAAATTTATTTATTAAAATGGAAAATAGACAAGAAGGTTGTTTTACCAAAAAACCTCCATCGTTTAATGGAAATATAATTATTAAGGAAAAAATTTGAAAATACTCAGTGAAAATATGGGTTTTAAATTATGGGATATTATAGATGATAAATATGAATTACCTAATACTTCTAGAAATACATGGGATGATGCTACAAAACTCATTTATAACAAAAAATACTGAGAAATCGCTGCTATTTACAGTGATTTATGTGATTAATAGTTTAATAGTATATCATCTAGTAAAATTTCTTATGAAATATGTTACACATTAGGTATTTCTCATGAAGGAACAACTAATGTTAAAGAAATGATGTTGAATATTTGTACAATTAAATTTTATACATTCAAGATGAAACATGATGAGATTATTTCTAATATGTATCTCTGGTTTGACTAGATTGTTAATGCAATGAACTCCTCGGGGAATCCAGTTTTAGACAAAGATTAAATCATGCGACTATTGAGATTTCTTCTAAAGAGATAGAGGGGAAAATTAGTTTCAATAATAGAATCATTTGATGTCAATAAACTACCTATCAAAGAATTGATTGGGAAGCTAGTGATGTATGAGGAAGAGATTAAGGTTAACCATGAAAGATATGATTAACCTAATAAAAAATATATATCATTAAAGACTACAGTATCAAAACAAAAATAGAAAGAAAAAGATCAAGCCAAAATCTCTAGTGACGGGGAATCCCCAACCAATAGTGATGAGGAAATGGACCATATGTCTAGAAGGATTCAGAAATTCTATTAAAAGAAGGGATTTTTTAGGGAACTGGGTTATGAGGGGAAGTATGATAATAGAGGGAATTTCATGAAATACTATAAATTTGATGATAATTCAAATGATACTACATATTATGGCGGAAAGAGAAGAGGACATGTGAAGGATGATTTCCCCATGTTAAGGAAAAATACTAATTATGATGATAATGATATAAAATAAAATAATGTAATAAAACCCACATGGAGTTCCTCTAGGGAAAGCTATAGTGACTAAAACTCAACTCATGAAGATAAGTCTTAAATAGAAAATATTTTCTTTAGGAAAAATATATCTGAGGTACACACAGTATCTCAAATACATAAATATAATCATTCAGACGAAAAAATGATGTGGATATGTCAAAAGTGGAAATGATGGAATAATTTAATATGATTGAAAACAACATTAATGAACTAAAAGAAAAATACAAACCCCTAAAGAAGCAACATGGTTTATCTGCTAATATAAAAACTAACCTTGTTATAGAAGAAGTGATGAATATTAAACTATTAGAAGAAAATAAAGAACTAAAATTTTCAAATGATAAATTAAATATATTTATATAGAGATATACTAATAGTATATAAACTATCACTCAAATACCTGGAAAACATATAGAACCAAAATATGTTACTGGTCTTGGTTACTAACCAGGATAGAGAACAACTATTAAGAGAACATTCCTTCTCTAATCTAATTATGAAAATTCTATTGATACTTCTTATTCAAGTGGACCAAATAAATTTTTGTTACAAAAAGTTTACAATATTTATATAGTGAACCCATAAAAAAATATGGGTTCACAAAGCTTCCATTAATAACAGTTCTGGAATTAAGAAACTATGTGTACCAAATTTAATTTTGGTATAAAATTGTTTTCTACAGGAAACTACTTGAAAATATCATGTATATATCTATGGTTTCTGGATAGTAGATGTTCTAAACATATGACAAGATATTAGTCAAGCTTCAGAAACCTGATAAAGGTTCATGGTAGACATGTCATCATTGGTGAGAATTCTGTTGGAAAAATAAATCACCATTTCCAACTCAGTAACTCTAACTCATTTTTCATTTCCATATTTTATGTTTTATGGATTAAAATATAATCTTCATAGAATTTCATTGTTATGTGATGATGGTTTTTATATGAAATTAGAAAATAATTCTTACACTTTTTTGTATTCTAAAAAATAATTAGTTTTTAATTCGTTGACAAAGTAAAATGTGAATGTATTTAATTTTGATTCAATAATTTTTTTTAAAAATAGATTCTCAATTTCCTTTCATAGAGAATCTTGGATTTGGAATAGAAGATAATTCCAATTCAATATTCACTCACTTTGAAAGAATACTAGGAAAGGGTTAGTCAAGGATCTACCCAAAGATGAATTCCTGAAAAATAAAGTCTGTAACCCCTATCAAAAAGAAAAATGGCACAAAATACCATTTATGTTAATGAAATAAGTTTCAACTTCTTAGCCTCTTGAGTTGCATCACATGGAATTTTTTAGACCACATGGAATATCTAGTTTAAATGGGAAGTGCTATACTTATGTAATTGTATATGAATTTTCTAGTTATACTTGGGTTATATTTTTATCTCACAAGAGTGAATATTTCCCTTATTTTACCCATTATTCTAGATCTACAGAAAAATATAAGAGATTTTAAATTAAGAATTTAAGAATTTACCATGGCTGTGAGTTTGAAAATGATGACTTTGAATCCTTTTTCTCATAATATGGATAAAATCATAACTTCTCTACTCATATGACTCCTTAGTAGATTGTATTAATATAATTAAGAAATATAAAACATCAATAGATATCTCAAACAATGATTAGTTAACATGAATTACCTGTCTATTTTTGGGTATAGGCTATGAAAAAAGCCAGCAATATAATTAATAGGGTTTTAATTATATATATTTTAATGAAAACTACCAATGAAAATTGTATTAGTATAAATACTAAAGTTATTTACATTAGTGTTTTCGGTTGAAAAGTCCTTAATCTTAACACTAAAGATAATCTTGAAATGTTTTTCTCCAAATCTGATGATGGAATTTTCATTAGTTATTCGACTTATAGTAAATCTTATATTGTTTATAACACAATTAACAAGAATGTGGAAGAGTATGTCCATGAAATTTTTGATGAGACATATCAACATGAACCTAATACCCCTTTAGAAAACAGTGAGTATGATTTATCAACTTTTAATATAAATGAAAAACCTTTTGATTCTAATATAAAACATGATGAAAAATAATCATTTTTATGAGGAACTTATAGAACATAAACCTGAACCAATAAGATACCTTGAGGTGACCTGCCCTTATTTTTCTAGATATGTTATAACTCTTAAATTCCACCCTCAAGATTTTTTAGTTGTAGACTTAGTTATTGGTTTATTTATTATAGCTTCTTTAATAAACTAGGTTGAAAAAAATGATTTATTATCATATCATTAACCCAAGAACATCATCGATTCAATCAATGATGAAATATATGTAACATATGTGCAATAATAACTTAATAAATTTGAAATAAATATGGTTTGGGAAATTTTTGATAGACCCAAAGATGCATTGACTATAGGCAATAATTGAGTGTTTAAAAATATGTTTAATTATTTGGGCATAATAATAAGAAATTAGGCTAGACTAGTTACAAAAGGGTATAGTCAAGAAGAAGGTACAGAATATGAGGAAAACATTTCACCTATAGCCAGACATGAAACCATTATAACATTGCATTCCTATGTAGAACATATGGATATCAAACTATATCAAAAATAATGTCAAAAGATAATTATTGAATGTGTATATAGTTTAGGATGTTTTTGTAGAATAAACCCTTGGTTTTAAAAACCCCACATTTTTTCAATCATGATTTGAAACAAATAAATGATTTATATTGTTTAAAATAGGCTCATGGATCTTGGTAAGACAGGCTCATCTATTTTATTATTTCAAAAGGTATAGTTAATCCAACCCTTTTTATAAAAATAATATCAAAATGTGTTTTTTTGTTTGTATCAATATATATGATATTATTTTTTGGATATTCAAAAAATCATAATTTGTTTCCTTTTCAATAATAATGAAAAAAAAATTGAGATGAGTATAATGGTTGAACTTAAAGTCATTCATGGTTTTCACAGTTTTCAAAATAAATATTGAATTATTTTAAATCAATGGATATTTAATATATACGTTTTAAACATTTTAGTTTGATTATAACTAAGAGTAGTGGCACTTTTATGTGTACCACAAGTAAGATATATCTTGATAAATCTAAGAAATATATGGATCAACCCAGTTATAGTGGTAATATTAAAAGTCTACTCATCATAACTGGTAGCATACCTGAAATTATGTTTAGTGTGTGTAGGTGTGCACATTTTTTAGAAAATCCAAAAGATCGACACTTAATTTATGTAAAAATAATTATTAAATGCCTCAATTATAAAACCAATTTAGGATTGTTCTACCATATAGAATGAGAATTTGACATAGTTAGTTTATCATATGGTGATTTTTGTGATTTCATATTAGATTTTAAAAAAATAATTGTAACATGTTATCTTTTGGGAAATTATGTAGTTACTTTGGGTAGTAAAAAGAAAAATTGTGTGTCATTGTCTAATACTGAAGTTTAATACATTATTGTTGTTAGCTAATGTGCTTAAATTTTGGGGGTAAAACACACTTTACTAGAATATGGATATAAATTCCGACATGTACCTGTAAGTTGTGACATCATATGTTCTATAAATATTTCTAATAACCTTCTTTCACAATCTAGAACCAAAAACCATAATGTAATACATTAATTATTGAGAGATCATTTTCAAATGGGTGACATAACTCTGGAATACATTATAACTGATCATCAACTTGCTATAATTTTTACTAATAAATTAAATTATGAGACAATGAACTACATCACACATAAATTCGGAATGATTAATTTTGGTTATGTTTGATTTTATATGACCAACCATTTGATTTTAACCACCATTGCATTTCACCTATAGTTTTATTTAATCCACCATTGGAGTTTACCCACAATTGGTGTTTACCCACCAGTGGAACAACCCACCGTTGGAACAACCAACTGTTAGTAATGACCCACTCTCAGTTTTGAGTCACTGTTACTAATTTTATTCATGTTATTTTTATTCCATTTTAATTAAAATAGTTAATTTCTTTATGATATATTCTTTTTCAGAATTTCAGATCCCTAAATGATATAATTTAGACACTTGTCAAATTTCGATGCACACTCCTTCATGCCTTACCTTTGAACATCGATTCAAACTTTATCTCCTAACTATTCACCTTCACTCAACCACTTATGAACCTTTAAAACCATTTTCAATTGTAAGAGTGAAGATATTAGTAGTGTGGTATCCGGATGAGTCACTTATTTCAATGTAGTTAAAAGGAAAATTGAGTAGATCTACAGTGGATCCATGAAACTCATGTCTCAAGAATCAAATAGTAGTACCTGATATGGAAGTAAATTATTAGTGGTTGATTTTTAGAAGATATTTGTTTCTTAAATTAATTTAATACCAGGGATGGATAGATTGATTATTGAATAATGAGGGGTCATTATACCCTATGGTAGTTCATAAGTTCTATAAGAATTTGGAGTTAAATTTTGGGGATGATATAGACTAGGTTTGATGAAATATAAAAGGTTATAAGGTTGTTTTATCTTTAAAAAAATGGTCAAGATGTGTGAAAGTTACAAATTAAGGTCTCTCAAATATTATCAAGGATATAATCCAAGTGACATTAACACTTTTGTTTATAAGGATTCTTTGTTAGAGCATACTAGGGATGGAATTGTAAGAAGACTAGTTATAACTGAGTTAGATGGTGAGTGTCATATGTTGTTCATGTTTATTAAGCATATGTTTTTCTCGAGGAAAGGTGATATTAGCACAATTAGGTATCAATATATATATATATATATATTATCCTATAAATAAAGGAGAAAACATAAACTTATGTAGATACCTAATGATTAATTTTATACAGTTGTGCAATAAATATTCAGAATTAAACTTATTTATCTACCCTAAATCCATTTAAATCATGATTGATTCCAAGGTATTAGTAGATAAAGATGAAGAATTAGAAGTGAACTGCAGAGTTTTTTTCCTTATAAAAATCAATTTTAAGATAATACAGATAAGTTGGATCCCCTGTAAAATTAAATGGGTTGTTCATGCTGACAAGATGTATGAGTATTTCAATCATGTTGATCACACAAGAAGAAAATAGAATATGTTGGACCCTACATTTAATCCAGATGAATTTTTAGAGTATTCTAATAAGGAATAGGAAAAATAATTGGAGGCTACTTCCTCTTGTGATTAAGAAAAATTGATATCAGTTGATGAAGGTAGTGACACTGACTTACCTAAGAGTCCCCCATCTATCCCTATTGGTGCACCTCTCTCACTTAGATCTCTCTCTGTTGGTGAGACTCTTTTTTTTGAAATAATTGAAGAGGGGGAAAATAGGGTTTTTAAATAATTTTTTGAGTTAAATTATGATGAAAATAGATAAAATTTTAGTGAATATAAAAATAGAGAAAATTCGATTGAAATGAAAATTATAATAATGGTGATGATAAAGAATAATATGAACAAGAAAATTGTGAAGGAGAAGAAGAAGGAAAATATAAAAAAGATGGAGAAAGAAAAGATAAGTTAAATGATGATGAATATGGAAGTGAAGATGGTGGTGGTTCTAAATATAATTAACCTAATTATATTGATTTTCCTCAATTAGTTTTTTCTTTTATTGGGTTATTTGTTTTCTTTAGGTCTGAAGAGAGATAGATCATTGTTCAAAATGTTGATAGAGGTGTTAGTGATGATTTCTAAGAATACATTGTGGGGGATGAATCCTAAAGCCTTTTTAGTCACCATGTTGATACTTCTAATAAAAATATTATTGAGTATGCTGATGGTGAATCTTTTGAGTCATTATCTTTTGAGAAGATAGTTGATGAGAAAATGTTTTTTGAACTTGTAGTTGATGAGTCTTTAGTTATTGATCCAACCATTTTTATTAGATTATTTTTGAGAAGATTTATTTTAAGACTAAAATTATTGAGACTTTAGTTTTTGAGACTTCTTGTCAGTATTCTATTTGGTTGGGGGACCCAGCTCTTGAGGAATGGGATATGTATCAATTGTATGTGAGGGTAGGCCTGGACTACCCTGGTTTTGACGAAGATAGTAGTCCACCAAAGAATGGTGTACCGGCTATTCCATTTATACTATAGATGGATCGTAAGGGATCAATAGTAGAGTATATTGATGTTGTAAGGGAGTTATAGAGATATTATTCAGTTGTTCATGCATGTTATTATCTAGAAAAGACTGTTTCCATTGAGAGAGCTTTTCAACCTTTTCCTGCTACTATTATTGCCTCAGTGCTTATTGGGAGTGTATCCTGAGCTGTCTTAGAGTCCTTCAGAGATAGTATTCTCTCTAATTTTGGTATTTTGTTCAGAAATCAAGAACCTCATGTCCTTAATATTTGTGAAATTGATGAAAGGTATTTGTTTGAGATTTTGATACACAACATTCATCATAATATGATACATCACATTCCAGAAGTGTATATAAAGAATAGAAGACTTTTCAGTGATACCGAGTCTTTTTGATCGGTGTTGGTGGAGTTGAAAACTTATTTTTTTTGTAGTGCGGATGCATTGTTAGAGATGGTGGAGAGTATATATTCTATGACTTGTACGTAGATTTCTCCCCCTAATTCTCTTGATGCAATGTTGATTATATCAGTTGTTAGAGATGAAATTTGAGCCATTTAATTTGATATTCTAGATATATCTTAGGAGTGTTTGAGGAATATTAGGCATAATGGTGACCATGTCAACAAGATGTTCAGGGAATTCCTTAATGATTTTATAACAAATTTAGAAACAATTAAAAAGGAAATAAAGTATTACCTCTCAAGGTTATATACTAAGAATGAGCTGAAAAATCATTTCATGTTCTTTACTGAGAACCTCGGGATGCCTCTAGTTACTCAAGCCTTCATAGAACTGTTCTATCAGATGAAATTGATGAGTCGAGTTCTCATGTTCTTTATGAAGGAGAAACAATAGTTTTTTCTATGCCATGGAAAGAGGAAGAAATACAATCATGGACATTATTAATCAAATAAATCCCTTTATTCATGTTTTTGGAACCACAGTAGTGGATTTGGATTCCATTCTAGTGAATTCTCATTTCAATCATCCATCTTCTGATCAATATTTTTTTAGTGTAACTGTTACCCAAGATCCCAATATAACTTCACCATCTTGGCTTCATCCTTTCAAGCTAATTCCTAGAGAATCTCTTTAGAATATTAGGCCTATTATTATCTTAGAGCCTCTTTCTCTACCAAATTTCCCTACAAACATCACAACAGTTTCCTCCACTTATACCAATATTCAATCAACTTAAGAAAAGGTTAAGGGAAAGGCACTTGTCATTCCAACTACCCAGGTTGAGAAGTGTTGAGAATAAACTTTAATTCATTGGTTAAGCCTTTTTGTATGATTTTTTATATCTCTTCTTGGATGTAATGCTATTTTTTCCCTTTTATGGAAATTTTCTCAATACTCATAGTTTTCTTCTTTTAATTTCTTATTTTTTTTACTTTTTGATAATTAAAAAAGGGGGAGAATGAATATGGATTGTATTTACTTTTTTAAAGTGTTTTTATCCTTTGACAACGTCATTAATTATACTTATTGATACCATATGTTTGATGACATATATACTTTTCATAGACTATTTATTAAATACCCTTGAAACTATCTATTAATTTGTATCTTCGATACCTTTTTGTTTTAAGGTTTTTTGATGATATATTTTCAACTAAATATTATTCTATACATGGTTTATAATATGTTATGATTTTTTATCCCCAAATAGGGGGAGATTATTGGTACCTCATCATTTTAGTGCTCACAAATCATTTTAATTATGTTTTTAATGAGATTAATGTTTTATCATAACATTTAATAATATAAGGAAATTTGGAAAAAAAATCAACGTATATAAATGTCTTGTATTTTTAAGAGGTTTCACTAGTAGGAAAGACCGTCCATCAGAGTAGAGTCGTCATCAAGAAGAAAATTTAGATAAGTATTGAAAAGACCTATCTACATAAATAATTCACCATTGAGGATGAACCAATACCATAATTAAGTCACTACCGACTATGACTCAAAACTTAACATGAATCATTGTTAAAGATGACCAACTATTAGACTTTAACGACTACTAGGAAATTTGGAAAAGTGTTGAAAAGACATGCCACTAGAAAAGACTCACCACTTAGATGAGTCATTTTTTAGAATTAAATATCACTATATGGCCTACCATTATCCTAAATCACCATTGAACTAACTCATAACAATATTATGTCGCCACCATTATGAGTCACTGCTAGAGTTGTCCCACCGCCAAAATTTTCACCATCACTGTTTTTCTTATTTTGAGTTAAATGTTCCTAATAGCTATATTATCAAATTTAATTCTAATGGTTATTTTAATGATAATTATTAAATGGTTATTCAAAAAATTAATGAATTTTTTATACTAGATTATGAGGATTTAGGATACCCAAATTATTGTTCCTCACATTTTTCTTCATCCTACAGAAATATAAATTCATTGAAGTCGCCCTTGTGCCTGAGTAATACTAGTGAGGTGGAATGCATGTTGTCTGAGTAAAAAAACATGATAAATTACTCCACTTACTTCACAAACCATTCTTAATGAAAATTGACTATTTATGAGTGAACCACATTGAACATTAGGAATCCCCTCTATAGTCAAAACCAAGAGATATTATGATTATATATTTTACTATATTTTTCTGAGAAACGACTGAAGATCCCCTCTATTCTACATCCGATGAGTCTCAACATTTTAGAGCTTTTCAGATAGACCAAAACTACCTTTTTTTAATATTTATACATAAATTTCTAGTAATTTCATATATATTTGAGTAGTGTGTGATTTAATCTAGTTATTAAATGCACATTAACTCATTCTCTTTAACTAGAAGAGTTCCCTATGCAGCCTATATTATTATATTCCCATGGTTATTATGGAAGAGGTCCATGTGTGGCCGGGATAGTTTGATAGATTTTTAGTATAACTAATCCATGTTATGGATAAATATTATTTTATATTATCTTCTTGGTAGTGCGTTATTTCTAGGTGGTGGGGATTTGGTCTCGGCCTGAGACTGAAACACTGTTAAAAATTTTTATGAGTGTTTTTCTATTTCATTTCTAATATTAAAACTAAATATGTTTTAAACTGGTTATTAATCCACTAATTTGATAGTTAATTTAAATAACTTTTTATATATTATTTAAATTATTTAAATTTATTTTATAATTTAACATAGTATTCGTATTTTCCTAACTTAGATATAATCACTCTTTGAAAAATATTTTAAAATATTTAAAAAAATTATTGATCTGTTATTTTTTTATTAACTCGGATATTTACATTTTAACTAATGGATTTTATTTAAACTCATTTTAACCAAAATTTTTATTGGGTACTAAATTAACCCCCCCCCCCCACTTGAGATTACAACATCGTCCAACATCAGTGTTAATTGAATTGGATACTTTTAGAGATCAATGGAAATCTATGAGAGGGTTTAGATTATGTTTTTTAGTGCCTTAAGAAGTGGAAAAGTACATGATTATGCCTTTTATTACCATGGTAGTGACATAAACCTTGTGTACTATTACATTTGGGTATCAAGACTATCTTAAGAGGGTAGGACCATTTTGGTGACTACCCTTACCAACCTTGGGCGCATTTTTTGTATATGAAGAGACCATTGGTAATTGCTCAAGGATTTGGATTAGCATTACGTGGTAGTTAAACATGTAGATGTCTTGATTATATGGCATCCCATGGGGTATGGATAGTTGGTTTTAATCAATATAAGTTGGTAATGGGAGCATGAGTGGGGTTTCTTTGGTTTGTAGGTATTGTATGTTATGTCCATTAACATTTATATGAGATTATGGTGGAATTCATTGGATACTCATGGTGATCCTGAGTTTTGTATCATCGTGTGGTCGAGTGTGTTCCCAATGATAATTATTTAGGATATTATGACCATGGAAACAATTAAATGTTACTTGGATGAGGGTATTATAAATTTCCCTCCATGGTATATGTGACCATGGGAATGGATCAGGTGTGGTAACACGGTCGATCCAGGAGTAGTTAAGGGAAATTTCTTTCTATGATGGAATGAGAATATCTTGATACGAGAAGAATACGTATATATTATAAAACTATTGAGGTTTCTCACAAGTGTTAATTTAAGGGAATAATGTGGTGGGGAGTGCACCAATATATAATTGATGTTGGTTTCCCCTATTATGGATTGAATTTTAGATTATGTGATGGATGGAGTTCCCAATGGCTGGGAATAGGAAATGAAATGCTCTTTAAGATGGTTCTTGGGTATGAGTGAGTTTACCAACATCCAACCATTTTTATTTTTGATGGGAAAGAGATATGATTATATAGATTATGAATTGGATCCATAAATATTATTATAAGTTCATTCCTATAGTGGGGAGTGTCATGTCAGTCATAGAGAAATGACCCTCACACTAAAGCAATTGTGGATGTGTGGAACTGGCAGTGGGAATGTTGTTTGTGGTAGTGGGATTCTAGGGAATAAATGTATATATATTTATCTAGACAACATTGAGAATTTTATATCTGAGTTCAAATATAATCTTGAATTGAGTCTAATAATTTACATCAGGATCATGATGGTTTTTAGTTGATCTAAATGTGATCGGTTCAGATGTTCATTATTGCTCAAAGTGGAACGACTGCAGAAATGGTAAGTGGATGGTTCAAATATAGACTGTCATTGATAATCACATATAGGATTAATTTATCTTTATTACATGATCATATCACGACTTTGGTCTTAAATTCCACAAGATTGGGTAGTTTGGTAATGCATTGATAGTTCAAATTGAGTGTTTTTCTGAAGGGTTGGCTAGAAGAGGTCTAAACGGTGTTTTTTGTTTCAAAAAATGGAATGTGGTGAGTTAAAAACCACATATGGTATTTTATTGTGGATATAAAAGGAATTTTTTGATAATTGACTAGGTATTTTCATTAAAAATACAATTTGGGTTGATTCATTATCAAACATTGGAAGCTCATGCATTTGATTTAGAATATTGTAATGAGAATTGTAACCATATTTCAACCACTGGTTTTGTGAATGTTCAAAATATATGGGTTTTTATTGTGTCATTGTGATTAATTTGGGTATTATATGGTCATTGGGTCTGGAATTTTTGAATTCAACCTTGTATATTTTATTTAGTTGGATAGGAGTGTGATGGGGGATCAAGGAAAAAGCGTGGCTATTTGATGAAGACTTTGTGACCATGGAATATTTGTTTTATGGTTAAGGTATGATCATGGATGATCATGGATGAGAATTTTTATGATGAGAATTTTTAATATTTCATGTTTATGGATGGGGCTGAATTTAAAGAGAAATTTTATATATTTCAATTAATGGTTGGTTTGTTTTGATAATTGCAATTTGAAGATGAATTATGGGGGTTTGAATGCCTTTAAAGATGTGTTTAGGTCATGGTTAGAGGCTCATGAGAAATCTTAAGGGCTCAAAGTTTACCCAGGAGAGGTCTGATGGTTGTTATAACTAATGTTATAGAACAACCACTAGCTAGCTGGAAGGTACCACTGGCTCATTAATGGGCCTTTTTTGGGGAATAATGTTTTTTCATCATCCTCAAACATAATAGGATCATCAACCACTTCTCCTATTTTCTCTCATACTATTAGGGGTCAGATTCCCCTTTTTCCCATTGTCCCCCGTGGTCTCTGGTTCCCCATGGGGGCGTTTTCTTGGAATTTTGATGTATTTCCTCCCATCCAATAAACTCCAATTACCTCTTCATATCCTCCTATTAATTTTTGGTTTCTCAATTTAGGGATTCATTAGAAATTCCATTAGGTTGTTATGGGATAAAATATTCTTCATGAGGATTTCAAGTGGATTGTATATAGGTTATCCTATGATAATGCCTTCTAGCCATCACACATTATTTTGATGGAGGTCGCCCATTTCCTTGACTTTTCATATATATATTTTTATACATATTCAATTAAATTTATAATTTAATTTTCATCAATTACTGGTGATTTTTCTCTGCCAGTGTAGTGGACGTCTTGAGATGGCATTTTCTTATGGACGCACATCATTCTGATGAGGTAAATCACTATTTTAAATATTATAATGTTTTTTGTCTTAAATTGAAATAAATTATTAATTTATATGTGGCTTTATTCCAATATTTTTCCTCATTTTAGGATGGGAGTATATCATGGGTCATTGGTGGGTGTTTTAATGTTCTAGTACAATGTGGTCGACTGGTGAGCTTCTAGTCATTTATTCCTATTTAAATTAAAATGTAAATTTACTTTTTATTGGTTATAGTAATTATTTAATTATAATTTTTTTATAATTATTTAATTTATAGGTTTCGGTGTCATATAGTGCCACGTGTTTTTTGGATGATGACCAGATGGAATTGGTGATCTTCGATTGGATTTTTCAAGTTGCATTGAAAAATGATTTATCTAAAGTTTAATTTTGGTTTTCCTTCAAATATACCCTTATATTTTATGAATGATTTTACGTTTCATGTTTTATGCATTCATTAAAATGAGGATGATTATATTGATTGATAAAAAAATTTATTTTAAAATGGAATTCTTTGATAGATTCCACAAAGTGTCATAGCTATGTGGGTTCTTGGAGATGGCTTGATTACCTCGGTTGTCGATGGATGAGGACATGAATCTAACATTACCACAAGGAAAATTCCTAGATTGGGGTGTGAATGCCTTGAGATGAACATTCCAAGTGGGAAGTATATATACCCATGAGGTTAGTAGCCTAGGTGGATAAACCATTGGTCACTGATGTTTGTGGGTAAGAGAACCAACATAGTATAATGTGGAGGATTGATATGGGTCATGCACCACATCCAAGACATCAATCAATGTGAAATAGTATGTATTTAGAAATTATATGATTCCCTATTGACAATTTGATGGGGGGAATGATGTTCATAAAGCATCGGGTCACCTAAGACCTTGCTTGAGAACAAGGAACCATATGACTGTGCCTTTGATGTGCATTGAATGAGGAGACCTATATGGGAACCCCGTTGAAAATTGACCCTAAGTGGGTTTATGTATATGGTTAGAGATGAATTTACTGCCACCTAGAACCCAAAATGATGTGTATTCCCTGTAGGTACTAGATGATGAATTTGGGAGTGAGAGTTTGACTATCCATTGAGTTTTTTTATTTTTGTTCATACATAGTGGCATGTGATTGGGCAGGATGCATGGGAATTGTACATTAGCCCTTGCACTAATGTTATTACCTAAGATACCCCAGAACCACTTGATAAGAAGGATCAATCCTTGGGATGATTAGTATGTTTTGTATTAAGTCTCACATTATATTTGGGGTTGGGTTCCAAGACTAGATCGCATCCAGATTTATCGGTGATAGACGAATAGATACATAGAGGGGTAACAAGGTTCTAACATCATATTTATGATATTTATCATTTGTAGGATTTTATTGAGATTTTAGGGGTTCCTTTTTTATAGTGAAACCATTTTTAATGTCTAGGTTTCATATTTTTTGGGTTCCTTATACACAGTGAACCCCAGTTAATTCATGAGATTCTATAATTTGAATGGTGGAATGAGTTGTTGGGTGGGCGTATATCCTCAATAAAAAATAATGGGAATCCTTAGGGTGATTGTTGGATCCCCTTAATCAATGACAAGAATATCTCCTTCATTTGGGGGGACACACTGGATATTGTCCATCTGAGGATATAAGAGATATTAGATGCTCTTATAACTAAAATTGGGATCCTAAATGGTTATTACATTCAATTCATAGGTTCTCCCAAGAATCAGTGATGGAAAGATGTATAGGATTTCCAAATTCCTAAACCTTAAAGTAATCATATGTCAAACTAACATCTAGAACACCCTGGTAATACCATGGGGTTTATCCTAAAGTCTTGAGGATGAGGGGTACATGACATCACCCTAGGGATCACTACTCATCATGATAGAGGTGTACACATGGGATCACGAGGATGTGGAAAAATGTAACACTAAGGTTTTTCTCTTGTTCATGGACATTGTTTCATGGAACTATGTAGGTATGGATGATCATGGTCTTGTGCTGAAGGATTGAAATAGTTACTGTTCTATCAGGATTTCCTCAGAGGTACCCCATCATTGGAAAAATTATGTAGTATGGAGGTTATTTATTTTCTATAGTTTTTTTATTTATTTCAACTTAGTATGTCGCATGAACATATCACAACATATTATAGTTAGTATGGGGCCATTTTTGTGGTTACCTATTAAGTATTTCCCTCATAGCCTACTTAGTTCACCATTGAACATGGATGTCCAAACTCTTCCCATACGATTATTGCATGCATAAATTGGTTTGAGTCTTAGGAAAAAATGGTCAAGGATAATAGATTTGATGAGATTTAAAATTGGGATGTTGTAGGAATCTTAACCATTGAGGAAAAAGAATCTTTAATTCCATTTATATTGGTTTTTATATGAAACCATTCCAGTGGGTTGTCTTTTTATGTTTATTTTAGCTATTCAGGATTTTACTGCATTCAAGTTATTATTAATCTTGATTATATTTTTTCCTTCCAAATTAAGTTTATTCAAATGGATAATATTTATTTATTTATTATTCTATTTTTTACTTTGATACAATGGTACAGCCTCCCCACAGTGCCTCCTTAGACACCCGCAACTAGGATGCATCCTCTATCATTTTGGGAGGACTGCTTGAGGTCATGTGGTGAGACGGTCTAGCTACAGTTCATAGAGTGATTCAGGATGGTGTGTTATAGGTTTATTGATCCTATATAGGTGTTATAATGTGTTTTAGAGGTAGAATATTCATTAAAAATACTTCTATATATAGATTAGATCCAAGATGTTTTTTATATTTCAAAGCTTCATCGATATCATCATGATGGAATGTAAGTTATTCATTGGGGAAATATAGATATCTAGGATTACATGAAAATCTTATAGAACAAGTTGAGATCTAGGATTATTGGAAGGAATTGTTTCATAGTTGAGTATCCCTTTGGTTTGGTTTCTGTGGAGGCTTGGTGGTTTAGTGAATAGTACATGAAAATATGATTCATAGATTCACTATTAGTATCTCAAGTTGTTTAGAGTATTGTTTTTTCCTTATTTGGTAATATTTTTTATTTTTATATATTGATTTTATGAGATGGTTGACAAGGATATTAGTGTGAATTATTTCCCTTTTTATTTCTTCATTCATTGATAGTGGTGTTGTTCTATTTTAGTGGTATCTCCTAGGTGAGAAGGTCTTGAAGGATGGGATTTTACTTTTAGGGGTTTATTTTAATTCTAAAAGAAGATACTTGTTTGTTTCATGACCCCCTCCCTCCAAAGGTACCCCTAAAAGGATGGAAATGAAGTCAAAGAGATTATATCCCTAGATTCCCACCTCCAACAGACCCAGATATGGAAAAATGAATTGAGGTTATAAAAATATCACATAAATAGAAGGCATTACCCTATATAATATAGGATCGAGGATTGGATAAATAAACCAAAATAAAATCCATCTTATTTTATAAAAATTAAACTAAAATAAAAAAATCATGTAAAAATTAAGTAGATAAAAATAGTCTACAAATAAAAATACCAAAAAAACCCTAAGGCCCTAACATAGAAATATCTCCAAGAATAAGATTTAAATGTCTAGAATGGTCTATGATTTCCTCCTAAAAACCAAAAAATGGTGGTATATATTTAGATTTAGCATTAAATTATAATAAATATGATCACACCCAAGGGGTTTCATGTTCATGTGAAAAGACCATGCTAACGCACCAGTGAGCAGACAACTGAACCAATAACACTTAAACATGTTAACTAACTAATCCATTCCTTACCAAGTCATTCCCACCAAATAATGTATCCATGTACAGTAACATAGCAATAAACCTATCAATAATATGTTACCCTTGATTTTTTCCCATATATTTTCCACTCTCTCACCCCAATGTTTTATGTCTTGGTGCTTTCATATCTTCTGTATAAAAACTTACCCCAAGAAACATGGTTTACCACAACACATCATGTCATGCATGTAACATTCAAAACTAGGTACCACTAAATGGTGCCCCAAGCTGGTGGTTCACATAACCTCAAGCTTGCTTCCCCATATACTAGATGATGGAGACTAATATTAAGAGCCTAGTGTGTGTATCTGGGGAGGATATACCCTCTTGTCAGAGTGTAATACAATGGTAGTAAATGTGACTATCAATATTTGATATAGTAAATCGTCATGAAAGAAGACAAACACTCAAGACATGGGAATATATAAATAAACAATTCTAAAAGTAATAACACATAACAAATTATGTGTCACATCATACCTCTATAAATCTAGAAAATTAGTATACCAACATCTAGTACAATACAGGGATCAAAATACGAAAAAGACTAAAAAGTAATAATTTTGGAGAGCATCATGATCCTATCTCTGTCCTATAATCCCCTTCTCCTATGAATCAAAAAAAATAATCATCATATTTTTGTCACATTACCTAGTCCATACCTGCATCCATGAAGTATGTCTGCATTGTGTAATCAAAAATTTCATACCATTAATTGATGTATCCAAGGTAAAGAATGCCATGGAATCCTCATTGAGTCCCATGTTTATCTCAATGAAAACTCAAAAAATCTAACAACCCGAGCTTGACGTACATGAAAATTACATTACTTTTTCAGAATACATAATACATGACACAAAAAGACACCCAAATACCATATTAGTGTAGTTTCTTATGAATCATGGAACATAATAATCTAACTAAGTGAAATATCCTCAACATCTCCCATGAAGATCTTCCCCTTTTGTTTTCCTACATAAAACCTATCTTTATATACTGGGGAAAAGTAAACATAAAAAGGGTGAGATAAAATTATCAGAAAGGGTAAAAATTGAGAATATAAAACAAACCATAACCATAAGAATGTAAAAGCATGAACATAAAGTTTAAATATCAAAATCATGAGTCATGAAATAAATCTTCGCATTTTCTAAGGCAATGATCATAAAAGAACATTAACGTCGATAAAATAGCATGGGCATAAAACATGGAATTGTTGAAAAAAAAATCGCATAATATGATTTCCATAGTATCCAAGGCATTGATGTGAATACCATCATTGTTGAGGAATTCCATTATAGAATCAGATATACTTGTCGTTCCAGCCATATATTACTGGACCAGATTTACTTGGCATTCAAGCCCAGTATTACTAAAACAAATTTAATTTCTATTCTAGTCATATATATCGCATGAGATACAGATATTTACCCAATACATTGGAGGGAGATATAGTTCCCATCCATCTCATAAATAAATAATTCTTATATGTTCCACAATAACACAAATAATTTACCATAGCATAACCTAAGAAATAAAATGGGTTTCTTAAACATCATTCCAACATAACAAAATCCATACAAGATAAATGGATTTCAAAAATTAATTCTTTCATAAAAAAACTCAAATAAATATAATAAAATGTATAAAAACCTAACCCTATGTCATTTTAGATGGAAAATACTTTTGATAAAACACTTGAACTTCATTCCCGAGGAAAATTTAATTTCTTCTTCCAAAACACGTTTCTCAAAATTCCATGAAATTTTAAATGAAATGAATTTAGTTGAAAATAAACATTATTTATTTTAAATTAAGCTTCATATAAGTAAGTCATTATGAATACATAAAAATATGTTCATTATGTGTATGATATAAAACTATTCCCCTCGTACTTTTACCAGAAATGTAAAAAAGTTTCTCGTATGGTAATCGAAAGAAAGATTCCTTACAAACCATTTAGTAAAATAAAAAATTGGTAAAAATTAATTTAAACATAAATATAAAAATATTAAACATTATATGAAAACATTTTAGAAATCATGGACTTGTATAATAAATATACGCCAGTTAATATTTGCGTATAAATGATCGTAGATAAAAATGAGATTGAAAACGTGTCCCTTACCAATTTTTTATCAGTCGAATCATATGCATAATAAAATAAATAATATTATATTAATATTTAAATATCATAACCATAATAGTGAAAATAATAAACCCATTCATGGGAAACATAAACATTACACACAAAAATTAGTTGTTGTATAAGGCATAGGTCCAACATAAATAAAAGTAAGACAAAATAATCCCTTACCTTAGGTATGATATGCTTTGTATATAACAAAATATCAGTTATAATGATTTAAATTATGTTATTTACTTATTGTATAATCATATTAAGTTTTATTATATCTTATATGATGATAATATCATTATTTGTGAGTAATATTTCATTGTTACTCATTATTTGGGTGTTAACTACTTTATGTTATTATGCGTGTTTTGTTGAATAAGTTCTAGTTATCCTTCTCAGATCATATTTATATCATTATAAAATGATAATAAAATAATATATACCATGTTTATTCATTATTAAAATTTATATAATTATTATTTAATGAATATCATGTAGAATGAATCACATCACATTTTGGTGACGGTAGGGCGTACGTACGCACGAGCGACGATATCATTCGAATAATTGTAGAATGATTTTGAAGTGGACGGTTTATAAAATTTCGGAATAAATATAATTTTATATTAATCATATATAGTTATTAATTCCATCATTATACCCATCCAAGTAAGGTGGTAGTGAAAAACATAGTACACCACGACGTGGAGACGGTGAGTCATACGTACGTACACATAGTGATTTCATTTTTCATATGATGGGTAGAAGGTGTACTATGTTTGTTTCATAATAATAATAGCCTATAAGTATATTATTAATAGAGTATTTATTACTTTATAATGAAATAACTCATGAGTTTGAAGTATAAGAATAAAGAAGTTTGAATGAATCTGTATTTGATATTACCTCTTTTATGACGGGCCTCCTCTAAATCACATCGTAGAGCAATATAGTTGGTCTTCTAAGAATTATATAACCTATATAATGTTTCTGAGGATGTTGATAAGGGAAATGGGTAGTTTATGGGAGATCTTGAAAGCTCAAAATGATATGAAGAGTTGACGTAAGAAGTGACCTTTTATAATTGAGGTGAGGGGCACTTTTGGAAACCTCAAAAATATTAAATTATAATAATTTTAAAATCAGTCCAACTTCCTAATAAATGAGATATATTCTAATATAAGATATATTAAAAATGATATATCATAATCCAATAAAATTTATACATTTTTTTATGTCAATTTAAACAATATAATTTTAATGGACAATTTGTATTTCTATTTATTTTTAATTAAGACAACAAATTGTACAATATTAAAAGGGTAAAATATTTACTTATTATATTTAAATTATAAGATAAATAAATAATTTAGAAAATTTTAGACCATATCATAACTATTATATATTTTAAAAATTGTTTTATGGTTTTTAAATAATTTTACAAAACATTATTTTAACAAAATATCAATTCTGTCAATATTGACACTATTAATTTCAAGGATTTTTAGAAATGTCAAGAGAAGATTTTATCCCAGAAAAAAATATTTTATTATATCCCTAATTTTTCAAGTTCATATTTAAAATTCATTGTACGAATTAAGTATCCCAAATTATATTTATTTTATATTTTTAATAACATTTATTTGATATCTCCATTATTAAAATAATCACTACATCAATATTATGTAATTATTTAATATACCTATTTTTAAAATAAAAATTTGAAATAAAATAAAATAATGAAAATAAATTTACTAGATATCATAATAATATATTAAGTGTAATTTATCTGGAGTAAAATGAAACATTAAAAATGTTATACTTATAAAAGTATGAATGTGTCAACTTTAACATCACTTTTAATAAAATAAAATAAATGTCATAACCTCTTATATAAAGCTCTAAATGGTGGATTTATAGTACATTTGATGATTATGGTTGATATATACTCCATAAATAGGAATTTTTCAAGTGTTTAGGCCTTTTTATAGTTATTTTTATTTTAATAAAAATGGTTTTATAGATTTCACTTCAATCAATTAATTTTTACATCATCAAATTAAAAGGCATTAAGGTAATTATTAATTTCCAAAAAATTAAAACTAAAATACAATGATATAGTTAATTATTTAAAATTTCTATGGACTATTTTGGTTTGATGATATCTCTTGGATATCCCTGTGTTAAAATTATTATACATTTAAGAAATGTGAGTTTGAAATTTTGTCACTTTCATTGGTTTTGTTCATATCTATGTTATTTTCATTGTCAAGCGGCCCTTAAATGACTATGTTTCGAACCTAAGATGTGAAGGATACAAATTTATAAATAAAAAAGGATTTCAGTAGGATTTAGAATCATTTTATTCTTCTTATCATATTATTTATTACTCTATGTTACCTGATTTACCTTTAACCACATTAAATAAAAATAACTGTAGTTACTATTCATAACATCCAAATAAATAAAAGCACCCTATTAACATAATTTGGACCCAAATATTTAAAATAAAGAATCATTTATTATAATTCAAAACTTATAATTTGCAGAAATTAATTTCAAATTAATTCCCATTGTCAAAATCCAAAAAGTGGGTTTTTAAGAAATAAAAACATATCAAAAGATTGTCATGTGTTCATATCCAATTTAAATGTAAAATTACATAAAATGACTAAATTTGGATTAAATGATAAAAAAATAATCCAATTAAAATTTAAAACCAATAAAATATATATTCTAACTATATAAATAAATTAGATGAAAATTCATTTTTGAATTAAAATGTAGTATTTTCACTATTCATCAAAATATGAATTTCATCGAAAAAATACCCAAATTTCAACCAAGTTAAATTTTTTATGTCCATATCCCAAATAATTATTTTACCTTTTCAAATATAATATATTAAATTTTTAAATACTATATTTAAAATTGGTGCACCACCAAAAGGCTGCAAAACTGTATTTTTTGAAAAAAACTTCTTTTAACTGAAAAATTGATTTGGTTCTTATATCATGTCTCGAAAATACATAATATTAAAGTTAATGTTTTGTAAAATTAAAATGTGGTTAATAATATTCATAACATCAAGTTTATATCCAATTAAATAATATTATTTTAATAATAAAACATTGTTTAGTGAAACTCGATATTGCGTACAACAGAAGCTATCGAGTAAGGTCTCTCTTATGTGTAACGCAAGCCAGGAATAGTGATGAAAATACTAAAATATAATAGAGTGTTTTGTATATTTCAAGATAATATTGGTGTAGTGTACATCAAAGGATATCAAAGAAATTAAAAAATATATTTCTTATAAAATCTTGGGGTGTTACATTCTTCCCCCGTTAAAATGAATTTCTCCCTCAAATTTCGTTAGGGTAATAAATGGTTTACTACGTGAATTTTTCTTTCAAAGAAACCCACATATTAAAAATTAATACTAAAACTTTATTTAAAAGAGTAATGTTAGAAATATAATGGTTATCCAAAGTAACTCATCAGTGGGTTTCCACAAAATAGAACATAGGTGGGAAGTGAAAACATGTATTCGGAAGAGAAATATAACCACCATGTTCTGATGGAAAGTGATAGAGAATAATATTTAGAGAAAGTTAACTACTAGAAATCCATAAATAAATGATGATTTAAGAGACCATTTGATTCATCAAATGAGAAGTCACTAAGATAACATTTTGGTTTTCAAGATCCATTCCCTAAAGCTAATTAATTTTTCATTTGATTAAATACTTACTCTATTTTGGTACAATTTCATTATTGTTCATGCCTTGAACAATTTCCACTTTACCTCTTATTTAATGAAATAAAGATGAATTTTTCATTCTTGAAGTGTTAGCAGATCACACGATAGAACGATAGGTCATTCAATCTATCACAAGCAATCAAATATGCATATGTCACCAATAGTTTGATTAATCAAATATAGTTACAAAAATAGAATTGTACTTCATATATCATGCTGCATAAATAAAATAAAACTCATTTATACTAAACAGGGACATCCCATAGGGCAGTAGTAGGTGATAAAGGCTCGTCCAACATTGTTTATGGGTTTAATTCCAGCAGCCTTGTCCGACGTGATGGGTTGTTTCTCATCCTGTGGGTTATATGTTTTCTAAAACTATACTATTATAACATTACATAAATAATATTTAAATTTTTTTTATCCTTAATCAATATTATCTGATTTCCACCTTAATCTATTCCAACCTTTAGGCTTATTCAAAATACTTCTGTCCAATCTCACATTACAAAAAAATTACAAAAATGGCATATAACGAGAATGTTAATACCTTCATTTTCCCCCATAAATAATAAGATATATCTTGTTGGTCACATTCCAAACATTTGAATGAATTCATCAGGAATTCTCTTGAATCATGGTAATTACCTAAATTACCATATATCCTTATTGAAAACATGTACATTTCATTATTCCATCATTTATTGGATATATTCCATAAGTCCCTAAATTCTCTATACTCCATCCACGATATTCAAATCCAACATATCTTTATCTAAACATCATTATCTGAACATAAGGGATATAATAAGAGTTATCTTCCCCTTAATCATGTGTTCTCTAAATATATCACCTTACCCATAAATCACTTTTCTCTCTCCATAGAACTATTCAACATATCCTTTACAATCCTAAATTAAATACTAATATTGAAAATAGTTATATATTTCCTGATTCATATAACAAAATATTTGAAATCCAAAACATATACACCTCAACCATCCAAATTTATTCTTAAAAATTTACACAGGATCCATCATCTTCATATTTCTTAAAATATAAATAAGGTCTTAAGGGTTCTCAAAACTTAATCTTATTAGGTTTAATGTAAACAATACTTGAAGAACATCACCTAACATTCACATGTCGTTTACAATTTCTTTATCTATAACTGTATGAAAAATACTCATACCATATTTAGGATTCTATTCATGATATTCCCACTATGGAAATAGATCTTCATTATTCTCATAATTTCCACTTCTAAAACATAAAATTTTGACCTCTATTCTATGTAGTTCTGGTTATGAAAAATTCCAGAAAGCAATGGGTTATAAATACATATCAGATAGTAAAAACCCATAATCAAGGTAAATTACTTATAATATTTCAATATATGATATCTGGGTTTTAATCCTAGGTTATTCATGTTCATAAAAAATCTAGAATTGTAACCTATACTTGATATATCCTTATTAAATCCTCATACATATCCATATAAGTATCTATAGGTAATGCACTAAATTTTTTCCATCCTAGATTCCAAAAGATAACTAAACCTTTTCTCTGATACTAACTCTAAAAACCTAGGCTTGAAATACATGGAAATTACATTAAATTTGTGGAATACTTAATACATGACACAAATAGATGACCAAATACCGTATTTGTTTAGTATCTTTAGAAAAATGGACCATAATATTCTAACATGGTGAAATATCCTCAACATTTCCCATAAAGATCTTCCCCTTTTGTTTTCCTACCTAAAACATTTCTTTATATTCTTGTAAAAAGAAAACATAAAAAGGGTGATCTCAAATTCTCATTAAGGGTGCACATTGGGAATATAAAACAACCTATAAACAATAGAATGTAAAAACATGAACATAATGTTTAAATATCAAAATCATGAGTAATGAAATAAATCTTGGCAGTTTGTAAGGCATAGATCACAATGGAACAATAACCTTGATAAAATAGCATTGGCATAAAACATGGAATTGGGGAAAAAATAAGCACATAATATAATTTCCATAGTATCCAAGGAATTTATACTAAGACCATCATATTATAAAAATTCCATTACAGAATCAGATTTACTTTATATTCCATCCATGTATTACTTAACCCGATTTACATGTCTTCTAGCCCGGTATTACAAAATCATATTTACTTTCTGTTCGAGTCATTTCTATCTCATGAGATATAAAACATTACCCAGTTAAATGGAGAGATATATATTTCCCACCCATATCATAATGAAATTATTCTAACATGTTCCACAAAAATTCAAATCCGTCATCATAGCATAACCTAAGAAATAAAATAGGTTTCTTATACATTATTCCATCATAACATAATCCATACAAGATATATGAATCTCATAAAGATAATTGCATCACAAACACAATCAAATGAATATAATAATAGGCATAAAAACCTAACCCTATGTCATCATAGATGGAAAATAATTTTGATAAAACACTTGAACTTAATTACTAAGGAAAATATACCTTCTTCTTCATAAAATGATTTCATCATTAAAAATTCCATGATATTTTAAAAGAAAATAATTTATCCTAAAATAAACATGAAATAGTGTAAATTAATCTTAATAGAAATAAGAATTTATGAAGACATAAATTTTTTTTCATGTTGTGTAAGTTAAAAAATAGGTATCCTCATACTTATACCAAAAAAGAAAAAAAGTACCTCGTACGTTAAACGAAATAAAGATTACATCCAAACCATGTAGTAAAATAAAAAATGTGTAAAAATGAATTAAAATATACATATAATAACAGTAAAAAATTTATGAATACTTTTTTATAAATCCTAGATATGGATGATAAATATATCCTAGTAAATACTTAGGTATAAACAATCTCTGATAAAAATGAGATTGAAAAATTAACCCTTACCAATTTATAATTAGTCGAATCGTATAAATCATGAAATAAAGAAACTTATATTAATATTTAAATATAAAAACCTTCATAATAAGTATATTAATCACTTTATTGGGTAATATAAACATCACACAAAATAATTAGATGGTGTATAAGGCATATGTCCCTGAGAAATAGAAGTTAGACAAAATAACTCCTTACCGTAGGTCTAATGTGCTTCTTATGTTTCAGAACCTCATATATAATGATTTAAATAATGTTATTGACATATTCCAGAAGAATATTCATTTTATTTATGTCATATATGATCATAATATTGTCTTTTTTGAGTAACATTTCATTGTTACTCGTTATTCGGGTGTTAACTACTTTATGTCCTTATGCATGTTTTGTCGAATAAGATTCAGTTATCCTTTATTGGTCATACTTATTTCATTATTAAATTATATTAAAATAATATATACCATATTTATTCATTATTATCAATTATATATTTTTTCTTTATTGATGATCATATAGAAAGAATCACATCGCATAGTGGAGACGGTATGTCATAAGTACGCACGAGCGATGATATCATTCAAATAGAAGTCGAATTGTTTTGAAGTGCGTGGTGTATAAATTTTCAGAATAAATTTCATGTCATAATAATCATATATAGTTATTAATTCCATCATTATACCCATACAAGTATAGTGTTAGTGAAAACCCGAGTACACCACAGTGTGGAGACGATAAGTCGTACGTACACACGCGTGGTGATTTCATTTTTCATATGATGGGTAGAAGGTGGAATATTGTTGTTTCATAATCATAATAACCTCTTAGTATGTAAATAATAATGGATTTATTACTTTATAATGAAACAAATAATGTGGTGGAAGTAGAAGATGAAATAATTTTGAAAGAATCGGTAAATGATATTACCTCTTCTTCAACGTGCCTCCTCCAAATATCCTAATAGAGCACTAGAGTTTGACTTTGAAGAAGACCAAGACATCAATAATGTTTCTAGGGAAGTTGAAAAGGGAAATGGGTAGGGTATAGTAGATCTTGAAGGCTCAAAATTAAGTGAATAGTTAAGGGAGGAAGTTCCATTTTATGAGGGGAGGGGCACTTTTGGAAACCTCCAAATTATTAATTTATAATAATTTGAAAATCGATATAAATACTTCCAAAATGAGATATATTTGAAGCTAATATGTTATAAGATTGAAATTTCATAAACCAATAAAATTTAGAATTGTTTTTATATGAATTTAAATGTTATAACTTTAATTGACAATTAGTTATTCTATTTAATTTTAATTAATATAACAAATGGTTCAATATTAAAAGTCCAAAATATTTACTTATTTAATTTTATTTATACTATAAATGAATAATTTATAAAATTTTAGACAATGTAATAATTATTCTATATTTTTAACATTGATATATGATTTTTAAATTATTTTATAAAACATTATTTCAACAAAATATCAATTATGTCAATTTTGAAACTATTCATTTAATGGATTTTTAAAAATATCAATATAGAGGTTTTATCCTATAAAAAATATTTAATTATATCTCTTATGGATCAATTTCATTTATAAAATTCTTTAGAAAAATTAATTATCCCAAACTATATTTATTTTAATATTTTTAAAAACATGTATTTGATATCTCCATTATTAAAATAATATCAGCATCTATATTGTGTAAATATTTAATATACTTATTTTTGAATAAAAATTTTATGTAAAATACTATTATGAAAATAAATATACTAGATTTTAAAAGAATATTTTTAGTTGAATTAACCTTCTGAAAAATCTATCATTAAAAATTTTGTACCTATTTAAGTTTGGAAGTGAAAACTTTAACATCACTTTAATTGAAATAAAATAAATTTGACAAAATCTTCTATAATGCTGAAAATGGTCACTTTCTCATATATTGGATTATTATGGTGGATATATACTCCAAAAATATGATTTGGTCATGTGTTTAGGCCTTTTAGGGTTATTAGTCTTTTAATAAAAACTGTTTTATGCATTTCTCATCAATTAATTAATTTTTACCTCATCAAAGTATTCAACATTAAGGTAATTATTAATTTCGTAAAAATTAAAACTAAATTATCCTCAGGTAGGTAATTATTTTATAATTCCATGTAATTTTTATTTTAAAATATATCACCTAGTTATCCCTATATTAAAATTATTATTCTTATAATATATATGAGTTTGACATTTTGTCACTTTCATTGGTATTATTAATATCTATGTCATTTTCATTGTCAAGTGAACCTTAAATAACTATTTTTAAAACCTAAGACATCAAGGGTAAAAACAATTTCATACAAAATTAATTTTGTTGGTTTAAGAATCATTTTATTTTCCTTATCATATTATTTGTTACACTAATTTACTTGATCTACCTTTAACTGCGTTAAATAAAAATTTCCGTAGTTACTATTCATAATATCCAAAAAATTAAAATTATAAAATTAACATAATTTGGACCCAATGATTCCAAATATTGAATCCATTTTTTCATAATTAAAAACATAAAATTGGCAGAAATTAATTTAAAATTAATTCATGTTGCAAAAAACCAAAAAGAGGTTTTTTAAGATGTAAAAAATTTATCGAAAGATTGTCTTGTTTTTATGTCCAATTTAAATTTGAAATTACTTAAAATGACTAAAATTTTATTAAATTATAAAAAAATAATAAAATTATACTTTAAAACCAATTAAAAAGCTAATCTATCAATATAAATGAATTAGAAGAAAAGGCAGTTTTGAATTAAAATGTAGTATTTTCCACTATTCATAGAAATATGAATTTCATCAGAAAAATACCAAAATTTCAACCAAGTTAAATTTTGATGTCCTTATTCCAAATAATAGAGTTATTTTTTCATATATAATATATAAAAGTGTTAAAAATATATTTAAAATGGGTGTGGTATCAAAATATGGAAAAACTACATTTTTTGAAAAATACTTCTTTTATTCGAAAAATTGAATGTTTTCTTAAATCATGTCTAGAAAATATATAAGATAAATTTTAATTTTATATAAAATTAAAAATTTTATTAATACTGTTTATAATGGAAAGTTTTTAACCCATTAAATAATGGTATTTTAATAATATAACATTGTTTAGTGAGACTCGATATTGCGTACAACACAATCTATTGAGGAAGGTCACTCTTGTGTGTAACGTAATACTGGAATAGTTTTGCCTATACTATAATATAATATGGTGTTTCATATAGAAAAAGATAATATTGGCGAAGAATACCACACAAAACATAAAATAAATTAAAAATCATCTATCTTATAAAATATCGGGGTGTTATAGTAAAGGATTTGGTGGGGTCTCTAGAGCATGTCAACTGACCATGTGTACTATGATCCAAAGAAATATGGATACAAGGGTTAGCAAGGAAATAGGATATTAAGAAATAAATGATATGTAAGATTATCATTTTTCAAGTATTGTTTTTGTTTTCAATAAAGTTTTAGAATAAAGGAAATCGACTCACTTTGTATAAGAGGATGATCAGATTGATCTTCATACATACGATATCAGATTCACAATTCATAAGAATGTCCAGTTGATTTGGAAGGAAATATATTTCTGGAATACAGAAATTTTAAATTAATTTTCTGGGTAAATATGATGATGCTAAAGGTTATCAAGAAAATCCATGAGTTTCATAAAGATGGAAAAAGCAAATGGTGTTTTGTGAAGGATCAAAAATGTTGATAGTGATCTCTGTGATTATGATAAGAGGATCATTGAGAGTGCATGATGGTTTGATGGTGATGTCTAGGAAATAAACAAATATCAATGAAGCATCGTGAATGGAGGAGAGTTGTGAAGATATTTTTTTGAGTGATTTGAAAAATGCACTGGAGGCAGTGGAGAATTGCAAACGGGTTAGCTTATAATTATGAGGAAACCACCAATTAATTTGAGATTAATATAATAGAAAAAATATAGAATAGATCTGATTTAAAATAGGTAGAGGATCTCTATGAATCGGGATTTCTATGTGATCATGATCATCATGAAAATACTACAAAAGTATTGATTGATGTCAATACTTCTAAGTAATGGGTTTTTCAGGATGATGGGATATTCCATATAGACTCAGTCATCTTTATGAAGGTAGTCAGTTCCTCGATGGTAGTTTTCTTCACAAAGGTTGTGAGCATCATTAGAGTGTTTCGTGAGGGAGCTTCACGAACAACAGTTTTGAATACCTAGTTTATGTTAATAGAGCTTTAAAAGAGAATCAACTCAGGTCTAAGAAAACTGGGAAATCTGAATCGGGTATGGGACTAAGTATCATTACAAAGTCTGGGAAGTTCTTACCAGCTTTTGGGTATGAAGGATAAAAGTTTTTTAAAAATAAAATTTATAGAAGTGTATCAAGAATCACTATAACATCATATTACATAATTTTGTGCTAGATTAAGAACAAAAAACTATTGGATTGTATTCATAGTTCTACATGAGTTTAAAGTCATATCGGTCTTATTGAAATTTCCCACCAAAGTATTGTTTTCTAGTATATTGTGTTGTATTATACTATTTTCAAACCATACAAAAGACATAGATACTCTTGTTGAGTAGTGATCCTTGCAAATTCATGTGTTCCTGAGGATGTGTGGTCGAATTGTTTTCTATAGGGAAATAATTCATTAACAAGACATGAAGGGTGTATCATAAGTATGGAAACATTAAATAAAAATAAATCACTAATTCAACCCCTCTCCCTCTCAGTGATACATGAATCCTGAATAGAAAACATCATATGCATCCTACAGAGTCAAGACCCAAGGAAGAAATTGGACCATGGAATCCTCTACCTTAATCATGACCCATGGAAGAAACTTCCATGGAATCTAATATAATCAAGATCCAAGGTATACCTACCATGGAATCCTCTATCATTTCAAATCTTCACCTAATCATTCAATATTTCATAAACATTAACATTCCATGAGTTTACCTAGCCATTTCCACATTATCTATAAAATCCGAACAATTAAATAAATCAACATCATGTTATCACATGTAAAAGGGGGCATCAAATCCTAATAACATAATCCAATTCTCATTAATTTATAAATTCTCCAACTATGAAGGTGACCTCTCACACACCCAGTTGGGTGCAGAGAGTATGATAGATACAAGGGAACACCCCATGGTGGCCTAGGATGAGCCTAAATAACATCCAACCATAAAATGGTACTCAAGGGGAATCCTAACAACTCCTAATTCATCCAGTTTAACAATTTAATTAAATAAAGAGGAACCTCTAGAACATCTTGCATATTATACAATGGAAAAAATTCTTATAAAACACTAAAACTCAATGGAAAGGTATAGACCACCTACCATAGGTCCTTATTAAAGAACCATCTCGGTATCAACATATGATTCGATCCAGATCAGAATAAAAATGAAGAATATACAACAAGTGTAAAAATTATGGAAAATTAGATTGATCCTAACAACTTCATTGATACAAAATCAAATGAAGAATGTAAAATTTTGAATGAATAAATAACTAACAAAAATACAATGAAAATGATAGTGGAAGAAATTGAATCTGAATTATGAAATGGAACCAAATTCAATGATAGGCTTCAAAGGGGAACTCTATGGAAGGCCTCCGGTGCATGTGGGAAAATAAATGAGGGAGGGGATACTTCTTCCCAAAATAAGATCCCAAACCTCTTTTTCTAAAAACATACCTTGAGAAATTAGAAGCCATGTAAATTTTTTACAGGCCATATAAAGATCAGGGTTTTCCCCCTTTGAAAAAACTATTACAAATTATGATTTTGCCTTAGTATGCTCTTACACATTGTGTAATGTGTACACAGCATGTATTCAAATTACATGGTGTGTAATTTTTCTACATCCAAATTATATCCCCTGCCTCTTCCTTTCTAAAAAACCCAACAAGACCTTTGATCCAGCATCAAGTTATAAACCAAAAATATAACATAAAAAAATGTTTAATCAGAAAACAAATGGATCTATAACTTGTTTAAAATCATTGGATCTTACAATCCCCCCTCTAACATATTCTTCCCTAAATTACCCTACCACATGTACTCAAGAAATGTATGATAATAACATTATCCACTGAGAATGTACATAGGTATCTTGATCCTAAGTCGCATCCTATAAATAGACATGTTTCCATATCAACCATACTAGACGAATTGACTGGACTTGGAGAACCTTCGTTCTCATGTAAACCATACAAACGGGATGCTCCTCAAAGGACACATCAACATGTAGATCCACCTATTTAGGATACAGAGTATTAGATGGGTATGATTGATAATGGTGTAGCTAATATACATTGAATACTTCATGCATGTCATGGTACCTATAAGGTAATTGCAGCTAATAGGCTACCAAACTAACTCTATCCAAAATCTCAAATGACCAGACATATCACAGTGAATTTAAACCTTGTGTCATAATACATTTATGTCCCAACACGATGAGACACATAAAATACACAATCCAAAACCTCAAAATCCATAGGTCATTGATGTCCATCAATTTAAGATTTCAATATAGAATTTGGAGTATCCACCTACATTCTGATTAACTTGAACTAATCATAAGTCTCTATCATGAGATGTTCTCCCAGTGAAACTGCATCACCAACCTCTAACTAGCACATGGTTGATTGACATGGAGAATCCTAAAAAGACTCATAATATTCATATGTATATTTTTAAGATTTAAATTATTTTAGGTGAACTCAGCCAAGGGAATATGTCTCTCTTAAGAACTACCAAGATCTAGAACACAAACTCATAGCATTTCCTCAAGAACTCGAATCATTTTCTATGACCGGACATCTATTTGATGGTGGTATGTCATGATAAGAATCATCTAGTTACCTAACACCCTCTTAAAACTTTTCCATAATTGACATGTAAACTTGGCATCCATTTTTAATACAATAATCTATGTAACCCCATAATGTCATTCTATCTCAAAATATAAAACCCCTCAATATCTTCAACTGAAAAGGTATCCCTAATTTGCATGAAATATTCATCCTTCATGATCCAATTCAAAAAAACACAAACATGTTCACTACCTTGTGGTGAAATCAGAAAACCAATCATGAAATCCATTATGACATTATCCCATTTACACTAAAGAATGGATGACAACTATAAAATACCATATGGTCACTGATTTTCCACCTTCACCTACTGAAAGGTGGAACACCTAATGAAAAATCAACCTACCTATCATTTCATACCTAACCACAAGTATTGATGGTACATGACATGATCCATCTTGGTGATACTAAGGTGTAATTCCCAAATTAAAGCATAAAACTCTTGCCTCATATCCTTTCATATGTAAGCTAGAACCCATATGAAACCATGAATATACAGGATCTCATGCTCACTTATGGTCCAACTAGGAGGTGGGTCTTCACCAAACACAATGTCTCGTATGACTATTCCCTCTATATCTGATAGCTACCTCATCCTCACTCTATCAATAATGGTTGATGTAACATTATAAATAATAGTATATATATATATATATATTTAACTCCAAGAACATCTTTGAAAAAAATACATATGCTACAACTCACTACTATCCTCTTAAACTACTTATATATGAGTCCCCCTTCTCAGTGCATTGGCTACAACATTTTCCTTTTCAAGAATATAGGAATCCTAGAAATAAAAATATGTAGGTACTCAACCAACCTTCTCTGCATTAAATTCATATCACGGTATGAAATTTTTTTACTAGATTCTTTTATGTTATGTGTTCACCACAAAATTATCTCATGTTATGTAATTTATCCATTAGAGAAAAGCATAAACTACTATAGAAAACTCAATATCATTCATTGGGTAATTCCCCTTGTGTTGACATAACTACTGATATCCATAAACCTTAATTGTACCACCCTACATCAGAACTAATCAAAGCATAATACCTGATGAATCATAATACACAATGTAGTTCCTTCTCTACTCTTGAAGGATCAAGACCCATACTGAAGTCAGTATCAATTTTAGCTCCTAAAGGCTATCTCATAGGTATCTCACCATACAAACATCACACCATTCTTATTCAAGCTTGTAATAGGTGATTATATGTTTTATTAGCCTTGTATTAAATTATTGTAGTATCCATATAGCCCTAATAAACTCTTTATATCAAATAAATTCGTGTGATGCTCCTAGGGAACTAAATCTCTATCCTTATCTTGGTCAACTTATACTTCTGTATCTAAGATAAGATGACCAATCAAGTGAATATAATCTATCATTAGTTTAAATTTATGATCTTATAATATAACTATTTTTATCAGTGTATCCAAAACAATCTAAAGATGTTTGTAATGGTCATGTCGATTGTGAGAATACACAATGATATCATCAGAGAAAACTACCACAAACCAATCATGATAAGGATGGAAAAATCAGCTCATTAGAGCAATAAAAACTACTTGTTTTTTCATGAGACTGAGAGGCATAACTAAATACTCATATAGGAAATACCTACTATGAAAGGATTTGTGTGGTATCCCTATAGGGTGAACATGTGTCTTGTGGTAACCTGATCTCAAATCTATTTTCATGAACACTCAAACTCCTCATATATAATAAAAAAGATCATATATCCATGTAAATGGATAATAATTCTTAACTGTAAATTGTTTCAATTTTTGGTAATCCATATATAGGCTAAGGTTATCTTTTCTCCTTTTTTTCAAAATATACCATAAAACCCCATGGATAAGTACATGGTCATATAAACTCCATTGCCTATAAATTCTCTATTTGTTGCTTGAACTCCTAAAACTCCATCGTATCCACACTATATGGAGGAATGGATACTAGTGTAGATCTTGGTAGTATCTTGATAGATAAATAAACATCTCTCTTAGGAGGTAAAAAATAAAATTCATTTAGGAAAATCTCCCTCAAACGATCAAACATTGGAGTAATGTTTACCAAATTAAATCCCTAATCATCAAGATATAAACTATAAATATTAGATTTCATCCCTCCCAACACAAGATGCTTTGGTCCAACATGAATCACATGGATATCACATTCAACCTTGTGAATAAAAACACATCCCTATAGTAATTTGAAATTCACCCACCTTAAAAATCAATCGACATGGTCTCAATAAGAAACTAGCCATTTAATCCTCTGTATGATGTCAAAACCATTCATCTAGAGAATAAAAGATCCCATATGAAGTTACACCCACCAATCTCAAAGGGGCACTCCCGGTACTACTGTACACCCTCTATTCTAATCCCCCAAAATTATCAAGCATAATAAGACAATAAAAAACTTTAATTCAATTCCAAGGCTTTCCCCCATTGGTATAGACATGGAATTATGAAAAGAACCTATATCAAAAAGAGTAGATACAATAGTTGTGGAAAAAAAATCAAACTTATCAATGTAGATAGTCTGGTACTCTAATACTCAAGTGTAATATATTTAGAATATTGGTTGCACCCAAATTTACCCTACTGGTAAAAGCGATCGATGTAGTACATGTAGGGGTCGAATCCACAGGGACCGAAGAAGTAACCTTGAGACGCTATGATTGTGTGAATGATGGGATATGAAGTAGCCGACTTTGGGTTTGATTTTGGATGGTTTTTAAAGAACACTGATAAACCTAAGTGAATTCAATTAAATAGAAATGGTTTGATCTTAGGATTAGGCACGGGGTGGATTGAATGAATTTTACTTCATTAGAAAATTTTGGTTTTATTAATTTTTGATGAATCCATTCTTCAAAAATAACATTACATTCATCATTTTCTTGTGTGGTGCTTACTAAACACAATTACTAATCCCTTATAAACTTATCGAACCAAATTCATGATCTATCTGAGGTATATGGTCATTTATTAATTGAATTTAGTTTTCTCAAACACATTAAAGATGAAGAGTAGAAATAACTGAAGAATGGATGTCTTAAATTAATTATCCAATTAACAACAATTCGTTCATAAAATAACATTCAATACAGCCTTTGCATCCTCCTAATATCAACCCATTAAAGGGTTAGCCTTCCATTGATGGTATACTCTCAATGGTGGGCGGAAGATGACTAACAAGAATTGGATTGAAGAAATTAAAACCGCAGAAATAACGAGCACTCCTCCGTGTGTGTGAATGAAAATCACACCTATGTGTGAACTAATTCACAACAACATAGAGATATCACTGTGCTTTGTGATAATATAGTTTTAATAAATGAAATGGAAAATATAGAAGGGAAAGAAGTTGATTAATAACATAATGATACAAAAAAGAAACTTACATGGAAATGGAAAACATTAGAAATGAAATTTGGAAGCATAACCTTACAATGAAACAAGCAACAAAAGATGATAAGAAAAATTTCCACCCCCATTCCCTTCACCAATAACTCCTTATATAGGCATATTAGGAGCCTTAGGTCCATCCCTCAATAATTAATTCACCCCCAACAATTGATAGAGTCAAATGGAGGGTGAATAATCAAAATGAAATTGATGTTTCGAATTTGACCCGGAATATTTTCTAGATTCGTCTACCATATTGACGTGTGAATTAGAAAATTAATAAAGCCGAATCTGGAGTGATTTTATAAGGGAAATATCTTCTTCAATTTGTCATATATGAGCTGTAAAAATTTCAGGAAATTTGGCTCATCCGTTTGGAAGTTATGGTTGAAATGGTGGGACGGATTTTTGTGCATTAATGTCGGGTCCACCATTTAAATCTCAACTTCAGATCCCTTTATCATCATGAAAAAATCAGAATTAGCTCCGGCCACAGTTGAATAAAATTATCCTCATATTTTTATCTTTCTACTGTAAAAATTTGAGCTTCATTGTGCTTGATTTATGGGCCCCACATTCGTTTGATGGGCCTTATGCCCATTATTCTTTTTCCAGCAAGTTTCTGCCTTCATGCGCAAAATTCTCCATATTCCTTTTGTGATTCATCCAGCGGACCTAAAAGATAAAATGTTCCAAACAAAGTGATCAATAATATCCGAAAATTTCAAATTCAGTAAATGAATATAATATTGTCAACAGACAAATGAATGATTGGACCCAAATTTTCATTTTAAACATGAATTGCATTTTTTATGAGAAATGAAGTTCTATTTATGTCATGCACTAAAAAAATGTTTATAGACTTTGAAACAATGAATATAAAGATATTAAAAATTAATATTATCCACTTTCGGTGACTAATCACACCCCCCAACTTGAGTTTTTCTAGTCCCGAGCAAAATAAATTACAAATATGAAATTCAAATCCCCTTTTCCAAAAACATTTTAATACACATTGCTCACCCAAATATCTAATACCAAAAAAAATTATGAAAACACATCAAAATAATTAAAAACAAGCTAGGTCCATAAGAATATCCCAAGCCCAATCCCATTCCTTTGTTCAAATTCATCGCCACATTTCATCCAATTCCAATTAAGCATGATAAACTGTTGTGCATAATAAAAGATATGGGGCCCATTTTATTGTTCAAGGGGAAAAAATGAAAGTGCTAGGTGGGAATCACATTAAACCTTAAGATGAGTATCCTTTTTTTATTTTTTATTTGATTTTATTTTTTTAACCATAATTGATATGAAAAGACTAACTCTGGGCAAGACAACTATGGAGTCACGATCCCCAAGTGTCGGACGCAACACATATTGTCAATTTCATGCTCTATAATAGAGATATAAAGCCTAACTCTAGGCAAGGAAAATATGGAGTCACGATCCCCAAGTTCCGGACGCCACGCATTTGGACAAAACATTGCTCTATGTGGTCATTTTTTTTGTTTTTTTTTGTTTTTGTTTTTTTATACTCAAATTAAACTAAAAGTGACCCCAGAACCCTATGCTATAATGAAAGGGACCCAAGAACTCAAATTTACACCCACGATCCAGTAGACGTGCATTGTGGCATTTTTATTAAGAGGATGAAATTTTAAACATTGAAAAATCACATCGTAAAACCGCACTTTCCAAAAACAATGATCATGAACTTAAACTTGCATTAAAATCAGAATCAAGGCATGCAAAATTTATTTGATATCTAATTTTAGAGTTTGAAATGTGTGTTTATCATGTTTATGGTTAATGGGATTTTTCTTTTCATGCATGTTTTTATTCACAAAATAAAAAAAACATTTTTTATCTCCCCCCAACTTAGAATAACACTGTCTCCAGTGTTTAAAGAAAAGAAAAGTTAGAAGTGGGTAGGAGAGGAGTTCAAAGATGAAATTGAGAATGATAAACATGGAACAAATTCACCTGGTTTTTAATGTTTAAGTTCATGATGCTCCAAATTACTCATTTGATCTCTTTGGGGATGTCGGCACCTCCTTGATTGAACATGTATCACCCAAAATAGTTCCTGAACCATAAATAGAAGGACAAAGCAGAAAAAACAAACAACACAATGATTTATTTAATTCTAAGTACCATCATTTTCATGTTTTTTTTAAATAAAACTAATGATACATTGTCTTCTTTTAAATTTATGGGTAAGGTATTACTCAGGGATCACACCGCGTTACAAGGATGAATACGGCACTCCCCTTTCATACCCATCTGTACTCATAAAAGAAGAACAGGTCAAGAGTCTAATTTTTTTAACCTACAAAAACATAAATAAAATAAACTTATGATACAATGTCTTCTTTAAAATTTTTGGGTAAGGTATTACTCAGGGATCACACCGCGTGACACGGATGAATACAGTGCTCCGCTTTCATACCCATCCTTACTCATAAAAGAAGAACATGTCAACCATCTATATATAAAAAAATAACAAAATTAAACAGAAGGAAACAAAAGATGATTCACAGTGATTGGAAACATGAAAATCACGGGTTGCCTCTCGTGCATCGCTTTTGTGTAACGTCGTTAGCCCGACTTGTACCCCCCAACTTATCCAATTCCATCTTTCGAAATTTTAATTAACCCATCTTTTTACACTTCAGTAAGATTGAGATTGATTATTTTTTTGAAATTTGTTTCATGTAAAACCCTATTTTCTACAATGATTGGTAAAATCCAAGGAATATCTGAAATGGTTGATCGATTTGAACTTATATTCTTTCCTAAGACATCAATGACCTTTCCAAAATTATTGGCTTCTATAGATGAATGAACTAAAACTAAAAGTTATTTTTAATCACCTATGATGGAATTCTTATCTGGGGAAGGAAGGATAATGATTTTGAGTTCTGATCGATTGCAATTTTCTAATAAAGATTGGCAATTTGAATGAAAGTCAGTTTCTTCTCCAACAAATTTAGAAAGAATTGGTTTCGTTTTAAAATATGATTCATCCCCAAAAGTGTCTAGTTGAATTTGAGGTGTGGTTATGGGCTCAATTTTTGGTATTTCTCCCAATTGTTCAGTGATTTTTGTTTTTGAAAAATCATCAATGGAGAAATATTTAGGACTCTCCATCCACAATTTCAAGTTTCCCTCTTGTGAATACAAAAAATCAGTTTCCTCTTGATTTAAGAACCCATAAACAATTCCTTGATTATCTTCAACTATCCCAGATCCAATGGTTGGTTCTTCATTAAATTCATTTGAGGTTTGTGAGAGACAGGATTCTTTTATTAGTGATGAGGAAGAGACAACCTGAGTGGGAATGGGTTCCACAACCATTTCAATGCTTTGTAGTTCTACTCATAAAGATGAAACCTTTGAATTCATTTTATCCATTTTTTCACACAAATGTTCAATAATTTTTTCAGAATTATGATTGATATATGTTTGGACATCATGAACTTCATTATGTTTGATCTCTTCAATCATCCTTGAGAGGTATGGAAATTGATCTTTTAAACAATCAGCATCCCATTGATTGTACATATCATCTGGTGTGGTGTATTCAATCATATTTTGGTTAATGAAATTTTCTATGTGAGGTGATTCAAGATATTGATTTTCCAGTTGATTATAGCCTTGGTATATTAATGGGTATTGTTCAAGATAATCCATTGGAGTTGATTGAAAGTTGTTTTTGGGATTCATTGGACACGCAGAAATAGAAATGGGAATAGAGAAGAGAAATTAGGGTGAGAATAGAGAATTTGGGGTGAGAAAAGAAGATGAGTGTCTAAGGTACTTACTTGGGTCCCCGGCAACGGCGCCAAAATTTTCTTGCGCCCAAATTTACCCTACTGGTAAAAGTGATCAATGTAGTACATGTAGGTGTCGAATCCACAGGGATAGAAGAAGTCACCTTGAGACTCTATGATTGTGTGAAGGATGGGCTATGTAGTAGCCGACATTGGGTTTGATTTTGGATGGTTTTTAAATAACACTAATAAACCTAAGTGAATTCAATTAAATGGAAATGAATGGATCTTAGGATTATTCTAGGGGTGGATTGAATGAATTTTACTTCATTTGACAATTTTGGTTTTATTAATTTTTTATGAATCCATTCTTCAAAAATAACATTACATTCATCATTCTCTAGTTTGGTGCTTACTAAACACAATTACTAATCCCCTATAAACATAGAGAACCAAATTCATGATCTCTCTGAGGTATATGGTCATTTATTAATTTAATTTAGTTTCCTCAAACACAGTAAAGATGAAGACTAGAAATAACTGAAGAATGGATGTCTTAAATTAATTATCCAATAAACAACAATTCGTTCATAAAATAACATTCAATACAGCCTTTGCATCCTCCTAATATCAACCCATTAAAGGTTTATCCCTCCATTGATGGTATACTCTCAATGGGGGGCGGAAGATGACTAACAAGAATTTGATTAAAGAAATTAAAACCACGGAAATAATGAGCACTCCTCCGTGTGTGTGAATGAAATTCACACCTATGTGTGAACTAATTCACAAAAACACAGAGATATCATTGTTCTTTGTGATAATAAAGTTTTAATAAATTAAATGGAAAATATAGAATAGAAAGATGTTGATTAATAACATAAAGATACAAAAAAGAAACTTACATGGAAAAGGAAAACATTACAAATGAAATTTGGAAGCATAACCTTATAATGAAACAAGGAACAAAAGATGATAAGAAAAATTTCCACCCTCATTACGTTCAACAATAGCTCCTTATATAGGCATATTAGGAGCCTTAGGTCCATCCCCCAATAATTAATTCACCCCCCAACAATTAATAGAGTCAAATGGAGGGTGAATAATCAAAATGAAATTGATGTTTCGAATTTGACCCGGAAAACTGTCCAGATTCGTCCACCATATTGACGTGTGAATTATAAAATTAATAAGGCCGAATCTGGGGGGGTTGTATAAAAGAAATAGCTTCGTCCATTTGTCCTCTATGAGCTGTAAAAAGTTCAGGAAATTTGGATCATCCGTTTGGATGTTATGGTTGAAATGGTGGGACGGAGTTCTGTGCATTAATGTCGGGTCCACCATTTAAATCTCAACTTCAGATACCTTTATCATCATGAAAATATCAAAATTAGCTCTGGACATAGTTGAATAAAATTATTATCATATTTTTATCTTTCTACTGTATACATTTGAGCTTCATTGGGATTGATTTCTAGGCCCCACATTTGTTTGATGGGCCTTATGCCCATTATCCTTTTTTCAGCAAGTTTCTTCTTTCATGCGCAAAATTCTCCATATTCCTTTGGGATTCATCCAGCTGACCTAAAAGATAAAATGTTCCAAACAAAGTGATCAATCATATCCCAAAATTTAAAATTCAGAAAATTAATATAATATTGTCAACAAACAAATGAATGATTGGACCCAAATTTGCATTTTAAACATGAATTGCATTTTTGATGAGAAATGAAGTTATATTTATGTAATGCACTAAAAACAATGTTTATGGACTTTGGAACAATGAATGTAAAGATATTAACAATTAATATTATCCACGTTCAGTGACTAATCAAATATATTTAACATTAATTGAGGCCCTGGGAAACAACCTCACTACCTGGAGTAGATCCACTATATAGTCTAGGTACAATTATTGTGTTTCTTCCTCGACCATTCCCACCACCTCATCATAAATGAACTAAGTAACCTAAAATCCTAGTCTAATGGGGAGATGTGAAACCTGCTCCTAAACATGTTATCAGAGATCACCCCCTTCCACTAACTTCTAGAGAGATGTTCCTACAAAAATGTTGTACATGGACCATCCTACAGAAAAAATTGTCACTCGATTGGGTCTCAATTACATGGATTCCACATATGTACCTATCTCCCACACCAATGAAAAATGAAATCACTACTATAAATACTATCCTGTATAGTACTCACATCATGAGAGGCCTTAAAATGGAACTTCCTACCTAAAGATGTTGAACTACTAGGTCGAAAGGCAGAAACACCGTTCTTTTTTCCCATAGCTTCCCTCAGGTTATACTCTACAATAAGCACTGGATTTACTATTTAATTTATAGTCAACAACCAGAATATGTTAACCTAAGATCAAATTTTAGGTCTAAGACCTTCCTCGAAGTGTCTCAACCTTGATAACTCATCAGCAAGATGTATTAGTTTAAAACACAAAAGATCTATAATGTTTGATGAATACTCCAAAACTGTCATCTCACCATGGTCCTGGCACATAAACTCAATGGCCCACTCTACTCTCAGAGTATTAGGGAAAATTTAGTGGGAAAATAGGTTTGGAGATAACCCCAAACCATATGTTATACACTACCATCCCTGTTTGAAACATCCCACCATCATTGTTCTACTCCCCGAAGCATATAAATTGTGAGCTTCACTCTCCTCTTGGGAAGTTTCACCAGATGCTCAAAAATAGAAAAGGTAGTATCAAGACACATCATAGAATCTTGTTTACCTCTATCCCCTAAAAAATTGGGTAGATGGTCCTTCTTTAACACATGAGTTAGCTCATCCATAGATGAGTAAGGCTATGGTACTCCTTGAACGTTATCCATGATGCTTAAGAAACCCTCGCAGAACTATGCATTAGAACTAATGTCAGGTAAAACAAATGATGTCATGGAAGGAACAATAGGAGGATCTACTGGTATCTCATGGACCATCACCTCTGGAGCATGTTCATTTCCACCCTCTAAGAATACGATTGGAGGTCTTCAGGGTGGAATTTCTCTAGAATTCCAAACATGAACCTAATAAAAGATCAATAAAGAAAAAAACATAGTTATAAATGAAGGATAGGTCAAAAACATTTCTATAAACAAACCAATAACATATTCCTCCTCCTCAATTTAGGATTGGGAAATTAAAAATTGTTGTAATCATCACTAGTGTCACTTCTTACTTCCCATTCAAAAGCTGGGACTAGGTCAAGCTATTTCTTACCACAATTCACATTTCATTTCAATTCACATTTATATCAAATTTATCATTAAATGATTGAACAAAATGGTTCATAACTACTTATCCATAAGGTCTCATACACCTCATAAACCAAAATATGGAGTTCACTTAACCCATCCAATAACACATTCCAGTCCATTCAACCAATGGTCCATGACTCAATGTTCCACTGTAGAATGATTTGTTTGTCAATTATAGAATAATTAGAAAAAATATATTTATGTTACAACAGGAAATCTGAGAAAAAACTATGTTTTCTCATTTCCCTACAAAACCTCTATCAGGATAAAAAATATATCACATAAGTAACATATCATAAAGTCATATAGTCAAGCAATGAATCCTATATGGAATGTCATAATGCATAGAATGTGAATACAAATAGGTGCCTAAAATTATGCATGAGATGTATACCCCCATATCATCAGGTAATGGTAAAACAAAATCCTCTATCTTAAGAATGATATCATCAAACATCAAGTGCATCACCCAATGGTTGAATCAAATCAACTATAATAGTAAAAATACCGGAAAAATGTTCTTTTTTTGGAAATTTGGTTTTTTCATGTGTGTGGGTTAGCTAATCCTTAGAATAGCTCATTAAAAAATTCCAATACCTTCATAATCCATTTATATTATCTCAAAATAATTTAAACTTCATGAAAATAAAACATTGGATACCATTTTATAACGTCCCAGCCCGGGTGCCACTAAACAGTGCCCTCAGCCAGTGGGCCACATGGCCTCAAGCGTACCTCCCATGCACTAGAGGCGTCCAACTAAGAGTGAGGGCCTAGAGTGTGTTTGTTGAGAGACTATAAACTCATGTTGGAGTGTAATGCATAAGTAGTAAACATAATAGTCAATAATGTAGGTATTAAATCATCCAAATAGAAAATAAACATCCATGATAGGAATATATATATATATATACAATATCATAATTAATCTCATATACTAAATGATGTGTCATTTCCTGTCTCTAAATAGCTGAAAAATAGGTATACAAACATACATTATAATACACGTATTAAAATAACACAAATACCAAAAAGGAACTATCTCTAATAGCATCATGATCCCTACTCGATCATGTGATCCCTTGCTCCTAGGCGTACAAAAAATCAAGCATCAAACTATGGCAACTTTCCATGGTATGTACACACATCCATGAAGTCTTTCTAGGTACCCAATGACATCCTAAATAGGGTGTGATATAACACTCAGTAGGCCACCACCTACGGTGTCTATAACAGACCTAGTTTTTCTGATATTAACAAATATAGTGTACAATATATCATAGGTAAGTACCATAAGTAAAGTTCCCAAGGAATATATGAAAAAATAATGTGATCCTATCAATCTCAAGAAGGCTCCCACCAAATAGTATTTAGACTCCAAAAACAATGGATGTGGTAAAATAAGAAACAAGTATAATATTGTCCAGTCTACCCATTGTAGCCAAATACCCATACAAAGGATATCTATAATCAAGAAAAATAACCACCACGGTCATGCTGTATAACCAAGTGTATAGAATCCATCACTATCATGACAGATAATCAAGTTTATAACATTTACCATAGCCACACCATATAATCAGAGTTATCTATAATTCATGCACCATGTAACAAAATGATTCAGACCATGAATGGATGTATCCAAGGAATAAAAGACCAAGGAATCCAAAATAAGTCTCAGTATAATCATGATGGAAAATTGGTAAAAACATGGGTGGGGTACAAGGATCATGTGAAAGACTATGTCCACTTCAATCCCTAGTAAGCCAGATGCAAGGGGTAGAAATTCCCAAGGCATCCTATAGAATTGAGACCCATGATGGAAATAGGTCCAATGTGTCAAATACCGTAATCAAGATCCATGGGAGAAACATAAATGACATATAATGGAATTAAGATTCATGGTATACCAACCAATCCATCCACTATCATTTCAAATTGTCACCTCATCATTCATCATTTCATAAACATTCCCATTCCATGAGTCTACCCACTCATTTCCACATTTAATATAAAATTAATTCTAAACATTTAAGTCAATCAACTTCATCATATCAAATGGAAAAGGAGGCATCAAATCTAAATAACTCAATTAAATTCTAATTAATTTATAAATTCTCCCTCTATTAAGTTGAGAACGTAAACACCTATAGGGGTGGTCTTAAGTAATGTCGGTATAAGGGAACAACCCATGGGTGGACTAGGTTGAGGGTAAATGACCTCCATCCAGAAAATGGTACTCAATGGCCAACCTAACAAGCCCTAATTCATCCAATTTAATATTTTAAATACCTAAATAGGAACCACCAGAAATTCCGGAATGTGGAATAATGGAAAATATTCCTAAAAACAACAAACCCAAAGGAAAAGGTATAGACCACCTATCATAGGTCCGTAGTAGATAAATCTTCCAGTATCAGACTCTAATTCATTTAAAACCATAAGTAAATCAAATAACATATGAAAATAATAAAAATATGGAATATTTTCATTAAACAAAATAAATCCATAAATAAAAATTCAAATCAATAATAGAACAATATGAATGAATTACTCACGGGATCATATCCAACAAGACCAACATCAGAGGAAACAGAGTTAAGACCACAAAGGCACTGGATCCTATGTTAAGATTCAATGGGGATCGTCTGGATGACCTCCTATAAGTGAGGGAAAATAAACGAGGGAAGGGGAATTCTATGGAAAATAACATTCCCTATATTTTTTTCTAAAAAACTACCCTTGAGAATTTTCACAATGTTTATATTCTTTACACGTTGTGTAAATCTCGTGGTCTCCCCAATCAAAAACCCCTTTACACGCCATGATTTGTCCTACCCAGGAAATTACACATCATGTAATGAGTAAAAACCATGTATTATAATTACACGACATGTAATTATCCTATAACCAACTTATAGATCCTCTTCCTCTTTCCTTAAAAAACAACCCAAATTACCCTAAGGCCCAAATTTAGGTATTAAGACAAAAAGAAAACATAATCCATAGTTTAACTGGATGAAAAAGGGATCCATACCTCATCGAAAAACCTAATATATTAAAATTCCCAAGAAACATAGGCCAATAAATCACATCACATATCAACCTAAGACATGTACACCAGCATAGAACATCACACCTAACCTATAGTCACCTAGAAATCCGCATCACAACCGTATCCATGAACAGGATAGTAAGGAATTGTTAACATGAAAGACATCAACCTCATTCCCACCTCCTTCCTTGAATGACCTCCAATATAAGTCACCTTATCATATCATTAATCATCACCACTAATTAAATTTATTCTTCTAGTCATGACTACTTGTGAAGGTTAACATATATTGGAAGATAAAGTAGGTAAGAGAGGGTATCCAGCTATCTATCCTCACCACAATGATATTTGGAAAAACACACTCAAATAATTTGGTTGTTCATAGAAAGTGACTAATATGGTGGGGTGTTTATTGAAATTATGAAGAAATGAATGGAATATATATATATATATAAATATAACACACAAGAACAACATATTGGTTCACAAATAGTGTATCATCCTAAATTTATCACATCAACCCCAAGGCATCACCAACATATCTATTTTTTCTACCACTGCTAAATGTATTAAAACTTACAAAAAATCCATAATCCACAAGACACGCTTTATATCCTTTCTAAAATTAACCAATTTTGTTGATTTCCCATTACCATGTAATTTATTTATTCCATCCCATAAATTTCATTACTTTATCCAATTTATTTCAAATTTAATAACAATAATTTAAGCCACACATCATTTTTTAACCCATGAAATTTCAATTTAAATATTAAAAATTTATTCCATATCAATTGTTTAACTTAAAAAATACCATAAAACACAAACATCCCATCATCAATATTCCATTTTTCATGGAAACTAACACACATGTCTACCATTTTCATAACCACCACGTCCCATCACAACCACTACAACACAACCCCTTCTCATTGAATCTTACACATCCTAACTGATACCACGTTCACAACCACACACCAAAAATGATTCAAAAATATTACAACCACACATCAAAAATAACATTCACATATTTCATTTGATATTTATAAAAGGTATTTTAATCACGTATACTTCTTTAATATAAGTTAATTCTCAAAAAAATGATATTTTCACATGGAACCCAATTTATTTGAAGAATATAAGTAAAATTACGTTTATTTAAGGTGATATAAGACAATCACATGATAATATTTTTAAAAAATATAAACTAGTGGAAACAACACTCCCAAAATCCATGATTTTGAGCAATACATCAATCTCATACAATACAACATCAATAATATCAAAAAAACATGGTTTTCATACCCATCCCCTTCAATTTCAATTAGAAAAATTCATTGTCTTTATTAATCAGGTGGATACTATCTTCCCATAGATAAAAAAGAGAATAACCCCTGCCCAAGATGTGACTTGAATAGAGATGAAAGATATCATCCCTCAAAAGAAGCTTCCTGGTTCAGTACACAGTGTTGGATCAAGTGGAAGACAGTCTCCAAGAACCACCAAGAAGGGAAGCACCTTTACCATACTAAAAAACATCGAACCAGGTTATTTCACTACTAATACAATGAAAAAACCAATGATTAACTAACAACATACCTTCCTAGATGATGTACTGTAAGAAATCTATGTAGAATCCAAGAAGGTAAGTTGCCAAAAACCACTGTAGATTAGTCCCCCAAGTTCATGGATGAAATCCACTTGAAAGGGGTCGAATGGAATAATTGGGATTCACTTGGGTCCCCTATTAAATGGCTGAAGATTTATAAGGGTGAGTTCAATCATGGGGCTATTAGAATTTATAGTTGGTCTACAAAACATAAAACCACGATGCATCCTAATACATCACACCATAGAATTTTTGAAAGAAGAAAGACTATGCTGAATCTTGGAGGTACCACTCCATATATTTTGTATTCAAAGAAACAAATGAGAAACATTTATATCACTATACCATGGATATAAAAAATAAGGGAGAAGACAACAATACATCCAAGAACACCACTTCCTTGGAATCAATTTCCCAGAAAGGGGTCTATACCGCAACCATTCTCTATGGAACAAGCACCATAAAAAATCATGACCCTCAAAACTCCACTATAGAGAATCCAATATCCATGGTGAAGTTGTTCTAAATATAGAAGAACCAAAAAAACTCACTCTTAGGACTACATGTAATAACTAACACCCCTATGACATAACCACTTAAGTAAGCAACCCATCTCTATATTGCAACATCTCTCCACACCACACCTATGACATAAATGGAAGAAGCACTAGAAACCACCCCCTATGCCTCTAATATGTAGTTGGAATATACACACCATAGATTCCACTAATCCATGATATATTTAGAGACCCATATCTTAGATACCTCTTGATCAAAAATCTTAGCTCCATTTCCACCACTTAGTGTCCAACCACCTTAGGAATTTCCCCAAGCACCTCTATAACTAGAATTCCCAAAAAAATAATGGGTCTGATTGGTCCAAAAATTTATATCAGATACCCATAAAACTATTATTAACTTTGAGATTAAAAACCAAACCCAAATGGAAATTAAGTCATGAACAACCCTCTCATGAGATACCAATCTGGGATCTCATTACTCCCTAAACACTACAACTATCCAAACATGCCATCCAAACATCAAAAAAACACCCCATAAGGCCACACCACCATGCCTCACTAGCAGCAAAACCATGTCACCTATCACCACAAAATCCACATCATTTTTACCATATAATCATCTACACAACCATCCATCATCTACACAAACCAATCCAAAAACCCTCTCAACCGACACACATTACTTCCCCAAGAACATGAATCAAGGAAAATCCACTTCTTCCATTAATATATTATTCTCTTTTGGAATAACTAACTCACCTGTATGGCTCTAAAATGTTTCATACTATAAAACAACTCAATTTATAAAGGGTCCCCACCTCTTTATATCCATAATTTTTTATCACACATCACATCAATGCAGAAAACACATCTCATAAATAAATAAGATCAAAACATGAAATCAGTAAGGAAAATTAAAACAAATAAATACTCAAAGCAACTCAGTGTACTGTGCACACTTTTTCATCCCATTCCCATAAGTACTATCTTCCAAGATATCATTCCTTCATAACACATGAACTGATGGAATTCTCTATCCAGCATACACTTACTCCCAAAAATCTTGGATCACTACTGGACGCTCCATTAACATCATGTCATCCTCTATATAATAATATCATCATTAAATTACATGGGAGTCAAGGTGAATATACCGACGGAGTTGAGATACATGGAATACATAGTGGATCTTTTCCATACTTGGTGGGAGTGATAACCTATAACAAAACTCACCAACATGCCCCAACACCTCAAAGGGACCAATAAACTAGGGAGAGTTCTTACTCCTCCTAATAAACCTACATCTTCCATATCAAGGATAAAAATTATATAAGACATGTTCCTCTACCTTAAACTTTATGGTCTTCCTCCTACGATCACTATAACTCTTTTTCCAGTCTAACACTACCTCCATCCTCTCACAAACAAACTAAACCTTCTTGATCAGGCTATGCAGCAAATCAGGATTGAGAACGTATGAATGCCTGGACATATCCCAATGAAATAGAGAATTAAATGGAAAACCATACATTTGGATATTTTTCTCTGTCTATACAACTATTATATTATAGAAAGTAGTTCTAAGCTATAATTAAGTGCCAAAAGAGTTCTACAACACTCTTGAGACTAAAGAGGTAAAACAATTTTCCCTATTCGAGATAATGATCTCTAAACTCCATGTGGATTCATAACCTCATCCACATATCACTTTACCAATACATCAATGAAGATCAACTCCTTGATCGTTAGAGAGTGAGCTGATTTTGTAAACTGATCCACAGTTATCCAGATAGAATCAAAACCTCCTTAAGCTCATGGGAAAACTTATTATGAAGTCCAATTCTATGGCATCCCATTTCCACTTAGGAATATATAGGGGATGCAAAAAAATATTCAGAACACGGTGAACGACCATTAACTACTAGAAAACAAACCACTAAGGCACAAACTCTACCTCTTCCCATTTCATCCAAATATAAAAAAATTGTGTTCTCAAGCCTCAATTAGTCTTGGATATTCAACTAATGGTGGTTAACTAAACACAAAAAGAACACCCTAAAAGGGACCAATAAAATAATTGTATTAACCATTTATGGTCTAGAGTCATACCCAGTAGAACACCACATGCCCAAGGAAATGCATCTTCCACTTTCAAAACATTCACTTTGATAATTTTCAACAGTTCAGGAGGAATCAAAAGACCTGTAAGAAAGATCTCATATGATCAGTATGCTCATCCTTTGAAATAAATTAAATGAGTATTTATTTAAATAAAATAACTATTAACCAGTCCAAAAACTCATAAAAATAGATTTTATGATCCCCATGAACATGTATTGTTTTTTCATAGGACTAAACAACATGACCACAAACTCTAAGTGACCATACCTACACTAGAAGGTAGTCTTCATAATATCATTCTCATTTACCCTAAACTGGTGATATTTAGAATGTAGATAAATCTTATATAACCAACTAGTTCCTATCAACAATTCAAAAAGAACATAAGTACTTGGAAGAGGGAAACGATTCTTGATCATCTTCTAATTTAGCCTCTTGTAGTCTATAAACATCCTCAAACTACCATCTTAATTCTAGGAAAAATAACTCTAGAGAACCCCACGATGACAGACTAGGATAGATGAAACATTTCTACATCATATCATCTATCTAAATCCTCAACTCCTATAATATATTGGGTGACATATAATATGGATCCAACAAAAAAAATATGTTTCAGGTTTAATGTCTATCTTAAACCCGATATCACATCGAGGGGGTTGAATCATAACCTCCACAGTAAATACATATAGTAACTCCTAAATGACCATGGGAACATCTACTATACTAGTATATAATGACTCTACAATAAATCCTACAGTTAAGGAAATAATGGGATCCATGCATCTACTTCCCAAATGAAAACTCTACTTTCTATTAAAAATTGATGTCGACAATCCACATACAAGAAAAATACTCTCCTCTAAAAGAATTATAAAAAAGAAAGAATAGAATGAAACTAGTAAATGTTGAGGATTCCATCATAGGGTTGTATATCTAGTATGAAAATATCCCAATAAGACTAATGTGACCCCATAATCACTTTATACCCTTAGAAAACATCAAAAAAGCTGGTCTGGTATCCAACAAGCATATTTAATGCCAAGGGTACGAGAAGGCTCTATATGTATAGTCCCAGAGCATGGACTAGAGCGGGTAAAACAGAGGAGTGATAATATTCTAAATCAAACAAGTGATAAAAATTGGTATAAGATAATCTAATAGTACCTATAAATATATATTTACCTTTTGGTGGTTTCACATTCACTTCATACAACTATCTATTTCTAGCTCCCCTACCTCACTTCTAGAGACCACGCCCACATCCACACTTAGATTAGGGTCAATGAATATGAGGAACATCTTAAGGTTTTCATCCTCCTATCCCATATTCTCTCAATGTAGAATTAGCATACTCAACCTACTGCTGAAATGACCTCATTGAATGTTACTTCCAAGGAAGATATTGAACTAGAAAATGTCCAACATGTTGATCCTAAAGTACAAATAGGAAATGAATCTAATGATGGACACATCTCCCATAGAAAAAGCACATGATACCAAGTACACTAGAAATATCTTGAAAATTTTTGTCCTTAAAATGATAGAGATAAAGATGTTGTGGTAAACTCCCTAATATTCAAAACCTCAAAGTCCCTATCCACTTAGATTTACCACTAAACACTATACCCCTCAATGAAACCTGTTGGTTCCCCTCTCATGGTAAAACTCCTCATAGGTGAATATTCATTATCACCTCCACTTACTTTGGTACCTCCATGTACATTGATAATGTAAAAGGAGTTATTGTATACAAGATAGAAGGATTGAGTGCCTCCTCATGATATTGTACATGAGACTCATCATTACGAAAAAGATCATGATAGAAATAAAAAATATCCTTCAACTTGATCCCAATATCCTGCACAGACATGCTCTCCTACTAAATAGAGATCATCTCTATCCTATTCACTTCCATCATGGTCAATGATAGAAACTCTGAGAATAACTCCATATGAATGTCCTCTACATTTAATTTTCTCCTCCCCACTCACCAAGAGTAGCACCCACCACTAAAATGAAGATCCCTGAATCTTACTATCTTCCAAAACAACCCAACACTCTCTTGGGTACTGTATTAAATCAAAGGATATCTCAGGTTCCTCTAATCAGTGCTATATCTCCATAGTAGAGACGTTGACCTCATACTTCAATAAAGAATGATGCTTGAAGACATGAAATGACCTCTACCATTGATCACCCTCCTCAACCAGATCAAAACTCCAATGATCAACCAAATCACTAGATCTCTACCTTGTGGAATTTTATCAAGACTTGTTAAATTAATTCATTTTAAATTCAAAAAAACACCCAAATTATAAAAGAACAAAAGAAATCATGATTCATGTGCTTCTCCTAGGTATCAAAATTGTAACCAGTGTCACCTTACTTGACCATCTAGTAGTATTATATTCCTTTCATCATTTCATGGGGGTTCTTAAAATCTTATTTCCTAGGTTCTCTTACCTAAATTATTTCATGCACCAAGATCAACTGAAATTGTTTCCCTACCAACCCATGAAATCCTCAAAGTTCCTAACTCTAAACTCTATCATATCACTCAACCAAACCCTCTGATATCTCTATGTCACAACTTTATCCCTCCAAACGTACCCCTTCGTAGTTGGTAATAAAGGAAGATAGATAATAACATCTGAGTGATGCCTCCAGTAGTCCTTAGGATTGGATCATCACTAAGGTTATCAAAATATCACATAAATGGAAGGAAATACCAACAATAATATAGGATTAGGAGATAGAAAAAATAAACCATAGAAAACCCCTTAACATAATATTAAAATTAAACCAAAACCATTCTATAATGCATGAATAAAGTAAATAGATTAAAAGAGTCTCCAAATAAAAACCCAAATGGAAATACATAATTCAATGACACCTCAAAAACTCCATGAATGAGCTATAAATTTCTTTTTCATCCATTATTCCTCCTAGAAACCTAGAAATAGTCGTATAAACATTGGGTGAGCATATTGTATACTCTTTATGATCACACCGAAGGTCCCTCATCCACATGTGAAAATATCATACTAAGTAACTAGTGTGTAAAAAGCGAAAAAAATCACACCTAAACAAGTAAAACAAAAAGTCCCATCCTTACCGAGGCATTCTCATTAGAAAATGCATCCAAGTATAGTAACATGGTTAGTATAATATCGATAAAAGGGTAACACAGACTTCTTTCCAACTAATTCTCTTCTCTCACACCCCAATGTTGTATGTCCTAGTGCTCCAGTATCTTATGTATAACAATCATACCCTAAGAAAATTGGGACATCACAATACATCATGTCATTAGACACCTAGTCCAATGCATCACAACACATCTCACCCGAAGACATATGGGCCAACATAGCACATAGCACCTCGCTTGAAGACACTTGGTCCAATATATCAAAACCATAGACATAAATAGAATAATAGGGTATTTTTTACATTAATGAAATCAACATTGTTCCCTACCCCTATAATGAACTAACCCCACAAAAATTCACCGCAACATCTCATTAATCATCAACACTAATTCGCTTTTGACTTCTGGAAATCACATCCTGTGAATGTCAACATCACCTAGAAGAGGAAATGGGGAAGAGCAGGAAGATATCCATAAATCCTCACCACCAAGATATTGGGAAAAATACACAAATCACATTTTGTCCTTATCACATGAGTAGGGTGAATTTATAAACATAGTACATATATATAAAACACACAAGACCAAACTATATATTCACAACAAGGTTATCATCCTAAATTTAACACATCACCCCCAAGGCCCTACTACCTTAGTTAATTTTTATTACACCTCTAAATGATTAAAAATACACAAACACCATAAAATCTATAATTCACATTTCATCACCTTTCTAAAATCATTCAATTTTTTAAATTTTCCCATTAAAAACCAATTTTAGTTTTCTATATCATCATTTTAATTACTTCAATGCATGTATTTCACATTTAACAAAAACTGTTTAAGCCTCACTTACCTTTTCAGCCCATGTCATTTCAATTTTATTATTATAAAATTAATCCATAATGATTATGAAAATAGTAAAACCTCACATAACACAAAAAATTACATCATCCTCATCCCCTTTTTCAATCCAACAAGCCCCATATGTCTATCATTCACATCACCACCACTTCTCATCATAATCACCACACAAAACCACATATTTTAATATCAAACACATCCCAATCACAACCACAAACCATAACATTTTTCATAATCTTATAACAACACATAAAACCCACCTTTTACATGTTTCATTTCATATTTGAATAATTTATCTTCATCACATACACTTATTTATTTAATATTATTCTTATATAAACCATATTTCCCTTGTGAATTTTTTTTCTAATTATAATTGACTACTATTTTATTCAAGGTGAAATCAAATAGTCACCCAACAAGATTTACATAATGTATCGAATAATGTATAAATAATGTTTCTAAATATCTCTGATTTTAATCCAGGCTCCAATCCCATAAAATTTTGCATCCATAATATAAAAGCACTAAACATTGGTGTTTCATACCCTTCCCCTTCATATTTAATTTTAAATAGGCATTATATTTATTAATATTGTTCATATTGTCTTCCCAAATATAAACAAGTTCATAACCCCTCCCCCCCAGCATGATGAAACTAGAAGAGATACAATTGATTCCAAACCTCAAATGAAGCATTAGGGTTCACTGTAAAAGGTTGGAGAAAGTGGAAGATAGACTAGGAAAACTATCAAAAGGGGAAACACCTTTATCATCATATAAATCATCAACCCATGTTATTAAATTACTTAGTAAACTCATGACCCATTGATTCTCTAATATGAACCCTTAAAGATCAAGAACATGAATAGAAACATGGTGAATACAATAAGGGAACATACCTAAAACCACCATGGATTGGTCTCCAATGTTATGGGTAGAAATAAAATGAAAAGGGCTTGAAAGATTCCCTTGGTAAGTACTTCGGTTTCCCAAGAAATGAGAGAAAATAATTAATAATGAGAGCATTTAATGGGATATTATAATTTTTATGCGATTTTTTTAACATAAGACCATGGTGAAACCCCATACTCCAGATATTAGATCTAATGGAAGAATATGGACTATAACACAAAGGGGAGGAACCTTGTCATAGCCTGCATAGTTAAACTAGCCTCTAAGAAATAAGTCTATCTCTATAGAATACATCCAAAATAAAAAAGGATGAATACCATGGTGTAGTAATGTCAACCACAGCAAAGGAATCAGTATCCAAGAAAGGGGACTATACTGCATCCTTTCTCCATGATTAAGTCACTAAAAAACAACAAGACTTCCAATACTCCTCCATATCATATCCTTCATCAATGTCGAAGCTATGTGTAATCTTTTATAACACTAAAAACACACCAATGGTACTCCATTCCATAGCCAACACCCCTAAGTTGAATCCACATAGGTAAGAAACCTATCTCCAAGATGTAGCCTCTCTTTATTCCACAACCATGTCATAAATGCCTCTTCTCCATAGAATATATTGGGCTCTATTCTACAAAAACCACATGGGATGAAATCTCATCTTCATTTCCACAAATTAATCTCCATCCTCTTTGAGACTTCCCATAGAAACCTCTACCACCAAAATTCATACAATTTAATGGGTCAAAAAGGTCTATATCATTACAGTCTAATAAGTATCGTGGGTAATGGCCTAACCCTTTACAATTTGTTCCTTTATTTATTTTCTGTCTTGGAGGTGTTGGGAGAAGTTTATTGGAATATTGGTAATAATTAAAACTAGAATTTTATTTGGGGGAGAGGAGGTCATGGGGTGTTCATTTGGTTATGATGAGAGGGGGTTAGTAATATTAGATGTTTGGATATATATTTCTTAATCATGTTACAATGTTTTGACTACACATTGTGTTTTATTTGAGTAGTGGTTTAGTTTTTCCATTGATACGCTTTGTGGTGATATTGATTTCATTGTTGAGTATGGCCTACAATACGATATTTGATGGTTCTTTCTAAGGTGATATCATGATGTGGTGATAAGGGTTTCAACATGACACTTATTTGGTCATATGGTATTTGTTTAGCTTAATGAGTCATGAATGAGAGGATATTTAGAGGATTCATGGTGTATATTTTATATCCCTGATAGACTAGTACAGGTTACATTGTGGAAATAGATATCACACATCAATGTTGTATTTTCTCAATAAGCATCAGTTTAACGATATCTTATCACATAGTGATGTTGTGTTTTTTAGTTAGATTTAATTTTTTACCCCCTTATATTTTTCTGTATTTCCATAAATTTATCTTAAAATATTGTAAATAATTGGTGTATCCTTGAATCTATTTTATCACTTATTTTTTAGATATATCCTTTGACTTCTAAATAACAATGGTTAGTGATCCAAGGTGAGTTTTCCTTATTATTATTGAATTTTATCAAAGATATTCATCCAAAAATGTTATTCTACTTGGTAAAGGGATTGTATTTGAAATTTTTAGGCCAAGGGTTTCGATAAGGATCAATATTTTATAGGTTTTTGAGGTTTCTTTACATTATTTAGGCTTTTATACCATCTATTTTCCACATTTTTCTACACAAAAATATTCTAGGTATCAATTGAGGTAATGAATATGAGAAATTACTTATTTTATGTGTAAATAGTGGGTGTTTCATTATTTTATTTTCCTTGTGATCATATTATGTATTTTCATAATAAATATATTTAATTGGGATTAAATAATTTTATTAAGAAGGGGTGTTGGGAATATTTTTACACATTTCCATCGTATTACACATGCACTTGATTCTTGGTTGTTTTTTGGTGATGAAAATAATTAATACAGATATAAATTGAGTGTTTTTGTAGTTAATGTATTGTTCAAACCACCTTTTATCAAATTCTAATAGTTTAATGATGGTAACGAACTTGTTTTGTGAAAACTAGAAAGTATTTTTTTAAAATTACTGTAATTGAAGGTGAATTAATCTGGAATAATTTCATAAAACTGAATATGTGGTTGTTATTGAGGTTGTAATGGTTTCATAAAACATTTATGTTCTTGTTGTGATTTGGTTGTTGTGTATCCTAGAATGAGTGTTTTTTTATATTTTATGTTGTGGATAAACTTTTTGATAGTCTTGAGTGGTGATGATTATTGAGGTATGGTGGTTGGGTTATTGGTGTGGAATTTGAAATGTGACTAATGTGAAAATAATTTTGGACTATGTCTTGAATGGGTTTCATTTAAAATGGAAGTGAATTGGAACATTGACTGTAATATGTTTAGTAATGGTAAATATGGGAATTTTATAAATAATGTGGCATAATGGGTATTAGTGAACACTTTTTTGTTTTTTTTTCATCGGATGTGGGGATGGTATGGTGGTTTTGTAAATGGAATTGGTGTTGGATGTAATAATGGATTGTGGTGATGTTTTTTGGCTCTGATTGGAATTTTTTTGTGGGAGCCAAATATTTTGGGCTTATACGTTCCTCTTTAAAATTGTGTTTTATTTATTTCATACACACCCACCTAAGTTTGATAACCTTACCAATTCTACAAAAAATTGGGTTTTGGGTTTTTTCCCCAAACATTTAAGTTTATAAGGGAATTGATGGGTGACTACCCCCTATTCCCTACTCTCTTGTCGAGATAAAGATTGGTGGAATTATTATGTGTATGTGATGATGACACTTAGGGGGTTGTGCATTTTAATTGGAGATAATGAGTTTCATATCATTCATATTAATGATACCCTACTGCGATGTAAATGTGATGAAGTTATGTTATATGGTGGAGTCATGGATATTTGATGTGATGTGTAGTGGTATTTGTGGTTATGGTATGGTCAGATTGATTCTGACATGAGAAGTTAGACCCTTTGGTGGGTTGGGAAAAGTCGGGTTGCGATTTTACCCACATAATATGTGATAGTATTGGTATAGGTTGTTGTAGCATCGATAAAAGAGGTATTGGGAGCACAAAAAATTTGATTTTGGGGTGTGAGAGTGAAAAAATAATGGGGAAGTTTTTTAGGGATACCCATTCTATTATATACTTGGAATAACTTTACTATTCCAAGATGTGATAATTAGTGAGTGATCCATTGTGAAATTGGTTATAGATGACCTGATAGGTTCTTATTGATTCAACTATTTTTTTAGAAAATAGTTAGTATGCTTCATCCACATTTTCATAGGAGGTCTTTAGTATGGTCAAATTGAGTATATATGTTATCCTCACACCTATATATATAAACTCTTTTTTAGGTTTCTAGGTGATTTTATTGAATGATCTAGACAACAAATCGTTAGAGCTTGAGATTGGATAAAGAGTTTCTCCTCCAGAATTTTAATTGGTATATTCATTTGGAGACTTAGATTTTTTTGACAAATTATGAATTTTGGATTATTGTTGGATTATTCTATTTTATATTATGGTGTTGATTGGTGGATTTATTATTATGTTCTTGGGATATATGAGGGTAATTTCACGTATTTGATTCCATATACCATTAATTATAGTCATTAATCAAGGGACTATTTTAGGTGAGCCTTGGGGGGTCACTCCAAACTTTACTTTAATCCTAGGATGGGTTCTCATGGTAGAAATTAGTGACATTTTCCCTTGGGTTCAAGATTTAAACCTCTTTATGATCCAAGGTGATTTATCTTCATCTTCTAATTTATTCTAGTTCTTTAATCTAGTATGTTTTATGAGAGTAGTTATTATTTTATTTTATTAGTATTAGGTCATGGTTTGAAAGCGTTTGGACTGTTATATGGTGTTGAGTATTTTACATTGGTGTTATTGATAGTGAGTTCATTCTTTACCATGTTCTTATTTATTTGATTATTGAATATTCCATTAGGGTATGGGATTTGAGGTTTCTCCTTCTTTATTTATATGCAATTCATGAAATTATGATGATTTTTATTTCATTGGGTGGATAGGAACGATTAAACTAATATGATAATGAATCAAAGATAAATAAATTGATGGGTAGAAGGTTATTCTCTTGCGATTTAAAGAATTTCATGGTATTTATTACTTTTTGGAATATTCTTTTATGTTTCTACTAAGATATTAATATTTTTTGTTATGATATAAATTTTTTCCTTGTATATATTTTTCATAATCACCATTTATAATGGTTAAATATATTAATGTTGGTAAAGAAATTTGTTTTGTATAAATTTGGAAATAATGTGTTCATGTTTAAACATAACATTCTATTTTTATTCAACAAAATTATTATTGATTTGTATTCTTATGTGTATGGATGATATATTTATATTTTATTTTTTTGGGTATTTTTTTTATTATTGTTGGGATGAAGATCGATAGTATTTTTGGTTGCTTGGGATGATGAGGTGTGGATTGGTTTTGGTAATGGTGGACAGGTTAGTGAGGGATTATGGTAGCAGAAGTGTGACAATATTTATAGAAATGAAGTAGTTTTGTGGTTTTTATGGTAATTATTTACCAAAGTTGGGTGGTATTTTATTTACTGACAGGTTGAGTCATTATAATGTTGTGTAATAGTTTCCTGGTGGAATGAAATATGGTTATAATAATTGTATCTGATAAGGATTTATTGGTTTAAATTGATAATGTTTGCTTTATTAAATTATAATTGAAAAAGGGTAATGGAGGGGATAGTATTAATTAAAAAATGGTGATGGTAGGGGTAAATTTGAAAAATGAATAATTAATATAAAATAAATTTAATAAATGGTATGAAATTAAATATATAAAATATTTTCAATTTTTATGGTAATGGTATATTTTAAATTATAATGTTGAATGAAATGGGAAGTTAATAATATTGGTATGGTTGTCTTATATGCATTGATAAATCTGGTTGGTCGAGTATAGATGAATGTGGTTGTTAGTGGATATTAGTTATGATGTGTTGGTTTTTATGGGTGATGGTAGTGTTGGGTTGGAATGAACCCTTAGTTTGGGATTAAGTTTGATAATTATATCTCTTAAATTTTTTTATTTCTTTTTCACCACAACCGGAGTCTGGTAACCTGACCAACTCCCATATTAATTTTGGTTCTGGGTGTTTTCATCAACATAGAGGTTTAAGTGATAATTAATGGTTGATTGATCCATCTTCCCCTATCTCCCTTCAGATGTAGAATATGATATGATGTCCTGAATACATAGGTATATATATAAATTATTAAATTTATAGTGGTTAAATTATAAATATACTGGATAACATGGTTATAGTTATGATGTCGTTATATAGTGTGGACATCAATAGTAGGAGTAGGTAACAGGGTTGATGTATTTCATGATCAAGATACCCAACTGTGCAGAAGATGTTATGTGTGGATTGTGATATAGTTACATAATAAGTGGTTATGCACATATCATTATGGATGTGATGTGTCATATGGTTATGCTGATATGTGGATATGTTTAGGGTATTGGCACAAGATATATACCATTATGGGATGGGAGTTACCAGAACAATGAGGGAGTTTATGTGGTGTAAATTATTTAAATATACACTTTTGATATTATGTTAACAGACATGGATGTAATATTTTATGAGTGGTCCTTAGTAAGGTTGGGTGATGTTTGACCTGATGTATGTTGGAGTTGGTTATGTTGTTTTTTCACTAAGTCATTAGTAAACTTATTTCAAAATTTCATAAAAAAATAGGATAGATACTACTGATTTTAATTTTAGTAACACCCATATATACATAAAATCTATTTTTCAGGGTTTTGTGAGGGGGTTAGTGACTAATGTGGACATTAGTAGATCATGTCTTGGAGTTACTTTTAGAGTTAATATCATTGGAGTTTCATTTTTTCAATATAAAGGCCTTATTATGTATAACATTTACATGCATTATATATTGGGTTTATTTTATATTATATGGATTATATTTTTTGATTTTTAATTCTTTTCATGGTGTTATTAGGGTGATTCCTCACATTTTAATATGATTTCACCCTTGGGGTTAGACACCTTCCCATGGAATATTCAAGGTGGGAATCATGGTTTACAATCGTTTTCACTTCTATCCCAAGAGGGGTTTCAAGTGGGTATGGGTCCTAATATATTGGTTTCATAGATACTAATCAAATTTGGTATTGATAATGGAGTCATGAACTAGCGAGGATTTCATGGGTATTTGGGGAAACACTATTACAAAAGCATAGTGTGTGGTATATCAAGGGATACCAACTAGGACGCAATAGCTTAGAACCCCCTATGATTAAGTACATAGACCTAAAGATTACTGAATATACTTTGTGAGAAGATATTGATTATGGTTCAGATACCTAGGTGATGTATTTTCATCAATATTAATTGTTATTGTGTTTGAATAGGGTGATTCAGGGAAGCTAATGTTAATCTAATTAGTAGATATTAAATGAATTTCACAATCCTGGGCATAGGAGATTCTTTTTCTCATATATATATAACCGGTACTCATTTTCTAGATGTGGTTCTTGATGGAAATGTATATAAATATATAAAAATTATTTATAGGTGGGTTAACTAAACCATGTAAGATGATTTTGGGAGAAATATGTATCATGAGTTTCCGCATTAGATCATGCAGAAGTGTGATGGGGTGTCTCATATCAGAAAATTAATCATTGGTTAGAAGATTTAGAGATTATCTTCTACCTGATCCTTTTATAGAGGGATCATTATATATCATTGGTTGTTAGTTTTTTATATGGTTTTCTTGTTAGTGGTGGTTTATGTTGATAGGGGACCATAATAATTCAACAGTTTTAATGGGAAAATTCTATAAGTTGTTTTCGTTCAAAGTTTATATTTCATATAATGAAGTTGAATAGTTATAGAAGTTTATTTCTTTGTAGAAAGGAAGTATTTTCATGAATTATGTAGAGACTTGATTCAAATAACATCTTTATTTTAATCCAAAAGTTTCCCAAATTAGGAGGCCATTACATAGTGTTTTGAGGATGTGTTGCATCCGACTATCCTAAATTAATTTTCAATATTTATTTTTTCTATGTAACTATTGTTTATAGATAAAGAAAAGGTGATTTATAGGATGTATTTATAGTATATGAATTCATCTAAACTTATCATCCAGAAAATCTATAGATGGAGGATCTCAATTTTCATGGAAGTTTAGGTTTTTGTCAATATGAAGTCAGTATCGATAGTCTTTTTTGTGCATCTCTATGGTTGGATGTTATTATTCCTTTAATGGGAGCTCTATTCTAGTCTAATTTTATTATAGAGTTATTGGTTATTATCATTTATTATTCCTAAATGTCCTCAGTGAGGTCATCATATTCCATTTCATCCTTTGCAGTAGTTGTATTCAAGGCCATTTTAATATCATAAATAGTGATATAATGATTTTAATTAGTAAATGGGAGATGGATCATGCAGAAGAAACCTTCATGAGTTGGTAGTTTCAAGGTAATATTTATAAAATAAATTTCTTGTATATCTTTTTTCATTGAAAATTTAGAAAGAAAATTAATAAGAGTTTCTTTCTCTTCAATAAGGTAAAATATGTGTCTGGGATCTCCATATTCGATTCTAGGACTGCCTCCTTTTTCCCTTATATTTTCCAAAAATGATGAGTGTAGAGTGTGATGTTTTAAAGATGTGTTGTATCCCATTAACCAGTATTATATTACCTTATTAATTTTGGTTGTGTATATAGTGGTGTTATCTAAGTCAGATGTTATTATGAAGATGCATTTGTGGTATAGTTCATCTTAAAATGGGAGTCATCATAACTTACTGAGTAGTAGTTATACGGATGGTGGATCTCAAATTTTAGGGAAATAAATGTTTTTACTAAAAGGGGGATGATATTATTATTCGTCTTCATGCTTCTTTAGGTAGGGTAGTTCTTATTCCTTTATTATGATCTCTCTTCTGGTGTGATTTTCTTTTGGATTTCTTGTTTATCTTCAATTAGAATCCCTGAAAATCCAATGTGTATAGTTCATCTATACATTTAGCCTTAACATTAGTTTACTTAAAGGTATTTTCAGTAGAAATAACTAGGTCGGTTGTATTTTAATTAGTAGAATGGAGACCGAGAAAATATATGACAAGTAGGTGTTTTGGGGGTCTATTAAATGCGGTTAGGATGATAACCAACAAATTTTTTCATCACTTTCAGTATACAATTCCAAAGAACTATCAAAATGAAACCCTCAATTCTTTAAAAATAGGAACTTTTGTAACAACCTATAGTTTATAAATTATATTTGTTTCTTGAAATAAATTTATATTATATTCTATTATACAACATTTGATCACATAAAATCATAGAGAAACTGACAATAATTTATATCATTAATGAAAATATTTAAAATCTTCATTAATTAATTCATTTAAAATACAAAATATTATAAGGGGATACAAAATAGAAAATATAAAAACTGTAATAAAGAAAATATGGATCACCCTGATTGGATAGAATCATCCCTCCCATAAACAACACTATAGAAAATAAATATAATATTAGTAAACAAATTAACATAATAGAAAATGGAAAATTAATATTTTGAGAGAAATTTAGGTGAATAATTAATTATGGAATTAATTATTATTTATAAGAGGAGTTTTTATCATTAGAATAGTAATGTGACTATTAGAATAGTAAACTGATCATGGGGAATAGAAACCTGACTGTTAGAATGGTAATATCACCTCCAAATAATAAAAAAAATAAAAAAAAATATTTATAATCATTAATTTAAGTAAATATAAATATTTTAATTCCATTGTTTCGTGGTTTCGGCCTCAAAACACCCAACATCTCCGTATTCGATGATGGATGGACCAGCTTTCCAAAGGCAGGCATTCACCAGATGGTCTGACCAGCGATGCTTAAGAACTCACATTGGTCAAGAGGATGGGAAGTCGAGCTCATCTTACCCTTTTGGGGGGAATTATTTCATTTTCGGTGACTCTCTTATATATTTAAGATGTATTCATATGTTCGTGAATCATTGGTTTATATCCAAACACTGTATCCACAGATTTAACCCTTGGTTGGGAAATGGTCAACTGGACGCAGGGGTTCAGAATCATTTATGCCTGAGGTTTACCATCCCTCATTGTATTAATGTCCCCGAGGAGTCGGGACTCATTGAGATGGTACTAGGAGTAGCTTGGTGAACTGATTTGAGGATAGTCAGATCGACCGGTTGATGGGATTGAACCTCAGGGAGGCTTTGTACGTACCCTACTTAAGAGACAAGGATCAAAGTCCTCGTAGTTCGAATCGAGGTGTCGGAAAACCGATGTGAAGGTGGACCCGGGGGTCCGGTTGTGATCGGGCATGAACCTCGGGGAGGCTTCCTACGCATCCATGGGGTAGAGAATCAAAGTCCTCGTAGTTCTCATGGGAATTGGGATTACACTCTGAGGAGGCCCAGGGCCACGGATTGGTGCTTACACTATGAGTAGGACCAGGGCGATGGATTGGGGCTTACACTCTGAGGAGGCCCATGGGGAAGGATTGAGGCTCACACTCTAAGGAGGCCGAGGGAGATTGATTGGGGATTACACTCTGAGGAGGACCATGGTGATGGATTGGGGCTTACAATCTGAGGAGGCCCATGGTGATGGATTGGGGATTACACTCTAAAGAGGCCCATGGTGATGGATTGGGGATTACACTCTGAGGAGGCCCTTAAGAGGATGTCATGGTTGATGCTCACTCTAAGCCCACATGACTCATGCCCGGTGTGGGAAACAAGAGGCAGCAGGGACCAGACGATCACGTCGCGAAAGGTTCATCCATGAGAAGTGAAGTGGGGCTTATGCATAAGGGCGGCCCATGGTGACAACGTGCAGTGGGAGAGGGGAATGGCGTTCTCATGTACCTATCTCCTCTCTTGCAGTGCATGAGGGCTCCCTTCTTATGGGTATTTTACCACCCCCCAAGGAGCCCTTAATAAGTGGAGGGGCGGAAAGGGGACCCCCGAGCTCAGACTCCGCATTACCATGGGAATGTGAACCCAGGAATGCTTTGGGAATCTGCTCAAGGGTCGGGGCAACCCCTTCACCTCTACTTACCATGGGTATGTGAAGTCAAAACAGTGTGCTGATGCTCCTGAGGGTTACACCACACGGATCCAGTGGCTCTGGTGGAGGCCTCGACTCGGGGCCGATGAGTAGGCCAGTGAAGGAGTCACGGGGAATCAGGCCGGATCGAGAGGATGTTATGTGGATCGGGGAATGGGAACTCTGAAGGTTTTGGTTCCCTTCACATAGGGAAGTTCTACGTGGATGGGGGGTCGTCCATGAACGAGGGTGTTCTGCGGACTGAGAGGTCGTCCGTGAACCAGGAGGGTCCGCGGACTGACTGACCATCCGTGAACCAGGAGGGTCCGCGGGCTGATTGGCATCCCGGGAACCAAGGTGGTTCGCGGCTACGGGTTTGATCCACAAACCATGGTGGTCGGCGGAGGGTTCCATGCAGGCAGTGGTGGCCAAGGGAGGTGCCAGCCGGAGGCTCGTCGGTCGGGGATTCTCCCGCTTAGGAGGGTTCTACGTGGAGCGGTGGATCAGAAAAGAGGCATAAACTCCCTAATCCATGGGGAGTGCATCCACGGAGGGGATATGGTTTGCGGTCTTCTATTTTTATGTTATTTTTAGTTCATGGTTCACCAAATTATTATGCACTTTCAGTTCCTTATTATTTCATTCCCAGATTTATACATGTTCTCGCTCGCGGACCAGAACTTTCAAAATCCTAAATCTTCCTTCAAAATCCATACACCCGAATCTGAACGATCTCATCTCTATTCCCTTTCACTGAATATGAATCCCTAGAAATCCCCTTCTTCATTCCCCCCTCGGTCTCCTTTTATAGAGTGGGGAAAGAGATGTATCTGCGGTCACGCAACACCTTTTGCGGAGGCCCATGACCAAGAACCCTGTTCACTGATGACTTGGTCAACCCGAAGTTCACAGTGGGTATTGAGCGCTTGTTCCCCCCCCCCCCTCCCTCCCCCCCCCCCCGTAAATCGAACTCAGGGGGTGGTTCGCGGCCGTGGAGGGTTCCGCCTCCATTTCGTGAACGCCAACGGATGCGTCTTGAACTAGAAGACGCGGTCCGTGGTTGGGGAGGTTCATGAAGGCGAACCGGATTGGCGCCCATCCTGCCTCGCGACTGCGGAGGATCTCCGCCTCCATTTCGTGAACAATGATGGTTCATGGAGGGGGTCCTTCGCGGGGCCTGGCCACGTCAAGTTTTTATGGGACCAGTCCGCGGACCGGTCCTACTTGTTTCCCTTATTTTAATTTTCTCCATTCTTTTCCCCAATTATATTGGGAGATTTGGGTAGAATATCCTTTGCATTTTTTTCAAGACCCTAAAAATTCCCCCCATCCGAATGGGGTCCGATTGAAATGAAGAGGAGGCCATTCCGATTCCAAGTGGTCCTGAAACTGATATGGTTTGAGGTAGGGCAGTGGACCCAGTAGGGGACGATGCCTATAAATATAGGGGGTTTCATTTGTCTTTTACTGAATTCATCGCGAAACCAGAACTCCCTCGCCTCCGTGTGCTCGTTCCTTCGCGAAGTGCTTCGTCCGCGAACCGGCTACAACTTCCGTGAAGCATTCCACCTTCGTGGTCGTCTTCACCCGTGAACCAATTCCCCAACCTCAAACCATTACTCTTAATTAATTAAAAATTAAGCATGACGGGCTGCGGAGGAACTTTCTTTGCGGTGTTGGTGCTCCGCGGTTTCGATGTTCCGCGGTTCCGATGCTCGCGAACTAAAATCTCTTGAACATTAAAAGTTTATATGTCTTCTGAACTTAACCACTTATGTTTGGGATTGAAATCCCATAGAGAAACCTAGTCCGCAGTTTCCGGGCCAACACTCTGTGGGCCAGGGTTTCGCGGACTACTTTCGCGAAGGGCTGGTTCACGGGATGCTATCATCGCGAACCATCCTTCGAGGCCTCCTTGAGGATTTTTCTACAAAGGATTCTCAATATATCTCAGCCATATATTTGCTATTTTTTCCATGTTTTATTATTTTTGGACTAACCACTTGTTGGCTTTCGTTGTGCAGGGAGAAAATATGGTTCCCCCTCGTTCTGCACCGAGGCCTGCTGCAGAGCCTCTCCCAATTTGTGATCAACTCCTAAAGGACATGGCCAGCTCTGTTCAGGATGGAATCCACCATGCCCCACCATCTTCCTTTCATGCCAACCGGCTCTCCAAATCACAGCAGGAGTGCCCCTTTTCTAACATCCTTCCTGCCTATGGGTTCGGTTTGCTGTCTGGTACCCCAATTCTGGTACCATCCCATGAAAACACTCTTGAAGCATGGATATTCACTGCCACTATCCCTCTGTTCGTGATGCCTGTAAATGGGTGGCCGGCCCCAAGGGACATAGCTATCGGATCTGTGTTGAATCACCTTCCAGTATCTCCGACAGGAGAACAACGTCAACAGGATGGATCAATACACTATTATCGAAGCATTTCCTACAATTCTATGGTAAGCGACCAGCATGGCTAGTCAGCGAATCAGGATCTTCGACAGGGAGGAGCATTTACGTCCTTGGATTGGGGGTGGCCCTGATGGGTCTGCCAGAGCTGTGCGGAGTTCGAGGTAGAATTGCAAGCCGTGGGCTTGTGTGAAGCTGCATGGGTGTCCCAGACCTATACCTACTATCCTCAAGCCCTCGCCAGGAAACTTATGAGCCGTTGGAGCCCAGAAACCAACACCTTTCATCTGGTCCATGAGGAGGTAGGCATTAGTCTTTGGGATGTCTTTCAGATTTCAAGGGTCCCAATTGTTGGGGGTATGTACGATGAATTCCTGCCTCCCCCTTCTGTGTTGGATGTCGAAGGGAGAACCACTTCCTTGATGAATCGGCTCATTGATCTGGCCCATGAACATTAGAAGGATACATCTCCAAAAAACCTGTCCCTGGTTGCGAGGAGCATCCAAAAGATTTGTCTCTAATACAGCTTATCTCGTATCGTGATTGGATCAAGGATTTTTCCAGAGAGCCAGTCTATAGCTCTTCCTCGTAGGCCCACGACCTGCCCTAAAATGGAGTTCTGAAAGAAGAGGGGCTACAATTGGCTGAACCTAGAGCAAGGCCAATTCAACGGCTGGGGCTAGAAGCTTGTCCCAGATGTCGATCGGCTGCTTTGTCTGGCGGCATTTCTGGCCATGTTTTTGAGCATCTGGTTATTGCCTGTACGTGAGTCTAGAGGAATACGGGCCTCTACCTTTGTCATGGCGGCACAATTGGCTACCGAAAACGTCATCAACCTAGTTGTCCCAGTACTATCCAGGATTTACCAGTTGCTCAGTAATATTACCGATGGGAGCTGGCCAAAGTGAGTGGTCGGACCTTTTCAGATTCTTTGGGGATGGCTAGGTGTTCATATCAAGAACTGCTACACCTTCATCAACCCTCTTCATATTCCAGGCACCACATTCCGGCCATACTTGCAACTGACCAGTGGGGTTATTCCCGAAGAGTGGGCGACCTAAGAGAAGCATAATCAACAGACTGTTTAGAATAGGCGTCTGTTATCGAGTCGAATCTCATGTTTTGATCATTTCAATTTCCATCGGTTCTCTTCCCCAGCTGGTCCAATCATGAACACCATAACAGAGGAGTTTAGCAAGCGGGGCTACCTCTTTTCCCTCCGATAGGGTATTCTGGTAGCTCGTATTGGCGGGGAATTGATCTGTGAGGGTTACTTGCCTTGCCGATTCGGGCTCTAATTTGGCTGTGTCTAGGCACTGTGTCCTCCCACACTCAATGCTGCCCATGATAATTGTCATTTAATGGTGGCCAGACAACTGTGGTTATTGTTTACTTGGGAGGATACCAGCTGCGAGGTTATAACCCCCACACTTGCAGACTCCATGCCCTTCTTATCCAAGAATTATGTTGACTCCTGGGTACAATCATACCCAAAGGGCCAACTAGGGACATTAGTGACTACCATCTCAAGATCCAAGTCATCAAAGGGCAAGAGGAAGTGAAAGGGGGGTGATGCTTCAACTAGGTCGGGCAAAGTCCTTCACCACCCTACAGGTCCCGTGTCCCCAAGGAAGATTTTAACAGATAGAGGTGTATCCTCTCATGCCCTTGAGGCTACCTGAAGGGGGGTGGCTATTCCTGCAGATGATGCTTTTCCGATGGTCTGGGGTCAATGGGACGAATTCAAAGGATGGCCATCCTTTCGTGTCCAGAACCCCTGTTTTCTGTGGTAGTATCTTCAGGAATTAAAAGTATCTTTTGATGGGTTGGGCTACATATCTGCCCTTGTTGACATCCTTTATGATGTGGACCCAAAGTGGGGCAATCATTATCTTCGGGATCTCAAAGCCTATATTTACGCACGCCAAGGTTACGCAGTATTAACCCACCGAGTCCAGGGCATGCTGCACCTGGTGACTGATGAGGAGGGGGAAAAAGTGACCACTCTTTAGGGGGCGATGATTTTGATGATCTCCCCATCATGGCTAAAGCAATGGAATTCCCCTCCCTACCTTTGAGGTCCCATCCACAGGTAGCCTCAAAGAGTTATAGGGAGGTGGAGAGATCCAGAACGCAAATACGGCCATTAGCGCCCCTACCAGCTCGAGCTGCTGCCCACCCCCTCAAGTTGATCCTTCAAAGCTAGATGTTTCTATTACGGCCGCATTCCTAGATGCATGGAGGATTTTGGATGACCTGAGGGCCAGGGGCTCAGATGATGAGGTTTGGACATCACTCCAAACTATCCCCCTCAAGCTCCCACGTATTGGGGTCATCTTTACTCTACCACACCTTCAGTTGTAAGAGGACTTGGGCGACATAGTTGCGTCATTGAAGGAGATGGAAACATACGTATGCTCACTCCAAAACCGGCTCTCTGGGTCTGCCTTGGTGTCCATGATGATTACACATCCCGAATTTCCCGACCCCAAAGAAGAGGTTTCTATGCTTGCCCTTTCTGACTTTCTTCCTCCTTTACTGTAGAGGTTCTAAGGTTTCTCCCCTTTGTGCAAGGTGCCGAAGAATCTCAGGGGGAAACTCCCTCTCCAGAGTATACTCCCTGTGGTACCGTAGAAAGTGAGCATGTGATTTCGCCCATGGGGGTCATCAAGGAGGGGTCCTCTGGCGCAGCTAAACTTATGGAGGAAACCATTACGGACCCCGCTAGGGTCTTTCCTCCCCCAGATCCTTCTAGTGTTATGAGTAAGTAATTATCCCCAGGGTAGATCCAGAGGTGTCAACAGGCATCTCGTTTGTCGGAGCGGCTCAGGCAGGGGACGTCGGGTACTCATGACTTCCTGTTTCCTTGATTATCGACTCGAATGCTCTGATTCTATCATTTGTTGACTTTTCCGACGCCACGGTGTAGGGCCATTTGGAGAACTGGTCATGGCTACCCAAGAAACTATACTTCTCGTCCCTTCATGATCTGGGGGATCACCCATAGTCACCCCTGAGCGTGACGAGATAATGGGCCCCACTGATGGGGAAAACGACATAGATGCTCTCCCTACCCCTTCATCTACCGAAGATATGTCCGAGGAGGGACATCTGGAAGCCGAGAGCCACGTAGATCCTACAGCCTCCATAATTGCGAGCAAGGATGGGGTGATAATGATTACCGAAGAGTCCTCAGATATGATGGGGCCAGTTGTCTCAGACCCAGTGGGTCCCGTGGCGATGGAGGAGGAGCCTTCCATCAGGCCAATCATCAGTAACCCTGAGCGGGCCATCATTTTATTTACCAGGGGAGTGATTTACCCTATCTTGATTTCCGTAGCTGATCTCTTGGGGGAATCTCTAGGATATGATGGCCTCGGGTATGGCTATAGGTCCTGGGTGCCTTTGGGGATTCCCAGGGCCACTCTGCCCTTTGAGGATGTAGCATCTTCCTCGAGTGGTCATCGCGGTGGTGCAGAGCCTGATGATGGAGACACTTTGACAATCAGTAGTAAGCTTCCCGATATTTTTCCACTGATTCCTTTTCCTTCCCTTTCCTAATTAAAGGTACTTATCTATCTTATTGACTCTCGGGCTACAGGACCACGAACATTGGTGATGGAGACTGTCTCCTTAGACCCAACTGTGCCTATGACCACAACTACCGGGGGAGAAGTTGCTGCAGTGACAGAGCTTGCAGGTGAAGCCGCACCAGGTCCCTCTTTGTTGACGTTCATCCACGAGTATGTGTCCTCATCATGGAGTGACTCTGAGCCTGATCAACAAGTCATTTCCAGTCTTAGTCCTGCTTGCTAAAGGGCTTGGGAGAAAATTTGGAGACTGATTTCTCATATGCCCCTAGCCAAGATGTCGGCCAGATTACCAAAGCTGTGCAATTTGATTATGCTGGTAGGATTTGATGGCTTTGACTATCATGGTGTTTATGACATAGTCAAGATGGTGGTTTCTGATCGGGAAAGATTGGGTGGTTTATAATCTCACCTTTTTGATGCCCATTCTGAATCCTACCGTTCTGCAACCCGACAGCTTTTCTTAACAGAGGCTCATGATCATGTCGGGGTAGTTGCGAGGCTCCAGGGAGAAGATATTGAGCAGCGTTCTCACCTGGAGATTCTAAGGAATGAGATACAGCGGCTACGGCAGGAAGAGGCCAATGTTGTTGCCATGATTGAAGAAGGGGAGTGGCAGATGGAGGAGGAAATGAAGGTGAGAACAAAGGCAGCCCAGGAGGCAGAAGAGTTGTGTGCTAGTGCAGAAGCTGAAATGACCTTACTACAGAATCTCTCTCAGACAATTGAGGATTATCACCAACGCCTGATTACAACTTTGTGAATACGCTGAAAAACTCATGTAATTAACATTCATGCTAGAGGAGGCTCCGGATTGTGGATTCCCATCCTACCATCTTTGTTATGGAATAAAGAAATATTTCTCCTCAGTGCTCTTGTCACCTTCTCCTATGATAGAAATTATTTTTTATGATCGCTGCATATGTTAATTCCTCGAACATAGAATAATCAGAGTTCAGGACCATTGATAAAAATAAAACAAGCACTAACTTTTTCCTGGACCATGGGATCCAGCGAGCATAGTTCGACTATTTCTAGGGTTTTGTTGAAAATCCCCACAAACATTTTGCCTCTTCTTTTTAATTCCCTGATTTTGCCTAGGACCATTTAGTGTGGACCCAGTGGGTATAGCCTAGCTTTTTCTTAGGTCTCCCTTTTTGGGTTTTTGGCCTAACAGGATTTGTTCTTCTTTCTTGGGTGGTTTAAAGTCTCACCATCAAGACTATCATTACTGACGTTTTAGGTCAAACAGCTTTGACCAAATATGGTGGGTCAAGGGCCCCAATGGGGTTTGGTTGATCAAAATATGTCTCAATACTCTTCAAACTCTTGTGGGGGGAAACATGTTTAAATTTGAACGACATGAAGGGCTTGTCTCACGTCATGGAAGCCACGTCGGCATACAGAGCTAGGAGGATCATCACCTAAGGAAATATTGACATTGGTAGATAGGCCATGGGAAATCAATATGCAGAGCCATTTAGGGCAGGTATGCATAGTCATGCGAAGGTGTCCTCAGGTCAATGACTCTCCATTTCTGATGGCCATAGGACTTCATGAATGTCCAGCTCATGGAAACCACCATGAGTGGCTTGGAAAATTATGAAAACCACTGGGGGTGGCTCAGAAAAGGGTATGTGACATCTGAATGGTTTTGAGAACATATGTATCAATCAGAAGGGTGGTCAGGGGACCACTTCCCTATGCATTTAGTTAGCATAAGGGATGGTTGAAGCTTAGCGCAGTTTAAAGTCATGCAGCTAGGACATCATCTAAAAATGTAATGGCTTCTCCTGGTCCTCAGTAATCTTGTCAGATAATTTCCACCATATTCAGGCAGGATTGTGAAATAGGTTGGTAAACTGTAACTGAGAGGGTTTCCGAATCTAGGGATAGACATGGGGGCTCAGAGGCCAAGAGGCGTACGGAGAGAAGCATTGTCTAAGGAAATCCTACCTTTGGTAAACGGGCCAGGGGAGATCAATATGCAGAGCTGCTGAGGGCATGGTATTCATAGTCATGAAAAGGTTTCCTCAGGTCAATGATTGTATTCCCCCGATAGCCAAGCAACTTCAAGGAAGTTGATATTTGGGACCACCATGGGTGGCTTATGAGAATTTGGATTTTTTCTGAGTATAGAGTATGGTTTATGATGAGAGGGTTCCTAGATACAGGGGAAACATCTAGACTAAACATCCCATGAATTGGTGAAGTAATCCCTTCTCACACGGGTGTGAGACAGTGACTTGTGTCAGTATGACCCGTGCACTGAAGGACTGAGAAAAGCCTATGTTCCTTACTAAACTCGTGGTGGGTTTTACTGTGCAATTTAGCATCATCCGGTAAGGAAAAAGAGAATTATTAAAGGATATTGTGCAGTTTAACGTCATGTAGCAAGGACGATGGGAATTTTTCTTTCCTTTTCCAATGTTGTGCAGTTTAATGTCGTGTATCAAGGAAGATTGATCGTGCAGTTTAACGTCGTTCGGTGAGGACGTAGTTAAAAAGGATTCTCTTGATTAGGATGTAACTGGGCCCGAGTATCCTGGAATTTCCATGATGTGGAGGAGGGGGTTGATGGTGTAAATCATGGTTCTGGGGCTTCTTGGATCAAGAGAGATGACACGGAGGCTCTGAGGCTGGTAAGTGTACGGAGCTGGGAAGAATATCGCCCAAGGAAATCTTACCTTTGATGGACGAGCCATGGGCTATCATTATGCAGAGCTGCTGAGGGAATGGTATGCATAGTCTTACAAAGGTGTCCCTGGGTTAATGACTTTCCACTTCCGATGGCCATGAATGGTTATGAAAATCTGCAATTATCCGGTCCACAAAGTCTGTCGTCGGGTAAGTAAATATCTGAACATGTCGGGCATACTCGGCCCTGGTTGCTGTTAAAGATTAGAGAGCTCCCTACGCTGATTTACTTTATGCGTGGGGGTGTACCTTTAATCCATGTAGTTTAACGTCATGCAGTAAAGAAGAGGTACTCTTAGTTTAGTGGTCATAGAGCTCGGACCATTGAGTGACTATTGCTGTGGTCACTAGAAGGATAACTGGGTCAACATGTTCTGATATACTTGGAACAAGGTGGGGGATGGAGGTTGTAAACTGCAACTTTGACTTTTCCCGGATCAGGAGGTGTGGTGTGGGGGTTCTGAGCCCGGTAAGCGTACGGAGCTAGGAAGAGTATCACCCAAGGAAATCTTGCCTTTGATGGAAGAGTCAGGGGCTATCATTATGCAGATCCGTTTAGGGCATGGTATGCATAGTCGTACAAAGGATTCCTCGAGTCGATGACTTTCCACTTCTGATGGCCGTGAATGATTAGGAGGATCTGCAGTCGCTTATAGTGCAGAGTTCGGCATGTGAAGATAATGGTGTCTGAGTATACAAGAAACATCTTCACTGCAATTTTCCATTGTGTCAAAGTAGCCTAGTCCTGGATTGATGTTCGTTGATGCATGTCGCTATGTGAACCACCAATGGACACATAGGCTAGCCGTGTAGGGATACCCTGGCAACACTTGAATGTGAATAGGGGAAAAATTTGTAAACCACTTCACCATAAACATCTGGATCAGCAGGTATGGTATGGGGGCTCTGAGGCCAATAAGCATATGGAGCTAGGAAGAGTGTCGCCTGTGGAAATATTTCATTTAGTAGATGAGCCAGGGGATATCATTATGCAGATCCACTGAGGGCATGGTATGCATAGTCATGCAAAGGTGTCCACAAGTCGATGACTTTCCACTTCTGATGGCCATGAGTGGTTATGAAGATCCATAATTATCCTGGTTGTGGAGTCTGATGTATGGAGAGGATGCATTCAAATGTGCAAGGAGTATCTCCATCTCGTATCGCCATGTGTCTTGGGTGGGTCACGATGAAGTCCGTGTAGTTTAACGTCATGCGGTAAGGAAGAAGTCTGTGCAGTTTATCATCATGCAGTACAGATGAAGTCCGTGCAGTTTATCATCATGTGGTAAGGATAAAGTTCGTGCATTTTATCATCATGCGGTAAGGACGAAGTCCGTGTAGTTTATCGTCATGTGGTAAGGACGAAGTTCGTGCAGTTTATCGTCATGCGGTAAGGATGAATTCTGTGCAGTTTATCATCATGCGGTAAGGGAAAAGTATATACCCCATGCAGGTCTAGTCTATACATGGGGGAAGGGGGAATTCTTAACATTATTGTCTGTGCAGTTTAACGTCGTGCAGCAAGGACGCAAAAATACATCTCATGCAGGTCTAGACCATACATGGGGAAAAGGGAGAATTTTTAAATCTTGTTATCCATGCAGTTTTACGTCATGCGGTATGGACGAGGAGTACACCCCATGCCAGTCTGGTCTATACATTGGGGGAAAGGGCGTTTTTTATCTTTTATTCAGGGGGTTGGGCCAGGACGGGGAACCCTAGCGTCACTATGTATCCTGTGAGGGAAGGAATCAAGCCGCACGTAGTTCTCTGGAAGAAGTACACCTCGTGCAGGGCTGGCCCATACATGGGGGAAGGGGACCTTGTCTAACTTTTATTTTCTTTCATTTGTAGGTGGATGGGCCAGGATGGGGAATCTTGGTGTCACTACGTATCCTACAAGGGGAGGAATCAAGCTGTACATAGTTCTTTTAAATAAGTGCACCCCGTGTAGGGCCGGTCTTTACACAGGGGAAGGGTCATTGTTAAAACTTCTTGTCAGTGCAGTTTAACATCGTGCGATGAGGACGAGGGATACACCTCGTGCAGTTCTGGTCCATACACGGGGGGAAGAAGGCATTTTTTTAGCTTTTATTTGGGAGTAGCTAGGCCAGGATAGGGTATCCCGGTGTCACTACGTATCCTGTGAGGGCGGGAATCAATTCGTACGTAGTGCTCTAAAATCTGTGCAGTTTAACGTTAGGCAGTGGGGACAAGGAATACACCCCGTGCAGATCTAGTCCATACATGGTGGGAGGAGGCATTTTTAAATCTTATTATCCGTGCAGTTTAACTTCGTGCGGTAAGAACTAAAGCCATGAATTTTAATGTCATACGGTGAGACGTGGGGTATTATTGGATTCCGTGCAGTTTAACGTCATGCGGTGAGGACAGAATACTCTTATTTTAGGGTCATAGAGTTTGGACCATTGGGTTCTTGGCAGTTTAATGTCATGAAACTCGGACGAACTCCATGCAATTTATCGTCATGCGGTGAGGATGTAATCTGTGTAGTTTAGCGTCATGCGGTGAGGACGTGGGGTATTATTGGATTCCGTGCAGTTTAACGTCATGTGGTGAGGATATAATACTCTTAGTTTAGGGTCATAGAGTTTGGACCATTGGGTGCTTGGCAGTTTAATTTCATGAAACTCGGATGAACTCCATGCAGTTTAACGTCATGAGGTGAGGACATAATCTGTTTAGTTTAACATCATGCGGTGAGGATGTGAGGTATTATTGGATTCTGTGCAGTTAACGTCATTCGGTGAGGACATAATACTCTTATTTTAGGGTCATAGAGTTTGCAAAATTGGGTGTTTGGCAGTTTAATGTCATGCAACTCAGACAAACTCCATATAGTTTAACGTCATGCAGTGAGGACGTGATACTCTTAGTTTAGGGTCATAGAGTTTGGACCATTGGGTGCTTGGCAGCTTAATGTATTGCAGCTCGGACGAACTCCATGCACATTAATGTCATGCGGTGAGGAGGTGATACTCTTAGTTTAGTTTCATAGAGTTTGGACCATTGGGTGTTTGGCAGTTTAACGTCATGCAGCCTGGACAAACTCCATGCAGTTTAACGTCATGCGGTGAGGACATAGGTGACCCGACGTGAAAGGAAAAGGGGGGTTTGTGCAGTTTAATGTCGTGCGGTGAGGAGAACTTCCATGCAGTTTATCATCGTGTGGTAAAGACATACTCCACTTTTAGTTTCTATTTGAAATACTTCTTTAGGAACCTCGCATTTGTATGAGCAGTTGTAAATTGTCCGTCCATAGAGATCAGGGAATAGGCTCTGTTGGAGTAGACCTTGTGTAAAACATAGGGTCCCTCCCACTTGGGTTCCATCTTTGGAGGCTTCTTTCCAGGTATCATTGGGGTCCAGAGGACCAATACCAATTCTCCTTCCAAGAAAGACCGGAGACAGACCTTTTTATTGAAGGCTCGTGCAATCCAGTTCTGGTATACCTCCAGATGGTGCGAAGTGTGCAGCAGCTTCTCGTCCAGCTATTCCAATTCACCTAGCCGCTTTTCTGACTACTCGTCATCAGATAATTGATCATAGATGGAAAAACGGAGTGAGGGATGTTGGAGTTCAATGGGCAGGACCACCTCTGTGTCGTACACCAATGAATACGGGGGGGCCCGAGTAGTAGTGCAGATTGTGGTTCGATAAGACCACAATGCATAGAGGAGTTTATCCGGCCATGACTTCTTGTCTTTGTCCACCATTTTCTGGAGGATGTTGGACAAGGTCTTGTTGAAAGCCTCTATCTGTCCGTTGTCTGCTGCATGGTAGCGAGATGAGTGGTTAGCCTTGATACCATACTCATGGTATAGTTTCTCCAATTTAGCAGAGCAGAGGTTGGTGCCTTTTTCCATCAGTATGGTATGAGGGAAACCAAATCTGGTGATGATATTGGTCTTCACAAAGCTGACAAAATTTCTTGCCCTGACTTCCTTGAGGGGTATGGATTCTGCCCATTTGGAAAAGAAGTCGGTTGTCGTGAGGGTATACTTCAGGTGTTTGGCCGTGGCGGGAGGATATGGTCCCACGACATCCATTCCCCAAATAGCAAACCGCCGGGAGTACTTGGATTGATGAAGTAACTCCGGGGGTTGGTGTATGAATTTGGCATGGATCTGGCATGAGTGGAATTTTTTGGTAAAATGCTCGCAGTCTCGTGCCAATGTGGGCTAGTAGTACCGAAGCCTTCAAACCTGATAGAAAATCATGGTTCCCGATTGATGTGCTCCACATACTCCGGCATGCACTTCATTCATTACGGCAGCACTTTCTTCTCCATTAATGTATCTGAGGAGCACTCCATCAAAGAATCATTTGTATAGGACCTATTGCTGAATTGTGCCTCCATATAGGACAAAGTTGATTTCCCTTCTCCGTATTTGCTCTCGTTCAGCCTGTCTGATAGAAGTTATCCCCGTTGAAGGTAGTTTTCAATGGGGGTCATCCAGCTGGTGGCAGGAGCATATGGATCGGGGACAGAAATGAATTCATGGATTTCTTCCATCATGGTCTGAACAAATGGCAATACCATTCGACGGTGAGCAATACTGATAACTGTTTCCTCCTGGCCTGGGTGAGCTAGGGTTGTGGCCCCGTTGTCTAATGCATCAGCCTAAGCATTCTGAGACCGAGGAATATAGGTCAATGTAGGTTCGGTAGAGAATTCCACAATTAACCCTCATACATGGTCAAACAGGGGGATCAGCTCCTCCTTTTTAATAGCATAGTCACCATTGACTTGCTTGATGACCTGTTCCAAGTCACCTTTTACCTTAAGGTGTTTTACTTGTGCCTGGAGTGTGAGTTCCAGGCCTACATTGGGGGGCTTTATATTCCGCTTCATTTTTCGTACATCCTTCTGATAGGAGGAAGGAATATAGAAAGACTGTCTTTTATGGGGACACGATTATTATTATCAAACCCACTTTGTTGAATCTGGGAACCTCCATCCTCTTCCCGTTTGGGCTTCGAGATGCGTCGTCGAAGTACATTTCCCATGTCGGTAACTCTTCTTGAACCGAGAAGATGCCTTCATTAGGTAGCTCGGCGTCCAGTGCAGTGGTCCCTGTCGAAGGGTGCTCTTCCAGAAAGTCTGTTAAGTCCTAACCCTTGATGGCTTTCTAAGGCACAAACCGGATGTCAAACTGTTATAAGATGACCACCCATTGGGATAGGCGTCCAGTTAGCATCAGGCGGCTGAGGATGTACTTGAGCAGGTTACTCCGTGAGATCAAATTGACTTCATGATGCTGGAGATAATTTCACAGCTTCTGAAATGAAAATACCAAAGGTAAACCACTCTTCTTGATATTCGATTATTGAGTCTCAGCATCAATCATTGTTCGACTGAGGTAATAGAGACTATTTTCACTACCCACATCATTCTTTTGTGCGAGGAAGGCTCACAGTGATCGCTCTATGGCTGTCACATACAAGATGTGAGGTCTTCCTTCAACTGGGGGTATGAGAACCAGTGGGCTTAAGAGGTACTTCTTCAAATTTTTGAACACCTCTTGGCCGTCATCCGTCCATTGGTACGTGACCCACTTCTTCATTAACCTGGTGAAGGGAAAACATTTTCCTTCCAGGTTGGCTATGAAGCGCCTAATATAGGCTAGGTGTCCTTAGAATCCCCTCATCACTGTGAGATCTTGGGGAGGTGGTAGCCCAAGGATATCCTTTTTCTTCTCAGGGTTGACTTCAATGCCACGATGGCATACGACGAAGCCAAGGAATTTCCCTGAGGTAACCCCAAAGGCACATTTCAAGGGGTTCATCATCAAGCTATGCTGTCGGAGTTTGTTGAAGACAGACTCAAGGTCTGATAGGTGATATGATTTCTCTCTGGACTTGACCACCAGGTCATCCATGTAACATTCAACGAATTTGCCCAAAAATAGTTTAAATATTCGATGCATGGCACGGAGATATGTGGCGCCAGTGTTCTTGAGACCAAAGGGAATGACCCTGTAACCGAATACCCCTTGAGGGGACCTAAAGGCAGTGGCTTCTTCGTCTTCTCGAGCCATACTAATTTGATTATATCCCGAATAGTCATCCATGAAGCATAGATCCTCGTACCCGGCCATCACATCGATTAATAATTTGGTGATCGGGACTGGAAAATCATCTTTCTGACAATGCCGATTGAGATCTCTGAAGTCAATGCAGACGCAGATTTTTCCGTTATTTTTCTTGACAGGGACGATGTTTTCCAACCAATTGGGGTACTGGACCTCCTGAATGAAGCCTTCTTTGATGAGCTTATCAACTTCAGCCTCTATTTTGGTGTCATGTGAGGGATGCATCCTTCTGGCGGCCTGTTTATAGCCTCAGTCATCTTCTAGAAGACCCATATGATGTGTCACCACTTCTTGGTCGATTCCTAGCATTTCCATGTAATTCCACGTGAAAAAATCCAGATGTTTCCTCCGGAAAAAGGTATATACCTCGTGATCCTCAGGAGACATGGCTGCACTGATGAGAGTAGGCCTAAGATCTTCCTCGGTACACAGGTTTATTTCCCTGAGCTTGTCCACCGTGGTGGAGATACCCTCCTCAAATGCGGGAGGTGAATCCCGGAGATCTTCCTCCTCTTATTCTCCCAAGTCCTCATCTTCTGGATCCGACGAGGGGAGAGTTTCTAGTCTGAGCCTTCGAGGGTTTGAGGGAGAGGCATCATGGGCATCCCCTCTTGAGTATTCTTCCCCAGATCGAGGGTTGGAAGATGTTCCCGCATTGTCATGCTCGGCCATCATGGATGAAGTCATGAGGACATCCGAGTGCATGTCCATACTTGAACTCCTACTCTCAACATGGTTGATGGGCAGGACATAATCACTACCAAGCTGCCTGAGGGGGTCATCAGGAACCATTCCCAGGCCATTTGGAGTGAGGATCCAGTCAACACCATCGACCAAAGGATTATTTTTCTTTTCCTCATAAAACCTGGAGTCAATGTAATGTGACTCAGAGAGCACGAAATGGGCCTTGTCGGCGTGCAATGTTCCACTTTGTCCATTGACACAATACTTGATACACTGGTGGTCAGATGATGGAACGGCCATGTGCTTATGGATCCACGACCTTCCTAGCAAGGCATTGAATGTTGTTCTCTACTGGACCACCATGAATTCCATGTAGGCTACCAAGTCACCAAAATGGGTCTTTAGCTTAATTTGACCCATTGGTTTATGCTCACTCTTTTCGTAACCCATCAAAGTTGTGGCCGAGGGAATTAGGTCTTCATCAGTGTATCCTAACATAAGGAGTGTCCGTATTGGAAGGAGGTTAACTCCAGAGCCATTGTATTTGAAGAATTTCTGGATCTCAATACCATTCAGTGTGTCGGACACATATAGTGGTCTGATGTGTCCTTGCATGATGGCATCTTCATCCTGATTGGTGAAGGAAATCACTTCATTTCATTCAGTCGGGTCAGTCTCCGTCCGGTAAATTTCGGTGGCAGCTACCTCGGCTTGAAACTCCTGGGGGCTGATCAAAGCTTCTATAAGTGCCTCCCTGAGGTCTGCTGACAGGCTTAGGGCATCTAGGTTGGATATCTTGGCTGGTACCGATGCCAGATACTTAAGGATATCATATTTCTTCTCCAGCAGCCGACGCTTCTCCATTGGAGGGAGAGTCTTAGCGGGTGCTTTAGGGGCTGGATTATTTGACTAGGAGGGACCTGCTGTGGGGTCAGGTGCCGATGATGTTACCAGGTTCTGGGGACTCGGCACAACTAGTCTGTTTGTGTGCATCAAGCAGTTGGACTCTTGTTTCTCCTCTGATGGGTACATCAGAATAATGGGGCCAGGGTGGCCGCTTGTGGATGTGGGGAGATATTCTTTCTCCTGCTGAGTCCGTTGAAGGGCTCTCCCACAGGTTTTCATGATACTAACGGTTTAGGCTGGGGTCCAACCATAGGGTTGGTTTTGGCCGCGGCTGTTCCTCCCCTAGTATCCCCTACCTCTGCGATTTCTCCTCTCGACTCCACGTGTAGCGAACTCGGGTTCGTAACCATACCCTTTGTCAGGGAATGATTCCATAAGATGGATGAAGTTAATAGAACCAAAGATTGGCTCTTCATCTTCTGACAGGTCAACTTGGTCGGTTGTCCCTGATGGTGTCATTTGGCTGGTTGGTGCCTGTGGTTCCAAATTCGAGGGCATATAATCATCCAGGGTCGGGACTAAATTTGTCCCCATCGCAGACTGCTCTTCTTGCGATTGTTTCCTCCTCCTTCTATTATGCCCGAACGACCGGCTCGTGGAGGTTTATGAGTTCGATACTGTCGGCTCTGTGGCTTCAGGGGCTGTTGGCGGCAACACCGGCTACCGTAGCTGAGCTCGAAGTATGCCTCGGGATCGATTGATAGTATATCGAGTCATCCAGTTGTCAAATTTCTTCCCCTGCTTGCTGGTGACTTTCTTCAACCCCTCCTCATTGCCAGAGTCGGTGGTATAGATACATGCCACATGCACTAGGGGTGGTCCCAGCTCGACCTGTCTGGAGTCCACCATCCTCTGAAGGAGGTCTTTGAAGACGAATCATTCTCAGATATTGTTCCCCAACATCCGATGGTAGGGGAAGTAATCTGGCCTATCATCGCGGCCAACCTCTTTAGGTTTCCTCGGCTCCGGGAGGTTGAGCAAGTTGAAGTTCATGGCGGTAATGAAGTAATCATGGACTTTATCGTCTCATAATGAGTATAATTTTTGTCTTCCTTCCCCAAACTGGTTCTGCTTTGGTCCTCGCTGATCATCCCGTTTAGGCGGAGGTGGCTGCTGATATGCAGGAGGCCCGTGAAGATTTGGTGGAGGCCTGAGCGGTGGAGCGGGCTCATGGGTCGGCTTGATTGTGACAGCAGACACTTCAGCTCTAGGGGCTCTTTTTGCGAGAGCCTGTGAGGCTATTTGGGACTTCGAATTAGTCTGCTGCAGGGAGTCCTCAATTCTCTGGGCGATGGGCAAGAGTTGGAGGAAGCCAGTGGTGCACTCCACTGGTATGAGCGGTGTTCGCAGCTCATCTCTAAGATTACCGATTTATATGGATATCATCTCATCTTGAGGCATTTTCCTATTCAGGGAATAGGTCAGACCTTTATATATAGTGATGAAATCCGAGACCCTCCCGTTCTCCCTCTGCTTGCAGTTCATGAGGACGCCGACCATTGTTTTAGGCAACGTTGAGCTGAAGTGGAACATGAACTACTACCAAATGTCCTCCCAGCTCTTTATTGACAGGGTTAGTAGACTCTTATACCAGACGAAGGTGGATCCTTGCAAGGTCCGTGCAAAGCATCAAAGTTTCACTGCTTCTTTCTATTCCGGAGTCCCCATCACAGGGTCACACTAAGATGCATAGTGCATCAAATGCTATTCTGGATTGTCTGACCCGTTGAAGATAGGGAATACAGGGCTCCCAAAATTGGGTGGAGGCGGTGTGTTTCTCACCCAATTAGGGTAGGTATTCCGTTCTAGCTGTATAGGAGTGTGTCGACCTTCCATCGCTTCTAATCGAGCTGTTAGTGAATCGATGGTGTTGGTGAGACCCTGGTTTACATCCTTTTTGGCCCAGTCCTAGGCAGGCGTCGCCCGAGGCATTGCCTGGGAATCCGGATTGGACGGAACCAGGGGTGTGTGTGCCGTTTGTGGCACCTTCGGAGGGTTTATTTTTACTTGCTCTGGTTGCTTCCTGAGTGGAGGTAAGTCTTGGTATTCATATGAATCTACGTTTAGGTAGTTGGATGGTCCGGGCACCCTGTTGGACGAGAGCCATGACCGTGTTTCGTTTGTCGTGGAAAACATTAGTCTTTGAGGTGCACTTATTGGGAGTGCATGATGTGGCTCCTCCTGGGATACACATTCAATAAGGTGATTCCTCTAGAGTAGCTCAATGTTAAGCCACCTCAATTCTTTCATCTCCTATTCCTGTCGAGCGAATCTCTCTTCGAGCGTGAGTGGATCATCTTTTTCGAGAGAAGGTGGTGGGTTAAGGGTAACTGGTCCTTTATTATTATCCCTGCTGGAAGCTTGCTGGGTAGGCGGAGGAGGGTGTACTGGAAGGACGACCATATTTAGGGCAGCCCTCTGGTTCAGGGTGTGAACACCTGGTGGTTCGTTGTGAATCACAGCCTGACCGGAACTATCGTCTCCTGATCCCTCCTGATTTTCAGTATCTCTGGTGTCACCTGTGGGGTTAACCTCTATGACTTTTATAGATGCATATCGTAGGGTAGAGAAGATGTCATCTTCCAAATGGGAAAAGGATCTCCCGCGTCTTCTGTTGGCCTTCCCTTTTGTTTCCCGGGATTTCCTTCGGACTTCTTGACGAAGGGTGACGCAGAGAGTTCCTTGATGCGACCTTATGGTGCGCCTTCCTCTCAGAGGGGATGATGATTCGAATGAAAGGATAAGACGGGGACATCCTCTTTTTATTTTCTTCCCTAGACGAGAGAGTACTGACTCTCATGGGGGAGGTTGTTGTTGATGGGGTAATAATGCCCCCAGCCCTGAGGCCTGGGGTTGGCTCTGTTCCATCGACATTGAGTCTCCTCCCAGTTTTATTGGTCTTATGGGGGAATTTTTGTTAAAAATTCCCCCAGCCATGTAGGCTGGCTTTGACCCTAGATTGCGGCAGTGGCTGCGACTATCGCTACCGGCCTGACCTCCCGTGCCCCCATTCGGGGGTGAACCAGATTTGGTGCCGGATTCACCTGTGGATCAATCCCTTCTAGGGAGGTAGGAAAAGATCACTGATTGGCCTCTCCTAGGTGAGAGGCATGTTGTATGCTCTTGGTGGCCTGATTCAGTAGTCATTGAATGGCTTGTTCCCACCGGGCCTGATGCTTCTGGGACTTACTCAATTCCTGAATCTATTGGGTGTGTTGCCTTTCCTGAATAGAGAGACCACTCGATTTCCATCTTGATGCGACGACGTTTCAAGACACCATGCCGAACGGGTTCTTCTGGGTGGGGAGCGGAGTGAAATGAAGAGCTCTGTCTTCTCCCCATCCCCTTATATGGACTCCCGTCAGAGCTTCACCGATGAGGCGATGCAGCTAGTACAGCGCATGGAGGCAGGCTATCTCCATGTTTCCTTCACGCCTCTCAGGTCACTATTGCCATGATGAAGGAAGAACTTCCAGGTCGATGTGATGCAAGAGGTCTCCTATTGTCTTAGCGTGGTCTACATACCCTTCATAGGGTAGGAAGCTTGATTTCAGTCAGTGGAGGGTTGTCCATATATTATGGCGGATGCCGTGCATGCATTCTTCCGACAACTCTCTGGGTATGTCGTACTGAGAGGTGGTCGTAGGCAAAAACATAACTGGTATATCATCTCTGGCAAGTCATTTCTTCAGGTGAAGCATACATGCATACTCCTCCACTAGTGACTCTTCAACCTGGTCAGCCCAACTGAGATGATCGCTGCCAATGTGGTTGGAGGTAGTGGGACCGGTAGGTGCTGAATCATTATGTGGGTGATTCTGAGGTAGTTTAGAGGATGAACACGGCCCTGGACATCTTCTGATTTCATAAGGATGTCGTCGGTGACTAATTGGGAATCTGACATGCTTGATCCCGTCCATATGAGTGCCTCAGCATACGAGGGCTTTTCGGTTCTTGATTTGGCAGGGGGAGGACCTTCCTATCAATATGATATGTCATCACGGGGAGGACCACCACAATGGCGGCCGTAATGGAAAGTTCTACCATTACTTCTTGATGCTTGACATCATAGAGGACTTTTACAGTGCACACCCTGGGGAGGACCTCCAAGGCGTGTCGCAGCAAGAGGAGGACCTTCTGGCTGTGTAGCGTCATTACGGGGAGGACCTTCGCAACAACTACCATCATGGTGAAGATGTCCATCATGGCTTGATGTTTGACGTGAATCCTAGGGAGGACCTTTATGACACACCATGACAACGGGAGGACCTTCTTGTTGCTTGGGGCCAATGCAAGGAGGACCTTCGCAATAGCGGCCATGGTGGTGAGGACTACCATCACAATTGCGGCAATGGAGAGGACTACTTTTACTACTTGGTGCTTCACTGCATAGAAGACTTTTTCAGTGCACACCCTGGGGAGGACCTCCAAGGAATATCTCAGCAAGGGGAGGACCTTCTGGCTGGGTAGTGTCATTAAGGGGAGGACCTTCGCAGCAACTTCCATCATGGTGAGGATGTCTATCATGGTTTGACGTTCGATGTGCATCCTGGGGAGGACCTTCAAGACACACCACGACAAGGGGAGGACCGTCTGGTTGCTTGGGTCCAATGCGGGGAGGACCTTCGCAACGGAGGCCGTGGTGGCGAGGACTACCATCACAGCTGCAGTAATGGTGAGGACTGTCATTACTGCTTGATGCTTCACTGCATAGAGGACTTTTGAAGTGTACACCCTAGGGAGGACCTCCAAGGAATTTCACAGCAAGGGGAGGACCTTCTGGCTACGTAGCGTCGTTACGGGGAGGACCTTCGCAACAACTGCCATCATGGTGAGGATGACCAACATGGATTGACGTTCGATGTGCATCCTGGGGAGGAACTTCAGGACACACCGAGACAAGGGGAGGACCTTATTGTTTCTTGGGTCCAATGTGGGGAGGACCTTCACAATGGCGATTGTGGTGGCGAGGAATACCATCACAGTTGTGACAATGGCGAGGACTACCATTACTACTGCCATAGGGAGAATATCTGCAGGATAAATCCTAGGGAGGGCCTCTAGAATTTATCGCAATGAGGGCAGGGACTTCTCGTTGCTCGACGTCTCTACGGGGAGGACCACCATTATTAGGGTGGTGAGGACCACCACCGTGATCTGATGCCCAGCGGCGCGGAGTGTAGTTGCAGCGTAACCCCTGGGGAGGACCTTCAGGGCAGGCCACGACAAGGGGGGGGCCTTCTTGTCATGATGAGACATCACTGCGGGGAGGGAATCTGCAGTTGTGACTAAGATAGCGTGGACTACTATCATAATCTGTGGTCCCACTGCATGGAGAGTGTTTGCAGCGTATACCCCGAGGAGGACCTTCAGGGTGGACCGCAGCAAGTAGAGGAACTTCTAGATGCTCGATCTTCTGGCCATGTGGAGGGTTTCAATGACTCGAATCAAAAGAGGAGCTCTCGTGATATATCGTTATATGCCTGTAGGGGAGGCCCCCAAAGGTGCTCTGGGAGGACCTTCAGAGCTGCTGGTAGCAACATTGCAGGGAGGACCTTCGCAACTGCTACTTCCACTCCCATAATATGGTTATGGGTGGGTAGGGTTCTGATCCTTTGAAGTATTCTTAGCGGCATTGGGAACCCCAACTTCCAGCAGAGCGGAGTCATGAACTCCCTCTTTATTTTTTGGCTGCCTTTGGCATGTTCGGGGCGCTCTTTTGCAGGCAGCGGGGACTGTCTGCTGTTGACAATGGCATTCACCATTGGGTACCTGTCTAATTGGGTCTCGTAATGCTGTAGGGATATGCCGATTAACATATTGACATTTAGTAGGGATATATTCCTACTCTGGAGCATCCACCGTGATGGATGGGTGTCCCCCAGTTGGAACGAGTGAAGCTGCTCGATCCGGTTGCCCTTGCGTCACAGAATATCGACCCTCCTGGGTAGAAGAAGGGATGCAGATCTACTTTGAGGCAGCTTCCTAATCTCTTAGATGAGTCACCTCAATTAGGGAGAAGGGATCATGGGCCTGAGTCCTTGTTGTTTCTGCTGATGCAATTACATTCTGGAAAGTCTGCAAGATATGATCTGGGATCGATACCTGCTCCTCCATCATTTCCATGATATGTAGAGAGAAATATTTGGATGGAATGGGTATGAAGGCCCATTCCGGTATCAAAGTAGGAATATCCTACTCTAGTCCTCTGGTGGTCAGTGGGTACTGACAATTCTCTTGTGTCAAGGTCAGTGAACGAATCTACCCCTGTACTGGGATATGCCAGTTTATCTCTCCATTGGCCGCCACATCGGGGAGGCGGACTTTACTTTCATCTGCAGGGAGTTGGCCCTGAATATATTGGTTTCCCACCGTATTAATTCGGTGGCCTTTGTTGGTGGGGAGATGTGCCTTCCTATGATTTTCCACCACTTCTGGGTTGCGGGATTTGCTGATCGCCACCATATCATGATGGCGTGCGTTAGAAGAATCCGGTAGGAGCTGGTCCTACAGGCGTCGGGTCACCACCATGTTAGGTTAGTGGGCTTCACGACCCTAGGTAGGGAGAGGTTCCTGCCTGGTAAGTGTCGTCCTGTGTGAGTGATGGTCTTGATGGAGCTCGTCGGGGATGCGCGTCGGCTTGTATGATGCCGCCATGTCTGGATGGCGGGCTTAGGAGGAGAGAACAGGTGTAGGTACCTGTTCATGGTACGTCTCCATGGCAGAGAAGCAGAGCTCCTCCTCAGGGACCAGGGTGATGACCAGTCCCTGATTGTAGGTCTTCCGCCCTCATCGGGCAGTCCGAGGGGTCGGAACTCGAGGAGCATGGGCCTGAATCCTCAGGGAGACATCCTCCTCTACGTGAGGATGTTGAATCGCGGCATGACCGCGATGACGTCTTCTGGCGGGGGCTTTGGAGCGGAACCCCCATTTGGTGGGGATGAAGTCCTCAACGTCGACCCAATCCTCCTCCCTACGATAAGGAAGGTATTCATTGTCCCATTCTGGGGATAGACTCCTGAAATTGTTGGAGAAAGCAACAGGGGTTGTCTAGATCTGCCTTTGCAGCCGCTGCTGGGAAGGTGACCGGTGAGTTCTGGTGGATTTGAGGGCATGCATGGCCACCTCCACCATTGGTAGAGTACCATTCACATGGTACTCTCGGATCAGCACGTCTGAGACCCATCGTTGAAGACGATGGGTGGGGGACGAGGTCCTTCGTAGATTATGACATTCGGTCATTGCGTTTTTGGACGCACGTGCTTGTGAGTTCCTTCAGGACACCATTGGATCGAAGGGAGTTCTGAAGGTACCTGTAAAACATTTTAACAAATACAAATAGAAAACCCGTCAAAGTAGCATGTCATGATCCCATGTATGGTCAATGACCTTACTTAGCCATCCTTGTGAGTAAAAGGGGGAACATTGTGGGATTAGGTTAAATCTATCATGCTTGAGTAAAGATTCACGTTGGGTTCACCATTTTTGTTTCGTGGTTTTGGCCTTAAAACACCCAACGGCTCCGTATCCGATGATGGATGGACCGGCTTTCCAAAGGTAGGCGTTCACTAGATGGTCTGACCTGCGACACTTAAGAACTCACATTGGTTGAGAGGATGGGAAGTCAGGATCATTTCACCCTTTTGGGGGGAATTATTGACTATTTCGGGACTCTCTTATTGATTTAATATGTATTCATATGTTCGTGAATCTTTGTTTTATAACCAAACATAGTATCCATGGATTTAACCCTTGGTTGGGCAATGGTCAAATGGACGTAGGGGTTCGGAATCATGTATGCCCGAGGTTTACCATCCCTCGTTGGATTAATGACCCCAAGGAGTCTGGACTCATTGAGACGATGCTAAGAGCAGCTTGGTGAACTGATGTGAGGACAGTCAGATCGACTGGTTGTTGGGCTTGAACCTCAAGGAGGCTTCTAACGTACCCTTCCTAGCAGACAGGGATCAAAGTCCTCGTAGTTTGAATCGGGGTGCTGGAAAACCGACGTGAAGGTGGACCCGGGGGTCCAGTTGTGATCAGGCTTGAACCTCGGCGAGGCTTCCTACGTATCCCTATGGTAGGGAATCAAAGTCCTCATAGTTCGAATGGGCATGGGGCTTACACTCTGGGGAGGCCCAGGGCGATGGATTGGGGCTTACACTCTGAGGAGGACCATAGTGATGGATTGGGGATTACACTCTGAGGAGGCCCAAGGCGGGGGATTGTGGATTAAACTATGAGGAGGCCCATGGTGATGGATTGGGGCTTACACTCTGAGGAGGCCCATGGTGATGGATTGGGGCTTACAATCTGAGGAGGCCCATGGTGATGGATTGGGGCTTACACTCTGAGGAGGCCCATAAGAGGATGTCATGGTCGATGCTCACTCTAAGCCCACGTGAGTCATGCTCGGTGTGAGAAAAGAGAGGTAGCAGGGACCAGATGATCACGTCGCGAAAGGTGCGTCCATAAGAAGTGAAGTGGGGCTTACGCAAAAGGCTATCCCATGGCGACAAAGCACAATGGGAGAGGGGAAGGGGTTGCTAATGTGCTTGTATCCTCTCTTTCAGCACATGAGGGCTCCCTTCTAATGGTTATTTTACCACCCCCGAGGAGCCCTTAACAAGTGGAGGGGCGGAAAGTGGACTCCCAAGCTCAGACTCTGCATTACCGTGGGAATGTGAACCCAAGAATGCTTCAGGAATCTGCTCAAGGGTCGGGGAAACCCCTTCACCTCTACTTAACGTGGGTTTGTGAACTAAAAAAGGCACACTGATGCGCCTGAGGTTTATAACACACAGATCCGGTCGCTCTGGTGGAGGCCTCGGCCTGGGGCCAATGAGTAGGCCAGTGAAAGAGTCATGGGGAATTAGGACGGATCGGGAGGATCTTATGTGGCTCGGGGAATGGGAAATCCGAAGGTTTCGGTGCCCTTCACGTAGGGAAGTGCTGCGTAGATGGAGGGGCCGTCCGCGGACCTGGGTGGTTCGCGGACTGAGAGTCCGTCCACGAACCAGGAGGGTCCTCGGACTGACCGACCATCTGCGAACCTGGAGGGTCCACAGACTAATTCAAATCCTGCGAACGAAGGTGGTTCATGGTTCTGCATTTGATCCATGAACCATGGTGGTCCGCAGAGGGTTCCATTCTGGCAGCAGCGACCAAGGGCGGCGCTGGCCGGAGGCTCGTCGGTCAGGGCTTCGCCCGCGTAGGAGGGTGCTACGCGGAGTGGCGGATCAGAAAAGAGGCATAAACTCCCTGATCCGTGGGGAGTGCATCCGAGGAGGGGATGTGGTTCGCGGTCTTCTCTTTTTATGTTATTTTGAGTTCGCGGTTCAGCAAATTAATATGCATTTTCGGTTCCTTATTAGTTCATTCCCAAATTTATACATGTTCTAGCTCGCGGACTGGAACTTTCAAAATCTTAAGCCTTCCTTCGAAATCCTTCCACCCGAATCAGAACGATCTCTTCTCCATTCCCTTTCTCCGAATCCAAATCCCTAGAAATCCCCTTCTGCCTTCCCCCCTCGGTCTCCTTTTATAGAGTGGGGAAAGAGAAGTATCTACGGTCACACGACACCTTTTGCAGGGGCCCATGACCGAGAACATGGTTCACAGATGACTTGGTCAGCCCGTAGTTTGCGGTGGGTATTGAACGCCCCCCCCCCCCCCCCCCCCCGCGAACCGAACTCAGGGGGTGCTTCGCGGTCGCGGAGGGTTCCGCCTCTATTTCACGAATGACAGGCGATGCGACTTGAACCGGTCAACGCGGTCCGTGGTTGGGGCGATTCATGATAGTGAATCAGATTGGCGCCCATCTTACCTTGTGACCGCAGAGGATCTTCGCCTCCATTTTTCGAACGATGATGGTTCACGGAGGGGGTGCTTCGTGGGGCCTGGCCACGTCGCATTTTCATGGGACTGATCCTGCTTGTTTCCCTTCTCTGAATTTTCTCCATTCTTTTCCCCAATTATTTTGGGGGATTTGGGTAGAATCTACTTTGTGGATTTTTCCGGACCCTACAACCATCAAATAGTTTTCATGGTTAAAAACTTGAAGAAAATATAAGCATATTTTTTAAAAATTGAATTATAAGATAATTCTTAAAAAATACTTATTTTTGTATTAAAAATTAGAAAATCCTATCATAGAAAATTATTTTAATAATATTAATTTCATTTTTTAAATCATCACATCAAAATTGAGTAAGGTTAATTTTTTTGTAATTTTTTGAAATACATAAATTTTCAAGTGAATAGTAAAAATAATGTTTTTCCCACAATCGATGTATGTTGAATTACAACATTCATGATGTAATAATTACCTAATCATTAATATAAATGGTTTATCTACAAAAAATATATTTAATTTGTGAAATGATTCATTGAAATGAAATAAACATGTTTTCCAATCCTAAAAATTTCATTCCAAAATCTAATGTCAAAAGTATTCTATTAAAAAAACTATTTTCTCATTTTCCAGAATCCATTTTAATAAACTATTTAATTAACATTATATAAGTATTTAAATGTCTCAAACCATAATATATTATTTATTTATGATTCATTATGTCAAAACTTTCACTATTACAAGGATTTCCTTGGATATAGAATTTCATTCTATATTTTAACTCAAAAATACCATTTTCCTCAAGTATAAATAACTGCTATGCCTTAACATGGAAAAAACTCCATCTTAATTAACAAATCCCAACATCTACCAAAATACTATCTCATAATACCTAATCAAAAATAGGTGTTTTTTTGAGTAAAAAAACATTGTTCATGAAGTAATTATATTATTATACAAGAGAAGAGACACAAAGAAGAGACTATGTTTTTCTCAACTCTTCTCATATTTTCCCAATTTGTTTTCAAAAAAAATATTATAAGATTAATTAGTTTGTATTTTAAAATTATATAAATTATTTTAACCTACATTAAATATTATATTTTTTATTTAGTTATTTTTATATCTCTATTTCTCCTTCTTTGGACAACACTCCTCATAGCGGGCAATTAACCGCCAAGGTGGACATTTCCAAGTTATTTCATTGTCACCAACCTTATGGATGGATTTAATATATTAACTTTTATATATAAAATTATAAATATATGTATTTTATGATTCTATAATTAATTATACTTATGTATAAATGATCTTAAACAAAAATAATGAAAACAAAGAAAATGGATAATTTTTAAGGAAAACAATATATCAAAACGTTTTCCATTCAACGGAGGTAATTAAGAAATATAATAAAATGATACTAATTTATTAATAGTGAAAAAATATAAATAATTCAATTCTAGTTCAATGTCATAAGAAACCTAATTTTATCATCTAGGAGGCATAAAAGCATTCAAATAAAGTTGAATTTAAGGTAAGGGGATTCTCTAACCCAACTTCTTTTTCCTTGGGTAATCTATAGTTCTTGTCATTTTCAATATAGATATTCCCCTAATATTATTTAAATAGTAATTCACTATTATTTCCTTTTAATTTTTTGGATGTAAAACTTTTCCACCTTGCCAAAATTATTTTTAATCCAAATACAATGATTTCTCAATATGAATTTTCATTCCAAAGCACCTCCTTTACTCAACTTGAGTTATTTTTTATTCATTCAAGAATTTTGATTTTTATGCCAAATATAATTACCCTTATTAATTTGGTAGCCCAAAATATTATTCCTGAATGTATGATTTATGAAATCCTTATGAATCCCATTCCTTTTAAGGGGTTCTTTCAAGACTACGATTGTTATACGTTTTATATAGAATTATTGATTAAGAGAATTTATGATCTGATGGGTGGGACTTGAATTATATATTTATAAAATGAATTTTTTTAAGGTGATATATCTCATGATATTATATATATATTATGTGTAAGCATGATTATATCTTTTTTCTCAACGATGATGTTATGATTTATGTACATATATTATGTGTGGATATGGTGTTATCTTTGTTCACAACTATGTGTGGTTTTTTACCACTGTGACATGATGTATCATTTTTATGAAGTTTACACATTCCATGCCTTTATAAAAAATTTCCATCATGATTTATATAATGATATTTGTCTTATGATATGATGATGTTGATTATTCTCACTTTTTTACTATTGATTTATGTCCCTTATTCCTCCATTTATTGCAATTTTAGATCACCCATTTCATTAATGTATATCCCCATGTGAATAATTTTAAAACAGATATTTTGAGATATTTATACGGATAACTAATAATAATTTAAATAATATTTATGTTTTATTACGTACAATTGATGTATGAGCCTAATTTTTCTAAGGCATTAATCCTTTGGATCCGGGACTATATAAGTACTATATTTTTTTTCTTAAAATTGTCATAATAGTAACGTAATAAAATTTTGGGTTGTTAAATATTTACTAGTAAATTTTCAATTAATTTAAAAGTAATAATTACATTTACTTGATAATTTATCTAGTTTCTGATCAATCTGGTTGACGCTCATGTCATATCATTATTGTAATATAGAATCTAAACTGGTATTCCTCTAGGAGTATCCACACATGCTCTAAGAATATTATAATATAACACCTGGTATTCTGGGTTTTAGCATGGAGGATCCAATAACCTTACATCATTAATCCTTGATTGCTAGAAATATTGTCACTTTTTATCTTAGTTCTTGATAAGGGATGGTAGGATTATCTCTCATTACTGAAAGAGTTCTTGAGACGTTCTATCTAGTAATTGAGAGAATTATATTGGTAGAATCAGTTGTGCATTGCAATCTCTAAAATCCAAAATGATATAAATAAAATTATATACTTATGTTTAATTAGTAATTTAACAAATTCACTTTATCTAATTGTTTATTCTAAGTTAAACCCATTCCAAATAACAAAAATATTGTTAATATTATATTCTCCTTACATGAACCAAACTCACATATCAATATATCATCTTCATCAAGACCTTTTTCTTATCCCATCAATACTACTTTTTATTTATCAAATATTTATTAAAAAATAATTATTTTAATAAATAATCATCATTATATAATTAATTTAAAAATAAATATAAATATTTTATTCAATAATCTAGAGATTGAATATTTATTTAAATATTTGTATAACTCAACAAATATTTATATTAATATATTCACGAAACTAGTGAATAAATAAATATTTACTTATTACTCTACTTATACTAAATAATAGTTAGGTAAATATTATATTTATTAACTCGCCAAATAATTATTTATTTCATATTGAACTCACATATACTCTAGAATTGAATATATTTAGTGATTGAATTTCTTTGATCATCTTAACCTAAATTATTATATTTCCACAATCTTAGAATAATATTTATTCTTAATATTCTATTGAAATCAAATTTAACTAAGATTCTCGATACACTTAGTGGGTAACCCTCTATGATCATTTAATTGTGGCATTATGTGAACTTGCCTAAGGTACAAGATCAACATCTTATAACACAATAGAACACATAGAGAAAAAAAGTTTGTGTTGTAATGAAAATAACCTCTTATGACACTTTCAATATAACATAATCTCATTGTATCAATATATCATCAAATAGGATTCACACTTTATGTCATCTACATATATGCTTCATTTCTATTTTTGTAAAAATTTTAAAAAAACCATTTGATGATCTACCATTTCCATGGATTAAATTAAATAGAACCATTTGAATCAAAGATACATAGATATTATTCCCATAAACATTGAAATAAAAATTCCTTTCTTGAATTATATAATTATTTCCATATCACTTATGATGAATTTAATTTATTATACCTCACAGTGAGTATATTTCATCACAATTTTCATCTATACATCAAATCACATGATTTATGATATAAATTTAAAATAAAATAAATTCTATATACCACTATAAGAATCCATAGATAATAATACCTAATTATGGGTATAACTTGTGAAATTTTTATGGGATATTTATTCCACGTATCCTCATTTCTCATTGATTTCCTCGTGAAAAATTCCTAATAAAATTCTTGTTGTATTAAAAGATGCAGCAATATAATTTTCAAAAAATATATCTATCTCCCATCATAAAAATGTTATCTAGAACATAGAAAATATTTTTAAGATTATTTTCATAGTGTATCAATATTCTCATAATATCTGGTAACTATTATATCCTTTCAATGTGAAAAATAATCTAAGGCCTTTATCATATTAATGTAAAATAGAAAAAAATCATCATGTGATAATATATTAATTAATATTAATTTATTTTGGTAATAAAAAGTATAAATTAATTTTGTTCTAGGGAACCAACTCTAATCGATATCCACATTCACTAGATCTAGCTTATTTCAACTTTTAGTCCATTAGCTCTGAAATTAAATTCTTGATGTTGGTTTGATAATTTTGTTGTTTAATATTCCAGTGAGTTTTATTTTTTTCTACTCTTCTTACTATGATATCACCCCTCTATGAAACCATTTTCAAGTTGTTATAATTTTTATGGATATCCTTCATCTGTTGTTGTGATTTGGGATACTTGGATATAACCATTGTTGTAGTATTATTATATTATATGGTGAATGTATTTTTAATAACCATAACTAAATCAAGATCCTATAAGAAGTTACATATCCAAACTACATGTTATATTATATCTAAATGTACTATTTGGTCAAAATATGTTGTATAATAAGTGTACACTAGATTCTCAAAACACTTTAAGCTCACAAAATCTGTATTAAGGAAAACCCATATCCCAAATATTATTTTAGAAAATTTTGATGTATCATTAAACTATCATATTTATATCCCCTTATTACCCATTCCTCTTATCCTCTATAAACTATAAATATATCCTTGATAAAGCATATATAAATTTAGATTTTCATTATGGCCACCCCATGTGACTCTCCTGGGTCTGAATTATATCTACCTAACAATATCAAAATGTATGAAACATAAATACTAGTATATATCACGAGAGAGATGATATAACCTATCATAATAGTGTAATGGATTATACTCATTCTCTCCCTCTACACTTATCTATGAAGACACATTTTCTTAGAGATATGTATACACTGTTACAATGGAATAATTCCCACATAAATTTTTCCATATTGAATATCTTTAATAACTTATCAATGTATGTACCGTTACGTTGTCCATAAATCATATTACATCTATCATGATGGATCTGGATCCTTAGAATATAGGTTATTTCACCTAATCCATTCATGGAGTAGTATTTGTTTTTCCATGTCTTAACTGACTATAAGTCTGATATCTCATTTCCAACTAGTAATATATTCAAAACATATAAAAATATAAAAATGTCTTCACTCTCACTAAACCACTTTTAGATATAAGGATCACATTCACTATTTACGAAACCAAATTCCCTTACGAATTCATTAAAATTAATTTAAAACATAATAATTCACAGAATAACCTATAAAAGGATCATTGAAACATTCAAAAATTATTGGAATCTTTTTGAGTTACAAACCCTTCTAGTTGGGTCATAGATACATATTACACAAGGATTCAATTAATGAAGGTAGTTCTAGAATCCATTTTCCAAATATCATACTCATGGTAAGCTAATATGGCATGTATAATTATTATGGATCCCATCATAGAAACAAGAGAAACTGTTTCATCATAGTATATGCCTCAACTATTATTTAAACATTTAGCCACCAATCATGCATTATATGTACAGAATTTTCTATTCATTTTCATCTTCTTCTTAAATACCCATTTTCAACTAATAGACATTACATTAATTTGAGGATATACCAAAACCTATCCTTATTATGGGTACATGGAATCCATTTTAGAATATAGATTCATTACATTCAATTGAAAAAAAATTAACCCTCAGCGACTTAAAAACCATATCTAAATGGTTCTATAACTATTTTAGTGATCTAACACATTAATTTTTTCTCTAGAAAAACTTCTTCTTCTAGGTATTTCAGAATTTGTTTATATTCAAAATCTTTTGTATCTTTTTCTTTGACTTCATCAAAGTATCTATTTCTCACACATTATCCTCAAAATATAAGATCCTTCTTAAGGAACATGGAATATATTCCCATTATTAACTTTTTTTTTAAAGATTGCAATGATTAAATCCCATTTTCTATTTAAGATATTTTATAATTATACACTTATTTGTAAAATATGAATGTTTTTTTTCAAGAAGTGTCCTTAAAAAACCTTCACATATATATACTTATAAATGTGATAAAATTTATTTCTACCCACACATAAACTTATATGGAATACATCTTATCACTTTAGTGGGGCCTCAGTTCAATATGTGTGTTTCAATTTCTAATGTGTATCCCTAAATAGAAAATTTAAGACTCTCATCACTCATCATAAATCTCACCATTACCAACATTGTGTGATTCCTCCTTTCACAAACTCCATCCCTCTATGGTGTATAATTAGGAGTGATTTTAAAGAGTATATCAATATCATTTAAATAATTGATAGTTTTTTTGTAAATATATTCCATTACATGGTTTTAGGGTAGTTTATTTATCATAATACCAAGTTAATTCACTACTTTATTTCTTCCTTTCTAAAATTTCTCAATATAATAAAAAATGTAACTCATTATGTAGAGATATCCATGTCTATAAAATTTCCCAATAAAATTTATGAATTGAGATTATTAACCTATTTATTTTATTATAAAAGGCCTATGAAAATCTAGATGAAATAATTCTATAATATTTATCAATATTTCACCTTTTCTAGTGGATAGATTTGTTTTCATTTTAACATGAATAGAATCATGAAATATAACCCAGTATTTTAGTTCAAAATAATTTAAATACCCTTCATGATATAATTCAATAAAATTATTCTCATTTATGTGACCAAGTCAGTGATTTCCCAATGGGGTGTCACATTAGTCATGTAATCATGATTCATTATTAATTCACAAAACTTTAGTTTCATATTCTCATATATAAATAACATCATTTAAATGCATCATCCCATAAAATATTCTATCATTATAAAAGTAAAAACTCTTATTTAAAAACGTCAAAAAAAGCATCTATATCTAAAATGGACATAGATATTATGTTCATTGTCACATAGTGAACATAATAACATTTATCTAAAACTATAATTAAACTAATCGATAAAATGAGATGGTATAATCTTCTTTCTAGTGAATTTGTTCATACTCCATTTGTATCTTGAAAATCCACCTAACCACTGGTAATCTACTAGAATCTATCTAGTTCCAATATTTTTTTAAAAATTTGAATAGAACATGATACATATAATATCTATGTTTTATAAATAGACTAATTAAAATCGATAATAAACGTACTGAAAACATACCCTTCATTATTCACGGAGGCATAATTCTTCTTCAAGTGGCATCTCTTATCAACTCCAAAACATATTGTATCGTTCTCTTTAGCCTCTCCCAATATCTATCTCATCATAGAAGGGTGGTGTGAAGGTTTCGTAAACCTAGAATGTTTCTTATACCATTAAAAATTTCCATTACCTTTATTAAAAATTTTGATAGAAGTATTTTCACAATTAATATATTTAACCTCTTAGAGAATAAGATTAAAGATATCCAACAACATCTCCTCTATATTTTTCATGTGTAAATTCCAAATAAAACCTGAGAAGATCGAATAAATTGAAGAGAGAATGAGGTCTATGAAAATTAATTAGGTATGTGAATCCTTTAATTTCTAAATGATAAATGTATTAAATAATATTAACTACATGAGTTATAACTTTCACACATTATTTATGATTTCATGTGATGTGTGCCTTAGAGATATCATACCTCTATTTTATTTTATTTTCTCTTGATAGAGTTCATGTAGATGACACCACATGGTGCATATATCCATTTATTTATGAATTGTATAGAGCTCACTGGTCATAGATGATAACATGACTCATTAGACATCCAATTCATCATAAAAATCTTTCAAAAATATAATATGGTCCCCCTCACTTACCTCATTAAATTTATTTTTAGAAATTGGGTACTCTATCATGTAACATTTCCACTATTGGAGTAATAGGTTGCATAATCACTTTATCCAATCCTAGAAGTAAGTTTCGGTCAATATATTATATTTATAATGTAACACCCCAAGCTTTCACGATACGCTTCTCTTTCAATAATGCAATAGATTGCATTGTACGCAAGTTCGAGATTCTAACACACCGCGACCAATCAAAGTAGTAGTTATGAATAGTAATACCCACTTTTTAAAATTATATAAATTTTATATTTCAAAATGGACTTCATTTTTTGATTCGGAATTTTGAAATTAGCCTATGTTGAATTTTTGGTATTTTTCTGAGAACTTCCAATTTTTTATGAATAGTGAAAAATACTTAAAAACACCTTTTCTAATCAAAATAATTTATAGTGATAAATTATAATATTGAGTGGTTTTAAAGTATAATTAGAATATATTTTTACCATTTTATCCAATGGTGGTCATTAGAATTAATTTCAATTTGAAATTGGACATAAACAATTGTCAATCTTTTGATTGATATTCTTTCTTAAAGACACACTATTGTTGTGACAGCGGGATTTAATTATTAAATTAATTAATGCAACTTATATGTTTTGAATTTTTTAAGATAGACATAATTTTTTAATTATGAATATCCAATATAGCTTAGGGTTAATTTTTGGTGTTGTTCTGAAAAACTTCGATTTTTGATGAATAGTGAAACCACTAAGTGGTAGTTTAAACACTAATTTTTCATGTAAATGAAACATTACCACTTCTGTGTATTGAATTTAAAAAATCTTACATATATGGTTGTCATTAGGAATTAAAATGTGGTTCAATGAGATTAAAATAATTTTTGGTGAATATTAACTTTTAAGTTCTATTAATCGCAATTAAAGGTAATTAGTGAAATTTAAGGTAAAAATGATATGATAAAAATATGAAAATATCTTGACACTTGTCTTAAACTTATTTTATGACTCATGGATTACCATTAAAATCCATGGGTCAACTTGGGGACCCCATGGAGACACTTGGGTAAGAAAATGACATTAATAACTTTTTATTTAAAGTAAAAATAAAATTGTCACAAACATGTGTTTTTTTACTAAAACAATTATTACATGGGGTTATATAATTTAACTTTTCAACTATAAATATTAATTAGAAATCTAAAAATGTTTCCAACATCAACATAGTTTTTATATAATTTTTAGACATTAAATATATTAAAAATTTTATGACACCACGATGATGCAGTGATTACCTCATTAATTAATGATTTAAAAAAAATGAAAAGATAATGTAAAATATAAGACATACACCTGTCCAAAACCTATTGGATGGGTAGATTTCGAACCCTTATCACCTTATCCACAAAATATATAATTTTGGGACCTTTGAAATCCAAAAAGCACTTCATAATAATGTAACATTTCATTACTTTCCGAGAGTTCCCCTCCCCTCCTCTTATAAAGGGCCCCCACCTCTACCACCTTATTCACACCTTAAAAGCCATTTGTCTCGGACAAACTCTAACTAAATACTCTCTCAACTTCCCTCTATTACTCCTAGAATCCTCACTTTGGGCGGAATTCTACCCAAGGAAGCCGTTGGCTCCAATCAAAAAGAGTTACCCGATTTTAAGGTAATGTCTTCTCTTATGTTATTTTGTTTTATTTTGCTTCTCCAACCACTTAAAATATTTTTATTCCTTTATTTTGTAACAAAACCACTATATTAAATATACTAGGATGTTTTTATGAGAATTATTTTATTTACACTTACACACACCTTCTTCTAATGGTTAAAGAACATACTGTTTCTGTGGTTGGCGAATTTCTGCCTCACGAAATGATGATTTTCAATATTCTTTTAACACCTCTCATGGTGGACATTAAGATGTCACTATATTTATATAATATATATATTATGTTTATGTTTTCATTATGCTTCTGTATTTCTCATTTATGGGTAAACACGATAATTTTATTTTAGGAAGTGCGGACTACCGCCCCCTCAAAGTGATTTAAATCGTTAATGCCATATGCGGGATGTATAAAGGATAGATTAAATGATATTATGTATGATATTATACTGGAATTATAATATACCTTTATATCATTATTATTTAATCCCATTAAATATGAAATATAAATGAAAGAAGCGTTCATGCGTACGTACGGCTTGCCGTCTCCATGAACGGTGCATTTCATTTCTTACCTCTAAATGTTACGTAATATTATCAATGAATGTATATACCGGATATATATGATATATATGATATCTACATCATGAATATAATTCTGGAGATAATGAATATTCTACCACATAAACAACTTGTAATTATAACATCTTTATTGTTGACTCAAGTACCAAAGATCGAGAAACGACCGTTATTAACTTAAATGACTACATAATTTTCGTAAAATTGTAATAAGTGATATAAAATGGATAATTAACTTGAAAAAGGTTCTTAAGAAAGTAGAGATTAACTCTAGTTTATTATTCAGGAGATTAAATAACAGTCGAGTGAAGTCGGACATGAGGTTAGGGAACTTCTTAACCCAATTTCCGTTCTTTGGGTTAATCTCATACTTTCAAATTATGTCATGATATTATTATTTCCTATATTGTATTTATACTTTCTTTCTGTGTACTTATTGTGAATACACATAATAGATCTATTTTATTTAAAAATTATCTTTGTAAGGGACTTCGTCTCAATCTCCATTCATTGAGGCATATTTTGTTTTATACACAAATTTATTCTATAAGATGTATAAACCCCTTTGACTTTTACATTTATTCAAAAGGAATCTTTTTATATGATGAATTTTAATAAATGACAAAAAGGAATGTTTTTCTTGTCATACATATGCGGCGACCACTACTTCTCCACCGCCGTGACCATTATTTGAGTTTCGGCTTTCTCTACAAGCTATCACTTTTTTAAAAAATGAAAAATAAATACCAAGTTTTTATTTTATTTTATTTTGGTCTTGAAAATGGTTTTGATAATGTTTTTATTATATCAATGTGTTGTATTGATATCTTGTGATTGAAATGTGGAAATGTTATGTTTCTTTTATGCATGTTTTATGTGATACGATTATGTTATGGTTTATGATATGTTTAAACCTGTTCATATGAGGAATGCATTGGACTTAATAAGTGACGGGTGGAGCCCACTATTGCTCCTAGATGCATCGGTAGGTCTCATGAGACAAACTAGTGTCTTTTCATGAGGCCTTAAAAATCTTATTTTTAGTCTTGGCACGAGGCCTTGGCTACGTTGTTATTATATTCAGGCATTATGCATTCCATCATTATAAAAGTGGTTATTAATATTGCATGTGATTATTCGACCAATAGAATATCCATTTTAATAAGTAAATTTCATTATCTCATTTTACTTTTTCCATATTATGTTGAAGTTCAAGTTTAAAAGGTTTTTTTTAGTTATACTTTTCATTAAATGTTTATGTTTATTTATGAAAGATTCCGCTATATTGTTATCCTTACTGAGCATCTGAGCTCACCCCTTTCAATGTTTTATTTTTCCCAGGATGTGAAGAAATATTTTATGACTGACCTACAGAGATAGTATGAAGGGGATAGAAGTTTGGACTATGGAGACTATGTTATTGTGATTTTTCACTTTATGATGTAATTTAACATTTAGGAATGTATCTAGTGTTTCCAAGGCTACTAAACTAATCGGACTTTCGAGACTTGATCTTTTGTGATCATGCCAATGTTACGTTATAATGCACCGCCTCTGGGTAACTGGGGTCGGGGCATTACAGTTGGTATCCGAGTTAGTTTAGTACTAACCTTGGAAGCTAGATTTAGATAAACTCTGATTAGAGCACATAGCCCAAAGATATACATTGAGGATTAGTATAGAAGAACTTCCTAGAATTTTGGTATTATAGAGATTTTTTGATTTTTCCGAGCAATACATCCCTGTCTGGATACGAGCAGGTAGAGGTGGCTCTGGCACAGATGTACCTAGGGGTAAAACCCGAAAACACCACTTTGAGCTAGACTCGAACGGGGACTGGTGCACGACAACGGGCCTTGCTGCACTCTTGGTTACGACACTCCCGGGGGATATGCTTAGGATAATTCTCATTTTATTTACAAACCATTATGAAGGTTTTATGAGTATATAATTCCTCAAAGAAAACATTTTTATTATTATGGATTATATCCATAAATAGTTCAATTTATGTTAAGGGTTTTTCAAGTTTGTTATTATGTATTTCGATTCATAAACTAATCAAGTTTATGACGTTGTTTAGAAATGACACCTAGTGGAAGGAATGAAAACTATATCAATGCACGCACTCCATGTAGGGATTTCCCTCCCGCTCAAGATTATTATAATGGAGTTCGTGATACAACTGGTGTTGATCATCTTATCACCACACTGGGGCAACTCACTCAGGTTATGAATAATAACCTTACTCGTATGGAGCACCCTGATCTGCAACATGGAGGATCAATATTAGACCGCTTCATGAGGAAACAACCACCAAAATTTAATGGGGGTATAAATCCATTAGTATCTGAGCAATGGATAAACTCCTTAGAGAAAATATTCCACACCTTGGGGAGTAGCGAAAGGGAGAAGGTTGTCATGGCAGTTTACTGCCTCACTGGAAATGCTGATCAATGGTGGTCATTGATTCAAAACACGAAAGAAGATGAAGAAGTATCTAATATGGAATGGAGGGAGTTCAAAGAGATTTTCTTAAAAAAATACTTCCCTCGTGACCATCGAGCAGATATGGAAAGGCAATTTCTGAGTCTGAGACCGAAGGAGGATGAGAATGTCGCAAAGTATGAGGCTAACTTTACAACGTTAGCGAGGCATGCAACTGATTATATACATAACCCAAGAAGTACAATCGATCATTTATTTGATGGGTTAAAACCATTTCTCCATCGAGCATTAGTCTCACAAACCTTCTTGTCGTACGAAGATATTCTCTCATGTGCTATCAAGAAAGAAAAGGAATTATCTAAATCTTATGACAATAAAGTCAAGCAAGAGAAGAAGAGAACGGTTGAACAAGAGACAGATAAAGCGAAAAAGGGAAAGAAGGATTTTCCATTATGCGATAATTATGGGAAGAATCACCCCGGTACTTGCCCAAAAGGAATGGGATTTTGTTACAAATGTGGAGAAAAATGTCACCAGGCACATGATTGCAAGGTAAAGTATAAGGCCTAAACCTTAAACCTTACTTAATCTTGAGTTATTACAAGATTACACATTGAGGATCTTTTCAGGTTTAGAGTTTTAGAGAATTAGATCATGAAACTTGCATTACATTCCACATTTAAACAAAGTGGTTACATAAAAGACAGTATTCATTCTTCCCACCAACGGAAACATAAAACATGGATTCTTTCTTGACACATCTTTGACACTATCATCACATCATGTACCTTTCCCTTGACCTGTGAAAAACATTTCAAAAACTTGGGATGAGCATAAAAATCTCAGTAAGGGTTATAAAATATATGGAAAGGAAAAATGAGTACATGTATACATAAGAATGAAATCATACTTTACCCATAAAACATATGCACTTTAACATACCTCATAAAATCATAGAAATCATATGACATAAAGGTAACTTGAGGCATTCATAACATTCTTACGTAGGGAGTAACCCTCTTGGTTATGTTTGGAATACCCATCACAGTATATTCCCTAAATCTCTTCGGAGAAACCTTAACGTTTCACTCCTTCGTGTTACCCAATGCATTGGAGAGCTATATCGGGCTCACCCTCCTTTAGTTTATCACGAAACCACCCGTCTTCATAATAATTCCCAAGAACCTCAACATAATCGTATCACATAAAACATGCATAAAGGAAACATAACATTTCCACCTTTCAATCACAATATATCAATAAAACACATTGATATAAAAACATTATGAAAACCATTTTTAATACCAAAATAAAAGAAAATTAAAACATGGAATTTATTTTTCTTTTAAAAAGAAGGTATGGCTTGTAGAGGAAGCCGAAACTCAAATAACGGTCACGGCAGCGGAGAAGTCGTTGTCACCGCATACATACAACAAAAACATTCCCTTTTGTCGTTTAGTAAAATGATTCGTATAAAAAATATTCCTTTTGGATAAACGTAAAAGTGAAAGGGGTTTATAAACCATATAAAAGAAGGTTTTGTATAAAACAAAATATGCCTCAATGAAAGGATATTGAGATGAACTCCCATACCATCTTGAAGATTTTAACATTTTAAACCATTAATATCCATATAAATAAATCCTCAAAACCTTTTTGAAGACATGGATATTAATAAGAACAAATCATTAAAACATTTAAAGCGATATTTTGGTTAAAGGGTTTTTAACCAAAATTAGAGACACTTGAATACAATAATTGAGGAATAACATTTAATCAGAACTTTATAATATAATGAGAATAAATGGATTCATGATATAATATTCCAAAGGACAGTATATACACCATATAATAGTGAATTGGTGCATAACAACAATGAAGTCTCAATAGAGATGTAAAATGTGATGAAATCCCTTATAAAGAAGGTATCCTTAAATTAAGGATAAATCAATCTCAAAATTATGTGTGAAAAATATAAATACACCCAATATAATTGGATATTAAGTGTAAAAAAATAAAAGGTCATTCACACATATTCAAAGGATGACATATTCAATAAATACATGTTGAACCCAAAGAAATCGAAATTGGGTTAAAAAGTTCCCTTGTAAAAATTCGACAGCCTAACGGCGTCACTTAAAAAAATTCCGAAAATGAGTTGATGAGAGATAAAAAGGGTATCTCATCACTTGGACATAAAATGTACATCAATAAGGATATATAAGAACATATCCCAACATTGCAATATGTAAATTAAAAGACCCAACAAAATAAGTCTTTCAAAAAGAGGAGGGTGAAAGGTTCCCTTACCGACTTGGGTATCTTTTGAAACATACACCCCATGAAAGAAAGACAATACTTAATTGATGTAAATAATCATAAATGGAATTATATTACACAAAGAGTAGAATAATGGGCAGTATATACAAAACTCAAAGGAAATTGTGGAAAATGTAGCATAAATCTCACGAGAATAAAAGTGAGATGAAAAATCCCTTACGAAAACTCGGCAGCCTAACGGCGCCACTCAAAACATCCAAAATGGATTGATGAGAGAGAATAGGGTCTCTCATCACATGAACATAAAAATTATCTTTAAGATTAATATAAAAGAACATCTCAATAACAAGAAAGATGGGCTTTAAAAGGAATGACATAAAAGAGTGTACTTAAAAAGAAAGAGAGGAGTAGGATCCCTTACCTCAGGTCCGACTTGACTCGATCGTTCTTTAATCTCCTGAATAATAAACTTGAGTTAATCTATACTTGCTTAAGAACCTTTTTCAAGTTCATTATTCCTTTTATACTATGTTATGAACATCATGTAATCATTTAAGTTAATAATGTTCATTTTGTCGGTATTTGGTTCTTAAGTCAAAAATAGACTTCTTACACTTACATGTTGTTAATTTGGTCAAAGGTTCATTATATACAGAATGGTATTAATGATTTGGATAACATATATATCATATATATTCAGCATATACATGTATTTATAATATTACATCAAATTTAGAGGTAAGAAATGAAATGCACCGTTCATGGATACGGTAAGCCGTACGTACGCATGAATGCTACTTCCATTTCTATTTCGTATTTTCTGGAATGGAGTCATAATGATATAAGTGTATATTATAATTCCAGTATAATAACATTTATAATATCATTAACTTTATCCCTTACACATCCCACATATGGTATTAACGAATCAAATCACTTTCAGGGGGCAGTAGTCCGCACGTCCTAAAATGAAGATATCGTGTTTACCCATAATGGAAACAATAATGGAATGTCATAAATGAAAAATACAGAAGCTTAAGGAAAGAATAAACATATTATATATCATATATAAAAATAGTGGCATCATAATGGCCACCTTTGAAAGTGTTAAATGAGTATTGAACAATCATCATTTCGGGAGGCAGAATTTCGCCATCCACGGAAACCGTATGTTCATTAACCATTTGATGTAGTTGTGTGCGAGTGTAGCTCTAATAAATCTTATAAAAACATACTAGTATATTGAAGATACTGGTTTTGTTACAAAAGAAGTAAATAAAAAGATTTTAGGGGGTTGGAGAAGCAAAATTAAACAAATGAACATGAGAGAATGAATTACCTTTAAAAGGTTAACTCTTTTTGATTTGAGCCTAAAGGCTTCCTCTGAAAGGATTATGCCCAAAGGGAATCCTCTAGTATTAGGAGAGGGATGTGGAGAGACAAATGGGCAGGGGTTGGCCGAGCCAAAGGCTTTGGGAGTGTGGGTAAGGAGGTAGAGGTGGGGGCCTTTTATAAGAGGAGAGGAGGGGCACTCTTGGAATGTAAAGATAAGTTACTTTATTTTAAAATGATTTTCGGATTCAAAAGGTCCCACATTGATATAATTCGAGGATAAGGTGATATTTCTTCTAAATCCACTCATCCAATTGGTTTTTTCCATGTGTAGGTTTTAGATTTTACATTATCTTTCCATTTTATTTAAATCGTTAAATAATGAGGTCATCGCTGCATCACCATAATGACATAAATAATTTAATTTATTTAAAGTCTAAAAATTATAAAAAAACTACTATGATGTAGGAAATCGTTTTATCTTTCCAATGACTATTTATAATCAAAAATCCGATCTTTATAACCCCATGTAAAAATTGTTTTCGTAAAACATATTATGTTTGTGTCATTTTTACTTTTACATTAAATAAAACGTTATTTATGTCATTTCCCAACCAAAGTGGATCCATGGGGTCCCCAAGTTGACCCATGGCTTGTCTTGGTCGGTCATGACACAACCAATGAGGTTAGGACATGTTTCAAGCTCATCTCATTTTATTAAATCATTATTTTTACCTTAAACTACACTAATTACCTCTAATCACGATTAAAAACTTAATAAGTTACTATTCACCAAAAAATTATTTTTATCCCATTGAACCACATTTTACATCTTAATGACAACCGTGTATGTCAGATTTTTGAAATTCAAAACACAAAGGTGGCAAAATTTCATTTAAACGGAAAATCAGTTTTTATAAGTACCACTTAGTGGTCTCACTATTCATCAAAAATTGATGTTTTTCAGAAAATTACCAAAAATTCACCCTAAGCTATATTTGATATTCTGAATTTAAAAATTAAGTCTATTTTACAAAATTAAAAACATATAATTCACATTAATTAATTTAATAATTAATTCCCGTTGTCAAAGAAAATAGCGTGTTTTTATGAAACAATAAGTATCAAAAGATTGACACTTGTTTAAGTCTGATTTCAAAGTGAAATTAATTCCAATGACCACTATTGGATTTAATGGTAAAAATATATTCTAATTTCACTTTAAAACCAATTGAAAATATAATCTAATCATATAAATAAATTAGATTAAAAAGAGGTTTTGAATTAAAATATAACATTTTACATTATTCATTAAAAAAATGAACTTTATCCGAAAGATACCAAAAATTTACACAAAATAAATTTTGATGTCCCTATTCTTAAGAAGAGTTTTATTTGGTCCAATAGAATTTATAAGAGTGAAAAAAACTATATTTAATGAAGGTTCTCCATCAAAAGGCGATAATTGAACCTTTAGTGAAAACAAGGACATATACGCCTAAAATTGAATTCTTTCCGTATTTTAAGCCTTTATCTTTTATTGGATAAATGTAAAAACATTTAAAAACATATATAAAAATATTTTAGTTATTTATATCCGTTCCCGCCAATACAATGGCTACATGTTAACTACCATTTAAAATAATATTATTTTATTATTAGAGTGCAACGTAAGATTCCTAAGAAACTCATTGTTGCGTGTTGGGTACGCCATCGAGCATAGCGTACCCTTTAAAGTCATATTAATATTTTATTCACAAATATGGATAAATATAAAAATGTCATATTCTTTATTTACCTGGGGTGTTATATCCTTCCCCCCTTTTGGGAATTGCATCCTCACAATTTTAAAATTGCGCTTGGAAACATCCTTGAAAGTCCCACATCGGAACAAGAGTCGGTAAAACGATCACTTTAAAATAATGAAAGATAAGTACAAAGGTCACCCGAGTTAACCCATACTAGGATTCCAAGTATGAAAATATGGACATGGAGGAAAAAACAAAGGGTCATGTTCTGATGGAGAGTGATAGAAAACATGTTTAGGAGAAAGTTAACAATAAGAAAATCAAAAACTTGTGATGGGTTAAACGGTGTTGGGTTCCCTAGTAGGAAAAGTTAATAGACAACATTTTTGTTTTAAGTTACTTTTTATTGAGGAATTTATTTTTGAGCTTAACTAAAACATAAGGAAAGATACTTGTCATGTTGACTTTCAACTTTTACTAGATTTCTTACACAGACTCATACTTTCTCCAAAAGATGAGTATTTAGGAAGACTTGTTCGCATTAAGAGTACTATAAACAACTTCTAGAGGAGCACCTAATCCACAAAAAAAAGAACTATAAATTTACCATGTCTTCAAACCTTAACCAAAACTAAAACCAAAAAGGTTAGTACAAGATTAGAAAATCCAGAAAAGGATAACCCTTTATAAAAAGAAAATCTATTCTTAATCTCCAAAATTTGTCCAACATAACCCAAAGTTCAACGAGGACCATTCGATAATAAATTTGTCCATAAAATACTTCAATGTAAACCAAACTAAGATTGAAACCCAAATATTTGAAGGATTTAGTCACATAGTCTTCCAAGTTAAATCGTAACATTTATCTCCAAACAATATCAGTTGCTCCTAAAGTCTTGTATTGAAAAGTAATTAACCTAATCACATATCCTCCAGGATAGGTTAATCATTTTCATAAATAACCCAAAATCAACTTACTCTTAATTCATAAAATCATCTAACTAAAAAGAATCGGTCAAACTAACCAGGGACTTCACGTAGTCCAGTGGTAGGTGATAAATACCATTCACACTTTGGTTGTGGGTTCGATTCCCACAGCTTCGTCCGACGCGACGGGTTGTCACACGGTCTGTGTGTTGTCCTTTTTCCAAAACTATATAATTCTCAAATCATTCCCCAAAAAGAGATAAAATCATAAAAAATGATCATAACATATTTTAACCTCAAGTTTATCTCATGCCTTTCATTTTCCTGCATATCATATAATAACCCATAATTACCTCAAAAGTAAGGATCATATAAACTCTAATGGTTACCTTTATAATTATTACCTGAACTTCCACATGGATTGGTCATCTCGTACATGATGCATTAAAGATCATACCATGGTTCAAGTGGTTGATCATGACTCCTTGATAGTTGTTTTAGAACAACCACGAGTTTCCTCATTGAATCCCCCATTTTATCTAGTATCGTAATCATAGAACTACCACAGTTTCCTTCAAACCTGTTGTCTCTTTGGTGCCTGCTAGATCCATCCATTCACTAAAAACAGAAATGTCAGTGTGAGTATATCAACAAAACCATCATGTACTAATGAAGAAGGTAAACACTAAGATACACTTACTCATTCACTTTATCTAAAACTAGGACTCTTTCTGAAATCCTAACCATTATGGTAATGTCACTTATGCTTAAAGAATACCCTAACCTCTAAAGTTATCTAAACCACCCTTTGATACCAACTATAAGGCCTCAGCCTTAAACCTTACTTAATCTTGAGTTATTACAAGATTACACATTGATGATCTTTTCAAGTTTAGAGTTTTAGAGAATTAGATCATGAAACTTGCATTACATTCCACATTTAAACAAAGTGGTTACATAAAAGACAGTATTCATTCTTCCCTCCAACAGAAACATAAAACATGGATTATTTCTTGACACATCCTTGAGACTATCATCACATCATGTACCTTTCCCTTGACCTGTGAAAAACATTTCGAAAACTTGGGATGAGCATAAAAATCTCAGTAAGGGTTATAAAATATTTGGAAAGAAAACATGAGTACATGTATACATAAGAATGAAATCATACTTTACCCATAAAACATATGCACTTTAACATACCTCATAAAATCATAGAAATCATATGACATAAAGGTAACTTGAGGCATTCATAACATTCTTACGTAGGGAGTAACTCTCTTGGTTACGTTTGGAATACCCATCACAGTATATTCACTAAATCTCATCGGAGAAACCTTAACGTTTCACTCCTTCACATTACCCAATGCATTGGAGAGCTATATCGGGCTCACCCGCCTTTAGTTTATCATGGAACCACCTGTCTTCATAATAATGCCCAAGAACCTCAACATAATTGTATCACATAAAACATGCATAAAGGAAACATAACATTTCCACCTTTCAATCACAAGATATCAATACAAAACATTGATATAAAAACATTATGAAAACCATTTTCAATACCAAAATAGAAGAAAATTAAAACATGGTATTTATTTTTCTTTTAAAAAGAAGGTATGGCTTGTAGAGGAAGCCGAAACTCAAATAACGGTCACGGCGGCGGAGAAGTCGTTGTCGCCGCATACGTATGACAAAAACATTCCCTTTTGTCGTTTAGTAAAACGCTTCATATAAAAAAGATTCCTTTTGGATAAACGTAAAAGTCAAAGGGGTTTATACACCGTATAAAAGAAGGTTGTGTATAAAAAAAATATGCCTCAATGAAAGGATATTGAGATGAATTCCCATACCACCTTGAGGATTTTAACATTTTAAACCATTAATATCCATATAAATAAATCCTTAAATCCATTTTGAAAACATGGATATTAATAAGAACAAATCATTAAAACATTTAAAGCGATATTTTGGTTAAAGGGGTTTTTACCAAAATTAGAGACACTTGAATACAATAATTGATGAATAAAATTTAATCAGAACTTTATAATATAATGAGAATAAATGGATTCATGATATAATATTTCAAAGGACAGTATATACACCATATAAGAGTGAATTGGTGCATAACAACAATGAAGTCTCAATAGAGATGTAAAATGTGATGAAATCCCTTATAAAGAAGGTATCCTTAAATTAAGGATAAATCAATCTCAAAATTATGTGTGACAAATATAAATACACGCAATATAATTGGATATTAAGTGTAAAACAATAAAAATTCATTCACACATATTCATAGGATGACATATTCAATAACTACATGTTGAACCCAAAGAAATCGAAATTGGGTTAAAACGTTCCCTTGGTAAAATTCGACAGCCTAACAGCGTCACTTCAAAAAATTCAGAAAATGAGTTGATGAGAGATAAAAAGGGTATCTCATCACTTGGACATAAAATGTACATCAATAAGGATATATAAGAACATATCCCAACATTACAATATGTAAAATAAAAGACCCAACAAAATAAGTCTTTCAAAAAGAAGAGGGTGAAAGGTTCCCTTACCGACTTGGGTATCTTTCGAAACATACACCCCATGAAAGAAAGACAATAATTAATTGATGTAAATACTCATAAACAGAATTATATTACACAAAGAGTAGAATAATGGTCAGTACATACACAACTCAAAGGAAATTGTGGCAAATGTAGCATAAATCTCACGGGAATAAAAGTGAGATGAAAAATACCTTACGAAAACTCGGCAGCCTAACGACGCCACTCAAAACATCCAAAATGGATTGATGAGAGAGAATAGGGTCTCTCATCACATGAACATAAAAATTATAGTAAGATTAATATAAAATAAAATCTCAATAACAAGAAAGATGAGTTTTAAAAGGAATGACATAAAAGAGTGTACTTAAAAAGAAAGAGAGGAGTAGGATCCCTTACCTCGGGTCCGACTTGACTCGATCATTCTTTAATCTCCTGAATAATAAAATTGAGTTATACCATGTTATGAACATCATGTAATCATTTAAGTTAATAATGTTCATTTTGACTGTATTTGGTTCTTAAGTCAAAAATAGACTTCTTACACTTACATGTTGTTAATTTGGTCAAAGGTTCATTATATCCAGAATTATATTAATGATTTGGATAACATATATATCATATATATTCATCATATACATGTATTTATAATATTACATCACATTTAGAGGTAAGAAATGAAATGCACCGTTCATGGAGACGGTAAGCCGTACGTACGCATGAACGCTACTTCCATTTCTATTTCGTATTTTCTAGAATGGATCATAATGATATAAGAGTATATTAAAATTCCAGTATAATAAAATTTATAATATCATTAACTTTATCCTCTACATATCCCACATATGGTATTAACGAATCAAATAACTTTCAGGGGGCGGTAGTCCGCACTTCCTAAAATGAAGATATCGTGTTTACCCATAATGGAAACAATAATGGTATGCCATAAATGAAAAATACATAAGCTTAATGAAATAATAAACATATTATATATCATATATAAAAATAGTGACATCATAATGTCCACCTTTGAAGGTGTTAAATGAGTATTGAACAATCATAGTTTCGGGAGGCAGAATTTCGCCATCCACGGAAACTGTATGTTCTTTAACCATTTGATGTAGTTTTGTGAGAGTGTAGCTAGAATAAATCTTATAACAACATCCTAGTATATTGAAGATACTGGTGTTGTTACAAAAGAAGTAAATAAAAAGAGTTTAGGGGGTTGGAGAAGCAAAATTAAACAAATGAACATGAGAGAATGAATTACCTTTAAAAGTGTAACTCCTTTTGATTTGAGCCTAAAGGCTTCCTTTGAAAAGATTTTGCCCAAAGGGAATCCTCTAGTATTAGGAGAGGGATGTGGATAGACAAAATGGGCAGGTGTTGGCCGAGCCAAAGGCTTTGGGAGTGTGGGTAAGGAGGTAGAGGTGGGGGCCTTTTATAAGAGGAGAGGAGGGACACTCTTGGAAACTAAAGATAAGTTACTTTATTTTAAAATGATTTTAGGATTCAAAAGGTCCCACATTGATATAATTCTAGGATAAGGGGATAAGGATTAGAAATCCACTAATCCAATTGGTTTTGTCCATGTTTAGGTTTTAGAGTTTACATTATCTATCCATTTTATTTAAATCGTTAAATAATGAGGTCATCGCTGCATCATCATTATGTCATAAATAATTTAATTTATTTAAAGTCTAAAAATTATTAAAAAAAAATCTATGATGTAGTAAATCTTTTTATCTTTCCAATGACTATTTATAATCAAAAATATGATCTTTATAACCCCATTTAAAAATTGTTTTCGTAAAACATATTATGTTTGTGTCATTTTTACTTTTACATTAAATAAAAAGTTATTTATGTCATTTCCCAACCAAAGTGGATCCATGGGGTCCCCAAGTTGACCCATGGCTTGTCTTGGTCGGCCATGAAACAACCAATGAGGGTAGGACATGTTTCAAGCTCATCTCATTTTATTAAAGAATTATTTTTACCTTAAACTACACTAATTACCTCTAATCGCGATTAAAAACTTAATAAGTTACTATTCACCAAAAAATTATTTTTATCCCATTGAACCACATTTTACTTCTTAATGAAAACCATGTATGTCAGATTTTTGAAATTCAAAACACAAAGGTGGCAAAATTTCATTTAAACGGAAAATCAGTTTTTATAATTACCACTTAGTGGTTTCAATATTCATCAAAAATTGATGTTTTTCAGAAAATTACCAAAAATTCACCCTAAGCTATATTTGATATTCTGAATTCAAAAATGAAGCCTATTTTACAAAATTCAAAACATATAAGTCACATTAATTAATTTAACAATTAATTCCCGCTGACAAAGCAAATAGCGTGTTTTTATGAAACAATAAGTATCAAAAGATTGACACTAGTTTAAGTCTGATTTCAAAGTGAAATTAATTCCAACAACCACTATTGGATTTAATGGTAAAAATATATTCCAATTTCAATTTAAAACAAATTAAAAAGATAATCAAATCATATAAATAAATTAGATTAAAAAGAGGTTTTGAATTAAAATACAACATTTTACACTATTCATTAAAAAAATGAACTTTATCGGAAAGATACCAAAAATTTACACAAATTAAATTTTGATGTCCCGATTCATAAGAAGAGTTTTATTTGGTCCAATAGAATGTATAAGAGTGAACAAAACTATATTTAATGAAGGTTCTCCATTAAAAGGCGATAATTGAACTTTTAGTGAAAACTAGGACATATACGCCTAAAATTGAATTCTTTCCGTATTTTAAGACTTTATCTTTTATTGGATAAATTTAAAAACATTTAAAAACATATATAATCATATTTTAGTTATTTCTATCCATTCCCGCCAATACAACTGCTACATTTTAACTACCATTTCAAATAATATTATTTTATTATTAGAGTGCAACGTAAGATTCCCAAGAAACACGTTGTTGCGTGTTGGGTACGCCATCGAGCATAGCGTCCCCTTTAAAGTCATATTAATATTTTATTCACAAATATGGATAAATATAAAAATGTCATATTCTTTATTTACCTGGGGTGTTACATCATGAAAGAGGCTATCAATGTTGAATGCTACAATTGTAGGGAAATGAGGCATTATGAAAATGAATGTCCTAAGTGCCAGGGAAACTTACCTCAGAAAAGGCCAATGGATCAAGGCCAATATTATGCTATTACTATAGTTGAAGTGGAATAATTAATGTATTGGTGCTTTTGGACTCAACGATTATATTCTGGTTATAAGAATAATGTGATATATATAAGGATTGTAATGCAATACTATTTCATCAAGGACTTGAGATTGTTTGGAACCAAGAAAAGTGACTCCACAGCAGGTTAAATTTTTGGAAAATATATGGATGAGAGAAAGATAAACCATAATATGGTTCTGATACCGAGATAGTGATTTTGGAATAATACATGATTGATTTGTATAAATTATATTGGATATTCTTAACTTCCTTGAAACTGATTAATGATTTGTATACAATTTTGGATAGAAGGAGTATATCTAGTATTATATAAGGAATAAGGGATCATGAATGTAATCAATAAAGATTTATGGTAATTCAGGATTTTTCAGTGTTTTAAAAGAATAAATGATGAAGGTGTTCACATGTTGTTACACAGAAAAAAGGATCGTCATTATGTTTACCTTCCTTATAAAATTTGGACTGTGAGTTGGATAGAAGTATTTTGGATAACTATAAAGGTTGGAATGGATTTAGTTGAACCTTGGATAGTATTGTTTAAGGTTAAAACATTTCTGAATATTATTTTTGGAATATTATAATACTATAGTTTTAGTAAAAGGACAACCTATAGGTCGGGGGATAACCCGTCGTGTCGGACAAAGCTGTAGAAATCGAACCCACAACCATAATGCGACATGCCTTTAGTACCTACCACTACCCTACAGGAAGTCCCTAGTTATTACAAAATAGTTTTACTAATCTAAATGGTATGTGTTAATATTTTGAACCTTGTACGATTAGGATAAATATAATATTTTTGAGTTCTATTATCTTTTTGAGTGAAACATGAGTTTGTGGTAGAAATTAGTCGAAGGTTGAAACTCAACATGTCAAGCATAAATATATATATATACCTATCTCTTATTCTATGAATAAATTAATTCTTAAACTTTCTTAAAGGGATATTAAAACAAAAAATCTGTTATCCTAATACCTCATGTCTTGTTGCAATGATAACATTTTAAATCAACATAGATTGAAGGATTTGAGGCCCTCAATTTTACAATTCTTTCTCATTGATGACCTCAATCACTCCCTACAAATATTTACGTTTTTCCTCCAATTATATGTCTCTAATTTCCACCAATGTTATCCTTATTGAGATCATAATTTGGTGGGGACTTTTTCATTTCCCTTTCCCTCTTATTAAGGCTAAATTTTATTAACCCTATTTCTGATGTCGGTTTTCCACAAAGGTATTTTCTATTTTCAACCTTTTATTTTCAAAGAAAAATTTCAAATTGCAAGGATTCAATTTATTGAAGGAGGGGAGAATGTAACACCCAAAGCTTTCATGATACACTCCTCTTTCAATAATGCAATAGCATGCATTGTACACAAGTTCGAGATTCTAACACACTGTGACCAATCAAAGTAGCAGTTATGAATAGTAATACCCACTTTTTGAAATTATATAAATTTTATTTTTCAAAATGGACTTCATTTTTTTATTCGAAATATCAAAATTAGCCTATGTTGAATTTTTGGTATTTTTCTGAGAACTTCCAATTTTTTATAAATAGTGAAAAATACTTAAAAACAACTTTTTTAATCAAAAGAATATATAGTGATAAATTATACTATTGAGTGGTTTTAAAGTATATTCTGAATATATTTTTACCATTTTATCCAATGGTGGTCATTATAATTAATTTCACTTTAAAATTGGACATAAACAATTGTCAATCTTTTGATTGATATTTATTCTTAAAAACACGCTATTGTTGTGACAACAGAAATTAATTATTAAATTAATTAATGAAACTTATATGTTTTAAATTTTTTAAAATAGACATAACTTTTGAATTAGTAATATCAAATATATCTTTGGGTTAATTTTTGGTGTTGTTCTGAAAAACAGCGATTTTTGATTAATAGTGAAACCACTAAGTGGTAGTTTAAAAACTAATTTTTCGTGTAAATGAAACATTACCAGTTATGTGTATTGAATTTCAAAAATCTGGCATACACGGTTTTCATTAGTATGTAAAATTTGGTTCAATGGGATTAAAATAATTTTTGGTGAATAGTAACTTTTAAGTTATATTCATCACAATTAAAGGTAATTAGTGAAATTTAAGGTAAAAATGATATTATAAAAATATGAAAATATATTGAAACTTGTCCTAACCTTATTGGATGACTCATGGCCGACCAAGACAATCCATGTGTCAACTTGGGGACCCCATGGAGCCACTTGGGTAAGAAAATGACATTAATAACTTTTTATTTAATGTAAAAATAAAATTGTCACAAACATGTGTTGTTTTACTAAAACAATTATTACATGTGGTTATATAAGTTAAATTTTCAACTATAAATATTCATTGGAAAGATAATATAATTTAATAAATCGTGATATTTTTTATATAATTTTTAGACATTATATAAATTAAAATGTTTATGACACCAAGATGATGCAACGATTAACCTATTAATTTACGATTTAAATAAATGAAAAGATAATGTAAATTCTAAGACTTAAACTTGTCAAAAACTTATTTTATGGGTATATTTCGAACCATTATCACCTTATCCTCGACATATATAGTTTTAGGACCTTTGAAATCCGAAAATCCCTTCATAATAATGTAACATTTCATTACTTTCCAAGAGTGCCCCTCCTCTCCTCTTATAAAAGGCCCCACCTCTACCACCTTATTCGCACCTTAAAAGCCATTTTTCTCAGCCAAAATCTGCCCAAATTCTCTCTCAACTTCATTATATTACTCCTAGAAGCCTAAATTTGGGAATAATTCTTCCCAAGGAAGCCTTTGGCTCAAATCAAAAAGAGTTACCCGATTTTAAGGTAATGTCATCTCTTATATTGTTTTGTTTTATTTTGCTTCACCAACCACTTAAAATATTTTTATTCATTTATTTTGTAACAAAACAACTATCTTAAATATACTAGGATTTTGTTATTATATGGATTTTATTTACACTTACACACACCTTTGTCTAATGGTTGAAGAACATACTATTTTTGTGGTTGGCAAATTTCTGTCTCACAAAACGATGATTGTTCAATCTTCTTTTAACACCTCTCATGGTGTCCAGTAAGATGTAACTATATTTATATAAGATATATATTATTTTTATGTTTTCCTTATGCTTCTGTATTTCTCATTTATGGCATACCATTATTAATTCTGTTATGGGTAAACGTGATAATTTCATTTTAGGAAGTGCTGACTACCGCCCCCTCAAAGTGATTTGAATCGTTAATTCCATATGTGGGATTTATAAAGGATGGATTAAATGATATTATATATGATATTATACTGGAATTATAATATAACTTTATATCATTAGGATTTCATCCCATTAAATACGAAATAGTAATGAAAGTAGCGTTTATACGTACGTACGGCATACCATCTCCATGAACGGTGCATTTCATTTCTTACCTCTAAATGTTATGTAATATTATGAATGAATGTATATAATGTATATATATGATATATATGATATATATGATATCTACATCATGAATACAATTCTATAGATAATGAATATTCTACCACATAAACAACTTGTAATTATAAGAAGTTTATTATTGACTCAAGTACCAAAGATCGACAAACGACCGTTATTAACTTAAATAACTACATAATTTTCGTAATATTGTAGTAAGTGATATAAAAGGGATAATGAACTTGAAAATGTTTCTTATGAAATTAGATAATAACTCTAGTTTATTATTTAGGAGATTAAATAATGGTCGGGTGAAGTCGGACATGAGGTAAGGGAACTTCTTAACCCAATTTTCGTTCTTTGGGTTAATCTCCTACTTTCAAATTATGTCATGATATTATTATGTCCTATCTTGTATTTGTACTTTCTTTATGTGTAATTATAATGAATACACATAATAGATCTATTTTATTTAAAAAATGATCTTTGTAAGGGAATTCGTCTCAATCTCCATTCATTGAGGCATACTTTTTTTATACACAAATTTCTTTTATACGATGTATAAACCCATTTGACTTTTAAATTTATTCAAAAGGAATATTTTTATACGATTCATTTTTCTAAATGAATAAAATGTATGTTTTTCTTGTCACACGTATGTGGAGACAATGACTTCTCCACCGCCGTGACCAATTTTTGAGTTTCGTCTTCCTCTACAAGCTATAACTTTTTTTTAAATGAAAAATAAATACCAAGTTTTAATTTTCTTTTATTTTGGTCTTGAAAATGGTTTTGATAATGATTTTATTATATCAATGTGTTGTATTGATATCTTGTGATTGAAATGTGGAAATGTTATGTTTCCTTTATGCATGTTTTATGTGATACGATTATGTTATGGTTTATGATATGTTTAAACCTGTTCAAATGAGTAATGCATTGGACTTAATAAGTGAAGGGTGGAGCCCGCTATACCTCCTCGATGCATCAGTAGGTCTCATGAGACAAACTAGTGTCTTGGAACGAGGACTTGACAAAATCTTATTTGTAGTCTCGTCACGAGGCCTTGGATACATGGTTATGATAGTCCAGCATTATGCATTCCATCATTATGAAAGTGGTTATTGATATTGCATTTGATTATTAGACCAGCAGAATATCAATGTGAATAAGTAAATTTCATTATCTCATTTTACTTTTGCAATATTATGTTGAAGTTCAAGTTTAAAAGGCTTTTGTTTTAGTTTTACATTGCCTTAAATGTTTATGTTTATTTATGAAAGATTCCGCTATATTTTTATCCTTATTGAGCATCTGAGCTCACCCCTTTAAATGTTTTATTTTTCCCAGGATGTGAAGAAATATTTTATGACTGAACTATATGGATAGTCTGAAGGGGATAGCAGTGTGGACTATGGAGACTATTTTATTGTGATTTTTCACTTTATGATGTAATTCAACATTTATGAATGTATCTAGTGTATCCAAGGCTACTAAACTAATCGGTCGTTCGAGACTTGATCTTTTGTGATCATTCTAATGTTACGTAATAATGCACCGACTCTGGGTAACTGGGGTCGGGGCGTTACACAAAAAATATAGATAGTAATGATAGAATTATGGTCATATAATGTTCTATTTTCTACATCAAATAATATCATATTTTAGTACATAATCTTGATTACTAAGTGTGACATATTAAAATTTTCTATTTGTCTCCTATTATTTTATTAAATATTAATATACCTCTCCATTGTATTTGGAATATCCTTTCTCTTGGAATGTTGGAAATGTTCCATATTCTCATTAAAATAACATAGATAGATTATTTATCAAATTATTTAGTGGGTTTTTAGGTTGGTTATGCTAGTATACTTGATTAACAAACAGTTCCATGATCTACTTATTGGACTCTCCAATCCTAAAATACTATAAAAATATTTTTGAAACACTTACCTGTAAGTTAGATTGATTCTTTGGGGAAATTACTCTTTATTATATCTTGGGTAAATTAGTAAAAAAACATTCATTAGAAATCATCAATAAATTAATGTATCTAGATGGTAGATAGACCAATAATTAATAAATGGTTGCATTCTAACTCAATTAATATAATGTGATATATAACATAACATTTTATTTTTCATATTTTATTTAGATAATGTGAAAAGATTATTTATTTTATTTTTCACAAACTTTTACATATTATATTAATTTTACATAATTGATTAACCATTTCTATAAATAATAATTTATGCATAAAAATTAATTTTCTCTAGCATGATAATTATTTATTTACATTATTTGATCATGTTTATCCCTAAAATTAACATTCATCTCATAAATAAATATCCATGGGCTTGAAAAATAAATTAAATAAGTCATATGATTAGGAGATTTTAACTATTGGTCTGTTTATCAAGGGGAATATAAACCAACCATGACCTTATGGGAAAACATCATTGATTCAATACCTGGTTCAACTTGTATTCATCTATAAATATATGTATTTCCTTGGTTGGGTTTAACTCGGATCAAGTCTTAAACATTCACCTCTCGCTAGGACATCTTTTCTTTTTTGATGTGACTACTCACCCAAGGGTGAGGGAAGCTAGGGTTTTATGGAAATAGTAAACAATACTTTTACATGTAGTCCCATACATAATAAGGATTAAGGGATTATTCACATATTAACATATTAAAATTAATAATAAAATTTATCACAAAACTCAGGTAATAAATAATTAAATTAAATAAAAACCAACAAATATATAAGTTAGTTAAGAATATTATCATTAAAAATAGTCAAAAAATATGCATTGAAATTTCTTGAATTCATTTCAATTTCAATTTATTAAGATAAATTTAATTAAAATATTAATTTACCAAACTATTAATTAGTTAATTCGTTATCCTAGTTGACTCTTTAAATAATCCTTTTGTTTCTCATTCACTATAATCTCAAATAAATTAAATTAATTAATTTTAATTAAAAAATATTATGTACACATCATGTACTGGATGATTAAACGTGTTTACCCTCTTGGTAAGATTAAATTTAGTCTGGAATTTAATATGCATGACATGTACTGGTGGAAACACAGTGTGTACCCTTCTACTATTAATTAAACCCATTTATCATGTTTAATACTTACATGATGTGTACTATCACTTGAAATAACATTTTATTAATGTTGTGTATTTTAGTTTTCATGTAGTATGTAATTACACAGCATGTATGGATACATTATGTCTAGATATTACAATGTGTGTTGTTCCATGGGAAAAACTTTTTAGTTTGCACTAAATGTTTGTCTGCGTGATATGCCTTAAATATACATGGTGTAAACCAATGGAAATTACCATGAATTTCATGATGAATACAATGACCATACAATTACTTCATTTTCGAAATTAAATTTCAATTAATTAAAATCATATAATTCCACAAGACATACTAAAAATCACTCTACATGGACCTAATGAGAAAATGCCTATTACACAACATATACATATTTTATCTCTTAATATTCAATTATATTAAGTAAAAATTTGATTCTAAAGAATCTATATTACAATTAAAACATTAATATTTCCTATAAAAAAACTTTTAACTTGATGTCATAAATATATCTTTTGAACTTAATGTGTCGAAATAAGCCAAGAATGAATTTCTAGAAGTTTCCCTTAGAAATTAATTTTGATGAATAATTATAAATTTAATATTTAACTACATTAATTCTATTTATAATTATATTTAATATAATATATAATTAATAATAAATTTATTAACAATTTTTTATAAGTAAAGATAATATTTATTTGGAAGTAAAAAGTGTTGTTTTTTACTTTGAAAAACAGTTTTTATCTAAAACAATAATGTCTAAATTAAATGAATATCTACTAATTAAATATTTCAATGAAATATTTATATTTTATATTCAATTAAATAATTTTAAATATATATAATGTTTTTTACTTACTAAAAAATTAAAAAACATCTTTTTCTTCATAAATTAATTTTAATCAAAAAAATCGATTTAATTTTACGGATTAAATTTTTAGATTAATTTCTTACACTCATAAGAATTGAATTTGATAAAAAAAATAAATTATAAAAAATAATTTACATATTTTATTACTATTTCAATTTCATTTTTGGTCATAATGGATAGTAATCAACTTAAAAAAGCATAATTATGGTAAAGGTTAAAATGGGATAAAAAGGGGTTAAACTAAAAAAATAAAGGTTGAAATGACCAATTTTTTTTATAAATTATATTTTTAATCATATTTTGACATCATACCTATAATATTTAATATTTTTAATATTTGGATCAACTTGAAAGGAGTAATTCATACACTATATAATAATAATTCTTGTATTTACAAGATTTCCACCCACCTGACTTATAAAATGTAACCCCCTCTCCACTCTTATTCAAAAACATTGAGTTTCATAGTTTGGTAAATAATTTCACAAATACCTTCATAGTTTTATTTACCAATTAATATATCTTATTTTCTTCCCCTAATACCACTTTAAGATGTCTCATTGTGTAAGCTAAATGTGGTATCTCAAACAATGGGTGATTATCTTAGCTGATTATTTGAAAATGTAATTCTTCTTATATCTCATTAAAATATATTGAAACCATACTAAAATAATGAATTATGTTTCTTAAATTTATTAAAATTTTATTATGTTTATGTATGTTCCTTTATCCACCCCCTTTCTATCAAATGGCAAATGAAACATCGCACGCGCGTACGTGTGTTCTAATGCCTCCACCGAGAGATGTATTTCATTTTTCATAAAAAAAATTCATAGTTTTTAATTAAGATGGATATAGAATTTATGTATACTATTTATGATATAATTATGCATATATAATGATAATACATAATTTACCATCTTACTTTTCCAACCAATGGAAAAAGAAATCATCACATGTGCATACGTACGGACTGTCATCCCAATATAGCGATGTGGATAATTTTCTATCACCACCTCTCATGGATGGAAAGGATGATATAATTAATGGTTATATATGATAATTATGATATAGATATGACTATTAAATAATAATATAATATTTTATCTTCATTTTTTATTTGAAAATTAAAACATTGTTAATGTGTATGTACGGACTACCATCTCTATGAGCAGTGTATTTTATTTTTTTAGTACCACATTTAATATACTATTATAAAACTATATATAATGATTAAATATTCTATTTATATCATTAGTAATATTTTTTAAATTATTAAAAAAAATTCCATGATTTAGGAACTAAGACTTCCACACTAAAACACACATGAAAAATAGAATAATTAACGTCTATAACGACGATATTAATGAATAATTCATAATTAACTGGTGTTGATATGTTATTAGTTAATCATATATGGTTTTATAAGTATTATAATGTTTCATTTATGAGTTATTAACAATTATAAAATCATTATAAAGGAGAATCAAACACATGAAAATAAGCAGAGACCGGGGGTTAGGGATTTCTATTAAAATCTAAATTTATTTTGGGATTGTTTATGTTCATATTTACATTTGGAAAATTATATGATCCTAATATATTGAACCTAATATAAATTTTTATAATATAATTAATTTTTTACTTTACATATTTATTTTACATTTTTCTTTTTTTAGATCAAGAATCAACAAGTTTCATGTAACTGATATTGACCTTATCTCTTCTTTTTTGTCAGTAATATTTTTCTTCCATATCTATATTATTCTTATTATTTAAGGAATTATGTTATTAAAAATAAAATTATTATTTAAATTAATTTTCACATACATATGACTTTATTAAAAAAATTAATTAATATTCTAAAGGTTTTTCAAAAAGGTTATTTTTGACTTTATTTACAAAAATGTGAACGGAATTTTTTTTAACATATATAGCGTGAATAGATTTTCCCAAATCCATTACCACTATAATATATTTATCTTCTTATACAAGTATATATGGTTCTTAAATTAAAATAATTTTTTTAAAAAATTTTAATTGAAAATAAAATGTTATTATTTTATTAATCCAATGAAAATAATTTTAAAGGTGATTTATAAATTCATTATTAAATAAAGTTACAAGGTGTTTATATTTAATGTTTTACTTCCATTTATATTATATATCCTAAAGTCTTGGTTTTAATATAAAACCTTCCTTTAATATTAATTTATGTTCATATTCCATCCATCACTAATTTATTATTTTGTTTTCATTATCTTCCTCATAATCACATTCTATATAACTATCCGTATTTTTGCTTGAAATTATTTTCTCCTTCATGTTAATATTTTAAGTATCATGAATTTGTATGGTCTCATTTACATTATTTTTATTTTTTACTAATTATGTTTAATTTCTATATACATTGTATGTTGATGGAATATTGTTATGAAAATTTTTCATTGACTAGTGAAACATTTTATGTTCTTTATTAAATACATATAATTATTGATTTCAAAGTCATTTTGAGATGAATTTTTTTGATCATTTAATATTAGATAAATATATTGGATTTTCTAGTGATAGAAGGGGCCTGTTTATATATATCCCCTCAATTCATTAATTTAACTTGTGAGATAAAATCGAATGCATGCCAAATTAGATGTGTATTTAGTTGACACCTACACATTTACTAAGAATGAATTAGTCGAGACCTTGATTTTATGATTCATGGTATCTTTGTTGATGACATTATGGGAAGATCACGAATATCTAGAATTATTCACTTCCTTTTTTGATAATTTAGTTTCAATTTGCAATGTGATTTTTATGTTGACATTATCCATGGATATACTTTGAACTCATTTTTTTTATTAAATGGAATGTGTTTTGATTATCCATTATACCATATTGATTATACTTTATTTACTCATGAAATCTTCCCCTATACGCAACGTTTACTGACCATATTATGTTGTCCTTTATTTTTTTAATTTTCCCTAAGATATAAAGAAGGATTCTTTCAATAATTTAAAGGATTCAAGAATGTTTTTTATGCTATGTTTTAATATTTAAAATTTAATATAGGAATAAAATATTTATTAAGTTATCTAAGTCTTATGAAATGATCAATCCTTAATTATGAGATTACTTGTATCTTGTACCAATGTAATAAAGTAAATTTCAGATTTGGGTTACTGGACTCATGTTTATTTAAGATATTATTATATGAATCTTAGTAGGAACCTCAGGAATTATTTTTTAAATAAACAAAAAAATGATAATTATGATAAATCCGTAGGGTATTTGAGAAATTTTACCATCACAGATATTTTTATTTTATAGCTCAATATTCATGATAATTATGATCTAACATAGTGTTTTCCATTATTTAGAAATGGAACTAAGTGGAATGAAGGGAATCAACACCCATATCCAATGTAGGTATTTCCCTATTGAGAAAGCCAAAAGAGATGGTATTGGAACTGAGTAGATCATGGCCATATTAGGGATGTTGTATCTTTTCATGATAAAAAACCTTTCCCAAATGGGAAAAAATGTTGTTCAAAAACATAATTATACTATTTTTGATATATTCATGTGATATAAGCCTCCATATTTTAATGAAAATCCAATTACATTGGTAGATTAACAATGGAATATGTACCTTGAAAATATATTTATGGCTTTAGGAATTAATGAAACAATAAATGTTTTGTGGACATATATTATCAAAAAAGGAAATTTTGATAAATGGTGGTTATTGATCTATATTACTAAAGAGGAAGAGGAAATATAATATATGAAATGGATAATTTTTAAAGTGATATTATCATAAAAATACATTCCTCCAGAGAAAATACCTAAAATAGTGAGGAAGTTCCCCACATTAAATAAGATATAAAAAGGTTTTATAGAATATGAGGAAAAATTTATAGTATTATACCTGAATTTCATGTACTATATACATAATAGGAAAATAATTATTGACCATTTATTTGACTTTATTATGCTGGGTCTTTGAAAGGTACTGGTTTCTTAAAAGTTTTTAACATATCATTATATTGTAGAAAATTACATTAGAACAGAGAAATAATTATCTTGGTCATATATATATAAGGTAGATAAATAAAACAATAGAGTAGTTTTCACTCTGTGAAAATAAATGTGTTAATGAATAAGTAAGGAAATATGGGATTTATAACATGTGAAAAGTGTGGAAGGAATCACCTTGATACATTATTAATGGGAAAAATAGTTTATTTCAAGTATGGATAAATGGGTCATAATGCTCATAAATGATAGGAAAAGAATGAAACCATTATTATTCAATGTTTCATAAATAAAAAGAGGGGTGATTATTCAATCCAATCTTCAAAGCATCAAGGGAACCTCCCATATAAGAGACCAAGGGGAGAAATCTAATCTTATGTCATTACTATAGGTGAGGTTGATGTTTATAAATATGTGGTGAAAGTTAATTCGGTCAAAAAATAAAAATTAAATAATTCTTCATTTTACTATATATCATCACACTATTTTATATATTCCATATTTTCTATGAATATTTAGTAATCGCCTAGAACCTTAAGATGATAATTATCTATCAAAATTCGCAGTTGGAATTCTATTGAAATACGGATATGTTAGTCTATTCCCATTAATATTCATAGACATGCCTTATTTTCCAATATGGTTATTATACCTATGGTTTACTTTCATATAACCCTTTGAATGGATTATATTTCAAATTATCACACAAAAAATTATTTCCAATAGAAGGATATTATGATTCATGAAGGAGTTGTGGAATCCCTTGTCTTAATAGGAGAAAATTAATTATCTGATTTGTGTCTATATCCACCCACATTAGCTATACATAATAAAATTCCTAGAGAATAAGATCATATGTAACCTATCAATGGGAAATTTATCCTGAGGAAATAGAATGTACCTATTCTACAGGAAAAATTGATGTGTTTTTTAAATAACTACCTAGAAAACCACTGGACTGGGAAGTTTAATTTTCTATTGATCTCATCCATGATTCAAAACTTATATTTAAGACTCTCTAAAAGGTAGGCACAGTGGAATAAGAGGAACTGAAGAGAAAAGGGTTGGAGTTTTGTTATAAGGGATTTATATGCCCTAATATTTCACTATGGGGATCCCATATTCTTTTTGTTATAATAATGAAAAATCTATGAGGTTATGGGTCAATTATATGTAAATCAATGCTATTATAATAAAGAAATGGTATCATATTCCCCAAATTGATTAATCTTTTAATAATCTTCTTAGATTTCAATATTTTTAAATTATTAATTAACATTTTTGGTATCATATATTTTGAGTAAATAAGGAATATATTTCAAAGATGACATTTTATATGGGGTATAGATATTATGAATTTATAGTAACTCCATTTGGATTGACTACTACACCATCGGTTTTTATTGATCTGATAAAAAACTTATTAGAGGATTATCTCATTAATTTCATTTTGGTATTTATTTAGGATATCATAGTATACACTAAAATATATTAGGATCATAAAATTATTTTTCTAATCATTATTGAGACTCTTAGATAAATGTATTTATATGTAAATTTCACCAAATATGAATTATGGGATTAGTAATTTTCTTTTCTTGTCCATATAATCTCTAAGGATGGAATATCAGTAGGTCATTAAAACAAAAAGGTAGTGATTTAAGGTAAAATGACAATAAATATAACTATGATACATAGTTTCATTAGATTATTAGGTTATTAGTGATTATTTTTCAAAAAAAATCTTCATTAAAAACCCCAATAACTAGGTTGAAATGTAAAAATGTTAATTTCTTATGTTCATAAGAATGGAAAAAAATATAACAATTATAGAGGAGATTAGTCAATGAAACAATATTTAAATTACTATTTGGAATTGATGGATTTGTGATAGATATTTATGAATTAAATAAGGTATAATTTTGTGTCTTTATTTAGATAGATATATGTATTTCCTATATGCCATGGTCATTAAAGATTCTTGAAAAAAATATCTAAACCCATGTTCTTGAGTTGTAATTCGTATTCTTTTTCATTGAAAATATAGGGGCATTTACTTTATATATTATGAATTAAAATATATATAGATCAAAAAAGATTCAAATACATCTTCTCAGAGAAATAGATCTACATTAGGGAAAGGTGATGGTTATAACCGCTCAATTATTTCATTTCTCAATACACTACCACTGTGGGGATGTAAAATAAGGTATATGATGTTTTGAGTAGGAATGATCATTGATTTTTTACTAAACTGTGTAATGACAAATATTCTATATTGATTGATTTAGTAATGTATTATATGGGAAACATTAAGTAAGGAAGACATCACATATATTACAAATTATTGAAAAAAATCCATACTGGAGAAAATAAAAATACCTCAAATAGATGAAAAGAATATTAACAATAAAATCATAATCATAAATGATTTGAATTTGAATGGAATTATCTATATGGATTATGTATTTAAATTTAGAGAGTGGATATGTGTTCTATTCATTCCTAAGATAAAAATATAATTATTATATAAATATCATAGCTCAAATTTCTCTATACGCCCTATTTTAACCAAAAATTTATCATGGTTTCAAAGAAAGCTTTTGGTGGGATAATATAAAATAGGAAATTGCGTACTAAGTTTCAAAATTATTAGTTTTTCAATAATTAAAGGCCAAGAGACAACATTCTAAAGTATCATGAAACCTCTAACTATTTCAATGTGGAAATTAAAGGATATAACTATGTTCTTTTTTAATGTATTTACAATGAATCATAGAAAGAATGGTTCTATGTGGGTTATTGTTTAACATCATACTAAGTCCAAATATTTCATTAATATAAGGGAAGATCTATCTATTGATTATCTCACAAAAATATATATTAATTGAGTTGTGAGACATAATATTGAACCTATTTAGATTGTATCTAATCATGATACATAGTTTATATCAAATATTTGGAAGTGTATTTCAATATATCTCGACACTGAACAACATTTCAGAACCAACAATCATCCTCAAATTGATGGGTAATTTGAAAATATTTTTCAGGCAATAGAAGATAGGTTGAGGTTGTTCTCAATTGAGATTCAAGGTATGTGTGATCAATATTTACCTTTAGTGGAATTTTCATATAATAATAGATTCCATTAAATCATTCAAATGGAACCATATGAAGAATTAAATGAAAAGTGGTGTCACACTATAACATATTGGGATGAAGTTGCTGAAAGAATCTTTGTAGACTCATATATCATAGAAGAAGTAACTGTGAAACTGAAGAATTTTAAAAATCATATTATGGAACATCAATGTAAACAAAATATCTATATCGATAACCTTTGGAAATATTTATAATTTATTCTGGTAGATCTTGTTTTCTTGAAGGTATATCTATGTATGGGTGTTATAAGTTTATGTAAGAAATTGAAACTAAGTGGTAGTCACATCATAAATTTTGAAATTTTGCATGAAATTAAAGTTTTGTCTTACCATTTAGAAACTATACCTACCCTTTTAAAGTATTATGATGTGGTCCATATCTCTTTATTAAGTATGTACATGCCATTCCTAATTCAGATGGTCACCATTAAGGAAATATAATTTGAATATGATTTATCTTACTATAAAGATCCAATATAAATTATTGACACTAGAGAACAAGTATTGCAGAATCAAAAGACTATATTAGTGAATTTAATTTAAATAAATCATTAAATTAAAGAGTCAATGTTCAAACCTGATGAATTAATTGTTAAAAAATACCCACAATATTTTATGAAGTGATATCCATGAACATTTTTAGGATGAAATTTATTGAGGAAATAATATTAGACCCAATCATCAATTATAGTATGTATATATTTAATTCTAATGAAACAATATTAAAATTCATAATTTAATATTTCATAGAAAAAAAATTATAGTTTGATTGGATGAATATCACTTTTTAACTTACTATATCAAAATAATATTAAAATGAATTTTTCAAATTTTCCCTTAAAAATGTTTTTTTAAAATTTTCCCTTAAAAATAAATTTTTATGAATAATTGAAAATATAACATCTCAGATCAGGTGCCACACACTGGTGCCACAAACCAGTTTTCTACATGACATCAAGTTCACCTCCCCATATTTCAAAGGCTACAAACTAGAATATAGGTTCTACTATCGATCATGTGGAGACTATACCCTCTTTTCGAGATTAATACCACAGTGGAAATAAACAGAAAAGAACAAAATGAAATAAGATAACCAGAATAGTACCTAAATCACAAGATGACCAAAACTGAAAATACAATATCAAAACAGAAAATTAGATATTCCATGTTAGATTAAATGAAAATTATCAAATGAAAACCAAAATCTAAGGACACCTAAAACTCCAAAATAGGTCTCGAACCACATCTAGTTCCCGTATCCATGATCCATACCAATTAATCCATCCAACATAGGGTATTTTTTCTTATCATGTCCTACAATCATGAAATATATTCGAGTACTGATTTTGAAGACCGAGTTGGGTGTGTTTGTACCTTAGTAGGCCACCACCAATGGCGTCTAAAATAATATCCAGTCAATAATAGTGTATACAACTATGTAAAGAATAAAATACAAGAAATTAGGTAAATAGTTTATATTTATTCAATTAAACTTTATTTAACCACATAACACATGGGTTCCTATGGATAGTTGAACACAACTCACATATGAATTCCACTATTACCATTCATTATTTTATGTTCATGTTTTAAGGGAATTCTTACCATTAATCATTTCTAGTCTTGTGTTAATTCCATTTTTACCATTCACACTTTTAGGTTACATGTGAATTTCATTATTTCCATTCATCATTTAAAGTCTTGTGTGAATTCAATTATTACCATTAACCATTTAAAGTCATGTATGAATTCCATTGTTAAAATTAATCATTTAATATCACATAAGAATGTTATTATTACCAATAATCCTTTCATGTAAAAATTCAATTCCATTGTTACCATTCAGCATTTAAGGATTCATGAGAATTTTACTGTTACCATTCACCATTTAAAGTCATGTGTGAATTTCATTGTTACCATTCACCATTTAAAGTCATTTGTATCATAGAATCAAATTAATTAATTTACCAATTAATTAATTAACTCAATAATTTCACAATAACATTATTCCCTTAATTAATTCAATAATTAATTAACTACATCCATTTCATTACTAATTCAACAATTAGTTTATCACATCAATCACATTATTTAATTCCCCAATTAATTAATCACACTAATTCCTTTAATTAATTCAATAACCCCAACTAATTCATCAAAAAATTACTCCAACTCAATCAATTAAATATCCCCAATTAATTCATCAATTCATTGTTCCAACTTATTCCTTTTAGTATCCCCAATTAATTCCTCAATTAATTTTTCCAAAACAATCTAGTCAATATCCTAAAATCCAGAAATCCCTTAATTAATTAATCTATATAATTTAATAATTAAATTTAGGAAAAATAATTTGTAATCAACCAATAGAAATAAGATAATTAAAAACATGTAATAAAAACAAGAATTTTGTATTTGAGTTATATACCACGTACCTCAATTTTTTGACGAACGATCGCCCAATGGAAATCCTGAATGTGAAGGGGTTCAATCAAGATTGTGATAAAGAACATGATCTATATCAAATTCCTAGATAAATTATCAAATAAATAAACATATAATAAACCTAGATATATATCTAGAACCAAAATAGGATAAATATCCTTCATTTATCTAGTATGAGGAGCCTATTAAAGAGAGAGATCTAAATGAGAAGATAACCCATAACCAAGAGATCCAAATCATTATGCTGCCCTTAGATTAACAAATAAATGTTGTTGGAAGCACTTTTAATCCATCCAATACCCTCAAAAAAGGTATAAAATGATATGTGTTGATATAGGTCATTTGGGATTGTTAGACGGGGGTTGAGAAACATTTTTAACATTTTTTGGGGGATTAAAATCTCATATACATGGTTTGCGGGTCGAGGCACGTGTGTTCCCAAAACCATGAATCTTACTCATGTGCCTCTTCTAGGGGTGAATGGTTTCTACTTTTTTGGTGCATGGTTTTACAACTTCCGCATCATCCATGTAAATCCCCTATATTTGGGTTTTCATGGTTAGCTGACCTGGGCTGCATAGTTTGGGCAGACCGAGCACCAACTGTGCACTTACCCTCTTCCTTCCAAATTTCAGAATTTTCACCCAACAGAATCCCATGTTACAACCCAATTAAATTGTACTGAAAACTAGGAAGAATTGTACAAGAAATAATTATCAATACATCATGATAAAATTTCAAGATCTTACAATATCTCTACCTTATAACATCTAATCCTAGAGTAATACATCCAAGCATCTCCAAGATTTTGAGTCAAAAAGATTAGGCCACTGATCCATAATATTGATTTATATCACCCATGATTCCTCCTACAACTTTCTATGTTGTCAATATACAAGAACTTACCACACGGTCCTTCCCCACAATACTTTCTCAATGTGATCCAACACACATATCAGATGCTCCTCAAAGGATTCATCTTTCTAATGCTCAAAATTATCCAAATATATGACATGAGAAGATTCAGGGTGACACCTATGAATTTGTGGCACATGGAAAAAATGATTAATAGTACTATATATTTGTATATGATCCAATCGGTACGCCACCGACCCAATTCTATCCACAACTCTATTGGTAAAACAATCATAGTCACCAAATTTCCTGGAATTTTTATCATGAGTTGGCCTAGTATTGGGGCCAAAAAACATCCCCCTCTCTAAACTCAATTGGTCATCAACATCGAACAACTTATGAAACATTTCTAGTCTTAGTCTTGCCCATATGGTTCGAATAAGTCAAACATGATCTGACGTCTCCTATAAGAGACTCGGTCCAAATAAATCTGACTCACCTACCTTCATCCAGCATTGAGGTGATCTGCATGTCCTACCAGAAAGAGAATTATATAGTCCCATCTCTATTATTTCCTGATGACTATTTTTATTAGATAAATCCATACGTTCTAAGTGATTCTCCCAATACCCACTATAGTCTAGAACACAGGCTCGCAACATATCCTCAAGCACTTTTATTGCACGCTCTGACATCCCATATTTATGTGGGTGTAAATCCACACTCAATAGAACTTGTTATCCAATCACCTTATATAATGAAATCCAGAACTATGAAGTAAAACGTGATTCATAGTCTGAAACTATAGTCTGTGGCACCCCGTGACAACGGAATATCTCTCAGACATATAATTCCCCCAACGGATCCACTAATAAAGTCTCATATATCAAAAATATATGTGTTTCCATTTTAAAATGGTCCACTATCACCCAAATAGATTAATTAATCAGTGGAATCCTTGGGAGACCCACCAAAAATTCTATAGTCACGTCAGCCTACTGGCATTCCAAAATGGGAAATGGTGGTAGCAAACCACCAGGTCATTAATCCAGGACATTCACCAACTGACATGTTTAACATTATTTCATAAACCCAACTATCTCATTTTTCATGCCCGACCACCAAAACGGTCATCTTAGGTTACTGTATACTTTTTTTACACCTGGATAGAACACCCTCTTTGAGGAATGGAATTCATACACTAGCTTCTCTCGTATACTCATAGGCACAACAACCTGATTCCTTATATAGATTATCACATACTCATTAAAATCCCATAAAAAGGTGACTCCCCCCATTCAAGGATTTTCCACAAGGATAAGAATTTAAGATAATCATACTTCCTATCTCTTTTCCTCCTCATGAGAGTAGAATCCACTAAAACTAATAGGAGAGTAATCTTCTCCTGACTATCCTGAAGCACCACATTCATCTCCTCTTGAAAATTCATTATCATCAACTGAGAACATGACTCCTGAACTATGTGAGTTGGAGTTTTCCTTATTAAATAATCCGAATCATTATTTCTATTTATCGAAATATATTCTATCTTAATACCTAAAGACTACATATACTAAACCCACATCCACTGTCATAGATTCAAATCTCATCACGAAAAGATATATTGCATCCTCTTGTGGTTTATATACACTATAAAATTTTCTCCCAACAGATAATTCAACCAACACTTTAAATCATAAACCATTGTTTCAAACTCAAGGTCTTTTTTAGCATATTTCCCTTCATTTGGCATCAAATTACAAGAACCATAAACAAAAACTTGAACTAATTACATCAATATTTTGGTAAGACTGACCCAAAAGCATCACAAAACAACCTATACTCCTCACCTGGCTCGAGTAGGATCAAGATTTGTGTCTATGTCAAGTTCTTCTTTAACATCTGGAAAAATTTCTTGCATGATTATGATAATTTAAAAATTATCCATCTCTTGTTCAAGCCCAAAATTAGTGCTTCAAAATGGAGAAAGTGCTGGATGAATCTTAAATAATATCCTACTAAACCCAAAAAATATATGCATATCAAAAACATTATTGGTATGCTCCCAAGACACAACTACGTGAACCATATCTTGCTCAACAAACACACCTTACTTTGAGATAATGGGAGCCAAGAAGTGTACTGGATCAATACAAAACTAACAATTATATATCTTAGAGTATAGATGATTCTCTATCAGTTCTCTCAGGATGATATAAATATGCTTGTAAGGGAACATACCCTCATGGTCCATCCCTTTGCCAAATTTCTGGTGTTTGTCAAGCCCTGGACCCATTAGGTCTGGATCCTAAGGGCGGCATCTCAATGGTAGGGTGTCATCACGATGTCAACCATCGGTGACATAGATCAGTGTGTAACCAATTGGTGTGACATGAATCAGTGTATCACCAATCGGTGTGTCACCGATTGTTGTGTCATGGATCAGTGTGACACTGATCGGTGTGTCACTGATTGGTGCCATGGGGGACTTGTCAGTATTTTCTCTGCCAATTTTTCCCATTATGCCACTTTTTAGTCTTTTAACCTTTTAAAAGTGGTTCGAGGCCATTTTTAGCCCCATAAACAATGTTTTAAATACCTAAGAGTGGGGAGACCCTCAACTGACCTAGACTGTGTGTCAGTGTTATGCATTTTCCTCCATTTAAATGAAACCTCTTAACTCACAGCTGTTACAGCCACCTATCCTATGAGAATTATTAAATAATAAAAAATTTCATTGGGTGTAACCACCCAACCTCATGGTGAAACCATGATCTTCCTTTAAAGCCACAAAAGATCTTGATATCCCATAATGTCGGGATCACATTTTTATATCAAACTATAATTCCATCTTTCTTTTTTCTTGGATGGATTATTTCTTCCCTCGGTGCATTTGGAGACCCTTTCCCAAGGTGAGTGGTGCGCCTATACTGTAGCCTTTCCTGCTCATCCTGGGAGTCCCTAATGTTACTCCCTTGCAAGTCGTACATCCACAGTTCTTTGTGTGAGGAAAAAAACGTCAATCGTTGATCATCCAAGTAGGGTTATTCCTTCTTCTCTCTTTACTGTGTATCATGTGGGGCTGTTTTGTTGATGTTTCTATTGGGATGGATGAAACCAAACCATAACAAAGATAATAAACAGAATTTTAATGAATCGTGGGGTGTGTTTAGTGGTGTTGTTGTACTCTTTTTTAATTTCTTATATATTTTTGAATTATAAGGATTATGTCCAATGAAAATCATGCTCGTTGGTGGTCCTTCTTTGTCTACTAACGAACCTTTGTCTTTAGGATATTTCTGTGATTAAATGGATGTACATGGAAATTGGTTAATCATGTAAATTTGGTTGATAAAATTAAAGTCCAGTGAACAAAAATTTGGGTGTGATCACCCAAGTTAACCTAAATAAAAAGAAGGAATTAAATGAGCAGTGTTTTAAAATCTATAAACCCCTCCTTTCATTGTTTTGGTGGATGTGTGGTTTTTCTACTAGTTCCTCGTGGGGTGACATAGATGGGGATGGGATCCCATGTTATGGTGCAGTTGTTGGTTGTGGATCTAAGGCTGTTTTGGGCTGTATGTTGGGGCTTGGTTTGGTTCTAGTACATTGAGGTATCTCACGGATCCCTTTTATTATTGTGACATGACAAGAGAACTGGACATGAATGCTTAAATTTGGTGTTTGGATGTTTTCTTCTTCATTGGATTGTGGCTATGACTATTAATTGCCTAGTAGTGATGAATTAATTTAAATGGAATCACTTGAATATGAAAACAGGAATGGTTTCAATGGGGAATTGTTTTCTGGTAATTTGTTGTGACATGGTTGTGGGTGTACTGTTTCTTATGAATGAATAGTAATGGGGGTGTTTGTGGTTGGGATGGTTTTGGAACCCCTAGGTTGGGATGAGTGCATGTTTACCTATATGTACAATTAAGTTTTTTTATGTTTCTTTTCGCACCCCACCCAAGTTGGGAACTTTGTTCCAAACACCCCCATTTCATGGGGGAGGGTGCTTTTCCCAACAGTCCTATGAGTGGCTGGTTATTAGCTCCTTTTTTGCACCATTTCCCGTGTATCCAAAGATCCTTTGGGTAGGTCATGACATCCTAAGGTCCATTATATCCCTAGTTTCTTCAGGTATGGTATGTGTTGGTGGTTGGCCCAGGTGTGTGCGGGCAGGTGATTTCCCAAGTGTCTTTGGGAGGAGACCCAGGTGTCTTCGGGCATGGTAGTAGTTGTTCAGACCCAGCTGTGTATGGTCATGGTTATGTTTGGTTGTTGTGGCCTAGGTTTTTGTGAGCGAGACGTGTGGTAGTGAGATCCCACGTGTTTATGGGCAGGATGTGCAGTTGTGAACAGCCCAGGTGTGTGCGGGGTGAGGTGTGGAAGTGGGACTGCAGTGATAATGGTAGGAGAGGTCTGACGCATAGGATGACTTCAATAAATAGTGGGAAATTGGTCAGGGGTTCCCAAACATCGATGTGTTATTACTATTACCTTACTTGACTTGCGTTGTTTGGGGAGTGTGCCTTGGTGAGGTTGGGGTGGATAGTTTCATTGCTAGGTGCTCTGGTTATCTCCTTTTCTCATTGGCATTAGAATGTCTTTCCACTTGTGCATGAGAGCTTTTTCTTTTCCCTACTGAGTATACATGTATGCTCACCCTACGTTTATAAACTGTTTTTAGGTTTCTAGGAGGACTTCGAGGATCGTGTAGGACCGTACTAGTTCGGACCTTGGTAAAGTTGTTGTTGTTTTTTTTCTTTGGTACTTTCCTTTGGGTCTTTCTTGTACTTTTGTAGCATTTACTTTTGGACATGCATATGGGAACGGCTGCTTTTGGATTTACTTTTACCTTCAGTTTTGATGTTGTTCGGATTTACTATATTATCTCCCAATCCTACTAAAAAAAGGGTAATTACTTCCATCATTTGTGTGATTCTATACCATCGGTGCTAGTTGCCACTCTAGGACCTATCAAAGGTGGGTCTCTAGGGTCATTATCTCTTCATCAACTAGAAGAATGACGGGTCTGGCAATCTGTTTTTTCCTTCTCTCCTCTTGATGAAGGCGGGTCGTGACAGAGTGGTATCAGAGGAGGAGGTCGAGAGATGGGACGAAGTCTATAGATAAGCACAGTGAGGATTACATGGGATGGTAGGGCAATAGTGTTAGGCAATCTTGGTGCGTGAAATAGTCTAGGGAAGACCGGCTAGGAAACGGGATTTTAGGGCCCCCTGAAATCTAATGCAAGGACTCTAGGCCTACCGAACGACCAAGTGAGGCTACACTTATTGCAGGGTAGAGACCCTAGGAAAGGTACATGCACCATAATCACTTGTATTCTTGTGTTTCTTGTGTATTTTGGGGATTTAAAACGAATAATATGTCTAAGAAAACACAAAAAAGCGATCTTCTACACTACTTGGGCTTATGAATTACTTGTTTACCTTATAGCTATGGCACCCAGACGATGACCATGATTTGTGCAAGTGATTGAGGCCGAGGAGGTTGACATGGCTGATCGGCAGAAGACTAAACAAGAGAAGGAGTATGACTAGTGTCATAGGATGCTTCATGCCTTTCAGCGGCACACCCTCAGGAAGTACAAGGGTAGCACCTCAGACATGGAGATGGAGAGATGGTTTGAGGAGTTAGTGATAACTTTAATCTTGGTCGGGGCTCCGAAGGAGTATTGGGTTCCTCTGGCTATAATCCAGATTCGAGGATCTGCACGTCAATGGTGGACACTATATTTGGGGACAAGATAGAGGCTGAGGTTTCGTGGACCGACTTTAAGAAGATGTTTCGGGAGGAATTCCTCTCTTCCACGATGAAGGATGAGAAGTGGTAGAAGTTTATATCCCTCCAGTAGGGGAGCATGTTAGTAAGGGATTTCAGGATCAAGTTCAATGATCTCATTCATTTTTCTCTGGACCTTTTTCCAGATGATGAGCCGTGGGGAATACATTTAGAGGAGGAAGTCTGACCTTCTCTTCAGTATGTTGTTACTCCCTTCACCCTACCGATGTACATGGAGGTCCAAAAAAAGGTTGAAGTGGTATAAAGGATGCACATTCTGGGAGGTGTGCCGCGATAGGGGATTCAATGGAGTTCGACAAAGGGGAAGGTTGTCAGCAGCATGCCTCTAGCGTCAAGGCCATCTAGTTTTCGACTAGGGGGGAGCAGGCCACAACAGTTCCAGTTTCGATATCCCGGGCCTCTCCCTTTACATGAAGGCCTAGGACCAAGGTGTTTCATCTGTGGTAGCCATGGACACATTCGAAATTAGTGCTCGGACTGAGTGCAGTATAGTGGGAGTGGGCAGGTTCAGCACCCACCTCAGCAGCACCACCTTCTCTCAAGGACCTTTCAGTAGCAGCTGCAGTAGAAACAACAAGCTCCTACTTCTCTGAGGGTAGATGTTATAGGAGGAGGCCAGCCTCAGGTTGCTCCTCAAGGACCTAGACCAGGGCATGGTCAGGGAGGCATCGGATAGTAGAAGGGTAGAGGAGTTGGGCGTGGGCATTTTCATGTCGTAGAGGCAATAGTTCCAGCAGGGCCAGAAGTCTTTCGAGGTACGATCAGCCTATTTAGTACTCTTGTCTATGCCTTGTTTGATACGTGAGTTTTTCACTCCTTTTTTGCACCCAGTATAGATCATGATCTGGGTTTAGACGCTAAGAGACTACCAGTACCCCTCGTGTTGTGTACGCCAATTGAAGGTTGGACCGACTTGTTTTATGTTTTCCAAGGGTGTAGGCTGATGATAGGGCCACACCATTCTAGCAGGGATATTATACTATTGTAGATACAACCATATGATGTCATCTTAGGAATCGATTGGTTGTTTTTGGTGCACACTATTATCAATTGTTTCTCGAGAAGAGTCATGTTCTCCGATGAGAATGTCCAGCATGTTTCTTTGGTTGGTGAACAGAGTTTCCAGGTGGGGAAGCAGCGTGGGGAGCCTCTTCTTTCTATGTTGGCCGATATTTTATCAGAATCATTGGATGTTGAGATGATGGATATCCCAAGAGTGGTTAGAGAGTTCCGGGATGTTTTTTCCAAGGAGGTTGTGACTCTACCCCCTAGACGTGACGTTGAGTTCAGGACAAAATTACAACTCAGTGCCCATCTGATTTCCATGGATCCTTATCGAATTGCACCTTCTGAGTTTCTAGAGTTTTGGATTCAGATTTATGATTTTATGGAGAATGGTTTTTTCCTGACCCAGCATGTCGCCCTTGTGGTGCTCCGGACTTGTTCGTGAAGAAGGAAGGTGGTGGTCTCAGGCTGTGCATAGACTACCGTAGGCTGAATCAGGTAACGGTCAAAAACCATTATCCTCTCCCAAGAATGGATGATCTCTTTCACTAGCTGAGGGGAGAATGTTCATTCTATAAGTTCAATCTATAGTCTGGGTATCAGTAGATATGGTTGAGGGATAGTAAAATTCCAAATACTGCTTTCAGGTGCAAGTATGGGCACTTTGAGTTGGTAGTCATGTCGTTCGGTGTTATGAATGCAACTGATATGTTCATGGCACTCCTGAACTCGGTTTTTCGGGAGTTTCTGGACCGGTTCATTGTTGTGTTCATTGAGGAAATTTTAATCTACTCAAGATCATAGGAGGAGCATACTAATCACCTTAGGATGGTCTTCGAAATCCTTCGACACCACCATATCAATGGGAAATTGTCCAAGTGTAAGTTCATGACACGAGAAGTGAATTTCCTTGGACATGTGGTGTCTCAGCAAGGGGTAACAATTGATCCATAAGAGGTTTAAGTGTTTGTTTCTTGGGAATCAACCAAGAATGTGATAGATGTTCACAGTTTTCTGGGTCTGGCAGGCTATTATCTATGGTTCGTACCCAACTTCCCTCGAGTTGAAGCTCCTTTGATAGCTTTGACTAAAAAGTACCTGGCTTTCGTATGGATTGGGAAGTGTCAGGAAGCATTCTTCTATCTAAAGTAAAGTTTGGTCAGTGATCCAGTGCTCAGGTTACAAGAAGAAGGGTAGTTGTTTGAGGTGTTTTGTGATGCTTCTGGACTTGGATTGGGGTGTGTTCTGATGCAGCAATAGGGAGTGGTATCTTATGGGTCTATGAAGTTACGTCCTCATGAGTATAACTATGCCACCAATGACCTAGATCTTTCAGCAGTGGTGTTTTCATTGAAGTTGTGGAGTCATTACCTCATCGGGGAGAACTTTGTGGTCTTCATGGACCACAAGAGTTTGAGGCATATCTTTACCCAGAGGGACCTGAACTTGAGACCATGAAGGTGGGTGAAGTTTCTTTAGGACTACAACTTCAAGATCTTTTACACTGAAGGTAATGGTAACGTTGTGGCTAATGCCTTGACCAGGAAGTCACAGAGGGATGATGTTCAGGAATCAGTGGATTCTTGGAAGGCAATGGAGGAGTTAGCCACCCTACACCTGGATGCAAGGGAGGATGTTGGTAGAGGTGGTCTGTTTTAGATTATAGTGCAGTCCTCTCTACTATTGCGGGTGGAGGAGTCTCATTGGGGAGACATAAAGAGTGAAGTGATTCGTGATCGGGTTAACCAAGGCAATTCTCTGGAAAGGTGGTCAGAGGATGGTCAAAATCAGATTCTTTTCTGATGAAAGTTTTTTTTCCTAGAGATGATGCACAAGGGAGTTATTTTTGAGTTCTATAACTCACTCATAATGGTACACCCAAGAGTTTACAAGATGTACTGAGGCATGAGGGAACAGTTCTGGTGGCCCAGGGTGAAAAGGGCAGTGGCAGAGTTCATGGAAAGGTGTCTTGTGTGTCCGTATATGAAGTCTGAGCATTGTATCCCAAGAGGATTTTGCATCCTTTAGATCTCCCTGAGTGGTAGTGGGAGGACATATCGATGGATTTCATCACACGACTACCCATGATTCAAGGAGGTTGCAATGCTATCTGGGTAGTGGTAAACCGGATGATGAAATCAGCTTACATTCTAGCAATCAAGGAGTCGAATGTGATGGATGCCTTATCACAGAGGTACGTGGGTGAAGTGGCGTGGTTACATGGTGTTATAAGGTCCATAGTCTCAGATAGGGATGAACAAATTACCTAAAAAGTTTGGAGGGGATTGCAGCATGTTTTTTGAACCCAGCTACGCCTTAGCACTGCTTTCCACCACCAAACAGATGGGCATATAGAGAGAACCATCCATACATTGTAGGATAGGATACGAGAAAGTTTTCTGGACATTGAGGGATCATGGGAATGGCAGTTTCCCTAATTATATTCTTCTACAATAATAGATATCACTCTACTATTGGAATGGAACCGTTTGAAGCCTTGTACGGGAGGTCGTGTCGTTTGCTTGTGTGCTGGACAGAGGTCGGGGAAGCAGGTGTTCATGGCCCATAGGTAGTACAAAGCATAACCAAGAAGTTTTAGCTTATACGAGAAAGTATGAAGGAAGACCAGGACTAGAATAAGTCGTATGTTGACCACAGGAGTAGGCCCCTGGAGTTCGAGGTTGGAGACCATGTGTTCTTGAAGGTTTTCCCTCAACGTGGTCAATAAAGGTTCGACAAGGGGAGAAAGTTCTCTCCTAGGTTCATCGGGCCCTTCGAAGTGTTGGGGCGAGTCGGTGAGCTGGAATATCAGCTGGCATTGCCACCTCTAATATAAAGGATCCACGATGTTTTCCAGGTCTCCCATATTTTTCGATATCCTCACGATGACTCCCATGTCATAGACTGGGGAGAGTTGGATATAGGGGATGAATCTATGTTTGTGGAGAGATTGGTGAGGATCGAGGATCAGAAGGGGAAAGTGCTTCATCGATGAACCATCCTTTTGGTTCGAGTGTGGTGGAGGCACGGTGTCCTCAAAGATAGTACCTGGGAATAGGAGGCACAGATGCATGCCTAGTACCCAGAGGTTTTTTGAGTTTTTTTTCTATTTTTGTTTTGTAGTTATTGTGATGTAATGATGACCTTATTGTTTTATGAGAGGTTTTTTTACTTTAAATTGTAAATGTTCATGAAAAGTCCTGATATGTGGGGATGGAAGGATCTGATCCCTAATCAATACGCATTAAGGTGGATGTGATTAAACCTGTGTAGGAAAGTTAGTGCCGCCCAAAGCGGATAGTATCTTGACACCGAGGAACAAACTACCAGACCCGTGTGTCGGGACAATGTGATCCTTGGGACTGGTATGTCTATTTGGGGTGTGTTTTCCCGGATAGTTATCTTTCGAGGTGGTTGTTCGGACCCCTCTCTACTCTTCGGGTCTAGATTTGATTCTCAAGGATGAGAATAGTTTGAGAGGTATCTAATGTAATGGACCATACCCTCTTTTTCCATCCCTTTGCCCAATTTATGGTGTTTGGTAGGCCCTAGACCCATCAGGTCTGAATCCTGAGGGCGGAGTCTCGGTGGTAGGGTTTCATCGTAGTGTCAACTATCGGGGACACCGATCAGTTTGTCACCGATTGGTGTGTCACCAATCTCATAACTCACATTTGTTACGACCACCTCTCCAATGAGAATTATTAAATAACAATAATTTCAATCATTTGTAACCACCCAACTACATGGTGAAAACATGATCCACCTTTAAAGCCATGAAAGATCTTGATATCCCGTAATTCTGGCATCTCATATTTATATTGAACTATAATTCCTTATTTCTTTTTTCTTGGATAGTTTATTTCTTCCCTTGGTGCGTTTGGAGACCCTTTCCCGAGGGGAATGGGGTGCCTATGTTTTAGCCTTTCTTGGTCATCCGGGGATTCCCTGATGTTACTAACCTACAAGTCATGCATCCCTAGTTCTCAGCGTGAGGATAAAAACGTTGATCTTTGATCATTAAAGTAGGGTTCTTCCTTTGGATCTCTTTACTGAGTATCATGCGGGGCCAGTATGCTGATTTTTCTATAGGGATAGATGAAACCAAACATTAATGAAGATAATAAATGAAATTTTAAAAAAATTTGGGTTCTGTTTATTTGTGATTTTGTACTCTTTTGCAACTGCTTATAGATTATTGAATTATACTGATTATGTCCACTGAAAATCTTGGCTATTGGTGGTCCTTATTTGTGCACTAATGAACCTTTGTCTTCGGTATAGTTCTATGATTAAATGGTTGTACATGGATATTGGTTAATCAGGTAAAGTTGGTTGATAAAATGAATGTCCATTGAACAAAAATTAATGTGTGATCACCCCGGTTAACCTAACAAAAAAGAAGGAATTAAATGAGCAATGTTTTAAAATCTAGAAACCCCTCTTTTCTCTGTTTGGGTGGATGTGTGGTTGTTATGTCGGTTCCTCGTTGGGTGACATGGATGGAGATGGGATCCCCTATTGTGGTTCAGTTGTTGGTTGTGGATCTGAGGCCGTGTGGGGCTGTTTATTGGGGCTTGCTTTGGTTTTAGTACTTTGAGTGATCTCACAGATCCCTTTGGTTTTGGCGATATTACAAGAGAACTGGGTGTGAATGATTAAATTTTGTGTTTGGATGTTTTCTTCTTCCTTGGCTTGTGTCAATGCTTGTTAATTGCCCATTATTGAAGAATTAATTTAAATGGAATCACTTGAATATGAAAAAGAGAATGGGTTCAATGGGGAATTGTTTTCCAAGAATGCATTGTGACATGGTTGTGGGTGTGCTATTTCTTATGAATGAATAGTAACGAGGGTGTTTGTGGTTTGGATGGTTTTGGAACCCCTAGGTTGGGATGAGTGCTTGTTTACCTATATGTATAATTAATATTTTTTATGTTTCCTTTCGCACCCCACCCATGTTGGGAACTTTGTGCCGAACACCCCCATTTCATGGGGGTGTTTTTTCCAACACTCCTATGAGTGGCTGGTTATTAGCTCCTTTTCTAATCCCTTTCCTGAGTAGCCCAAGAACGTTTGGGTAGGCTATGATGGATCGAGGACCATTATATCCCTAGTTTCTTTGGTCAGGGTACGTGTTCATGGTTGTCCCAGGTGTGTGTGGGTAGGTGGTTTCCCAAGTGTCTTCATGATGAGGCCCAGGTGTATTTGGGGGTGGTAGTAGTTGTTCAGACCATGGTGTGTGCGGGCATGGTTACGTTTGGTTGTTTTGGCCTAGGTGTTTGTGAGTGGGATGTGTTGTAGTTATAGCCTAGGTGTTTTTGGGAGGGATTTGCGGTTGTGATAACCCAGGTGTGTGCGGGCGGTGTGTCGCAGTGGGATTGCAGTGAGAATAACGGGTGAGGTCTGACATGTAGGATGTCTTCAATAACAAGTGGGAAAGTGGTGCAGGGTACCCAAACATCGATGTGTTATTACTATTACCTTAATTGACTTGTGTTATTTTGGGAGTGTCCCTTGGTGAGGTTGGGGTGGATAGTTTCCTTCCTAGGTGCTCTGGTTATCTGCTTTTCTCACAGGCATTAGAATGTCTCCCCACTTGTGCCCGATAGGTTTTGGTTTTCCATACTGAGTATACCTGTATGCTCAACCTATGTTTATAAACTATTTTCAGGTTTCCAAGATGACTTTGAGAATCATGTGGGACCGTACTTGTTAAGAGCTTGGGATTTTTGTTGTTGTAGTTTTTATTTTCTTTGGTACTTTCCTTTGGGGAATTCTTGTACTTTTGTAGCATTTACTTTTGGACATGCATATGGAAATGGTTGCTTTTGGATTTACTTTTACCTTCAGTTTGGGTGTTTTTGGGATTTACTATCTTATCACCAGATCCTACTAAATTAAAAGGGTAATTCCTTCCATAATTTGTGTGATTCTATACCCTTGGTTCTAGTCACCACTCCAGGACCAATAGATTGTGGGACTCGGGGGTCATTATCACTCCTTCAACATGAAAAAGGAAGGGTCTTAAATTCAGATGTCCCTTGTCTCCTCATGGTGAAGGTGGGTCATGAGAATGATGGTCATGATTTTCAGGATTCTTGGAGTACACAAACATTTCATCCACAACCACTAAAACAACAAGATCTTGGTATTTATGGAAGATTATGTTAATCAAGTCTACAAACACTTCTGGTGAATTCATCAACCCAAACGGAATTATAAAGAACTCATATAGGCAAGAATTTCTTCTTAATGTAGTCATTGGTATATCGAAAGGTCTAACTCCCAACTGATGATGCCCTAATCTCAAGTAAATCTTTTAGAAAAAATAAGCTCCCCTCAACTAGTCAAGTAGATCATCAATATGTGGAAGTGGATATCGGTTCTTCACAATTATTTGGCTCAACTTCCTGTAGTCAAAAAACAATCACAGAGTCTCTCCAGCCTTCTTAGAAAACAAAACTGTAGATACTCAATGATACCTACTTGGATTGATAAATCCTTACCCTCCAACTCATCCATCAGATTCTTGAGCACCTGATGCTTTTTTGGTGATATTTTTTATGATGGAATAAGAACTATCTCGGCTCTAGGGCTGATATAAATATTAAATTTTACATAAATCTTGGGTGAAAACCCATTTAAGTCTTCAATAAAGACATCCTAAAATTTATCCACTTCCTGTGAATAAGAAAATCATTCCTTCCACCTCTATCATCTATTATCATACAAGAATCATGGGCTATGAGCACTCCCAACTACAAAGTAATTGGCCTTAGTATGAATTCCTAGATATCCCACTCTCTACAGTGAATACAGTTTTCACACTTATGAGTCATAAAGGTCACTCTCTAGTGGTAAAAAACAATGTCGGCTCAGTATGATACTAAGCAGTCCATACCCAAAATTAGGTCAAAACCTAACATGTCAAGGATGTAATGTTCTCATAGAAAATGATACTCCTAAAGCTCGACAGAACACCCCTTACAAAATAATATGCCTTCATACTCCCAATAGGGTATATATTGTTAACACCCCTCCCACAAAATCCATTTCTAGGAACAAACCATACACAAGTTGTGCAAAAATAAATGAATGAATGGAACTATTATCAAATACGGAACTAGATAATTTTGAAGCTATATGAATAATACCTCTTACTATCAATCATCCAACCACTCTATCCACAAGTGTAGGATATAAAATATGTACATATCCTTACCCTATTCCCTGTGATATAGTTTTTGTCCTCTGACCTACACCACTCGACTGATATGAGAACTTCTACTCAGAAGTACCACACCAACTTCATTTACCACCTCTTCTAGTTGAACTCCATATTCCAAACTCATATAGTGAAAAAGTTCCCCTCCTCGCACCCTGGTTCTTTCTATCCCCCCCATAACTAATCGTCTATTTTGGGTTCTTTCATAACTTTTATATATTCCCCATCTTTCTACATTATCAAAACTCTATAAGAGGTTGGGAATATTTTCTATGATATTGTCCCAGCCTATCACATTGGTGAAAGTTAATCCTGGTAAGGTCTTGCTAGAATGAACCATCCACCTGGCCACTCCACTTTCTACTTCCATAACTAACATTATCATAGATATGCTTCTTTATCTTGAAATACATACCTCCTGATCATCTAATAGAAACCACATGTCCTAAATTGGAATCCTCCTTCAGTTTCCCCTCATTTATGAGAGGTTGATCCACCACCTCAACAAACTTCATTAACTAAAAAAGGTTAACCTAGGACTTAATCTCACATTTAATCCCATCATGAAAATTTCATTCCTTAGTTTAATGAACCCTTACAAATTTTGTAGAAAAGCTTTGTATGTTTTGAATGTTTCTAGCATTGTCCACCATGGAAATATGCCCCTAATTATATTACATCAAATCAACTTCTCTCTTTAGTATCAACATCTTTGGATAAAAGTGTTCCCATAAATTCTCTAAATATTCCATCCATTCCATTATTTTTACTACCCTTTCTAGGTATAAACATCCCACTAGCACTTCGTTGATCCTCTCAATATGTACGCATCCAACTTGAACCTCTTCTCAGCTAGAGTCTCCAAATGGTCATGTATGACCTATATGGACTCAATCCAAAACAAAATTTCCTCAAGTCCACCCCTCCACCAAAATTCATAATGTGTTATAATTCAAACTTCGTATTCAGATGAGACGTGATTTTCACAAACCTCCATGGGTCTCCTTCCCTAAATTGCATGAAGTTGGAGATGTTTTATTTGAATAGCCCACCACCTCCTCACATGGAACTATCGATTCCTCTAGTTTCTACTACTATAGGATCATCCCTAGCCATGTCCTCATGTATTCCTCCAAACAAGAATCATTAGGGAGGCATATATCTACAATTCCATACACATGTCTTGGGAAACATAACACAACATTAACACATTTCACATGAGGGTTTTCAAATTTATCCATAACAATTCACTCTCCCTTTTCCTACAACATGGTCAAAATTGGGTAATTATCAAAAAACATAACCATCCTAAATCTAGGTCCTGGTTAAAAAAGGTTAAACTCATTCTCATATTCCAAATTTTCCTTAAAAACCCATTTATTCTCATCTTGAATCATTTTAAAATTCTCAATTTCACATTAAGAACATTTTCATTTCAATTTCCCAAGGAAAAAATGGTTTAAATTCAATACCCTACCCAGAACACATTTTTCATGTGTTCCAAACATGATGCATGTCAAAAAATAATCTTGAGTGCCTAGAATGATGCATAAAAACTCAAATCTCATGCGATTATGGGCTAAAAGTCACAAATCAAAAAAAAATCAAAACAATTATCACATAACACCTTGAGTGCATCACCCAAGGTGAATTAACATCAATTATAACAGTGAATACTAATAAAAGCAATCCCACCCTGAGTAATTTGGTTTCCCTAATACATTGGTTAGCTAATCTCATGCATAAGCTAATAACCAAGGCCCAGATCTTCCAAGCCACATATCTACCATTCCCAAATTCCAAGACAAAAGAAAATAACAGATATTTGGGCTTTGATATCACTTTTTAACATCTCGGCATGAGTTCCACACACCACTTCCTCGAGCTAGTTGGCCGTATGACCTCAAACATACCTCCCCATACACCAAAAACTACTGAATAACAGTGAAGTTATAATATCAATCATGTGGATACTATAACCTCATTATTAGAACAATACCACAACATAAATAAACATTAAATTGAAGAATGATATAACATAACTAGAATAGTATCAGTATCACAAGATGAACAAAACTGTAAATAAAACATCGTAATTGAATAGTATATTTTCCATAATAGAGTATTTTCCATGTTTCAAATGTAAACTCAAAAGAAAATACACTCAAAACTCCCAAACGATTCCCAAACCACATCCGGTTCCCGCATCCATGATCTATACCAATTCAGTGATCTAATATAGGTCATTTTCCCTTATCCTATTCGGGAATCATGAAATCTATTTGGTTACATGTGTGAGTACAATTCAGTAGTCCAGCACCAATGGCTTATAAAACATTTTCCAGTCAATAACAGTGTATGTAGTTGTGTAAATAATAAAATACAAGAAATAAAGTAAACATATTATATTTATTCAAATAGTCTTCATTTATACACCTAAAACTTGGGATCCTTAGGACACCTGAACCCAATTCACATATGAATGCCACTATTACCAATAATTATTTTAAATTCACATATTAATTCCATTGTTACCATTCATTATCTCATGTCTCATGTAAATTCCATTATTACCATTCATCAATTATTGTTACATGTGAATTCAATTGTTACCATTCACTATTTAAAGTTATGTGTAAATTTCATTATTACTATTCACCATTTAATGTCACATATGAATACCATTGTTACCATTCATCAGTTAAGATTACATAAGAATGTCATTTTTACCATTCATTAGTTCATGTCATTTGTGAATTCCATTGTTACCATTCACCCTTTAAGGTTACATGTGAATACCACTGTTACCATTCACCATTTAAATTAATGTGTGATTGCTATTATTACCATTCACAATTTAATTTCATGTGTATCACATAATCACATTAATTAATTTACCATTTAATTAATAAACTCAACAATTCCACCATCACAACAATCCATTAATAAATTAAAAAACTTATTAACTACATCAATTTTACTATTAATTCAACAATTAGTTTATCACATCAATACAATTAATTTATTTACCAGTTAAATAATCCCACTAATTTCATTAATTAATTCAATATCCCCAATTAATTCATCAATTAACTATTCCAACTCAATCAATTTAATATTCCCAGTTAATTATTCAATTAATTATTCCAAATCAATAAATTCAATATCCACAATTGATTCATCAATTATTATCTCCAACTAAATCAATCCAATATACAAAAATCTAAAAAACCCTTAATTAATTAATTTATCAAATTAATTAATTCAATTTGGGAAAAATAATTTCCTAATAAACCAATATAAATTATATAATTAGTTACACATAATTAAATCAAGACTTTGGGATTTCAATTATAGACTACCTCCCTCAATTCATTAATGAATGATCGCTCAATTGAAATCCCCAATTTGACACAGGTCAATCAAGAATGCAACGAACAACACAATCTAGATATGAAACCTAGATCCACGTTCAAAAGAATCAAGATATAATAAACCTTTATCTATATATTGAACCAAAATCATATAAAAATCATTCTTTTATATGAGAAGAGGATCAGGATACAGAGAGATCTAAATGGTAAGATAACACATACCCGGGAGGTGCAGATATTAAATATTCCATTTGATTCACCAATAATAGAGGTAGGAATAGAATGGAATCCATCTAACAGCCTCCAAAAACAAAGGAAAATAGTTATGGGTTGAGATATAGAATATGGGGTTATAGATGGAGACTTGATAAAAAAATTAATTTTCGATGGATTAAAATTTCATAATCATGGTTTGCTGCTAATGGTGAATGGGTTCCACTAACCATGAACTATAACTATACACCTATTAAATGGGGGTTCATGGATTTTACCTTTTGGGTTCAATGTTTGATAACCCGTGCACTAGCCATGTGAATCCCCTCTATTTGGGTTTTCATAGTTTGTTGGGTTGGTGTGCATAGTTTGGGAAAACTATGCGCTAACTGTGCACTTTCCATTTTTCATTACAATTTCTCATGTTTTACCCAAACCACTCCATGGTACCACAAAAATAGAAAGAGATCAAATATAGTAAAAATAGTACCTATAGACATGCTCTATACATCTCTAGAAAATGTTAGGATCCTATAGGAAATATAATATTTGAATATTTTCCATTTTTATAAAAATGTGTTAGAATATATACAATTAATCATACATTGATGATAAATTGATAAGAAATAAATATAAAATCATTTCTAAGTAAAATAATAGTTTTTTATAGAATTTTTTTAAAGTGTATAATTTATTTCTTAATTAATATAATCACTATTAATGAATGATTTCAATGAAATTTTCATAGTATTTATTAAATTGAATAAATTGGAATTCATCTAATGGTGGTTAATATTGTGGATCTGATCTAGAAATAAGGGAATACTTTAGAAACACCCATCTAGAAGTAGTATCCACACCAACATAATCACAAATATACAACATACTTACATAATATCCCCCACGAACTCAACATCTAAATCTAGGAAGCCCACGCACCACACTGGGTAATTGTTCCATCTAGTTCTAGTCCTCTATATCCAATCCTTTCAGATATAAAAAAACATGACAACCACCAAACATGAAAGAAAAATAACAAGATCAAATCCTAAGAGAAATTTGAATGGTTTAGAATTAAATCATGCTTCCATGGGAGAAATGAAAAAAACTATTAAATTCATAAAGGATAAGAAGATGGATATATGAAATCAAAAATACAAGAATATTTACAAAATAATACTCACCATCACCTCCTTCTGAAACATTTCTTCTTCTGCTTTCATTATTTTCTATCTCTATTTTTTAGACCATGACCTTCACCCTATCCATAGGTGTCTCGGTTACTTGTTTAAACCAATGTGGGATTCCAAATAAAGTGATCCATATAAGAAATTTCTAGGACCATCAGTACCATTAAGTTATATATATTTGAACAAGTGGACTAATGGTCATCATTATGAGCTCCGCAGCTAGTCATTCAGTCAGCACCACCATCGGAAATGTCTAGGCCTCCAACTATTGGATCTCAAGAACTCTGAATTTCTATAAAAATCATCACCCATATACCAAATTTTAGTTCATTTCATATGTCACCTTACAATATTTCTTCTTATTATTCCTCACAACATCTCCCTTTTCAAACGTTCAAGGAGTGCTTCAAACACATCATATTCTGTAACATCTCATCATTATGATTTTTTCACAACCATTCACTGATAATCCACTAGAACTTCTATTAAACTACTAAAATATTTCCATTTTATTAACCTCACTACATTCCTATAGAACATGGATTATTTTCTCTAAGATAATTCAAAAATAATCATCATCCAGTACTCATAATCAACTAGGCTTCTTTTGGACTGCCTCTTAGCTCCTTCTAACAGAAACCCCTTATAGTACTATGAGTTATTCCTACTAGCTTCATTTGGTTAATCCTAACATCAAGGATCCTAATAAAAAGTTATTCTAAATTACACTAAAATTATTCCTTCCATTTAAATCAATCCATTCAAATCCTTCTAGATGAATTTTTTCTTTTGGCCTCATTTCTGACATACCGTGGTGATGGTAAAATAATTCCATCAATATTCCCAACTATTTTTCTTAAATATTACTTTTATATATTCCATGCAAGATTCATAAAATATTTCTCACACTAAACCAAATATTTCCTGATCAATGAGTTAGAGTAAATTCATATTATGCTTAAGAAATGAATTTTCCTAAAAATTATTTTCATCTTTTTCATGGGATTGTTTTTTAATTTATTTATTGCACATATAGTAATTTAATTTTATAAAATGGTTTTAAAATTTGAAATCATCATGTAATTTTTTTAAAATAGGTCAATTTAAATTTTCGTCAAAATGAATAATAATCGATGTAAAAATTCAATACTATGGAAAAGATTAAAATTAGTGTAAATGATGCATAACTAAAAATATAAGGATTATGATGACATAAAAACATGTATGAATTCAATTGGTTGGTTATATTTTTTCTGTTATCCCTGTAATCTTTTAAATTGTGACAATTTGTTGATACTTTACTTGACTAAGATATATAATTTATAATAATATTTCAAGTATTTAAAATATTTCCACCCACCTCAGGTGTAAAATGCTACCTCATCTCTAATCATATTCAGAAATGTTGAGCCACATAACATTTCCATGACATGAAAAAATACCTTCCTAAATTTCTTATGCATGTATTACTGCTTCTCATCTTTCCCTAAGCCCATACTATGAATTATTATGGTGTAAGCCAAAGGATGTCTTTGAGTGAAGGGGTAATCCTCTTAACTGACTATTTAGAAATTTATTTATTCTTATAACTCCTTAAAATATATTTTATAAATAACATCATAGAGCTAGTGCCACTAATACCAGTTCCCTATACTACTCCTCTATGGGACATCAGGCAAACCTCCCCATATGCCAAAAGCTTCCAACTAGTAGCACAATTACATGGAAATACAATTGGGAAGACAATACATTCTTAAAAAAGTAAAATTGTTGTGAAAATATTATCAAAATAAATAACAACATATATAAGAAATAAATGTAATAAAATACAGCTAGTTCCACCTACAATCAAAGTAAAACATGTGATAATGGTGAGATACACACAATACATGTCAGACAGTCATACAAATAAACTCCTAATACTGAAACTAGTAGAAAAACCATAACATGGTCCAAAGTCCCAACCCAATCCTAACAACCCATGATCTAACCAATCGTCTAAAATATAAACCAAAATCCAAGCCCTTGTCCTATAACTCAAATATGTAGTATCTTCTCAAGTACCCAAGTCCCATGGAGGCCCAAGTAGTGATTGAGTGCAGGTCAGTAGGCCACCACAAATTATTTATAAACAAATATCCAATATGAAAAATATTTTATGAAGATATATAAGGAATGATAAAAAATAATTTGTAACCATGTTTCTCTTTGAATTAATTATTAATTAACCACTTTGGTTCTCAGGTTCCACTCTTTCTACCTAACTAACTAAACCTGCATCAGATAACCTAGAAGTCTGATTCACATGTCGAGATGGTTAAAACTTTTTATGTCATAGGGAAATTCCTCAATAAATTCACTCTAACCCAATGAACCTTGGAGCATCAGTCCAGGTGTCTAAACCCTACAGTTTATCGATGGGACTAGAGAATCTTTATGAATAAACCCTTGGGCAATGATCCTCACTCAAAAATCTAAATCACATAAGAAATAGATGGTACAATAAAATTATTCTAGAAAAAAATGATGAGGAGAATCAATCCATCATCCAACTCAAACCATTATTCATCTCTCTCAAGGCTCACCATCAGCGACCTATTTATTATCAACCAATTTTTGAGGTCCAAAACACTTACCCTTATGAACATAATGAACATTAATGGTTCTTCAAACACATTTAATAACATCTACATGCCCCTTTAATCATTTATCATTTTCCAACCTTATAAAATAATTTACCAAATTCACAGCGGACCTTTAAAACCAAAATGTGGCTCAAATAAAACCCAACCCCTTTCTCTGGTCATAAAACGACAAAACTGAAGGCACTTTTAAATTATCTTGAATCCACCATTTAAATCATGGTTATTCCTCTATGTAAAACGAAACCATGCTCCAATGACTTCATTTAAATTATAAAACATCTAAAATATTTATTAAATCATTTTAACGAAAAGGGGAACCACAACTTCATTTAAAATCATCATTTCAAAAGAATTATATAACCACCTTTAAAGTAAACTTGAGGTGAAAACCTCATTTTAATCATTTCCCACTTCAAAATATTTTTTTCCATTAAATTTCAAAACCAAATTAAAATCCAAAACACACCATTTAAAGCAATTATGAAAGCCTCCATGTTATTTCAAAATTGTTTAGAACATAAAATTTTTCAATAAAACCTCTTATCATGTCATAATAACTTATTCCAAATTTATACCATATATCCCTTAATCATGCTAACATAACAAATGATAGTTTCACCTTGTTTACTTTCTTAAATTCTATATCTAATCACCTACAATTTCCTTACACCACAATCTATGGAATGATATAACCCATGGGTTTCCAAAATCCCAATATTAAGTTATAAAAATATCTAATGGGGTATATGATGGGTCTCACACACCAATTTAAGTCCTAACATACATTTCATGTTTAATAAAAAACTCATCAAATAATGACATTAGAATAATTATATACACAAATAAAACATCACGACTATGGGAAACATCTTGTAGACCACATACCTCATGCTAAAAGACAACCAATTTCCCAAAAAAAATCCCATGATTCGAACTATAATGGCCTCAAACAACAATGTGAAAACTCATAGTAATTAGGGATCCTGATCTTAAAAAGGAGAGAAAAAAATAAGAAACTAATATTCTAGAAAATGTAATGAAAGAAAGTTAAAGACTTGTATGGATATTTGATTCTCACAAAAAACACTCCAAATGCCTAAGAATCTAAGGATAATGATATATGGAAGAGATGGGATCTCTTAGTTTTTACCCCAAGAAACTAGGGAAGAAATGGGAAGGAAATTTAGAGAAGAAAACATTAATCTCAATAGGATAAATGATAAATTCCACTCTTTAATGATGCATAGGGTTAGGCATCATTATTTTCCTAACTATACGCCAACAGTGTGACTCCTCTTACAGGACCAGCAGGGTTTTTTAGGGAGTTGACACAGTTTGGTGAACCATGAGGAGACCATGAATTTGGATCCACCCAAGCCTATATAGTTTATACTTCCCGCCTTTCATTGTTTACAAATTTTACACCCTTCTCCCATATGTCACATGGTCATGGCGTACAATTAATACTGACCATGTTTCAACCATGAATCATGCATATTGTGGACTATTTTTCAATCTGTTAACATCATAAATTCCAAAAAACCCCAAGACATCTCGTACTCTTGGATAAAATATCATTGACCATTTTAAGAAGGTTCTAACTAAAAATTAAAATTTATTTATGCCTCTTCAGAAATAGATATCTTGAATCCTTTCCATTATAATACTTATCTTCCCTGAGAATATTCAATAGTTATATAATCTCATCACCAAGCGTACATCAAATACCAGTGTAGGGTCTAAGGACAACATTCCATTCCAATTTCCATAATCACAATAAAGGAAAAATAGACAACTAAAGGAACAAAAATGACCAAACACATGAGATAATGCATCTTTCTAAAACCAAAACACCATGATAGTCCATACTAGATCCCATCCAACCAAATCACTAATTAATCCATTGTATGATCCCCCACTTGAGCTATGGTGGTCCCCACCAGAAGCTTCAGTTTTCCACCACTAATTCATATTTATTTGAACCTATTCCATTTGAATATTCCAATGAAATCTCAAACACATTGTCTCAAGGAGTTCCCAACATGGATCCCAATTTACCATTCCCCCAATACACACAAAAATTCCAGTCAGTATTTTCACCTGTCCATGTCGATGAAAACCAACTGAAAAGGATGTATACCCAACATCCATGCATGAACTGAGAACATGTTTTCCATACCTCAAAATACTTGTCCGATTTCCCAAATCGCACCCATCTTCTACAAGATGAAATATTGGATACGTTTTTCAACTCACCGCATTCATTGCATAAATTATACCCTATCAGGTTATCCCCAGTCAAATTTTCCAAAACCTTCCCTACTTTAATCACTTGTACATCTACATATTACTAAATCAATATGATTTCACACACTGATTCCTTACAAAACCACCAGAACATTCCACTAGATTCTATACCTGACTCTTAGTCAGAGTCCATAGTAAAAACCTTATATTCCCCAACAAAATTTTCATTCCCTAACACACACATAGATACACCTCTAACACAGTCCCCTTGATTTTCCTTTAAAACCATTTCACCTTCAAAGGCATTGCTTAGATTCATCAACTACCGCATCGGATTCCCACTTGGGATTCCATAGAGGAATCCAATTATGCATATATGTGTTTCCTCAATGGAATCTTGAAGCCACCATATCTAATTGATATTCAACTCCATATTATCATGAAATTTTCATCCTGAGAGTCATACTCCCATGACCTTCACATCACTCCCCACCACAGGAGTGTCATTATTGCTATCTTACTAAAGAAACTCAATCCACCATGGCTCACATTCCATCCATTGAAAAATAAAGTATTGTACATGGATATCTCTCTCTCAATTGAGAAGAAAAAAACCCTCAATAATCTCCCATAACATGATAAAAATAATAAACCCACAACATTTGACCCACCATAAGAACCTCACAAAATTATGGTCAATGATGACCTTCCTACCATAAGGCTTTATTAACACTACTCCTTGAGATTCACCTCTAAATATGCACTTTATTAAACCAAAAACCCATTTAGATAACATGGAATATATATGATTCTCACATAGAATACTCTAGAAAATGTCAAGATATTGGTAATGGTCATCTCTAAACTGATATTACTCCAACACGTCATTGAAAAACACCACATCAACCTTTTCCATTTCTGATGACACATCTAGCTTAGGGAAACATCAATTCCAATAAAGGAATCAGGTCACCCTACCTATAAGAATATCATCACTTTCAATCTCCACCATCAATGATAAACTCACTAAAAAATCACTACCACCTCATGACTCTATACCAAGCATTTATGAACTAACATTCTCTATGGAACTACCACCGCCACACTACTTGAGTTCTCAACCACGACCAAAATAACTCTCAACAAAATCACAACGATCTCATCACGCCAATCCAAAACCAGACAATCATGTGCACAGCTGATTTGCATCACCATGATTTCATCCCAAAAAGATAGGAACATTCTCCTAGGACACTTATCCACATACCCCAAATAAAATCATGCATATCTAGTATGTTCCTAACTTTCAGACCATTCCTGAAACCTTAGGGTTGTGTAATTTCCTACTACCATTAAATGAACTAAAATCAAAACCCCATGACCCATATATTACTGTATGTGGGATAAAACTACCACAAAAATAGCCAATCATGTCCCATTATCCTCATTGAGCTCGAGGAATCCTATAAATTCCCATGCTTAACATAAATGGATATGAAATAATTTTAGATGAATATTATGAATGTTACAAAATTACATTCCCAAGACTATAGTTTAGTGTCTTTGGAAACATGTAACAAAATATTCTAACTTATTGAAAGATCCTCAATGTTTCCCAAAAATAACATAACCTTTTGTAATTCTACTTAAAGCATCAATTCATAACCTGGGTAAAGGAAACATAAGAAAGGGTGATATTAGATGATCAGTAAGGGTAAATAAACGAGATATATAAGTATTACATGAAGATAACTATATATTGACATTAAAATGACATAGAAGATAATACCATATATATCAAAGATCATATAAATTAGTCTTGGAATTAAGATTGATAGATCATAAGACATGAATCATAAGGGAATCAAGAGTATAATCCATGAGTTCATAACATAAGAATAAGACATAAAATTTTAGGAATACACATAAACACGTAAAATTAATCATTATAAGTCTGTGATCATTACCAAAAACTTATTAGGGCCCTTCATGGGGACTATTCCTACTCAGTGGGATACACCAACATCCCTAGTTTCAGTCCTTTCCTTATAAGGGATTGGTTTTCACCTTATTCTCATAGTGAATTAGGTTTCCAGCTCTTCCCATAGTTGATATAGTTTCCCCTTAATCCCATAGTGGATGAATCCTACCAACTTATTTTCCATCCTTATCTCATGAGTTATAAATCCTTACCTAATGAATCAGAGAGAGATATAGGTCCCATAGATCAAAAAATGAAATCATACCTACATTTTCTAAAATAAAATAAAACTTTAATCATGTCATTAACAATAAAAATAGGTGGGTTTCACAAGCATAATATCACAACCCATGAAATGAAACTGGTATAAAAAACATGACGTTATATCATAACCTATGGAAAATATTAAGGTTTCATAATCATTTCATCAAATCATTATCCATTAAAATATGATTTATTCAAAAGTATATATTCTACGAAAGAGAAACAGGTTTCATAAACTTATGACCCATCCAAGAGAAATAGGATTCATAACTATCATGATATGAAAACATAAACCATTTGAAGAAAAAATATTAATGGTACCCTTGGATCATATCTCCAACCTATCATAAACTATATAAAAGGACTACACTTTATATTGAGAAGTATGTTGAATGATCACTTGGAACATTTCTAAAAGGAATTAATATTTGTTTCAAAATCACTTTTCAAAACATGAAATACTTTCAAAATTCAATTCTTTGAAAACCATTTTGAAAAAAAGGAAGGTTTTAAAAACCCCTAAAACATTTCATGAGGAAAATATTATTTCCTTTGTGAAAAATTATTTTTAAAACATAAAACCTTAGGAAAACCTTTTTCTTTGAAAATAAATATGAAAAGTTATAAAGAAATCTTGCAAACATTTTGAAAAACATTTCATTGAAAATAAATTTTAAAAATTAAAAATTATGATTTTAAAATCATTCAAAACACTTGTTGAACATAAAAAAATTATGAAAGATTTTTCTTTGAAAATGACTTTGAAATATTAAAAGGAAGCATTGAAAAACATTTAAATTCTTTTTAAACATAACACATTTTTTAAAACCTTTTTATTTGAAAACTAATTTTAAAAATTGAATATCCATAATATTATAAAAAAAATTATTAAAATTAAATCTTGTTAACATTGAAAGGAAACATCAGTGGAATGAGGTGTATAAATCCACATATGTTTGACATTCATTTTTTACATCGTAAAAAGTTTAGAAAAGGGTCTCAATAAGAAAAAAAATAAGAATATTACATTTTAAAACACATTTTAAGTTAAAGGATCAGTATAAATTATTTTTAATATCATGGGGTAATAGGGAAACATTTTTGAAAATGTTCTAAGAAAACATGGTTTTGAAAAAATACAGATTTCTCACCGAAAAGAGAGATAAATTTTAATTTTATTAAAAATATGTTCCTAATTTATATAAATAAAAAAGAGTGTAAAATGGTAAAAATAAATGAATATAACATGAATAACCAGAGTATAATAAATTCAATAGTTTTCTAGATATATGGATGCAAATAATTCATCAATGGAATCATAATCATAATCAATCCTGATAAAATATGAGATTGCTGCAACAAACTCTTACCACTTTAGTAACATTGAATCATAATCACCACTAAATAATAACAATACATTAACATTAAAATACAATTAATATAATATATTAATTATATAACATATCAAAAGGAATTATATACACATCATAGAAAAATATAGGTTCACAACGTGGGATGTATCTCAATGAACGACAATTGAGGCAAAATTACTCTATCGATTTGGTAAATCTATGAATCCATAAACACATGGAAGAAATATAATCAAATAGAAGTTTAAATACCAATAAATATAATTATAATAATCATATAATATATTCAAGGGTAGTATATATAGCACACAAAATAAATTAGTGGGGAATAAGGAATATGTCTCACCGAAATAAAAGTGAAACAAGAAAACACTAACCTTAAGTCTTGCCTTTCTTCTTACATGTTAAAACCTAATTTATAATAATTATAACTTTATTTTAAATCTATAAAATAAATATATTTTCATATATAATACCATGTATGATTTTATTATGACATTATATTACCCTTTTATTAACAATTTCATGTTAATGTTACGTTTTGGGTAATATTCACTTTGTTTTTCTTATATGATTTGACTTGTTATTCTTGATCCTCTTACTTATATAATTATTTAATTGTTTATATAATGTAAAACATGAATAAAATATCTTATATATTCTATATATAAATATTCCAAACAATCAATAAATATATATAAATATGAAACGGAATACACCATTCATAGAGAAGGTAGGCCGTACATAGGCATGAACACTGTTTTTATTTTGTTGTCATATTGAAAGAAATAATATAAATTATATATATGTATACATATATTATCATTTAAGTGGAATTATTATTTCATATATATCATATAATTTTACTAAACTCATCTTCAATACATTACATGTAAATTGTGAACGAATCATATCGCTTTAAGGAGGTTGTAGTCCACAAATGAATTTATCGTATTTACATAAAAAAACATGAAGGCATATTTCATATAATAGTTAAATAAAAATAAATACATAAAAAATATTGTATATACCATATCAAAATATTATTTACATCATAATTCCCAACATGATATGTGGTAAAAGAAAAAATGAACATCATTTTGTGAGGCGGTAGTCTGTCGTATGCAAGAACGGTAAGTTCATTACCCATTTGATAGAAGTGTGTGTAGGTTTAGGTAGAACCCATAGAATAAAAAAATATAAATATATTTATTATATAATCATGTAAGAAGACTAATTTAGGTGGTGGAGACTAAAAATTAAACAAAATATCTTATGGAAGGATGTTACATCTTCTTTGGGTAATTTTCCTTTTGGACTACACCAAAGGACTAACATGGTTTTTTATTCCAAAAGTGAGTATTATTGGTTTATAGGAGGGAATTTTTTACATTATTTGTCAAGGGTTTGGAATATAAAAATTTTATTTATTTTTGTGTGGAATTGAGAGGGGTTAGTTCCATTTCATAGTGGAGGAGGTGTGTCATTATTATAAATATAAAAAGTTAAACACTATTGAAAGGTATACCTTACATATAATGCCTCCAATAATAGAAACGTTTAGATAAATAGGATTTTATTGTATAATTAAGTCCATAAAATTTATTTTTAACATGTTTATAGGGTATTTGGCCCCATAATATAAGGTTTAACCACTATGTAAACTCATTTTTCCGTAATCACTATAATTAATTTTAATTACATTCACTAATATTATTGGGAAAAAACTAAGTTGAATTTAATAGATATTATAAAATATGATGATACAAAATATTAAATCTATTTTTTAAAATTATAAATATAATTGGAAGATATTAATTTAAAATTAATTCCACAAACATGTAGAAAAAGTGGTTTTTAAAGAGAAAGCGTCTGAAAGTTTAAAATGCTTTCATATTCAATTTAAATTTTAAATTGTTTCAAATAAATTAAATTGGATTAATTGATGAATAAATTATATAATTATAATTTAAAAACAAATTAATATAAAATTTAACTATATAAATAAATTACACACAAAAAGTTGTTTTGTAATAAAATTCTATATTTTCTCACTATTCATCATAAATGCAATTTTAGAGAAAAATAACCAAAAATCACCCAAAGTAAATTTTCATATTCCTTCTTAAAGAAATAAGTTTTTTATATTTAAATAAAAATAATAAAAGTGTCAAAAAGTTTATTTATAATGGGTTCTCCATTAAAAAGTGGTAAAATTACCTTTTAGAAAAATATGTGTTTTTATTCATAAAATTGGATTTATTCGTATCTTATACATATAAAATATATTGGATGAGTATAAAAAATAATTATTGAATATATAATATATAAATTTTATTTAAATAATTCAAAAAAAATTGTTTTTCCAATTTATTGGGATAAAGTTGTGTTTGTACATAAAAATTAGTATTATTAGAAAAGTAATTTCTTTATTTTCAAATAGTTCTTACATTCATTTATAACTAATTGATAAAAAATTGAATAAATTTATACACATGTAAATAATATTTTCTCAATTTAGTTAAACTTATTATAAACATTCATTCCAATGGATAGGTGGTCTCTATAATGATACTTTAATAATATTATTAATAGTGTATTGTAGTTCAATAAAAATAATCCTTGTGTATAATGCAAGAAATCAAAGGTATTAGGTACTGGGTGTATAAAATCCAAACATACTATTGTGTGTATCAAAAGCTAATATAAGCATTGTTTTTATTCAATATTATCTTGGCATTGTGTATAATTCAAGACAAATATAGTTTTTTCATAAAACAAAAGTAATATTTAGTTTTGCGTGAAACGAAAAATATCTATAAGATTAAATTTAATTTTGAGACAAATTTAAAAATATTAGGTCTTTACTTTATAAACCACTTAAAATTATTTTTTCCCTCAATATTAAACTGGTCAATCAATGGTTTAACAGTCAAAAGTTCCATTCAATTAAACCCATATCGTAAAAATTAATTATAAAACATTATTTTAAAATGGAATGTTAGAAAACAAACAAATTACACAAAGAAACTCATAACTAGTTTACCACATAAGAGAATATAGTTGTAAAGTAGAAACAATTAAATGGAATAAAATATTCTATAATAATATATGTTTTATAAAGATTACTCATCACAAGAAAGTGGGTGATCTAAAAAAATTTAACAATAATACAACCATAAACTAAAGAAGATTAAAAGTGGTCATTGATATCTTAAAAATGACTTTAATATAACAACATTCTATTAAAATACCATTTTCCTAAAGTTGGATAGTTATCATGAGAAGATATAAAAAAATTATTTTAGAAGAATATCACCATTTTTTGCACCCTGATCAATTTACACTTCATCACGTATTCCAAGAAATGAAGTAGAATTCGACATTTTTAAAGCATTATCAGATCATGAGTTCCATAAATAGAATTATGGGTCACTCAATATTTTATTATCACACAAGAATTGTTCGAATAAGTTATTCAATATGCATAAATCTTCATTTGGTGAGATAATACTTTATTCTCTAAAAACTTATCTGAATTTTAATATAAACCATTAAAAAAATCGTTAACCTTGTAACCCATCTTTAATATGAAAGTAAAAAACATTATGAATAAGGTTACTAAATTTCCCAGAACCATATTAACATTTATCCCCCTTATATCATAAAGTATCTCTTATTATCACATACCGAACATGTGAATACATTTGTTGTATATTCTCTTAAAACAAGGAAATAAAATTAATTAGAATAAATCCTTATTCAAAATAGGAATGTTTCCTTATTATAAAGTTTATTGGACATATTAATTAAATCAAAAAATGTTGAAAATTTATTCCATGATAATATAGACCACTTTTTCAAAAAATCTTTAATAAATTCCAAGGTAATAAATACCATTAAATTTAATTATTCATATCCATCATATCTATATCCTAACATAATTATCTCAACATTAGGAACATATTAATTGTATTATTTCTCTTAATCATGTATTTCTATTTATTATCACTAAGACATTAAATCACTTTTCTAGTCAGTTGGAACCATTCAGCATATTATTGTAAATACTTAGAGAAACAATAAATGGAATAATGTCTCACCCAACTTTTAATTTTTTTCATTTTATTAATTATTGGTCTCGGGTCCTCTCCTCAAGGTCTGAGATAGGTTCCAGACCAAATTTTTTGGTCATTTAATATTTTAATGGGCTTCGCACCTGTGTACGGTCACCGCGCGGTTGGCAGTAGCCACGCGGCCAGCCTAGGGGTCGTTAAATTGCTAATTTTTTTCTTCATATTATTATTATTATTATCGTTTGCATTATTATTATCCTTATGGTTATTATTATTGTATTTATTGAATTATTATTATTGTTATTATTGTTATTATTATTCTATTATTGTTATTAATTTTTATTGTTTTTATCTTTATTAACATCATCATTATTGTTCTTTATATTGTTTCTTTTATTATTATTGTTTGTATTATTACTATTATTCTGTTATTATTACTATTGTTATTGTTATTATTATCAATATAATAGAATGAAAAAAAAATTGAACCTAACCCTAATACCCGCGGCCACCCCCCCCCCCCCCCGTTTCCTATTGTGTGTCGCGAGCCACACCCCCCCCCCCCTTCTCCCTGCCCCGATCACCATCCGCCATGATCCCTCTCCCTTGGCTGCTCTGCCTTGCCCAACTGCCACCCCCGCGAGACACCTCACCGCCTTCCGCTCCCCTCCGCTGCGAGCAGCCTGCGCGACCCCGACCCTCCGGCTGAACTCCTGCGAGCCCTCGATGCCGGCCAGCGGCCTCCGGCTTCTCCAGAGACCTTCTTCACCTCCTCCAGCCACTCTCCCTGCAGACACCACCCTTCCCATTGGCCGGATACACTGGCTAGTGACCGGAAACCCGCTCCACTTCCTCCGCTATTTCCGAAAAGTTGCACCGCACCATGCCACCTCTCCCCTACCAGACATCTTGCCGGATTTTCCTCCCCCAAAGGTCATTGCTCCTCCGCTGGTCCCAGCTGATACCTCGGTCCTCCAGATCCAGTGGTTCTGAATGATCCCTTGCATTTCAGTACCGCCCCAGACTCGTAAACGTTGAGGGATGTTCTCCTTTATCCCACGCACCCCTCCTGTCGGCACGATCTCTAACCTGCCTCCTATAGGAGACCACCAACCTCCCCCTAAATTTTCAAATGCTCCATATTAAATGCTCGATCGATGGAGATCCATATTGGTGATGGTTTGATTGTCAGGACCCGACCCAACGGGGCTCGAGCCACGACTACCCAAGCCCACCTCCAATAGTCCAGGGGATGGAGACCAGTGCCAAGTAGGCTATAAAACACATTGGATGCATTATCCTAAGGTACCTGTACACACGCACCCACAAGCACCTCCATGAAACAGTGCCGAGATATAGAAACTAAAAATTTAATGCTTGTATACAATCTATCCCAAACCAGAGTGCAACAGCAAAAGTACCATGGGAAAAACAGGGCCCACCAAAAGAAAACTAGAAAGCTCATCCAACCTGCTCTAGAGAAGGGGAACGCTGCCACAAACACCCGCCAGAAATGTCCCTCAGCACAGCTCCGGTAAACACCCCAGTCAACTCGCTCACTAAGCTCCACCTGCTCCGGGTCCTCCTGGGACTCCGTCAAAAGGCCTGTGGTCTGCACAAGACACAAACATGTGTGGGAAAAACCCATGCAGGGGTGAGTATAAAGATACACAGTCGGCACACCAAAATCGAAAACCAAAGAGAGAAATTGAAAGGCATTAGTCCGCTCATCCCATCCATAGGGAACCTAGAGGAACGGCTGCCGCCGCCAGCCCGCCCTGGCCGGCGGCCCTCCGCCCCGTGCTGCCGGCGCCGGTGCCACTCCGTCAGATATTCCGCGGACCTCCGGGGCACCCCGGGGGGTCTATTTTATGATCCAGAGGTGTCTACATGACCCTCAGGACCCAATCTACACTGCTACGGCTTCAATTTGCAGAAAACGCATCAAAAACGGGATCAGGGGTTAAAACTCAAATCCAACTACCTCTTGGGCGAAACGCCGACATTCTGCCTTAGATTCGCGCTATAGAGCTTCTGTTGCGTGCTCCTGGAATGTCCGTCGTCGAATTCCGAGCTCTTGGGCACTTCATTTGCTCGATTCGGCAGAGCGGCGGCGAAAACCTGTGAAGAATGTCGAGAGGAACGATAAAGGGGGGGGGGGGCGCTAATATTTATATCAGCCACCCACCAGCGCCAAACCCGCCTCGGACCCGACGCCCGATGCAAACAAAAGTAAGGTCACCCCTAGGGTAAATGCGCCGTTCTGAAATATTCCAAAGTCTGATAGGGCCAAAAACCCGGGTCGCTACATTGATTTTTCTTGTTCATGTGATGCTGCTGTTTCGGTTGAAGACTGGTGTTGGTTCATGTTGTTCTTCAGCTTTAGTCAAGGAATTTAAACACTACCTAGGTGATGTTCCAAGATGATCTCCCATGTCATTCTTGGTATTGCATCTGTCTGCTCAATGTGTCTTTGTCTTTTTTTGCGGAGCAGTCTTGCTGTGCTGGAGTTCATTAGAGTTTTGGTCCGAGCATGGCATCTTATTAGGTGCTGGGTTTATTTTTACCTTTTGGTGCGAAGCTGCTGGTTCATGCTGAAATAGGCGTGTGTTTGAAATGTTACATATATTTCTTCATTTGTAATGGAGTTACTGTTGGATGATTTAATTCAACGATTCATCTATTCTTTTTTGGAGACTCCTGCTTGTTATGTAGGAGGTTGGAGTTTTTAGCTTTTGTCTTTCTTATGGGGATGCCACATTTTGAGTTTCTAACCTATTTCCAAGTTGAACCTGGAGGCATGTTTGGTGTGATGCATAGTAGACACGGAGGATCCATGTATTGTCATTTAGAGAAGTCCGTGTTACCGATGTAAGCAGCTTGCGGGTGCTTGCGCGCCCGTGCGTGGCGTGTCGCGTCATTGTGTTTGGTCTGCGAGTTAAGGTAGGTTCCCATTGCACTGATTTTACATTGCTTCTTTCTGTTTTCACCCTATATATACATATATATATATATATATATATTTTGAATATTATTATGCAACTTATGAGAAATTCATTTATTATGAAAATTTATAATTCATTTCTTGTGGTGTAAAAATGGTGTCATTTTGTTGTGTTTTCACACAATAATTATTCAAAATAAATATTTTATCAATTTTAATAAATGTGAAATAATCTACGATAATTAATTTTTAATATAAGATAGTTAATTTTTAAATGATTATTTGGTGTAAAAAGAGTCGTTTATTTTATACCCGACATTTGAAATATTTTCTTGGCGAGTGGATACCCAGTAGTGAAAGAATGCATGTTTGGATTTTGAAAATAATTCATGGAATTTCAAATGTGGTTCTGGTTTGAAAGATATATGATTTATTCTGAATAATTATTCTGGTTCTCATGAGAAATTTCCTTGTTGGCTCCTACATTTTATTTGAAAAAAATAAAATGGTTTGGTTTATTTTTTTAAAAATATTTGCCAGCCTGCGAAGTAGTGTTTTGGGGCTATTTAAATGGTTTCAAACTAGTTTTGGTCTTATAAATAAGTTGTATTTTTTTAAAGTGGTGATTTTGAAATCTATTCAGTGCTCGTTTGACACTTTATGGAAAATGATGAAAATGTTTTGATGAAAACCCTCATAGGATAACTCTCATGCCTTGGTTTCAACTCGTTGTTTGGGAGTCCCACGCTTAGAGGCTCCCAGGGACTTGAGTAGTTTAAAGGAAAATGTTTGTCCCATGGAGTGGCTCGGGGTGATGTATATTGTGTATTATTATTATTATATATGTATGTATGTGATTGGATGCTCGGCTGGCATCAGTTGGCTCACCCCCTTTCTAAACACATGATACATGAGAATTTGAAATATTGGGAGAATATTCTAAGAATTATTTTTGCACTGGTAGGTTATGGTACGGACCAGTGGCCCATAGTAGGTGGATATATTGTGTTTATTACTATGGGATTTTCCCTTGACCTGCCTGAGAGAGGATGGTCGAGCGTATTGTGTGTTTTGATTTCATCGTGACATGTCAACAAGGATGATTTCTCTTGTATTGGTGTCTTATGGTTTATTCTTGATCTCCTAGGTTCACCCATGTCTATTCCTCTTTTGTTTCTTGCAGTAGTGATTATGATGTTCATAAGTATACCTACATTACCCTTGCTGTGTGTTTTACTTTGTGAATTTCTGGTGTATTTTTTTCCTTGGAAGGTGGTAAATTTCTTTTGAATAGGTTTCAAAATATGGTTTTCAAATGAAAGTGTTTAATCATCTTTGTACAAATTTGAAAATATAAACATCACCTTCCCTTTATAAAAATCCATTGACACTAATGAAATGAACCCACATTTGGAAATGGTTAAGGGCAATGGTTTGTACTTTCTTTTAAGTAAAATACTTAGAAAAACATACTTTTATAAATTTTAGTTCAAACTTGAAATGATGTTTCTTTTATTTTAAATGTAGTGCATTGGGAATAGATTTATTAGGATAGACAACTGAGTTTTAATACTCACTCCTATAGTGTTTTCTTGTTTTTAGTTTTGTAGCTGGTTCTAGCTCCAGTAGTTCTCCTTGAGCGACATTGGTTGTGGTATTGGAGAGTGGCCCGCGGTGTCATGTGGAGTTTTGGGTGTGGTCAGGTTATTAGCGTTGTTGGTTGTTCTTAATTTATTTTCTTTTGTTCTATTTTTTTCCACTACTTAGTTTATTTTCTTTTGGTCCAAATCGTTCCCACCTGTTTAATTTTGATGCCCGCCACTAGTTTCTAGCCCGTGGGGATCGGGAACGCCCCTCAGGCCATGTCACAGGCCGGCTCGGGTGATCGGTTCAGGGTCGACCCGGGTTGGTTCATGACAAAATGGTATCAGAGGCTGGTTCTTGTTATTTGGTGTGTTTGTTAGATGGAAATTAAGACTATCGGGATTTGGGAAGTAAGTGTGGGAAGAGCGTCGTGAACTCTTTCTCACACTGATTCTCGAGTTACCAGGGTACTCTGGGATTTGAGTCTTCTGCTTTTGTTTTTGATTGAGGAATGATAATGGTGGCTAGACAATGTCACATCATGACCTCACATGGAGTAGTGACCCATGTGGAGTCCCAGTGCATAGTTTAAGTTCCTCCAAGATGTTGCTTCTTACCTGGGCATGGATCACTACCATATCTCCAGGTTAAGTGTGACTGCTAGTTCCTCATTTCGGTGATTTGTTGTGGATTGTGTTTTTTTGGCTCGGGTTGGTGTAAGTGTGCCTCTGGAAATGAACGTGGATCTTGAAATGAAAGTTTTTTTTATCTAAAATGGTTTTAAATTGGTAAATTGGGTTTTTTAAATTTAAGGATCTTTGGTTTGAAAGTTAATGTTTGTTTGGAGTTGGTGAAGGCTGGATTTGTGTGACCCTTGGTATTCTTTATGGAGGATCGCCTGTGTGTGGGTATGAATGATAAGTGAATGGGGGTAATTGTTTGTGGACGACGTGGATAGAAATGTATGGAAACACATGTGATGATTCATGGGATGTCATGGGTGAGTTTTTGAAATATAAAGGTATTGGAAATTGGTTTTTCTCTGACAAATGGATTTATGACCAGTGAACAATGGCTTCTGTTTTTGAAAAATGGTCTTCGGAATAATGAATTTTTGAAGTTTTAATTGAAAATGATGATTTTGAAACAGATAACTTTGATTGTATTTATATTCGTTTAACTTCCAGGCCAGTTGTCTCGGCTTAGGGTGTTTATTTCAATTGTGTTTTGGCTTGATGTCAGGTTTTGGTTTTGTTCCCTATGTGTTTTTCTGAATATGCCGCCTAGAAAAGTCTCCAAAAGTTGTTAATGAGTCATTCCCATTATAGTTCCTATCATGTGTTCCATGTTCATCAAGGTGATTGATTTCCGTTAGAGGAAGTTTTGTGGTTTGTGGAATTAGATAGTGTCTTTGGGTTGTTGGTAACTCTCAAGGTTGTTCAAGTTCGTGCTGCCTTGAGTTTGTTTGAGGGTCCAGTTTTGGACCAGTGATCATTTCATGTCTCATCATGGTTGGATTTGGGTTGACATGGTAGGTGTTGAAGTCTGCATTCATCCAATTGATCATATCTGAGGATGTGAAGGCCTATGTTGTCCGCTTTAAGGAGTCGACATCTGGAGCACAAGTTCTTGGGAAATCCAGCACCTTTATTCGTTCCTAATAGTTCATCATTTCATGAGCGGGGTGTACGAGAGGAACCTACCTCTAAAGAAATAATTTTTTTCGGTGTCAAATTATGGTTCATCAGATGATTCTCTAATGTTCCATCTGTTTTGTTGGTTCGAGCATCCTAAGCCATTTCGTCTCATTCTTCCGAAGTCCTACTATTGTGTGACCATTCGGGTCAATGGGAAAGGTTCTGAAATAAGTGTCATTCGAATAAGGTGTCCTGATCGGGGGATTCTCTTGTCTGACTATGAGGCATAAGATTCTTCTGCCATCAGATCCCCAGCATTAGGTGTCGGGTTGAAGCGCGCGCACAGTCAGGGCATCAGAGGCATGTGAAACTTTTGCTTTCTTCTTTATCTTTCATCTTGGAATTGCGACAATTCAGGGTTTCCTTTTCCTTGTTTTCCCGCTATTTTATTTTAATTTTTTTGCGTTAATAGTGTGATGAACTTATTCTTTTGTTTTTCACTAACTTCATTAGTGATCATTTGGAGATGTGAGTGTTGGGGGTTTTTGTCCTATGCCGAGAGTTCCGAGTTTTAGTGGAAGCATTGTCTCACTCGTACTAATAAGGGAGTTGGGTGTGTTGGGAGTTTTAAATCAGTTTTCAAAATTCTTAGTTCCATCAGTGATGTATAGGGAGTTCATTTTCTTGGTGCCCCAATATGTTAGGTGGCCTTATAGCGGTGTTTCGTTTAAGTCTGAGTGGTCCCGCTCAACTCAGGTAGAGAAGTATGTAGGTTTATGTTGGGGGTTCCCTAGTTCCTGGTTGTGGTGAGGGTGTTGTTTGGATAATGTAGAGAGGTTAAGATGGTTTTTGGGACTTGGGTTTTCCGGGTTGCTCTGTAGTAGGTTTCTCGTTTAAGTCTTGGTGGAGTTGTTTGGATTTTAAAGTTCCCATGTTAGACGAGTTCTTGTGGTGGGGAGAACCTTCTTGTGTTCTCCCCTCGTTTTATGCCATGGGTTCTTCATGACCAGTTGGGTGTGACTTGTAGAGTGAATGGTCAACCTGAGGTTCTTGATTTTCGATTTGGCTCTGTTCGGTCATGGAATCAATCTTTGTCTATCTTTTGATTTGGTGACTTTCTGGGGGAAGAAAGTGTTTGGGGTGGGGATAATTGCCGCACTTGACTTTTAATTTTTTTTCATTTTATTAGTTATTGGGCCCGGGTCCTCTCATCAAGGTCCGAGATGGGTTCCAGACCAAAATTTTTGGTCATTTAATATTTTATTGGGCTTCGCACCTGTGTGCATTCACCGCGCGGTTGGCAGTAGTCGTGCGACCGGCCCGGGGGTTGGGAAATTGTTAATTTTTATTATTATTATTATTGTTGGTGTTGTTGTTGTTTGCATTATTATTATCCTTATGACTATTATTATTGTATTTATTGTATTATTTTTATTATTTTTATTATTACTATTCTATTATTATTTTTATTTTTTATTATTTTTATCTTTATTAACATCATCATTATTGTTCTTTATATTGTTTCTTTTATTATTATTTTTTGTATTAAAACTATTATTCTTTTGTTGTTGTTATTGTTATTGTTATTATTATTATTATTATCACTATAATAGAATGGAAAAAAATTAAACCTAACCCTAATACCCGTGGCCAGCCCACGCCCCTGTTTCCTGTTGTGCGCCGCGAGCTGAACCCCCACTTCTCCCTACCCCACTTGCCATCCTCCATGCTCCCTTTCCCTCAGCTGCTCCGCCTTGCCCAGCCGCCACCCCCGTGAGGTGCCTTGTTGTCTTCCGTTCTCTTCCGCCGCTAGCATCCTGCGCGAAACTGACCCACCGGCCGAACTCCAGCGAGCCCCCGATACCAGCCGGGGGCCTTCGGATCCTCCGGCAACCTCCTTCTCATCCTCCGGCCCCTCTCCCTACCGATGTCGCACTTCCATTCGGCTGACTACACCGGCCAGCAACCGGAGACCCGCTCTGCTGCCTCCTCTATTTCCATACATCCACACCACACCATGCCACCTCTCCCATGCCAGACGTCTTTCCGTCTTTTCCTCCCCCAATGTTCGTTGCTCCTCCGCTAGTCCCAGCTCGTCCCTCTACCCTAGGCCCACTAGATCCAGTGGTTCCGAATGATCCTCCGCCTTTCAGTGCAGCCCCAGGCCGGAAAACGTTGAGGGATGTTATCCTTTGTCCCATGCACCCTTGATGCCGGCGCGATCTTCGATTTACCTCATACAAGAGACCACCAACCTCCCCCTCTATCTGCACACGCTCCATATTAAATTCTCGATTTCTTGGAGATCCAAATTGGTGATGGTTCAATTTTTCTTGTTCATGTGATGTTGTTGTTTCGGTCGAGGACTGGTGCTGGTTTGTGTTTCTCTACACCTGCAATCAAGGAATTTGAACACATCCTAGGTGATATTCCATGTTGAACTGCCATATCATTCATGGTATTGAAATTTTCAGCTCAAAGTAGCTTTTTCTTTTTTAGTGGAGCTGTCGTGCTATGCTGAAGTTCCTTAGGGTTTTGGTCCGAGCATGGCATCTTATTAGGTGATTGGTTTATTTTCACCTTCTTGGTGTGAAGCTGCTAGTTCATGCAGAAATAGGTGTGTGTTTGAAACTTTACATATATGTCTTTCTTTGTAATGGAGTTACTGTTGGAGTATTTAATTCAACGTTGCATCTATTCTTTATTGAAGTCTCTTGCTTGTTATGCAGGAGGTTGGAGTTTTTAACTTTTGGCTTTCCTGTGGGGATGCCGCATTTTATGGTTCTAACCAATTTCCAAGTTGAACTTGGAGGCCTGTTTGGTGTGCTGCATAGTAGACATGGAAGATCCATGTATTGGTGTTTAGAGAAGTCTGTGTTTCTGCTGTCAACAGCTTGCAGGTGCTTGTGCGCCCATGCGTGGCGTGTCACGTCGCTATGTTCGGTCTGCGAGTTGTGGTAGGTTCCCATTGCACTGCTTTTAAAATTTAATTTATATTTCTTCTTGTTGTTTTCACCCTATATATATATGTTGAATATTATTATGCAACTTAGGATTAATTCATTTCTTGTGGTGTAAAAATGGTGTCGTTTTGTTGTGTTTTCGAACAATAATTATTCAAAATAAATATTTTATCAATTTTAATAAATGTGAAATAATCTACAATAATTAATTTTTAATATATGATAGTTAATTTCTAAATGATTATTTGGTGTAAAAAGAGCCTTTTATTTTATACACGACATTTGAAATATTTTCTTGACAAGCAGGCACCCAGTAGTAAAAGAATCCATGTTTGTATTTTAAACATAATTCATGGAATTTCAAATGTGGTTCTAGTTTGAAAGATATATGATTTCTTCTAAACATGTATTCTGGTTCTCATAAGAAATTTCCCAGTTGGCTCCTACTGATTATTAGAAAAAAATAAAATGGTTTGGTTTTTTTATAAAAAATATTTGGCAACCTGTGAAGTAGTGTTTTGGGGCTCTTTAAATGGTTTCAAACTAGTTTTGGTCTTATAAAGAAGTTTTATTTTTTTAAAGTGGTGATTTTGAAATGTTTTCAATGCCTGTTTGACACTTTACGGAAAATGATAAAAATGTTTTGATGAAAACCCTCATAGGATAACTCTTATGCCTTGGTTGCAACAGGTTGATTGGGAGGCCCATGCTTAGAGGCTCCCGGGTACTTGAGTAGTTTAAAGGCAAGAGGTTGTCCCATGGAGTGGCTTGGGGTGATATATGTTGTGCATTATTTTTATTATATATGTATGTATGTGATTGGATGCTCGGAAATCATCAGATGGCTCACCCCCTTTCCAAACACGTGATACATGGGAATCTTGCATATTGAGAGAATATTCTATAAACGATTGCTGCACTGTAAGGTTATGGAACTTACCAGTGGCCCATAGTAGGTAGATATATTTGGTTTATTATAATGGGATTTTACCTCGACCTGCCTGAGAGAGGATGGTCGATCATATTGTGCATTTTTATTTCATCATGACATGTCAACCAGGATGATTTCTAATGTATTGGTGTCTTCTGGTTTATTCTCGATCTCCTAGGTTCACCCATGTCTATTCGGATTTTGTTACTTGCATTAGTGATTATGATTATCATAAGTATACTTACATTGACCTTGCTGTGTGCTTTAAATTGTGCATTTCTGGTGTATTGTTTTCCTAGGAAAGTGGTAAATTTATTTTGAATAGGTTTCAAAATATGGTTTTCAAATGAATGTGTTTAATCCTCTTTGTACAAATTTTAAAATATAAACATCACTTTCCCCTTCTAAAAATCCATTGACACTAATGAAGTGAACCCAAATTTGGAAATGGTTAAGGGAAATGGTTCATACATTGTTTTTAAGTAAAATACTTAGAAAAACATACTTTTATAAATTTTAGTTACAACTTGAAATAATGTTTCTTTTATTTTAAAGGTAGTTCACTGGGAATATATTTATTGGGCTAGCCTACTGAGTTTTAATACTCACGCCTATAGTGTTTTCTTGTTTTTAGTTCTGTTGCAGGTTCCAGCTCCAGTAGTTCGCCTTGAGCAATGTTAGTTGTGGTATTGGAGAGTGACCCATGGGGTCATTTGGAGTTTTGGTCGTGGTCAAGTTAGTAGAGTTATTGGTTGTTCTTTATTTATTTTCTTTTGTTCTATTTTTTTTCGTTGCTTAGTTTATTTTATTTTGGGCCAAATCGTTCCCACCTATTCAATTTTGATGCCCGACACTAGTTTCCAGCCTATGGGGATCAGGAACGCCCCTTGGGCCATGTCACAGGTCGGCTCAGGTGGCCGGTTCTGGGTCGACCCGGGTTGGTTCATGACAAATAATACTTATATTTTTCACAATTCATATAGAAAAATTATCAAATATAAAAACAATTATTATTCCACTAAATCCTTAATCCATTAAAAAAACATCATTATATTATTCTTTAATACAACTTTCCTAAAATAATAAATACAAATATTTTCTTAACATTCATTAAACTCAAATTAATAATGATTGTAAAAAATACTATTAGAATAGAACATACCTTTCATAAATCATTCATGGAATCTTCATCATCAATGAAAAACAATTACTCATAAAACTATGTTGAGTAACTTCATGATATTTCCCTTTAAGTCATTCATTTTCATAATTACCATACTTTTCACACATAAAACATTCAACTATTGATATTACCTTAAGGAGGATAGTATTTCCATCCATTTTGGTAACCGAAATTTTCATTTTCCCTAGAGTTACTTGATTTTTTCCTTATTTTCCTCAGTCAAAATATCTTCTTGTTCCACTGATATTCACTATGGTGTTTCATCCCTCATTCTCGACACAAAGGACATTGGTTCTTATTTACTCTACTGTCTCTATTACTAAAATTCTAATAAAACACCTTTCTTTTCTTATTTTATGAGTCAGAGATTAGATTAAGGTACACATTGTTAATCTTTTTTGTTGAAAACTGATTATGCATGATTTCAATTTCCTTCACTGTAGCTATCATCCCATTTGACTATGCATAAGAAAATTATCTATCAAATTCATTATTTACCTAGTGATTTGCGGTTCCACCATTAACTTAAAACCAAAAATAATTGTGATAGAGTCAATTATAATATTAGAAACCCATAAATGATGAAGAAATACTTAAAGGATGTCTAAATAATGTCAGTTACTTTTAAATTTATTCCATATTCTAATTATCCAAAAAGACATACCTAGATATATCCATATAAATATCCTTAGGGATGTCACTAATGTTCTCTCATCTTATTTTATAAAGTTTGACTAAACCATTCCATTTATACGAACTATAGATACCCAGGATTGACCTACGTGGATATTAAATAACTTTAGATGAATATTCGGCATATTGAAAAATTGAATTCCTAAGGATCATAATAGTTTTGTGTCTCTAGAAATTTGTAACATAACATTCTATCATTTTAAAATATCTTCAATGTTTCCCAAAAATAAATTCACATTTTGTACTCATTCTTAAAATATTTATTCATAACGTGGGGAAAGGAAATATAAGAAAGGGTGATCTCAGATTCTTGGTAAGGGTAAATAAAGGAGAAATATAAGAATAACATGATCATAAGGGTATGAGATCATGAGAATAACATCTTAAGATCATACCATCAATATAAAAGATCAAATACACAATTCATGTCATAATGATTAGAAATTCATATGGAATGGATCATAAGGGAATAAAAATAATAATCTATGGGAGTGTCACATAAGAATAAGGCATAAAATTTATGGAATACACATAAAAATTTAAAATAATTCCCTATAATTCAAGGACCATTTCCAAAAAAATTCAAAAACATCATGGGGAATACACCTACTTGGTAGGACACACCACCATACCTTGTCGTAGTCATTTCCTTATAAAGGATCGAGTATCCCCTTATTTTTATAGTGGATCGGGTTTCCCCTTCTTCCCATTATGGGTCTTGATTGTGGATTTTTTACCATCATTATCTCAAGATATATAAATCTTATCCCAATTCCTTCAAGGTAAATATAGTTCCCACCAATCACATAATAAAATCATACAAGCATGTTCCACAGGATAATAAAACATTCATAATATACTTACGCATAAAAACAGATGGGTTTCATAAGCATCATATCGTAAAACATGAAATGAAATGGTTATCAGAAACATTCCATCATATCATAACCTTTTTAAATGATATAGGATTTATAATCATTTCATAGAATAATAACCTGTGGAGATAAAATGGTTTTAAAATCATATAACCCATGGAAGAGAAATGGTTTTCACAAATATATAACTTCTGAAAGAGAAATGGGTTTCATAGGCTTCCTGATAAGAAAAAAAATCCATTAAAAGAAATAATATGAATGGTACCCTTAGATTATATCGCCATTATATCACAAAATATATCAAAGTATGAAACATTATATTTCGATGTATTTTGATAGAACACTTGGATCATTTATAAAGGAAATCAATATTTCTTTGAAAATAAAATTCAAAGACAAGGAATATTTTCAAAATACAATTCCTTGAAATTTTTTTTGAAATAAAATAATAATGGATAGTTTTAAAAACACTTAAAAAATTTCTTGAGAAAAATATCATTTATTTTAAAATTTATTTTTAAAACATAAAACCTTTTGAAAACAATTTTAATTGAAAGTAATCACGCAAACTTTTAAAGGAAGCTCGAAAAACATTCTAAGAACCATTTCATTAAAAATTAATTTTCAAAAATGTAAAATAAAATTTTCAAATAATTTAAAAAAATCTTGAAGATATAATATTTCAAAAAAAATTCTTTGAAAAAAACTTTTAAAACATAAAAAAGAAGCTTTAAAAATCATTTAAAACAATTCATGAACACAAATAATTTTTTAAAACCTTTTTCATTTAAAAAATTTTAAAAACACTAAATATCCATAATATTAGGCGAAAATTTGCTTAAAAATAAATCACGCAAACTAGAAAATTATGCGTGAAGGTAAGGATGGTCATGTTGGTGGATAAATTAGAACATGTCGAACATTATTTCTGTGATGTAAAAAGTTTAGAAAAGCTCCATGATCAGAAAATGACAAAAGATTCATCTTTAGAAAAAAAAATTAAGAAGTAAAAACATGGATAAATATTTTTTATATCATAGTTTAATAGTAAAAAATTTTCAAATGTCCTAATAAACCACGGTTTTGAAAGAACACAGCTTTCTGACTGAATAGAGAGAAAAGTCATATTTTTTTAAGAATACTTTCTTAATTATATTGAGTAAAAAATAAGAAAAAAAATTTCTAATACATCAATATATCATGAATAAAAAAATTATAAGAAACTTGATAACGTTTCTTGATATATTTCTCATAGTGTTTCATTAATGGAAGTATAATCATAAACAATCTCGATAAATGATAAGATTATTGCAACAAACTCTTACCACATTAGATACTATGAATTCTTATCCTCCTGAAATAATGAAATTAAATGAATATAAAAAATTTAATTAACATTAATATAGTAATGATATAATATGTCAAAGGACAATATATTCACCTCATAGAAAAATATAGGTTCACAGCATGGCATGTATCTCAAAGAATAAAAATTGAGACAAAATTACTTTTCTGATTTGGTAAATTTTTCAACCATAAAACCCATAGAAGAATGATCATAAAATGGATATATAAATACCCATAAATATAATTATATGAATCAGATAATAAATTCATGGTAATTATATACAAATCACAAAAAATGAGTGGTGAATAAGGTATAAGCCTTGTAGAAATTAAAGTGATATGAGAAAACTCATACCTTATGTATTAGATTTCATTACACACATTAAAAAATCCTGTATAATAATTATAATTTTATTATATATATGAAATATAAACATATTCTCATATATCATACCAGATATGATTTTTTATGACTCTATATGACACATTTATTAAAACTTTCATTTTAATGTTACGTTTCGAGTATTATCATATTTATTTTTTATACATGTTTTGACTTGTTATTATTGATCCTATTATATAGATATTTATTAACATATTTATAGAGAAAAAAACATTATGTAAAGATCATTAATATTCATTTCATAAATATTTATAATAATATATAAAAATAAAAATATGAAATTGAATACATCGTTCATGGAGATGGTCGGTCATGTCTGTGCATGAACGTTGTTTCCATTTTATTATTGTATGGAAAGACTGAAATTTAATGACATATATGTATATATATATTATAATTATTGTAATATTATTATTTTATATATATAATATACTATTTATAAACACATCCTAAATGCAAACCATGTAAATTTTGAACAAATCAGATTGCTTTAAGGTGGTGGTCATCCACATGTCCACAAATGAAGTTATCATATTTATACAAAATGGAAAGCATAAAGATCTATTTTATGTAAAAATTACAGAAAAATAAATAAATAATACATATCACATATATCAGAAAAAATTATGTCCATCATAATTCCCACCATGAGAGGTGGTAAAGGAAAAAATTAATAGTATCACTTTGCGAGATGGTAGTCCTTCCTACGCATGAATGGTAAGTTCGTTACCCATTTTATGGATGTGTTTATATGTGTAGGTATAAACCATAGATTAAAAACATATAAATATATTGAGGATAATTTTTTATTATATAATAATACAATAATATGAATTTAGGGGTGGTTAATGAAAATAAAACAAAATATCTTATGGAAGGATGTTACCTCTTCTATGGGTAATTCCTCTTGGTTTTCACCAAAGGACTAACTTGGTATGATTTATTCCCAAATATAAGAATATAGATTTAAATTAGGGAAGTTGGGAGCTTATTGGGGAATATTTTTTATGATTTTATATGGCTTTATAGTTGTGAGGAAGTGAGGGAGGTGAGTTCCCTTTTATAGTGGAGGAGGAATGGAATTATTGTTAAAATAAAAAGGTAAACACTATTGAGAGATATTACATACATTATTTGCCTCCTATAATAGTAAATTTTTGATAAATGGTTCAATATATTCGAAATATGTCCATAAAATAGCTTTTGGATGTCTTTATATTGTATTTTATCCTTAATTTAATATTTGAACACCTAATAAAGTCATTTTTACCCTAATCACTGTAATTAATTTCAATTTCTTTAATTAATATTTTTGGTTAAAAAAAGTTTAACATAATAGATATTATAAATATTTTTATTACAAATATTGAATCCTTATTTTTGAATTATAAATAAAAGTGTCAGGAATTATATTAATATTAATCATGGAGATGTGTCGTGAAAACAGGTTTTCAAACAAAAAAGTGTAAAAGTTTGAAATGTTTTGATATAAAATTTTAATAAGAAATTGGTTCAATTTATATAAATTAGATTAATTTATGTATATTTGAAATAATTATACTTTAAAAAAATTAATCTAGAATCTTTCTATATAAATAAAATAGATGAAAACCTAGTTTTGAATTAAAATTCAGTATTTTTCAATATTAATCAAAAAATAAAACTTCTAAAAAAATATCAAGAATTATCCCAAACTAATTTTTTTATATATTGGTTTCAAAAAAGATGTTTTTCTCAAATAAAAATTATATATGTGTAAAATTTTATATTTAAAATGGGTTCTCCATTAAAAGGTGGTAAAATTTCATTTTAGAAAAAATATATCTTTTTATTCATAAAATTGGATTTATTTTTATCTTATACCCATTAAATTTATTGGATGAGTATAAAAAATATTAATTGAATATATAATATATAACCTTTTTGAAAATTTTCATTATAAGTTTTTTTTAGTTTATTGGGATAAAATTGTGTTTTTAAATAGAAAAATGATTTTCTTAGGAATGTAATTTCTTCATTTTGAAATAGTTCTTACATTCATTTATAACTAATTGATAACCAAAGGACTAGTTTAATATACATGTGTAAATAATATTTTCAAATTTAATTTAATATCATTCATAACGTCATTTCCAACAAATATGTGGCAGCTATAATAATATTTTAATAATAATATGAATAGTATATTATAGTTCAGTAAAACTCATCCTTGAATATAATGAAGGCTATCAAAGGGAATCAGTATTGTGTGTAATTCAAGACATACATAGAGATGTGGGTACCATATTATAATCTATTTATTGCATTTAGTGCATGATTGAATTGGTGTAATGTATAACACAATCCAAAATTAGGGTTTTTATATAAAAAAGGTTGTATTCAATGTTTTGTAAAATGAAAAATATCTAAAAGATTAATTTAATTCAGGGGAAAATTTTCACAAAATATCAGGGTGTTACACATTATCTATGATTACATCCAACAATCCAACATTTATCACATGTTTGGTCTAACCACATTACCACCCATCACCCAGGTAATCATTCCTATAACAAAAGTTTTTATACAAGCTCTAACAAACCTTATTTAATCCATCCATGGATAATATCCATTACCACATCAAACAATTTGAGAATAATAGTTTCATACATCTAAACACCATTAAAATTTTTCCTGAAATCCCACCACAATAACTCAAAGTGATTTCCCTTAGAAAAGAAACCAAGGCACAATCGTTCCATGTTTATAAAATAAATTTCACCTACAAAGAATCGATTACACCTCTGAAGAATCCACATGTTCATTAGATTCTGAGGCACCCATAACACTAAACTAACATCATTCGTGGTTACCCTCAATTTCCAAAAAAACCACTGACTCAGGGACATAACCTGAGTGAAATTCCCAAAATCAATGACTCTCCGACATATCCATACACAACCAACTTCACACAAGTCACTCCCCTTGGGAAGCACCCCAACCCCTATTCTTAGACACATTACATCTATCGTGAAAAGTAAATTACTTATTCTAGGTCACCCACCTGAAGATAAATGCTTATTTACACTATAAAAACATGGAAATCACTAACAAAAGGGTCGAAAAAAACCTATAAGCTCTCAATACATAAGGATCACCACATCAACATTGAAATATGATATTTCAAAACCTCAAGTTTATAACCCAACCAATGTCACAATAAGAAAAATCATGTTATCCAATGCAACCAAACTCATCATGGCCTCATAACTAATGATAATGGATCTCAAAACATCGATACTATCACAGTCTAAACCACTCATACATTGGGCCAGATTATAACATAAAAAATTCCCCCAATAGTGTCCCTGAATTTCTATTATTTCTCATTTCCTTTTAATTAACATTTATATTTAAAACCAAAGGATTCACATTTCAAAAAAAATCATTAACCAGCATTGTAAAATATATATGATTTATTCAATTTCGTAATTCAAGATTTTGGATAAAGAGAATTTCAATCAACATTTATAATGGTAAAACAACTTATTAGTTGTTTACTCACACTTAATTTTACTAGAATTGTCACATTAAAATTCATTTACACCTACCAATAACCCATAAGTGACATGAGGAGTTAGACAAGTTGATTTCCACAATACACTTATATATAAATCCTATAAATGGTTAAAGACACTATAATTACCAACACTTCTAAATCATTTACAACCAAAGGTATATATGAATGACCAATAAATAGAAAATAAACTACCATCATAATGAATCTAAGGGAACTATCAAACATAGGCATCGTTGGGATAAAATATCAATCTTATGTACATTTAATGATACATAAATACACACATCCTGTAATTAAAAACTATGAAAAGAGATAACTATCTAATAAATTAGTAATATCATATACATCTACACATATCAAGATGGAAAATCAATCAATATTAAATTCACAAAGAAAGAACATTAATTTCCCACCCTGGGAGACTTGTTTTACCCCTATGCATGGGGCTACAGAAAACTTGACACATTCAAATCACCAATGTCTAAAAGATCATGGTCTATTATCTAACATTACCAAATACTAAGACAGAATTATCCACCTATATTAATTCTTTGTAACATCCCATACTGGGTGCCAAAAATGTTTGTTCCCAAGCTGGTTCATAGCATGACTTCAGGTGTGCCACCCCATATGCCAGAGGCTTCCATATAGTATCACATGTCTATATAAAGACAATAGGGATACTATATACACTTATCTGAATTAAAAAGTGGAAATTATATCCACTTAAATAACAATATATATAAAAATTAAATGGAACAACATATATAAAGTGACTCTAACAGTTTATGTAAAACATGTGATAATAATGAGACATTTACCCTAAATGTTAGGTAGTCATACAAATAAACATAGAATAATGAAACTAGGAGAAAACCCCTGACATGGTCATGAGTCCCAAAATTATCCTAAATCCCATGCTCCAACTAATCATCTCCATCATAAATAATAATTCAGGTCCCTATCCTAAACCTATACCTGAAAAAGGTAGCATCTTCTCGAGTACCCAAGTGTTATGGAAGATAGAAAAGGGTTTGAGTACAACTCAAAAGGCCATCACTAATGTTTTCTAAATCAACCTAATGAATTTTAAACTAATAATTAGTATTTTTTATTCTCATTTAATAATTTATCAACTAACCACTTAGGTTCTTGGGTTGAATCATGTCACCTTAACCAACCAAACATTAAATGGACAAGTTTGAATTCTGAGTCACGTGAAAAGATGGGTAGAAATATTTATATAATAGGGGAATTATGAAATAATTAAAAATTAACCTAATATAACTTGGAGAATAATTATAGGTATCCATACCATGAAATATAATGGTGGCCCTGGAGCATCATTCTAGCCAAACCAATGGATTAGCAACCTCAGTTCATCATCTAAATCACATAATACAGTGGTGGGCCTAAAAAATTATTCTGGACAAACCCAATGATGACTATCATAATTCCATCATCCAAGTAAAACCATAATTAATTTATTTTATGGTTCTCCCTATTTATTAAAAACTAATTTCAATGTTCCAATACAATTTTCCTTTTCAACCTAATTAAAATTAATGTTTATTCAAACTCGTTTAATAACATCAACATTCCCCTTTAACAATTTATCATTTTACAAAATTATCAAATCATTTACCAAGGTCCCAACAGACTATAAAAACCAAATCCTGTCTAAAAAACCCAACCCCATTCTCATGGCATAAAACCCCAAAACCAAATATTATTTTCAATCATCTTGAATCCACTCTTTGAAACACATCTCTTCATCATTAAAAAAACATAACCATTCCCCCAAGTCCTTAATATACATTAAAAACAACATAAAAGATCCATTAAATAATTTTCATAAAAAGGGTAACCACACCATCATTCCAAATTATCATTTGAAACCCTTTTTTAAACCACCCTTAAATCCACCATGAGTTGAACACATAATTTTAAGCATTACCCACATTAAACATTGTTTTAACTCATCAAAATCCACAAAATGTTCAAAATCCAAAACACACAATTTAAACTATTTCCAAAATCCACTTAGGAATTTAAAAAAATGGCATATAAAACATTCCAATACAACCTCTTAACATTTTATAATTACTTATTCCCAATTTATTCTTAGTATCCCTTAATCATTCTAATACACCAAATGATAATTTCAACCGGTTTAGTTTCACAAATTCTCTTTCTCATCACCTATATTTTTCTCACACCACACTATATGGAAAGTCATACGGTATAGATATCCCAAGGTCTGATCTCATGTAATCAATGGACCTGATGGGGTCCATGAAGGGTCTCATGCACCAATTCAAGTCCTAACTTACTTTTCAAGTTCAATGAAATAATAACATAGCAAGGAATTGAATTGGAACTAATTAATACACAAATAAATAAATGAGACTGTATAAAAAAACATGTGGACCACCTACCTCAATCTTCTATTCAACCACTCATCCAAAAATAACCCATGATTTGAACAATAATGTCCTCAAACACTAATGTGAAGACTTCCTAGAAATAGGGCTCCTGAGTTTCAGAAGGAGTGCAATAACTAACCAAATTCTCTTTTATTATATAGAAGGAAACAAATTCAAAGACATAGTTAATACTTAGATTAGAACAAAAAATCCCACAAAATGTCTAAGAATAAATGGAGAGAGATCTATATAATAGATGGGACCTCTTATTTATCACTAGAGGCTAGTGTGTAATAAATGGGAAGGAAATTTTTGGAAGAACCATTTATGATTAAGAGGGAAATTGTAAATTATACCCTTTTAATGAGGCACACTATTTTCTTAGCCATGCACCAACCATCTAAATTTTACTATCTAGATATTCATATTTTACTTGGGAAATAACATGGTTGGGAAACCCGTACAAAGGTAATTCATTTGGCTCTATCTAATCCCACACATTTTCTCCATCCCCCTTTTATAGTTTACAGTCGGTGCACTTATCTCTACCATGCCACATGGTCTTGGTACATGGTTAATATAAACTATATAAAAAACAGAAAATCATGCATAGTATGGCCTCTTTTTCTCCTTTTTCACATATGTAACCCCCTAAAAACCTCTATAATTATGCTAATCTCAAAAAATCATTGATCATTTAAAAAGGATATAACCGAAATTAAAATGTAAAAATTCTTTGTAGGACACCAATATAATACAATATTCATCCTAAAATAATCACTTCTGTATCATAAATATAAAAAAAATTATTTTTCTTATGGAATAACCTTTTTCTACCTCTAATATATCAAATGGGAACTAAATGCACTGTATGTGCATACGTACGGACTACCAGCTCTACGAAGCGATGTATTTCATTTTTCAAAAAACTCCTTTCATGGGTATTTATTATGATGGATATAATTATTATATATGATATTGTGATAAAAATAATATTTTTTTAATGTTAATATATAATATAACTTCTTAATATTTCAACCAATGGAAATGTAAATGGTTACTCATGCATATGTATAGACTGTTGTATCAACATAGTGATATGTTTCATTTTCCATAACCACTTCTCATTGATGGATATAATGATAGATTTAATGATTATATATGATAATTTTGATGTAAATATGAATATATAATGATAAAATATCATTTACCATTTTTTATTCATTTCATTTTTAAAATGGAAATAATGTTTGTGCACATGTATGGACTACCATGTCCATGAACTGTGTATTTTTTTCTATTACCACATTTCATGTACTATTAAATATATATATATATAATGTATAATTATGATATTTATATCATGAATATAATTATATAAATTATGAATCCATGACCATGATGTATAAATCAAGACTTCCAAATTGAAATATATATGAAAATGGAATTGTTAACACCCAGAATAATGATTTTAGTTAAGAAATATTAATTAGTATGTGATAAGTTATTATAATTTAGTAATATATATTAATATTATTATAAATATGGTTATGGAATGAGATATTAACCATTATAAAATCATTATATATGAGGATCTAACACGTATGACTAAGTAGAGACCCATGGTAAGGGATTTTTATTACAATATCATTTTATTTTGGGATTATTTATGTTCATATTTTCTTCAAAAAATCATATTAACCTAATATATTGAACCCCATAAATATTATTCTCATATAGTTATGTTTTATTTTTACATTATTATTTTCCATTTCATCTCTTATTAGACCTAGAATCAACAAGTAAGTTACATTTAATGGCTTTCGGACTTATATCTTCTTTTCAATCAAGAATATTTTTATTTTATATACAAGTTGTAAAAATTGTTTATAGAATGTTATTCATTATTCTAAATGAATTATTTGAATACATTTTAAAATACCTATATAGTTATTCACAATGGTTTTATAATTAATCATCTATATATTTTTTGAAAATCGTTTTTTAATTTCTTTACAATAGTGTAAAAGGAATATATTTTAAATGTATATGGTCTAAACGGATTTTCCCATCTCTACAATTGTTATTCAGTATCACGATTATTCTATAAGATTCTATGGTTATTCAATGGAAATAATTCTCTATGAATTTATAATTAAAAATAAAAGGGTATTATTTTCTTGAAGGAATGAAAAGAATTTTAAATGTGATTTATATGTTTTTTCTTAGAAAAATTTAAAGGGATGTTATTTTTAATGTTTTTCTTTCATTTTTTTAATTTATGAGTGGAATTGATTTTATAAAAAACTTCATTTATGATTAATTAATGTCATTATTTAATCCTTTATGGATTCATGTTTTTATGTTCATTGACTTTTTCATGAATATATTATTAATCAATATATATCATTTCATTGGACATCATATTCTCCTCTATGTCAATATTTTAAGTATAATGGATTTTAACTGTATAATTTCCACTACATTGAAGTTTAAATAACCATATACTATTTATATGTATGGAATATGTTAAAGGAATATTATCTAGAATGTTATTTTATTGAAGGTGGAAATATTCCATATTCTTGATTTAATATAGAAAATTCTTAATTTATAAAAAAATTTGAGAATAAAATGTATCGAGCATTCAATGTATGAAGAATAAATTATAAATAAAAGTGATGGGTGGAGCCTGATTTTGAATTTCCCCTTGACACATCAATAGGTCTCATGAGACAAAACTATATTTGTTATATATTAGATAGGTATTTGGTTTAATCATACCCATTTATTAAGAATACCTTGAGCAATGACTTGATGTTAACATTCGTTATATCCTGGTTGAGGTTTTGATGGTAAAATTATAAATGTCTAGATTTATGCATTTTTTATTGGGAATTAATTTTCCATTATCTATGTGACAGCTATATTGATATTATCCCTAGATGTACTTTGAACTCAAGTTTCAGATTGAATGACATGGGTTTTCATTATCCACCCTTCCATATTGATTATAACATTCTTACTCCCGATTGTTTCTATTTTAAATAACAATTACTGAGTATCTAAGCTCACCCATTTTTTGTTTTCTTTTCCCTGAGATATAAATATGGATTCTCTGAATAATTTCAAGGATTCAATAATGTTTATTATATTATTTTTTATATTTATAATGTAATATGGTAATCAGGTTTTTGTCTAGTTTTATAAGACTACTAAACTAATTAATGCTTTGTGGAATGATCCCTTATATATTATACCAATTTAATAAAAAAACATTGTATCTGGATTACTAGAGTTGAGGTTATTATAAAGATATCTACATGTCATGTAGTTCAATATCATTTTTAATTATCCATTTCTTTGACCCGCATGACATGAATGTAACAATGTGTATCCAAAATGAGTTTTCCCAAGTTTACTAGAATGTATAGGCTTCTAGATGCTATGTAATATGTTTTTTAACCCGCATTACACACCTAAATACTCAACATGTAACTTGCTTAGGGGATTAGATATTATATGGAGTGTACAACCTTATACACCCTATTTAATTAACATGATTTTGTGTTTCTCATATGGCAGTGGGTATATGGTGTGTAATGATGCCATATACTATATCTACATGGCTTCTATGATTTAGGTGGGAAATAATCCTGTGGAGTAACACAATGTTTAAACCATTTATATAATGTGTTCTCCTTATAATGATTCATGTCAACTAGATGTCAATACATGGTGTGTAATTACTTCATGTGAAAGATCCCATTGATGTGTTTTTATTATCTTAGTTTTTCATTGTTTGGTGGACCAAGGGTACATGGTGTGTACTTTTCAATTAAATATCATGTAACTATGTCTATCATATAGCATCCTTGGCACCATAGTATAGGATCTTCATATATTCTTCATATGTTCTTGTCCTATATCTGGTCATATATTTACTAAAGAATGTGTTATCTATAATTTTGGACTAAAAATGAAAAATTATAAATGAAATATCATTAATAAAATAACAAACTAATCAACCAAACAATAAATAATTTTAAATTATAATTTTACCACTCTAGTGCCACTAGATGTTTCAATGGGTATCTTATAAGTGGTCAAGGTGATAAAGAAAAAACGTTTACATCAGTTTAAATGGATAAAAGTTAAATACATCATGAAAAAAACTATAATTATTCTAAAAGAGGAAATTTTACATTTATAATATATTCAATTAAAATGGAATAATTATTCATATTTTATATCTCTTCTAGTTATTTATCAATCTAGTATCTTTTATTGCTGTAATGTTTTTGTAGTGAAGAGTTCCGAATAGAATTTATATAGATATATCCATATGTTCTCCATGAATATTGTAATTTTACACCTAGTATTTTGTGTTATAAAATGGAGAATTCGAGTTCCTTATGTCATTAATCATTAATTGCATCAATGATAATTTCTTGTTCACCCTTTTCTTGAGTGGGGGATGAGTATTATCTATAATTCTTGGTAGAGTTAATGATTGAGGTGAATCATGTGTAAAATAAATACTTATTACATAATTTTAGATGAAAATTAATTACTTTTCAAAATAATAAATTTCTGATAATCCTAAAGGTTTATTGTCTTTGGATAATATATAAATAATCAATTAATTTAATGAAGGACATTCAAAATCTCCCACAAATTTCTTCTAGTACAGTACCCTTGTTAAAAATATCCTACATAAAATATTTCTTCATAAATTTGATTAATGGATAGATAAGAAAGTGTGATATTAGAATCTTAGTAAAGGTTAACAAGGAATATATCACTCAAAGATCATAAATGAACATAAGATGGGCACAAAGGTGTGAGAATGTAATAAAATGCACAAAATAAGATAATAATACCTATAAGATCATGATTCGTAGCTTAAGGGTCATGGAAAAGGCTTCTTATTACCATAAATCATGGTATCCAAACAAAACCACTATCATGATCCATGAAAAACATAACATAACCAAGTGTTATAACATAATAATGTGGCGCAAACATAAGAATAGAAACTCATAACATTTTGGATCATGAATCGCTATTATAATACCATAACGTAGTGAATCAAGTATCATCAACAAAATCCCATATAATCATTTATCAGGTAGAATCATCAGAATCCCTTAATATATTAGATCATACGTTATTATCATCATCCCTATGTATATTATATATGGAATTATTATAAATATCCCTTAGTATATTGGATTGGGAATTAATTATAAAATCCTATATAAATATATTGAAATATAACACCTTTACCCAATTAATTGGAGGGATATAATGAACCATCCCTCATAGGATGATAAACCATACACATGTGATCCATAAGAATATAACATTTATGATTCTTCCATCACTTAATTAGCCAATGGAATGACATAGGTTTCATGAGAAATTTCATAGTGAATCTTCATAATCCATCAATATAAAGAATGTGGATGGTATTATTATATAATATCCCAAGATAAATATAACAATCCTTTAATATTTTCGCATAGATGAAAAATACTTTTATAAAATCATTGGATATATACCTTCAAAAAATGGAAAATGTCATTTTATTTGGGAATCTTTTGAAAAATAAAAAATTCAGAGAAAATGGGAAAAGAATTTTCATTTAAAATTCATGGGAACATACAAAGGAGTCTTGATAATGAGTAAAAGTCATAGTGGAGGGTAAATTTGGTAATGGAGTAAACATTAAAAAACACACTTTTTGAATTTTATAAAAATAAAAAAAGGGATCTCCACAGTAAAAATTTAAAATATTCTTGTTAAAAGTATTTTAAAGAAATTAAATACATTGTTACAAATGAAAATTAAAAATATTTTAAAAATAAATTATAACATTCTAAAAACATTTTAAGTACTATGGATACGTAATAAAAATATTATCAAACTAAAAAATGAAATATGATCGGATTTGTATAAATTCATTATTTCAGTATTTTGAGTACTAAAGAGGGTGGAAATGGAAATAATACATGAAGAAAATAAAATAAGAATATTGTAATAAAATAAATTAGGTAAGATATATATACATCAAATTATTACCAAAATACATATTTAATTATAAAAAAATACTGATTCAAATTGGGATTGCAACATAAACCCCTACCTCAAGTCATGACTTACTTCATTCACACTCGATCTTCATTTATAATAAATTTATATTTATTATAAATCTATATAATTCCATATTCATTTATATATTACTATATATTTTTCCCTTATTATTTTCAATTTCCCATCCATTAATAGTTCTTTATTAAAATTATCAATTGAGGTGTTAACTTATCGGTTTCCAATGCATGTCTCGATTCATGAATTATATTCATTGAACATTTGTTATGGTTTAATCATCTAAATAATCTTAATCATGTAATAAATATCATATTAATTAATTATATACACTTTTTATATCCATTCAATTAATTTGGATATAAAAACTAAATTACCTCACTTCATGGATATGGTAGTATACACACCCGCATGGGTGATGTTATCATTATTTGATTGATGGAACAAAATGAAGGTAAATGATAATTTATCATTAAAAATCTTAATAATATCATAAATAACAAATATATTCACTAAATATATCTCTTTATCCATCCATAATTTGTGTTAATTGAAAATAAAATGTGTCTTTTCAGGGATACGGTGGTCCGTACACATGCATTAGTGATGTTTTCATTTTCCATTTCACTAAATTAAGATATAAAATTGCAGTACCATTAAAATTATATCATTTACTTATTTTATATATACTTATTTCATTATTTTAATTTTATTAAATAATAATTTTAGGATATGGAATAATAAATAAACTTAAAAGATCTTAGTTAACCCAATTACCTCCTCCTCAGGTAACATAATTTGGTTTACACCTTAAGCCTTCTTGGGTTGGTATTTTAGTGAGATTAGGACATTAAAATGGGAAGGATTTTATAAAGTGATTTTTTAGATATTGGTTAATATAATATGTTAAATTTTTTTGAATAACTGAGTCTAGGAGGTTCCCATTAATTAGTGAGGGAATTGGTACCCAAATAAATCTTAACAACATTTTAATATAATATATTTCACTCTCATGGGAATGTTCTACCAAATGGAAAATTATTTAATATAAGTTTCAGGGGAAAAAATATACTAAACCAATTAGATAATGATAAGGATTTTGTGATATTGTAGGCCTTATCCCTTATTTTAACACATTTTAATTCATTTAAACCTCTATAGTAATGACTTAATTTTTACCATAGTAATTATTCATTTTGACAAAAAATAAATTTGACCTTATAAAATATAAGATAGGATGATTTAAAATATGTAATTTATTTCTTAATATTAAATTTATAAATTTGTAAAAAAATAATTCTATTATGCGCACACAAAACGCATCAAACACATTTTTAGAAATATATACATTTTTTCATAAAAATGCTTTTTATACTCAGTACCTTCCTAGTAAAAACCATTATATGAATATTAATATATTTTATTTAATATATTATCTATAAATTATATTAAAATCATTAATAAATAGTTATTAATTCAATTTATTAGGAAAAAATACATTGAACATAATAAAAACATTGATCATTAAAAAATATCTCTTTTTTAACTTAAAATACATTTATCATCATTTATAACTGATAAATAATCACCCTATAAATTACTATTCAATTGTTTCTATAAATTATCAGTATTTTTTATAATTTATTAGTTGTTATCAATATATTTTATTTATAAAAAATTCTATAACTTGTAGAAAATGAAATTCTTGAAAGATTATGTCTTAGATGACTCTATTCTTTGAGTGATTACTAACTTTGAATTAATAAATATATTTATAGTAATGAAAAAACTCATACATATATTTTATAATATGGTTACTCAAATTCATAGCCATATATATAACAAGTAGGTTATAACTATAACACATTTAAATTTTCATCTAAAATAATTATAGGCTTGATAGATTGCATAACATTTAACACCAAGCTTTAAAAAAACTGTGATATGAAATAAAAATATTATTATTTAAATATGATTGCTATAAAATAGTAATTTAATTATTGGGTATAATAGGAATAATCACAATATTAAATATATTTATAATGTTCTTACTAAACACAAATGTACTGATTAATTATTCAGAAACAAATACCCAATTTTTATTGAAGTTACATTATACATTAAAAATACATTTTCATAAAAAATGGTTATCATAGATTTATGTGAGAAAAATTGATAATTAATTTCTAATAATTTTTAAAATTATATTTTATAAAGATAGTATTTTTTAAATTAGTATTAGAGAAATATCTTTGGGTGAAATTTTGGGATTTTTTTGAAAAAAATTACTTTTATGTGAAAAGTAAAAAATACTGATTTTATTGAAAACAATCTATTATTTTCGTGTATTTATAGAGTCAAACTTTATTTTTAATTCTTTTTAAATTTTATTTTATAATTTTGATTGAAAAAAATACAAATAATTTTACTGTAATAAAAATTATTCTTAATTTTGGTATAAAAACATTTTTACAATTAAAAATGAATTTTCATGGAAAACTATTCTCATAAAATTTTCCAGATTTATTTAAAAATTAATTTCTGAAAGTTATAGTAATTTAATTTGATAAATTATATTCTATATTTTTAATCGTAATTTCCAAATTTGGTAAATATTTTAACTTGAAAATTTTTCATAATGAATAGAAATCTTGCAAAATATTTTTCAACTTAGTAATGGTAAATCAGTTAAATAAGTTTAAAAGTAATGTGATAAGTCTTTAACTATTTATATATATATATATATAACCTACCATGTTTTTATTTTCAGATTTTACCATAATAATCCAATATTATAGTATATGGAAACTTTTTTCTATTCTTCTTTGAAAATGACCTTAATATTATTTTAAATAAAGAAAAGATATAAAATGTCACTCTATTTTTTAATCTATAATATTTTTTCATATGGATAAAAAGAAATAATTTTTTATAAATGGTTCATTTAAAAATGAATGAATGTTTTAATCATGTTAATTCATTTTTAATTTTTATTGGTAGTTTAATTAATTTTAATTTTTACAAAATACCAACACGGTGATTGTAAATATATCAATTTTTATCCACCTTAACCTGAAAATTATTTTATATTAATTTAATACTTTATGTATTTGTAAGGGTACCCATCTACTCACTTATAATAGGGCTCTTCCTCTCCTCCCTTATTAACAATTATTGAGTTATATATCTCAAAAATTACATGAAATAAAGTATTCCTATATTTTTTCACCACTTCCTCGAGTTTATTTTCTATAAAACAATATCATCCTTTTAATCCTTTAGGTGTAATCAAAAGGAGGTCTCTCAATAGAGTGGTATTACTCTTAATCAAGTGATTGAAATTTTATTTCTTGTTATAACTCTTTTAAATATATGGTATAAATTATAAAATAAAAAATTAATTATATAAAATATCATTAATTATTATTATGATTATGGAACAACCATTCTCCGCCTACTTTCTATCCTATAGGAAAACAAAACATCACTCATGTGTACGTGGGGATTACAACCTCCACGAAGCAATGTGTTTAATTTTTTTTCATAATTTCACATTGATTCTTATAATGATTAATATACTAAATTTTTAAGGAGTTTATAGTATTAAAATATTTTTTTACATTTAATTAATATTTAATTTTATTTCATTCAATCCATAAAAAAAGTAGAAACATCACTCGTGCACATATACAAAATACCATCACCGTGAATTAATGGAATTCCTTATTCATCGCCACCTTATAGGAATGGTTATAAAATATTATATAATGATTACATAAGATAATAATAATAATAATAATATGGTTACATTCTTGATGTTATAGAACTATGATCTAGGTATAAGTATTGATACTTCGGAACCAAAACATGCATGAAAAATGAAGAAGTTATCACCCAAAACATTTATCTTAATAAAAAATAACTAAAAGGGTGGTAATATGTAATAAATAAATCATATATGGTATGATATATAAATTTATAGTTGTATAACATATTTATAATAAGACTATATTTATAATACAGGAGGTTCAAATATGTACAAATCAATATGAGACTAGTGGTAAGGTTTTCTCCTCTCACTTTTATTTATAGGAAACATATCTCATATTCTCCACTTTTTTTCCTTTTTTGGTGTATATAATTCCTATGAATATATTTTATTGTCATAATAATTAACATTATCAAGGTTTAAAAATCTATCTAATGTTATCTCTTTCATGAGGTTTTGATTTAGACACTACTAAAACGGTAAGAGTTTATGTTACAATCTCATTTATTTTAAAGTTTTTCATATAATTTTCATTTATTGGCACCAATTTTCTATCTTTGGTACTTAAAATGATTGATAAAATAATTTAAAAGGAAAAACCAAATTTATTTCCTCTTTGGTGGATTAAATTTTTTTTGTGTCCAATATCTTACAAATTATTTTATAAAAGCTCTTATATATACTCAACAGGTTTTAAAAAGGTCATTTTCACTAAAATTGACTTTTTAAAAAAGTTTAAAAATGAATCCTTTTGAAGAATTTTTTCAAACAATTCATTTTTTTAATTTTTTCTAAGGACTAATTGGGGGAAAAATAAGTATATGATCCAAATAGATATTTCTTTCATCATTAACATTATTTTATTTATATATTAATAAAAAATTTACTTGTTTATTTTCAAATAAAAGAATGTTCTTAATATTATCCAAATTTTCTGTTAAAATATTATCAATGTAAAAGGTTATTTTCTCATGATCTCAAAGAAATATTTGGATGATATTTTAAGGTAATTTTTATCTATGTATATATCCTTCAAGAATTGATACGATTCATTGGGGATATGATCTTATGTTAAAAAACAAATTTTTATTTGTATACCTTATTATAATGATTTTTTAAGTTTTATTAAATGAAACTAATTTCTCCATTGTGAGTTAATTAATATATGATGAAATATTTAGGAAGGATATTTTATTTCCATGGGTTAGGACATAATGAATTGATGAATGATTATTGATATTCAGTAACACATATATATAGTTTTGATAATGTGATAGGTGGGTTAATTATATAACTATAAAAAATTGGGAATATCCTTTTGTATCATTGGAAAAATATGGAAAACATGTTGATTTTATTGATCCAATATAGGAAACTAGTAGGAATTCCTGATCCAATATGATATAGGAAATATTTTGTGATGTATGATCCACTATGATATGGGAAAATTGTGGTTATTTTGAATCCTTTATGATATGGGAACATGTGGTGATTCTTTATTCCCTATGATATATTGATATCAGTAGTAAACTTTGACATATGATATAGTTATTATGACTTTGACGGTTCCTAACTCTTCTGACCTGTTGATACACTTATGTTTTAAACTCATGGATCATGAGAGACATTTTAATGATTCCCCAGTCTGGTGACATGCTAATTTTTTATTTAATGACTCTTGATTATTATATATGAATTTATTTTTATGCTTTTTTATTGATAATCACATGTTTTCATACCCTTATGATCATGATATTCTTACATATGATCATTGATCGGTGTCTCTCATGTTTACCCATTTTGAGAATCTGATATCACCTATTATTATGATTTAATTTTATCTATGTTATAAAGAATGGTATTAAGTATGATATGTCTAATAAGGGTACTAGTTTTAATGAACTTAGTGGGAGATGTTGTATATCTTTTATGAAACTATTGTTTATGTATCTTAGTTTCCAATGACACTAAACCTCTATGGTTCTACCATTGTTCATAATTTTATGTAATGTATATTCAAATAATATGATTTATTATATATTTATAAAATACATGGTTTACCTATATTAGTATCATATAAGGTTTGAGTTATTTTTGAAATATAGGATGAGAAAATGTTAGTGATAACCATTAGGATATTCTTAATTATATGACAACATCCTATGTTATGGTAAAGAAACGATTGTGATTTTATTAGAAAAAAACATACCAATATATATACTAGAAATTGGATATGGTTTTGGCATAGATGCACCCAAGGGTAAAAACTCTAAAAGCGGTGTATTTTTTATTAACTCAATCATCATTGATGGATAATGATTGGGCCTAAGACTGCACAGCTAGATAGAAACTCTTGGGGATATGAGTATCATTATTCACATTTTCCTTATGAACCATTAAAATTGATTAGAATAGATAATGTACATGGATTCCCTAGATTAAACCCAAGGTTTTATATATTGAAAATAATGTTTCATGATTTAGAAAACATATAAATGATTTTAATTATTATATGATTTCTTGTTATGATTATTGTTTCTCACACTATGTTTTTTGGTTTTTCTGAATATATATAACTATAAAGAATCATGTCATTACTGAATATTATATAAATTTTATTTATTTTCCTCATGGGAAACCAAATGAAATTAGATCTTGAATGAAAAACGTTTCAGTTATTCTTAAATAACTATTTCATTATATGATTAATAATATCAACCTGGGTGAGTTTCTCGAAAATCCTAAAAGTAGAAAAAATGTGTTTTATGGGATTTCAATTGATAAATACTGTGGATAACTAAATATTAAACATATTAACTGTCTATAATGTGTGAATATTTCTCAAGTTTATGTCACAAAGGAAGAGGAATATGGTTTATAAGTGGGAAGGAAGGGAATAAACCAACTAATTACCATGGAAAAATAAAGATACAATGGATGGAAATAATGTACATCCTAAGGTACCATTTATATTTGAATGTATTATGTGTGGGGAATGTGGGCATCATCCTTTTAAATTCCATAATCAAAGGGTTATCTTGTAGAATAAGGAAGGTTCCATTTTATTCCAATTGTTGAAGTGTGATGATTAAAGTGTTTATATATTGGGATTCAAGAATTCTATTTTAAAATTGATTTATCAACAATATTCTTGTTAAATTTATCATGAAACATTTTGGGGTTTTTATTTATTAGGTTTTCTTATCAATTCTCATGTATATGTTGAATAGTACCAATATATTAGAATATTGATTTATTGGTAAGGGGAAGTTTTTGGAAGACACATGACTGAGTCATATATTACACGTAATATTTTCCTGAGAGTGAGATAATAATGTTTAGATTGTATAAAGATATTATTGATATTGATAAATTGAATTGGATAGTATTTGTGACCCTAAAAATTATTAGTTATTTTATGAAAAGTACATTTCAATTATCTTTGATAAATTTTAATACATTTTTGTATTTAAAAATTATATTCGATGGTTTGTGATTTTATTTTATGAATAAGAATAAAGTTAATTTTTGGAATAATATATGTTTTAAATGACGTTTTAGGGTGGCCTATTTTTTATAATTTTTTTAAGATTATATATAATCATGGTATTCATGTGTTCAGAGTGTGACATTATTAGATAATTTTCAATGTTTTATGATTAATGTTATGAAGATTTAAGAAATTTAGTGACAGTTTTTATATATTATCGAGTATTGAATTTAGTCCAACATATTTTGGATGATTCATTAGGGTAACTAATTGTGAAATGGTTTAAGTTTATCTTTGGGTATTATTGTAAAGGTTTTATAGATTAAAAAAATTATTTTATCATATGAGTATTTATCCATATTAACTAACTTTTTCAAACCATTTTAGTTTTGGTAAATATCTAGATATAGGAGGAAATAATTTTCATTATTTTATGGATATTATGATCCTTAAAAAATTATTTTTAGTGCTTTAGGCATGAAAAATTCATCTTGAAAATTCAATTCTTAGAATGAGAGATGTGATATAAGTGGAAATTGATAAAAGCACAACCAAAGGGTGAAATTTTTATTATCAAATAGAAGAATATCATGTAAGTAAATATTTTATGTTATTTATATAGATGATAAATTAATTCTTAAATTTAAAGAAAAATATATTAAAATAAAAATGTTATTATTTCACATTTATTTCTGATGAATACCTGGTCTCTTCACCACTCACAGATTTATGGTTTTCTGTTAATTAACTTTCTCATGACCATGTTATATATAACTATTAATTAGACCTTATATGTTATTTTTCTCCTCATTGACTATATTTTCACATCCCTCCTGTAACACCCGAGAATTTTATGTTATATAAATCATCAAAGGAATCTTTTTCTACACACAACACTTTCTTGGCTTGCTTTACACGAAATCGCGACCTTCCTCGATAGCTTGCGTCGTACGCAATACCGAGTTTCACTAAACAATGATATGCTAATAAAATATTATTAATACTAGCCGTTATGAATAGTAATAACCACTTTTTGAAATTTTATAAATTTTATTTTTCAAAATGGACTTCATTTTTGGATTCGGAATATCGAAATTATCCTAGGGTGAAAGTTTGGTATTTTTCTGAAAACTTTCAATAGTGGATGAATAGTGAAACCACTAAGTGGTAGTTAAAAAACTGAATTTTTCATAAAACATAATTTTACCACCTTTGTGAGTGGAATTTAAAAAATCTGAGAGACACGGTTGATTTCAGTAAGTAAAATGTGGTTCAATGAGATTAAAATAATTTTTGGTGAATAGTAACTTTTTACTTTTATTTACCACGGTTAAAAGTAAATAGGGTAATTAAGGGTAAAAATGATATTATTATTACCCTAAAACATGTCCTAATTCTATTGGATAAGTTTAATTCGACCAAAAACAAACTTAGGAATAACATATGACCATTTTGGCACACTTGGATTAGATTAGGACATTTATTATTAATTTATTTAAAGAAGGGTTAAAATAGTTAAAATCAAAGTTTAATAAGTAAATAATTTTTAATATAAGGTTATATATAAGATAAATTAGACTATAAATATTCATTAGAAAGCTAAAACGATTTCCTAAATAATGGTATTTTATTTGTAATTTTTAGACATTAAATAATTTAATATATTTATGACACAAAGATGAGGAAGTAATTATCTTATTAATGAAATATTGATATAATTGATGTTATAAATACACCAATAAATGTAATTTGAGACTTTTTATGAATTAAACTAATTTTATAGGTTAATATGACATGTTAGTATCAATTTAATTAACTTTGTTCGAACTAATCATTCTGTTATGATTTTCACAAAAATCAATTAGTAAATAGTGTCAAAGTTGACATAAAATAGTTTTTAAAACAAATATTATATTATTAATTGATATTTTATTACTAAAAATCTATGGTTCGGCCAAATGACTTAGATAAGGTTATATATGTTAATAATAAACAACTTGGGGTTCGTTTGGATTGTTATTGTTAGTTTATTAACCTTATAGTGTAAGAAAACAAGAAGACACGGTAAAAGTAAAATTATTTAACTTAAAGTTAAATCTAAATGATAAGGTAAAAATAGGAACCTAAACTTGTCTAAATTCTATTGGGTGAGAGTATGTAGACCCATCCCCACCTTAGCTTCGAAATAAATCAATTTGGAGCTATTTAAAACCGAATTTGGCTTTATAATAAAATAATATTTTGTTATTCCAAAGGTGCCCTTCTCCTCCTTTATAAAAGGGCACCTCCTCCCTCTCTTCCTAATACCACTTTGAGCCTTCAAGCTCGGCAAACCCATGACACTTTATCCTCTCCACTTCCCTATATAAATCCTATAGGTCCTGGTATTCTTCAAATACCAATTTTAGTGCCCTAAAAGGAGGTCTAAAAGAAGCACTTCAAAGAAGAGGTAATGTCCATTACCGATTCTTTCATCTTTATTTCATCTTCCACTTCTTCTTCTTTAGTTGTTTCATTATGAAGTAATAACATCAGAATCATTCATATACTGATATGTTATTATATGTATGAAACAACCCTATTTCACCATCTATCCATCCTACGGAAAATAAAATCACCGCGCGTGCGTACGTACGGAATACCGTCTCCACGTCGTGGTGTAATCTACTTTCCACCACCACCTTACTTGGATGGGTATAATGGTTTAAATAATGACTATATTTGATTATTTTAAAGTGATATTGATTTTGAAATAGTATACATACACTCCAATTCAATTCCATGATCATGGGAACGATATCATCGCTTGTGCGTACGTACGGAATACCGTCTCCACGATGTGATGCGACTCGTTCTACATGATCTTCATTTCATAATGATTATATAAATGAATTGAATGAATTAATATGATATATATTACACTAATAACATTCTTTAAATGAGGTATCTATAACCTAAAGAGAAGAAAAAGAATTTATTCGACAAAACACGCATAAGAACAAAAAGTAATAAACACCCGAATAACAAGTTGTAATGAAATATTACTAATAAAAAGCTAAGAATATGACCATATATGATATAATTCTGGAATAAGTCAATAACATTATTTAAATTATTATAAAGGAGGTTCATACACTTACGAGGCAAATCGGACCTAAGGTAAGAGAAAATATCACAATCTCATTTTATCCGAGATTGTTTATACTTTGGTATTTAATGGGGTTTATTTTATCATCCACATCCATGTTTCCTCAATATGTAATATTATTTCCATCCACCTAAAATTTTTTAAATCCAATTTTACCCTTTGGTGAGTTTTTAGTAAAGGATATGAAAGGAATATTTTGTCGTTTTTCGTACGAGGTACTTTTTGACCATTCCGACAAAAGTACGAAGAATGTTTTTTTAACTTATACGGCATGAAGGGATTTTTAAAACATTATTTCCAAGAATCATCCTTTAAAAGTTTTCAAGTTTATTTTTAATCAACTTCGTTTGGTTTAAAATTGTATGACATGTTAAGAAAGGAAAAAATGTTTTTTTAAAAGTAGAAAGTATATTTTCCTCAAGAATTCATTTCAGGTGTTTTATCAAAACCATTTTCCATATAAGATGAAATTATTTTCATATGTGTATGTTTCAAGTATAATTTATCTATGATTTATATGGTTTCACTTTTCTTATTATGAAATGATATCCATTTCTTTTATATGGATTATGTGATGATGGAATGATGTTTATGAAACCCATTTTATTCTTTGGGTTATTATGAATGATTTATGTTCATTTTGTGGCACAAGTAAGAATGATTTCATTATGAGATGGGTGGGACCTATATCTCCCTCCAATTCATTGGGTAAAGATTTTATATCTCATGAGATAGACTTGGCTGGAATGGCAGGTTAAACCGGTTCAGTGAAACAGGACTGAAACGAGGTGTGAACTCGGTTCAGAAGTGGACTTTGTCTACTAAGATAGTCTTGGCAATGAGTCTTGACTAACAAGAAATGATTCTCAATGATTATGTGTGTATGCCACAAAGTTTCATTTTTTAAGTTATGATTATTGGGATTACATTTCACTACTATGATTTATCCCATGTTATGAAATTATGATCTATTTTGTAGGTTAATATTTCCAAAAGATATGTGCTTATGCATATGATGTGATTGATATTTATTTTGTTTACTCTTACTGAGCATTTGAGCTCACCCTTTTGTATGTTTTATTTCCCCGGGTCAGGAAGAAGGTTATTAAGTAGAATATGCCAAAAAGGGACTCTAGATATGATGAAATAAATGGGAGGCAAAGTAGATTCTTTATGAACCAGTTGTTTGTGATTTCCAGTTTTTAAAGAAACTATACCTATACGGTCCTTTCATGGTTTTGTTATATGTTGTAATAAGTGTGCTTCAATCTTTAATTAATAACAATATATGTAAAGTTTGGGTCGTTATAGTTGGTATCAGAGGAAAGGTATAGTCAACCTTTGGAAACTAGGATGTGAAAGCCTTAGTAAGAACCCTAAGGATAATTCTAAGCATAGAACACAATATTAGTGTTTTAGAAATGACCATGAATAACCTAGTATAAGACCTTAAGTGTGAAATTTTATTCTTGATTATGTGGTTTTCCTATTATAATTAGTGTTTCTCACACTATTCTTCTTGGTTTTAGTCAATGGTTGGAACCCCAAGGAACCATGTTAATGAGGAATGAGACGGGAAATGAAATGATTGTCCCCCGGAGCAACCAAACATTATGGGAGCCGGAATGAAAAATCTTATAGCCATGCTCACACAACTTTCTCAAGCTATTAATCATGCAGGACTTCCAAATGAGCAAAGGAAGGAGCAATATTCTGTTGAATCCTTCATGAGGCAGCGTCCACCTTCTTTCAGCGGGTCTACTGATCCATTAGTTTCTGAACAATGGATTAGTACTACTGAAAAGATATTTTCAGTTCTTCAATGTTCTAAACATGATAAAGTCATCCTAGTAGTGTATCGTTTGGAAGGAGATGTCGATCAATGGTGTAATATTATTAATAATACGAGGCAAAGGGATGAAATTGAGTCCATGGAATGGGACGAGTTCAAGAACTTATTTTTCAATAAGTACTTCCCTCGTATTCTCCAAACAAAGATGGAGAAAGAGTTTCTTGAACTGAAGCAAAAGGATGATGAATCTGTTGGTACTTATGAAGAAAATTTTACAAGACTTGCAAGGTATGCTTCTGGTATTATTATCCAACCTAAGAGTAAGATCGATCGATTCTTTAGTGGCTTAAAACCAAGTCTTCAAAGGGCGTTAGCCATAAGAGACTTCAATAGCTATGAGGAAATCGTTTGATGTTCTCTCAAAGTAGAGATGGAGATTGGAGTAACCCATCAGTCATATGGGTTTGATAAGAAGAGGAAAATGGAATTCAAACGAAAATCTAAAGAGCACACTGAAAAGAAGATGAGCTTTCTCTTATTCTCAAAGTGTGGAACGAAACATGGAGGGAGTTATCTTAAAGGGACAAGTAAATGTTTCAAATGTGGAAAGGAAGCTCATCGAGCATTTTAATGCCGCAATGATGGGAAGAAGATGTCTAATGATGAAAACAAAGGAAGGGATACATATAATGACCCTACTACACTTCAATGTTTTCCAGTGCAAGGAGATGGGGCATTATGCCAATCAATGCCCAAATCCAAGGGTTGATGATGATGGTCGATGTCAACAAACTCTTAATCCTAAAGTCAAAGGAAAGTCACATGCAATTTCTATCAGTGATGTGGAGTACGATAACGATGTGGTGAAAGGTACACTTACCATCCACTCTAAAGTAGAAAATGTTTTATTTGATTCTGGATCCACCCACTCCTTTATTTCTGAAGAATTTTCTAAGGATATCATTGTATTACCTCAACAGTTAGATGTTGAGTTAGCTGTGACAACCCCTAATGGCACAACAGTCACATCAAAAGTTTATAATTCTTCTCCGATTGAAGTTTGTTAGAAAGTGCTTCCTGTAAATCTTGTTATCCTTCCTATAGTAGAATTTGATGTGATTCTTGGCATGGATTGGCTTTCTCTACATGGAGCTCATATCAATTTCCAAAGAAGGGAAGTCACATTTCATATTCCAGATCAATCTATGATCGCCTATCGATGCAAGGATGACATAACCTTACAGTGGAAATTTCTTCCATTTTATGGGTATTGATTCCACTAAATGAAGATTATTTATCTCAAATGGTTGGTGAGAAACTCATGATTAAGAATATTCCCATTGTACGGGAGTTTGATGATGTCTTTCCAGAGGAATTACTGGGTCTTCCACCGAATCGTGAAGTTGATTTTTCAATAGAACACATACCGGATGCTTTGCCTATTTCAAAGACACCTTATAGAATGGCCCCAATTGAGTTGCAGGAATTGAAGAAGCAACTCCAAGAGAATCTTGATAAGGGGTTCATACGCTCTAGTGCGTCACCTTGGGGAGCACCTGTTCAGTTTTTTAAGAAGAAAGATGGATCAATGAGACTCTGTATTGATTATCGAGAACTTAACAAGATCACTATCAAGAAAAAATATCCTCTCCCGTGCATTGATGACCTATTTGACCAATTATGCGGAGTTCAATACTTTTCCAAGATTGATCTTCATTCAGGGTATCATCAATTAAGGGTCAAAAGGGATGAAATACCAAAGACGACTTTCTGTACAAGGTATGGACACTATGAATTTATAGTGATGCCATTTGGTCTTACTAATTCCCCTGCTATCTTCATGGATCTAATGAATAGAGTCTTTAGAGACTATCTTGATCAATTTGTGGTAGTCTTTATAGATGATATTCTTGTCCATTCAAAGAGCAATGAAGAACATGAAGATCACTTGAGAATTATATTGAAGACCCTGAGAAAGTAGAATCTTTATGGAAAATTTACCAAGTGTGAATTTTGGCTTCAAAAAGTTTCATTTTTGGGTCACATAATCTCAAAAGAGGGGATATCTGTGGATCTAGTAAAAACAGAGGTTATCGAAAGATGGTCGAGACCAACAACAGTAACTGAGATCCGAAGTTTTCTTGGTTTGGCTGGATATTATCGACGTTTTGTGAAGGATTTTTCACGATTATCTAATCCACTCACCAAGTTGACTCGGAAAGGAGTTAAGTTTGTTTGGACGGAGGAATGTGAAGACAATTTCAAGGAGTTGAAAAGAAGGTTATCCAGTGCACCTGTGCTCACACTGCCTTGTAGTGGAGAAAGGTTTGTGATCTACAGTGATGCATCCAAGAAGGGTTTGGGGTGTGTTCTTATGCAGAATGATATGGTGATAGCTTATGCCTCATGACAGTTGAAAATACATGAGAAAAATTACCCAACTCATGATTCGGAGTTAGCTGTGGTAATCTTTGCATTAACGATTTGGAGGCATTACCTTTATGGTGAGAGGTGTGATATTTATACTGATCATAAAAGTTTAAAGTATATTTTCACACAAAAGGAGATGAATATGCACCAAAGAAGATGGTTGGAGCTGATTAAGGATTACGACTGCTCAATTCATTACCACCCTGGGAAAGCAAACAAGGTGGCAGATGCATTAAGTCGACAAGACCATGCTAGTTTATCCATGATGAGGATCACAAAAGATCCAATATTTATGGATTTACAAAGGATGGATCTTGGAATTATAATGAAAGGGGAAAAATTGTATCTTTCTCAAATGAATGTTCAACCATCTATTCATGTGAATATTTAAGAGGCACAGAAAGAAGATGTTGAGTTACAAAAGAAGGTGAGAAATGTTCCTGAATTCAACCTTGATTGTGATGGGATTATAAAGTTCAGGAATCGGGTTTGTGTTCCTCACATCCCCGAATTAAAGAAGGAGTTGCTGGATGCGGCTCATAGTTCTTCATTCTCAATTCATCCTGGAAGCACGAATATGTATAGGGACCTGAAAGAGTAATTCTGGTGGGATGGCATGAAAAGAGATGTTGCTGAATATGTCTCTCGATGCTTGGTTTGTCAACAAGTTAAAGCTGAGAGACAAAAGTCTAAGGGGATGTTACAACCATTACCCATACCCGAATGGAAATGGGAAAACATCACTATGGACTTTGTCACAGGACTTCCTAAAACATCCAAAGGCAATAATGTTATCTGGGTCATAGTGGATCGTCTTACAAAGTCTGCACACTTCATTGCTATTAGAGAGGATTTCTCTCTGGATTAGCTTGCCAGGATATATGTAAAGGAAGTGGTAAGATTGCATGGAGTACCACTTTCTATTATATCTGATCGGGATCCTAGATTTACCTCAAAGTTCTGGCGAAGTCTTCAGCATACTCTGGATACAGAGTTGAGTTTCAGCATTGCTTATCATCCTCAAACAGACGGTCAGTCTGAGAGAACAATTCAAACTCTAGAAGATATGTTGAGAGCTTGCTCTATGTATTTAAAAGGTGGTTGGGATAAACACCTACCTTTGGTGGAATTTTCTTATAATAATAGCTTTCACTCCAGTATTTCGATGACTCCTTATGAAACTCCCTATGGAAAGAAATGCAGGACTCCAACTTGCTAGGATGAAGTTCGGGAAAGAAAGCTATTAGGACCCGATATCGTTGATGAAATGGCAAAAAAGGTCAGATATATTCAACAACACATAAGAGAAGCTCAGAGTCGACAGAAAAGTTATGCTGACAACCGAAGAAAAGACCTAGAGTTTGAAGTAGGTGATAAAGTGTTCTTACGAATATCTCCCTCAAATAGGGTCATGAGATTTGGAAAGAAGGGGAAGTTGAGCCCTAGATATATCGGTCCTTTCGGAATACTATATCATGTTGGGAAGGTATATTACCGATTGGCACTTTCACTGAATCTCTCTCAAGTTCATGATGTGTTCCATGTATCTCTCCTGAGAAAGTACATACCTGATCCTTCACATGTACTCATCTCAGAAGTTGCACCACTGGAGCAGGATCTTTCTTATGAAGAACAGCCGATAGAGATTCTGGATCATAGCAAAAAAGTACTACGAAACAAGACCACTCGATTGGTGAAAGTTTTATGGAGGAACCACCAATTAGAAGAAGCTACATGGGAGCTTGAGGATATGATGAGGGAGATGTATCCTCATCTGTTTGTTACAAAGTGATGAATTTCGAGGGAGAAATTCATTTTAAGGGGGGTAGAATGTAACACCCGAGACTTTTATGTTATATAAATCATCAAACGAACCTTTTTCTACACACAACACTTGCTTTTCTTTCTTTACACGAAATCACGACCTTCCTCGATAGCTTGCGTCGTACGCAATACCGAGTTTCACTAAACAATGATATGCTAATAAAATATTATTAAAACTAGTCGTTAGGAATAGTAATAACCACTTTTTAAAATTTTATAAGTTTTATTTTTCCAAATGGACTTCATTTTTGGATTCGGAATATCGAAATTATCCTAGGGTGAAGTTTTGGTATTTTTCTGAAAACTTTCAATTTTTGATTAATAGTGAAACCACTAAGTGGTAGTTAAAAAACTGAATTTTTCATAAAACATAATTTTACCACTTTTGTGAGTGGAATTTCAAAAATCTGAGAGACACGGTTGATGTCATTAAGTAAAATGTGGTTCAATGAGATGAAAATAATTTTTGGTGAATAGTAACTTTTTACTTTTATTTACCACGGTTAAAAGTAAATAGGGTAATTAAGGGTAAAAATGATATTATTATTACCCTAAAACATGTCCTAATTCTATTTTATACGTGTAATTCGACCAAAAACAAACATAGGAATAAGATATGACCATTTAGGCCCAATTGGATTAGATTAGGACATTTATTATTAATTTATTTAAAGAAGGGTTAAAATAGTTAAAATCAAAGTTTAATAAGTAAATAATTTTTAATATAAGGTTATATATAAGATAAATTCAACTATAAATATTCATTAGAAATCTAAAACGATTTTATACATAATGGTATTTTATTTTTAATTTTTAGACATTAAATAATTTAATTTATTTATGACACAATGATGATGCAGTAATTATCTTATTAATGAAATATTGACATAATTGATGTTATTAATACCCAAATAAATGTAATTTGAGACTTTTTATAAATTCCACTAATTTTATAGGTTAATATGACATGTTATTATTGATTTAATTAACTTTTTTTGAACTAATCATTCTGTTATGATTTTCACAAAAATCAATTACTAAATAGTGTCAAAATTTACATAAAATTGTTTTTTTTTAAAAAATATTATATTATTAATTGTTATTTTATTTCTAAAAATATAAGGCTCGGAAAAATGACTTAGATAAGGTTATATATATTAATAATAAACAACTTGGGGTTCTTTTGGATTCTTATAGTAAGTTTATTAACCTTATAGTGTAAGAACACAAGAAGACACGGTAAAAGTAAAATTATTTAACTTAATGCTAAATCTAAATGATAATGTAAAAATAGGAACCTAAAATTGTCTAAATTATATTGTATGAGAGGATTTAGACCCATACCCACATTATCTTACAAATAAATCAATTTTAAGCTATTTAAAACCGAATTTGGCTTTATAATAAAATAATATTTTAGTTATTCCAAAGGTGCCCCTCTCCTCCCTTATAAAAGGGCACCTCTTCCCTCTCTTCCTCACACCACTTTGAGCCTTCATGCTCGGCCAAACCCTGCCACTTTCTCCTCTAAAATTCCCTAGAGACATCCTAGAGGTCCTGGTCTTCATCAAAGACCAATTTTAGTGCCCTAAAAGGAGGTCTCAAAGAAGCACTTCAAAGAAGAGGTAATGTCCATTACCAATTCTTTCATATTTATTTCTTTATCAACTTCTTCTTCTTTAGTTGTTTAATTATGAATTAATAACATCTGTATCACTCATATACTGATATGTTATTATAAGTATGAAAAAACCCTATTTCACCATCTATCCATCCTACGGAAAATGAAATAACCACGCGTGCGTACGTACGGAATACCGTCTCCATGCCGTGGTGTAATCTACTTTCCACCGCCACCTTACTTTGATGGGTATACTGGTGTAAATAATGACTATAGATGATTATTGTAAAGTGATATTTATTCTGAAATAATATACATACACTCCAATACAATTCCATGATCATGGGAACGATATCATCGCTTGTGCGTACGTACGGAATACCATCTCCACGATGTGATGCAACTCGTTCTACATGATCTTCATTTCATAATGATTATATAAATGAATTGAATGAATGAATATGATATATATTACACTAATAACATTCTGGAAATGAGGTATCTATAACCTAAAGAGAAGAATAAGAATTTATTCGACAAAACACGCATAAGAACAAAACGTAATAAACACCCTAATAAAAAGTTGTAATGAAATATTACTAATAAGAAGATAAGAATATAACCATATATGATATCATTCTAGAATAAGTCAATAACATTATTTAAATCATTATACAGGAGTTTTGGACACTTACGAGGCAAATCGGACCTAAGGTAAGGGAAAATATCACAATCTCATTTTATCTGAGATTGTTTATACTTTGGTATTTACTGGGGTGTATTTTATCATCCACATCCATGTTCCCTCAATATGTAATATTATTTTCATCCACCTACAATTTTTTAAATCCAATTTTACCCTTTGTTGAGTTTTTAGTAAAGGATATGAAAGGAATCTTTTTTCGTTTTTCGTACGAGGTACTTTTTGACTTTTCCGACAAAAGTACGAAGAATGTTTTTTTAACTTATACGACATGAATGGATTTTTAAAACATTATTTCCAAGAAGCTTCATTTACAAGTTTTCAAGTTTATTTTTAATCAACTTATTTTATTTTAAAATTGTATGACATGATAAGAAAGGAAAAAATGTTTTTTTAATGTAGAAAGGATATTTTCCTCAAGAATTAATTTTAGGTGTTTTATCAAAACCATTTTCCATCTAAGATGAAATTATATTCATATGTGTATGTTTCAAGTATAATGTCTCTATGATTTATATGGTTTCACTTTTCTTATTATGAAATGATATCCATTTCTTTTATATTGATTATGTGATGATGGAATGATGTTTATAAAACCCATTTTATTCTTTGGGGTATGATGAATGATTTATGTTTATTTTTTTGTCACAAGTAAGAATGATTTCATTATGAGATGGGTGGGACCTATATCTCCCTCCAATGAATTGGGAAAAGATTTTATATCTCATGAGATAGACATGGATGGAACGGCAGGTTAAACTGGTTCAGTGAAACAGGACTGAAACGAGAAGTGAACTCGGTTCAGAAGTGGATTTTTTCCACTAAGATAGTCTTAGCAATGAGTCTTGAATAACCAGAAATGATTCTCAATGATTTTGTGTGTATTCCAAAAAGTTTCATGTTTTAAGTTATGATTATTGGGATTACATTTCACTACTACGATTTATCCCATGTTATGAAATTATGATCTCTTCTGAGGGTTAAGATTTCCAAAAGTTATGTGCTTATGTATATGATGTGATTGATATTTCTTTTGTTTACTCTTACTGAGAATTTGAGCTCACCCTTTTGTATGTTTTATTTCCCTAGGTCAGGAAGAAGGTTATTAAGTAGAATATGCCAAAAAGGGACTCCAGATATAATGAAATAAATGGGAGGCAAAGTAGATGCTTTATGAACCAATTGTTTATGCTTTCCAGTTTCTAAAGACACTATACCTATACGGTCCTTTAATGGTTTTGTTATATGTTGTAATAAGTGTGATTCAATCTTTAAGTAATAACAATGTATGTAAAGTATGGGTCGTTATACCTCCAATGTATGTGGGCCCCCAAATTATGTTTTATTTTAGGTGACCATTATGTTTCACACATACCCATTTCAATAGAAGTTTTATTATCGTTTTTTATGATGTGGGATTTCAAAAAAGGATCTTCAAATATTGAACCTTTGATTAAAAAGATAAACTTTTGATGGTGAAATTTAATTATGTATGATATTTTAACACCCTGAAAATTTATTTTAAAATAATTCTAGTCTTCATAGTTGATTTAACATGAAACATCGAGCCTTAAGAAAATTGTGATATGCTAGAAATATATTATTGTTTAAATATGGTCATTATAACCTAGACAAAAACATAGTGGGTATGAATAGAAGTAACCACATTATAAAATATATGTATAATGGTCCAAATCAATTCAAATATACTTATTATTTCTTATTAAATGAGCACCCAATTTTTAGTGAAGTCATTTTATGCTTCAAAAATACTTATTTTTTCATAAAATGGTTTCTATTAAAATTTTGGAGTATATATTATAATTAATTTCATCCATATTTATAAATTTTATTTTATAAAAAGGAGGTAATTTTTTAAATCATTATATGACAATTTTCTTAAAGTGAAATTTTATCATTTCTCTTTAAATATTGATTTTTAAATGGATAATGGAAAAAATGATTTATTTAAAAAAAATCATTTCATGTATTTATAGAGTCTGATTTTGTTTTGAATTGGTTTTAAAATTTCATTAGTTCCTTATTATTAAAAATAATACAATTAATTTCATTTAAATCAATGTTATTCTTAACTTTGGTCTAAACATATTTTTATACTTAAAAATTAAATTTAATGGAAAACTATTTTCATCCTATTTTCATGGTTTAATTAAAAAATAATATATATTAATTATAGGGATTGATTTTTTTAAAATAGATTATATATTTTCAATTATAATTTCTAAATTTGGAAAATAATTAAACTTTATTTTTTATTATATTGAATAGTAACATTGGTAAATGTTTGACACCTCAGTAATGGTAAATCAGATAATTTAGGATAAAAATGTAATAAGGGTTTTAAAAAACTATCTGAAGAAAACCTTATTTCTATTGTATGATAATATTTATACTATACTAATCCAATATTTCATGATATTTAAACTTTATTCCATTTTTCATTGATAATGAATGTAATATTATTTTTAGAAAAGAATAAATACAAATTGGCTTTGTCTTTGTTTTAGTATCTCTAATATTTTTTCATAGGGATAAAATGTGGTTTTGTTCATATAGACATGATTCATAAAAATATGAATGAATTTTTTTTCATGGTAATATATTTTTTATTTTCATTTATTTGATAATTAACTTAAATGATTACACAAAATCAATATAATCTTTGTGAAACCAGTAGTGAAATCTAGATAATGATTTTAAAATCCTAAAATTTATATATATTTTTTGATGAGTTAAAGTATTCCACGAATTTTGTGGACAAATATAATTTCTTCGGTATGTTTCAAAATTTTATATTAAAATTACATTATAATCTTGATTTTTCTAAAGTCAACCAAGTTAATAGTCCTAAAAATGACATTAATGGTATCTTATGTTAAATAATATTTTATTAAAATAATTAAAATTCATAAAAATATAATATTTAGAAACTTTAATGGGATATGTTATAGAATATAAACCATTATCCAATTATGAGTCACTTTTTCTTATATATAAATATTCTTTTCCCCTAAATTGTAAAAACAATTGATATCTCTATAATCATCAAAAGCATCAATGGGGGTTAAAACTATGATATAAGGGTTAAAACATCACCTATACTTGTATAAATATTATTATATGAAATTTTTTATATGTATATTAATCCTATATTCTAAATATATCAATTTTATCCACTTGAAACTGAAAATTAATTAATATTAATTTTGTACTTCAAGTAATTTCAAAAGTGCCCCTCCCATTACTTATAAAAGGGAACATCCCCCCATCTATTATTCAAAATGTATGAAAACTATAGATCTTAAAAACCCTGACATAATATCAACCCATATTCATTCCACACTTCCTATAGCTTATGGTTTTTTCAAAATACCATCCATTCAGGGCTTAAGGAATAATATAATGAAGGTTTCACGAAGGAGAGGTATAACTCTTAACTGAGTACTTTTTATTTTATATATTCTTCTACCTACTCTTAATATATGGTATACATTTTGAAATAATGAATATATTATCTTAAATATTATTAATTTTTATAAATTTTATAGAAAAAAATTATCCACATCTTTTACATTCTTTAGTAAAAGAAGACATTTCCCGTGTGTATGTGTGGATCACCAGCTCTATGAAGCTATGTGTTTTGTTTTTTTTCACCACATCTTATTGATTGTGATAATTATTGATTTAATTAACCCTTAAAATATTTATGAAATTAATATAGTTTTATAAAGGTGAATTGTTATTTAATTTTCATTCATTCCATCCATCGAAAAGTGGTAACATCACTTGAGTGTATGTAGGAACTATCATCTCAACAAAGTGATGTAATACATTTTTAATCACTAATTTACATGAGTAGTTATAAAAGAGTATATGATGAATAATTATTATACTTATTACATGATTAAGAAAAATTATTTGATAGAAACATGGTCAAAGTATAAGGATTTTTACTTCTGAAAAGAGACATTTACAAAAAATAAAACAGTTGTCACAAAGAACAATTATTATAATATTGAAATTGTTAATAAATGAGGGTTAATATTTTATAAATAAATAATATGTTGTATTATATATATTATTATGGTAATTTAACATATTTATAATATATCTATATTTATTATGTGGTAGTTTCGATCATATATAATGTAATATGAGACTTGAGGTAAGGCTTTCTCATTTCATTTTTTTATGTGAGACATATACCATAATGAACACTTGTTTCATTTCTGTGGTGTATAAATCTCCCATGAATGTATTCCAAGATTATTCTCATGAAAATTATTGGGGTTTAAAAATACATATAATTAAATCACTTTCTAGATGTTTTAATTAGTAGATTTAAAAAAATTGTAAGGGTCTATGTTGCAATCCCATTTTTTTAGGATTGTCTTTGTAAAATTTACATTGAGGAAAATTATATTGTTATTATAATATAAACGCCATATATTTTATTCTCATGTGGTTATTCCATGAATTTTCAATGTTTTTGTATAATTTTCCCTTATTTTGTACCTAAAATTATTGACAAAATGTTTTTAAAGGCAAGCTGACTTTACTTCCTCTTTATTTGGGAAACTTCTTCTTCCTTGTTTAAGATATTCAATATTATTTTTTAAAAGTATATATATATACATGAAATTTTTAAAAAGGTAATTTTCACAAACTTTTAATGAATTTATGTATTTTTAAAATGTAATATTATTAAAGAATTGTTTTTTGAACAATCTGATTTTTACTTTTTATAAATGTGTGAAATGAATAATTTTTTATGTATACGATGTGAAAATATTTTCCCACCATTGTAGACATTATTTTATTTCAATATTACATTACATGTTTTAATAGTTATTTTCAAAAAATATATTTTCTCAATATTTTGGTAATTTTTAGTTAATATTTTATCAAAGGAAAACAATACGTTTTATTTTTTTTCAATGAAATGTTTGAATATTATTTTAATGGAATTATTCATCTATAAAAACATCCATTTAAGATTTTTATGATTCAATATGGATATGATATTATGATATCATCCACATTATTTCTCTATAATTCTTATAATGATGATGATTTCAGGTTTATTCTATGAAACACATTTTTACCATGGGTTAGTTAAGTAATGATGAAATATTTTTGAAACCAATTCTCTTTCCATAGGTTAGGATGTGATGAATTGATGAATATATTTTGATATTGTGGAATAAATATTTGTTTTTTCATTATCTAATGTTTGGGTCCGTTATAGCCCTTCATTACATTTGATATACCCTTATGTATCATGAGTTAATTATGGGAAATAAGTTGTTGTGCCTGATCCACTATAAGGAACTAGTATGGATATCTACTCCACTATGATATATGAAATAGGTGGTAATTTTGTATCCACTATGATTTGGTAAACATGTAGCTATTACTAATCCTATGTGATATGGGAAATTAGAGGTGATTCTTAGTCCAATATAATATGATGGTATCGGTAGTTAACCTTGACATATGATATGGTTTCTATACCTATGATGGTGCCACAATTTTTCGACATGTTGATATGTTTATTTTTTTTAACTCAAGGATTATAAGTTTTTTTATGATTCCCCAATCTTGCGACATACTAATTTTTTATAAAGTGTCTCATGATTATGATATATGACATTTGGGGTATGATTTTCTATTGATAATAACATGTTATCATACACTTATTCTCTTGATATGCTAACATATGATCATTGATTGATTTCTCTCATATTTACCCTTACATAGAATCTAAGATCCCTAATTCTTGTGTTTTAATTTTTCCTAGGTAAGAATAATCATTTTAAGTATGATATTTATAAGAAGGGATCTATTTTTTAAGAATTTAGTGGGATATGATATATATATTTTATAAACAATATTTTTATGTTTCAAGGTTTATAAAGACACTAAAACATTATGTTTCTCGCATGAGTCTTATTACTATGAAATAAACAATCATCTAAAAAGATGAATTATTTATGTATGAAATGATCTGATGGCCTCAATAATAGTCACTTTTAAGAATAAGATATATCACATTTCATATAAGTTCAACATTTCATTTAAGTAAATCTATCAGATAATTCGAATTTATTTTAATGGGAAATTTATTCAAAAATCATGGGATATTAAATAATACCCACTTAAAATGATTTAATAGATCAAAATTCCATTAATATGAGGAAAATAGATGAGGAAACCTCTTCCTCATAACATCCCTATTCTCCCACACATCTTCCTTAAACATATGGGTTTTTCACAAAAATTTTGACAAGGTGAGTGGACTAATTCAACATCACTTTATCATAGTGATAAAAAAATAACCACTAGTTTTCACTTATAAAAATAAAATGATTGATAAATATAACTTTTGAGTTCAATACATGTGAATGTTTAATTATTTAATTCCTCAAAATAAATACATGGAAGACATCATGCACCTAATAAAAAATTGTGAAAGTGTTAAGTGATAGGAGACCTTTCAAATACAATCAATGATCTTGAAAAGACCAATGTATCTAGGGCTCAACTTTCCATTGTTTTCAAATATCATGACTTTAGGTTATGAATATATTCAAAGTATTACCTTATCACTAAATTTTAAAAAATATATTTCAATGATTATCATCAATATAACTTTTATGTTAACATTGAGTTTTCCTGATATACTAATTAATAGTTATAACCATCTCTGTAATTTATTCAACTAGTTCAGGTCCCAATATGTCACAGTATACAAATCATACCAGTATGTTATAGTTTCTCTTTTCTTTACATTTAGTTATTCATAATGGTCAATATGAATTCTCAATTGAATGATTTTTTTGATAGAAAATCCAACAATATGAATTTATTAATCCCAAACTCATTTGAAATCTATAAAACAAGATCTTAGTATATCCTATAATTTTGAATTGTTCTCTCAGACTGAATTTATAATGTGTTTGACTAATTCGAAAAAATTTATGGACTTTATATTTTTTCGGAAGTCTAACGATGTTATCCAAGGTAATGTTTTCCCATTTCCATTATGGTATAGGTAATTATTACATCAACCCATTATATGTTTTTCACATTACCTTAATTTTTCTTAATAACTCGAATTGATATACATACTCTACGATATACCATTTGATATTTTCCTACAAAAAAACTCTTTTGGATCTTTATACATCTTTATACATCTAGGATGAATATAGAATGATTATATATGTTCTTTATTCAATATCCCAATCTGTAATTATGGTATTAATGAAGAACATACCGGGTTCCAAAATGTTATCATTCCACCATAGTCAAGGTTGAATAGCCAAATAATCCATTCCTTCTTTTTCAGTTGCAAATCCTCCTTCATTGCTTCTTTAATCATCACATGGATGGATTATTGAATATTCTTTTGAGAAAGATAGGATCTTTCCCATTTCCTTATGATTTCAATGTCTATATTTTTAAAATCAATAATTATTAGAACTATTTCAATATTAATTATGAATAAATTATCATGGATTTTCCAACATAGCGCATCAACAACCTTATTCAACATATTAGGGTATTTCTATATTGAGTAGACATAATCATTACTCAACACCAAAATCTCCTTTGGAAAATATTCAAATCTTTATATGGGATTATATACATAAAAACATTATTATTAGTATATATACAACAACTTTTATTATATTGATTATACCAATATAATTTTGATGAAAAATTTACCATAGAAATTTCCAAATCACGAGTCATGTAATTTTGATCCAGAATCTTTAATTATAATAAAGCATAATCTATGATCGCGTAATTTTATAGAGAACAAATCATAATACCTTATTTAATGCATCACTATATATCATAAATCATTCTCTACTCTAGGTTATAATAATTAGTGGTGCACTAACCAACCTTCTCTTAAGATCCTTCATATTTTCTTCACATTTATTTATCTAAAGGAACATGACTACCTTCTAAGTCAGCATGGTTAATTGATTTAATAGTAATGATAAATTTATAAAAATTGTTTATAATATCCAAAAAATTCATTGAAAATATAGATCTCAGTCAAAATGGTCGGTCTAAGACATTTCTCAAAAAAATTTATCTCAGAAGGATCTACTGATATACCCTCATTTATAATTACATGACACAAGATTGATACTTTTTTAAAAAATCACATTTTCTAAATTTTTCATAAATTTTATCCATATTTACTATTTTAAACATAATATATAAATGATCTTTATTCTCTTTAATGATATTAAAATATATAATAATACAATCTTTAATGACTAAAAAAATTGATCAAGGAAATATATAAAGGTGTTATTCATTAGATCCAAAAAACTATTGGGGAAAATTGTTAGTCTGGACTACATCAACATAAATTATTGGTTTCTATACCTTTTATAGAATGTTATCTTGGGTATATACTCCATTTTAAACCTTAATTAATGATATCAAAAATCAATTTCAATATTGGAACACTTTTTAACTCCACATAATTGATCAAAAAATCAACAATATAGGGTAGTGGATTCTTATTATTGATCAGAATGTTATTAAATTATATATAATCAATATAAATGTTCATTAACCCATCTATATTAATAATAAATATAACTTGTTCACCCCCATAGAGAATCACTGGGGAGTATTAGTCCCTTATCAAGATTCTCCTTGAGTTTCTTCTATAGTTCCTTAAACTCAATAAGGGAAATTATATAAGGATTCTTTGAAATTTCCATATCACTAGGTATTAGGACAACTGAAAACTCAACTTCATGATTTATGGAAATATTAGGATACACTTTATAAAAAATATTGGAATATTCTAGAATATTAATAATTTATCCGATTATTTTTTTCTCCACAACCACTTAAGATAAATATCCTTCATAAATAGGTAGTAAGAATCATATAATAGATTTTATTTTTATTTTAATTTCATTTCTATACATGCATTGATATATATAAATAGGTTGGATTTGAATATAAAATTTTTATTTTATTCCATTTAAAATAATATGGGATAAATGAAAATAGAAGTAATCCATTTCTAAAATCACATCAAATTTGACTATAGTGAGAATAAAAATATTTATAAGAATAAAATTCACACAAAATTCAATTATAGGGTATCTATAGACATGATATGAAATCATAGCACCAAAAATATTTTTCACCAATAAATAAATATAAAACATTAATCGTGAAAGAATATTACCCTTATAAAATTAGCCCCATATAAAAGAGTGGGTACAACTAAAATTAAATTTTACATTGTAGTTCTCAATTAGATGATAAGTGTACCTTTCCACATGTGATTTTCTTAACCCACTTTAATATGTGTGATTACATAGGATTTACCTTTTTTATTTGGCTTAGGAGGTTTTTAAGGATTATTAACCTAATTATCCCTTGTATTTTATCCTTTATTCGCATTATTCCCAAAATCCTTCTATATTAAACCTTTAATTCTATCAGTTATAAACTTCTTATTATCCATTTATTATTTAAGGTTTTCATATTTTTTCATAAATCACATGCTCAATGATTGAATCTCCCACATGTCAACAAAAATCTTCCACCTTTGATACATTTCTCAAAGGGATTGTTTTCAAACATTTATCATGTGTATAACTAGTATTTCATTCCCTCATGTGATCCATTGTTTGAGTTCCTTTAAAACATCATATTCCATTTCTTATCACCATACTCATGTGAATATTTATAGTTTCCATCTCTCATTTTAACCTTGAGAGTCAATAAAAATATTTATTTATATCTACAAAATTATCTTATAGATTACACCTTTAAAATACTTGGTTTTGAGCCACTAAATAATTTCTCTATTTTTCTTTCAAGGTTGATGATAAAAATAAAATCATACATTGAAATTTGTGTAATTTTTTATTTATACGTACCAATGGATTGATCATCCCTATCTAATTTAGTATGAATAGTTTGATGAAAATACTTATTGATAAATACCCTCTTAAACTCCTCTTATTACATGTTTTCAGTTTCATTCTATTTCCACATGTTTTTTATGAGATCCCACCATTCGGTAGCCCCACCTACAACGTAATATATGATTGCTATAACCTTTTCAATTTCCAAGAACTAGTAAATGAAAATTATTTTTTTTACATTTCATTGATCCATTGCTCAAAAATTACTGGATCATGGGACCCAGAAAAATAATGTGGATTTTGTCACATAAAAAATCAAAGACGTGTTTCACCTTCCTTTGTGTGTTTATAAGATAAACACATTTAACATTATCATTCACTAAATGATATAATTTGGTAATTATTTCCTAAGGGTTTTTTATTCTAGATCCAATTCCATTTGGTTTCTCATGAAGGGTATCATTTCATTACCCTTCACATTCATTACTAACATGATTCCTCCTAGTTTCATCCATTAACTAAAATAGACATCATTAAAATAAGTACATGAAAAATAATAATTTTATGGAGTAGTCATATAATAATAAAATAAATCATGATATTTACTAAAATAAAAAACCTTCACTTCAAACTATAACACTTTAGGTTCATCATATGTCACTTTTAATTCAGTATTGTTGTAGGTCTAATCCTCATATTTTCCGTAACCTAATCCCCAAGAATAACTGAAATCGAATTTTATAATAATTTATGTGAACTTAGAATAACATATATACCCATTACATTATTTTAGATGAATATTAAAAACCTTTAGCAATAATTCATGCCCAATAATCATAATGGTCTAGTGTCTTTAGAGACAAGAAACATAATCAAATTTTTTAATAAAATATCTTCAATAGATCCCAAAATGTTCTTCTCATATAGTAACATTCTTAGAAGAATCCTATTTAAAACCATTATTTAAAAACTAAGGAAGTGAAAACATAATAATTGGTTAGATCATATTCTTAGTAATGGTAAACATGGAAGATATCACTCAATGATCCTAAAAGAGTGTAAGATAGGAATAATGGTTTGAAAATTTAATCGAGTGAATAACATAATAGAATCATATACAGAAGAGAATAGATCGCATATTAAAGTTCATGGTATAAAATCCTTAATAATATAAATAATGGTAATGAAATAAAACCATTAACATGATACATGAAATACATATAAAAATCTTATGGCATGACATAATAATGTGGAATAAATATAACCATTGGAAATCATAACATTCAGTATCATTCATAAATCTCATAATATCATAACATAATGGATCCAGAATCATCACAACTATCCAATATCATAATTGATATGGAGGAATCACCATAATCTCTTGTTTTAATGTGTTAGAAATTATAACCAGAATCACTTAGTATACTAGATCAGTCATTATTACCAAATTCCCTTCATATATTGTATTGGGAATTGTTACTAATAATCCTTTGAAAACTAATGAAATATAACACGTTTAACCAATTAATTGGAGGTATATAATGGGTCTACCCAACATATAATGATATGTCAAACATATGTGTTCCATAATAATATAACATTCATGATTCCATCCACACTCAAATAACTCATGCAAACAAATGGGTTACATAAGAACATTCATAATGTATCATCAAAATTAATCAAGATAAAGAATCTGGAAAGTATCATTAGAAAATATCTCTATTGAATCATAATAATCTTTAAAGGATGTTTAAATATTTGAAAAATATGTTTTTAAAAACATTTTAAATGTTCTTTGAAAAACAAGGGAAAAATATCATTTTCTTTTGGTAATTTTAGAAAACTAAAAACAAATACTCAAAAAATTATCACAATATTTTATTTATAAAACTTTAAGAACATAAAATTTAATAATAATAATTAGTAACATTCATGATGTAAGAAAAAAATTTCTTTGTGATAAATTTTTAAAAACATTCTTTTTACAATTTTTTAAAAAGATTCAAAAGTTACCCTTTTGGAAAACTTTAAAAATATTACATTTTAAACATTTTTAAAGAAAATAAAAAAGTTATTTGAAATTTAATTTTCAAAATATTTTATTTTTAAATAATAAAATTATATATATTTTTTAAATACTGTGTACATGAGAAAAAAATATTACCAACCTAAAATAAGAAATAAGATCGTTTTTTCTTAAAAACATTCTTCCAGCCTTTTGAGTGCCAAAGAGATGAAATATTAAAATAATGCCTCAAAGAAGTTTAAATAAAAATAATAGAATAAAATTTTATTGTTTTAAGAGAGATATATATAGAGTATGATATTTCTCTAATGGATATTTAAACATGAATAATCCAAATTAATAATGAGATTCTAACAAATATCCTTATCTCAGGTCTTCACTTACTTCATACACACTCTAAACTCTTATATCATAAATTAAAATTTGTTATACATAAATTTTAGATGTATTTTCATACTTATATTACTATGGGTTAATCCATTATAATTTTAAATTACATATCCATTAATATTTCTTTGTTGAACTCATCATTTGGGATGTTAACTGCTATGTTTCTAATGCATGTTTTTGATCAATGATTCAAGTATATGAAACTTGGCCATGGTTTCATAATTTAAATAATCTTAATAGTGTCATAATTATAATATTTATTCATTTTATACACTATTTATAACTTTACATATATAGTGGTGATGAAAAGTTTATTATATTATTTCATGGAGGTGGTTGTTTGTGCATATACACGGGTGATGTTCTCATTTTTCAATGGATAGAAATAAAGGAGCATAAAAAATAATTTTAATTTCTAGAATCATAAATATATAATATATATAATATATATTAATTAAATCTATCTATATAACCATACATGAAAGGAATAGATAAAAAACCAAGAATTTCACTTTATAGAGACACTAGTCTATACGTACCCATAAGCAATGTTTACATTTTTAATTAGTTCAGAAGAAGATAGAAATTGGTTTTACAATTAATATAAAAACAATTAGGTATAGTAATGATACTTATTTCATTATGTTAATATGGTTAAAAAATATTTGTATATGTTGGAAGAATAAACAAACTGAGAAGAACTCGGTTAATATTACTACCTCTTCCTCGGGTATCTCACATTGACATATACAATAAACCTTCTTGTATGGAAATTTTTTTAACGCAATAACTATAGGGTGTGGATAGGATAGTTTTGAAATGATTTTGGATAATATTTTTCAATATAATATGTTAAAATTCTGTAAAATAATAGGATAAGATTTTCCATTTTATAAGTGAGTGAAATGGCACACTTGTAAATATTAAGAACATTTAAAAATAATAAACATCTTTCTCATGGTAAGGTGGCACCAGATGGAAATATTTGGTTGATAAGGTTAGGGTAGTTTTAAATTGACCTAAAAAACAAAAAAAAAATATCAATTTTTTATGATAATTGAATCCTTATCCCTTATTTTAACCCATTTTATGAAACATCAGAATGTTTTATGACATATTTCACATAAATAAATTTTATTATTTCGATAGCATATGATACATGAAAACCTGATTCTAAATGAACTATAATATAGTATATTTTTATATCATAGACATTAAATTTGAATATTGAATTTGAATAACCCCATATTAAAATTTTTTTTAAATATTTTAGATAAATTAAATATATTGACAAATAAGTACTCAGTTTTTAGTAAAGACATTATATGCTTCAAAAAACCTTTTTCCCTCAAAAATCGTTATTATTGATTTTTGTGAGAAAATAATATAATTAATTTTTCATAATTTCAGGAAACATTATTTGAAAACATGAACATAATCTTTTAAATCAATGATTCATAATGAACTTAGAGTGAAATTTTGAGAATTTTTTGAAAACATTGATTCTTCAAAGTATAGTGAAATATATAATGTTTTTATTGAAAACTGTATTTTATTTTCAAGAATTTAAAAGGTATAATTTTATATTAAAATTATTTAGAAGTAAAATTATTTCATTTATATTATTAATAATCCATTTCAGGTAATTGTAATTGATTTTATGTTGTATTTGGTGAAAACTATTTCTTATACTTAAGAAAACATTTTTATTGAAAACTACTTTTCATCATTTATCGTGGGTTTAATTTTAAATTTAATTATTCCAATTATATTACTTTAATTTAATAAAATTGATTAATAGTTTTTAATCGTCGTGTACAAAAAAAATATTAGGAACATTCATTTTTTGTCAAAATGAATAGTAAAAACAATAAAATTTTGTCATTGCAGTTAAGGTTGAAATAAGTTTACCAGGTGTTAAACCAATATATAAGGGAATTTTTTACAATTAAACTTGTTTAAATCCTATTTTATGGAAATATATATACCTAAAACAATCCAAAATTCAAAAATTTGTCCATTTTTAAGCATCTCACTTAAGTATGACATTATTATATTTTATATTGTTAAAAAATTAAAAATGTGCCCTCTCCTCCACTTATAAAAGGACACACATCAATTCCCTTATTTACACAAACTTAAAAACTTTATATCAATAAAACCCTACCCAATTATCTCATAAACTTTCCAATATATTAATTTGAACCTTTCTATTATTAAAATACAATTCCAAGGGTTATTAAGAAAGGATCTAAAGGAGCTTTACAGAAGAAGTGTTAATCATCTTACCCAGCCTCTTCTGATTTATATATTCTTATACCTTCTATAACAATTTGTTATTAATCATAAAATAATAAAATAATTATCCTAAATATATAGAAATTTTATTATTATTATTATGTAACTATCATTATCCACCCTCGTTTCCATCAAATTAGAAGTGAAAGTATTGCTTGTGTGTATGTGTGGACTGTTACCTCCATGTAGAGATGCAATTAATATTATATCAAAATATTTCATGGATGTTTTTTATGATTGATTTAATTTTAATATATTATATTTATTATAAAATTATATTTATATAACTATAATATTGTATTTTCTTTCTTACATTTTCATATGTTGGAAAATGATAATGTTGCTCATTCAAACGTGTGGACTACCACCTTCCCGAAGTGATGTGACTAATTATTTTTGTTTCCACATTACATGGATGGTAATAAGGATAATTTTAATGTATATATATTATATATATTATATAATAAATATTCTAGAATGTTTAATTATTATTTAACTTTCTTTCATTCCATCCTTCAAATAGTGAAAACACAATTCATACACATGTACGACCTATGATCTCTATGAATGGTGTAATTAATTTTTAATATATATATTTTATGGATGAATCTCTGTGTATATATATACTTAATAATCATCATATTTATTTAATTATAAAATTATGTAGATGATTTAACTATGATAAAAGTATAATGAATGAAATAAGAAATTGAAATTCTCATGAAAAACCAAACAGTTAACACTGTAAAATGATGATTTTAAAATGAATTGTTTCTAAATGGGTGTTAAAATGTTATATATTGATAATATATGATATTATAAGTATGTAAATGACTCCAGTATCAAATTATAATCAATTTAAATCTATTATAAAATATTTAAAAATATTTCATGGAAAGTTTAACTCGAGGTAAGTGATTTATGCTATAATCTCATTGTTTATTAGAATTAATTATGATTATGTTTTTTATTATTAAATTTTATGACATAAATATAATTAACTCGTGAATTTTATTCTCATATGGATATTTCTATAGATTTCATGTTTTATTTTCATTTCCATCTCTTTAACTATTCAATATTCTAAAAGAGCAGTTTTTATGAAATCAGACAATATTTCTCTCTTCAGTCAAAAAAAATTATTTCATGTCCATATTTTCTATAAATTATTCAAAGAATGTTTTTATTATTATCCTACAATAGTTTAAATTCATTTTGACCCAAGTTTTAATTTCTATAAAAGTTTTACAATGGAATATTCTTTTCATTTTTAAAATAAGGTACTTTTTGAATTTTTACCAAAAATGTGAATGAAATATTTGTTTTAACATACATGGAATGAATGGAATTTATTGTCATAATTCATAATTATTAGTTGTATGGATTATTTATAATATTACTAATTTATTTTAATTGAAAATATTTTATATAATATTTTGAAAATATTTGGTTTTTAAATAAGTGGTTTCAAAAAGAAAAGGGTATTTTACTTTAAAAAAATTTAAAGTGGTATTTTAAATTCATTTTAGTTTATGATGAAATATTTTGATGTCAATTATGATTTTCATGGGATATGATTAAACGATGCCATCTACTTTAATTATTTAGATAAATTATGATGGTAATGATTAAAGGATGATTCTTTGAAACCCTTTTCATTCCCATGAGTTAATTAAGTTGTGATGAAATATTTATGAAACTCAGTTCTCTCCATAGGTTATGCTATGATAAAATGATGAATTTTTTTTTGTAACTCATTTCTTTTCATTGGGTTATTCTATAATGAATGTTTTATGAACTTTTAGCTCACATGTGCATGATTTTAATTATGTGATCAGTGGACCCATAATTTTATATCCCTCCAAATAAATGGGTAAATATGTATATCTCATGAGATATAAATAATTGGAATGGGGAATAAACCTACTTCAGTGAGGGAATTTATCCAATATGATAGTCTTGGGAGTGAACCATGAGTAGGAATATGTTGTAATTGAGAGTGAACACAATCTGAGTGAACCTTTAGTAACGATATATAGGAATTGAGAGTGAATTAAATCTACTATGATAGTATTGGTGGTGATAATTGACTTAGGAAATGATTTTATATACTTATTTGTATTCTAAAAACATAACTCTTTCACCAATTTTAGGCTCTATTGGATCATGCCCTTTCATTTCTTTATGATTCACAACCTATGAACTACTAAGATTTATTCCATGATTCAATATAATGATCTAGGATAAGTTGGGTATGGATTTTCAAATATTAATCTCATTTTCTCATACCCTTATGCTCATGTTGTGTTTATGTGTTTACTTATATCTCCATTTATTACCCTTACTAAGAATCTTCGGTAACCATTTCATAGGTTTCCAATATCAAGGTTATGAAGAAAGGTTTTAAGTAGGGTATATCTAAGAAGAGTACTATATGGGATTATATTTATGGGATATATTGAAAATATTTCATGAAATAAGAAGATTTTATATTGATTCTCCAAATACATTAAAAATTTATGGTCTTAGGTCATGGATTAGTAATTTATATCTAATATTTAACTATTAAGATGTAATATCTATGCATGAAATTTTTGTGTTTATATAGTGTGTATAATAGGATATGTTCAATCAATATTAAGATATTATGATTAGGTAAATTTGATGAAAACCATGGTAATAAGTCTGAGAATAAAATAAAATACAATGTTTTGGAAAAGAAGTTATTATGTGGTTTTTATATAAATGCATCCATGTCAAGATAATACAAGTGGATGTGGTTTTTTCACAGGTGAATCTAGGGGTGATATCCCTAAAAAGATTATGTTGAGTATATATCAACCATCATTATCGTGCATGGTGAGTGTTTACTTACTATAGACCTAGTTTGACACTCCAATGGGTTATGATTGGGTTAATTCAAATTTTATTTATGAACCATTATAAATGTTTTGAATAGATGGTGTTCATGGATAACCTAGGTTAAACCTTAGGTGTTATAGATTGAAAATAACGATTCATGATTTAAAAATTATACAAATGATTTTCCATTATTATGTTGTTTGACATAATGATTATTATTGTTCACACTATGATTTTTTGTTTTAGTCAACTGTTGTAACTTGAAGAAATTAGTTAAACTCTAAATGTGATAGATAATGTCATGAATCTTTTCCAAGTAAACAAAATGTTATGGTGCTAAAATTCAAAATGTTTTTGTTATTTTTATAAAAATGTCTAGATTTATTAATCATGATGGGATTCCAAACCAAAAAAAGGAAGGAAATAAGTTCTATTGAGTCCTTCAGGAGGCAATGTCTACCTTTTTTAGTGGGTCTATTGATCAACTAGTTACTAAGAAATTGATCAGTCCCACTGAAAATAATTTTTCTATTATCTAGTGTTTGGAATATGAAAAAGTTATTTTGGTTTTTTATCATTTTTCAGGTGAAGCAGATTAGTAGTGGACTCTTATCCACAATTTCACGAAATAGTAATAAATTGACTCTATGGAGTGTTATGAGTTTAAGAGTATTTTTTCAATAAATACATTACTCATATTCATCGTATGAAAATATAGAAGTAATTACTTTATCTAAAGACAAAATCATATGAATCCATTAATACCTATGATGAAAATTTAAAAATTCTTACACGGTACACTTCTGGTATTATCATCCAACCTAAATACAAGATTGATCAATTCTTTATGGGATTAAATACAAATTATATTAAGGGTTTTATCCATAAGTGACTTCATTAGCTATGAAGAAATTTCATGATGTGATATAATGATGTAGATGGATATTTGAGTTCTCCATCAATCAAATGGATTTGATAAGAAAATAAATATTTAGTTAAAAGGAAATTGTTATAATAAGAATTGTGGAGAGAAGAATATGAGATTCCATTTATGCTCTAAATTTGGGTGGAAACATTGAAGGAAATTTATTAAGGGTAAAGGTAATTTTTTTAGTGTAGAAAACAAGGACAGCCTAAAAAAATTCTTTAGTGATTGAAGGAATGATATAAGGCCCCAGCCTTAAACATTATTTAATCTTGAGATAAGTCAATAATTTGAATTTAATTCACATATAGGATCTTTTCAGGTTTATATATTTAGATAATTAGGTAATAACTTATTCATAACAACTTCAATATTACATGTTATACACTTCTACTCTAACCAATTTTTTCACAATAATAAAAATCATTAAATAAAAAATAATTATTTTCTTAATAAAAATATTCTTGAATTCTTCCTTTCTCTTACCCTTCCTTATACCATGTGAAAAACATTTTAAAAACATGGGATAAGCATAAAAATCTCAGTAAGGCATATAAAATAAGAAAAGAAAACATTAGTCCATTAATACATACAAATCAATGAAATCAGAAAATTTCACTAATACAACATAATCTCTTTATCATACCTCATGAAATCATATGATTTATGAATAACACCTAGAATTCGTAAATCATAATGGAAACTTATAACATCTATAACATACTTACATTGTAGCTTTCATAGCTACATAGGGAGTTACATTTCGAATACCCATCACAATATATTCACTAAATCTCATAGTAGAAACATTAACATTTACCTCTGTCACATTACCGAATGTATTTGAGAGCTATCTCGGGATCACCCCCCTTTTTTATCATAGAACCACCCATATATATAAGAAATTATGAAGAAACATAACATATTCATAACACATAAAACAAGAATAAATGAAAGATAATATTTCACCATTGCAATCACAATATATCATTTCAAGGTATTGACATAATCAATGATTTCTAAAATCTATTTTCAACACCAAAATACATAAAAAGGGTATATGGTATTTATTTTCCTTTTAAAAACACTATGGTTCGTTATGGAATACAAATATAAAATAATGTTCGTAGTGGCAGAAAGTTCGTTGTCACTATGTACGTTAAAAAGAAACATTTGTTTTGTCATATAGTATAATGCTTCGTAGAAAAAAGATTCTATTTTAATGAAATTAAAAGTCAGAGAATTTTATTATACACTGTATAAAATAATTAGGTGTATATTATCAAAATATGCCTCAATGAAAAGATATTGAGATAAAGTCCTTTACAATGTTCACGTAAATGATGTAAGAATTTATCAATGGGGTGACTATGTGTAGACATATTATATCCATAGAAAGGGATGTAGAAATTATAAAATTAATAAATAAATAGTTATTCTACACATAATATTGGCATAATATAATCAACGAATTATGCGTAAAACCCAATGAGAGGAAATCGAGTTTAGAAATTCCTTTATAAGAATTCGACAGCATAACGACGTCACATAAAAATATAGAAAATGAGTTGATGAGAGTGAAAATGGTCTCTCATAACATGTACATAAAACTTACATAAATAAGGATATATAATAAACTATCCTAGCATAATAAAATGGAAATTAAAATACATAACATAAAATATGTCTTTGACAAAAAGAGGAGGGTGAAAGGTTCCCTTACCTTCAGTCTAATTCATCACGTATGTCCTTTTTCTTCCTGGATAATAAAATTAAGTTAATTTATACTTTCTTCAGAACATTTTTCAAGTTTATTATTCCTTTTATATCACTTATTCCAATTTTGTAAAAATAACATAATTTTTTAAGTTAATATTGGTTGTTTTTTTGATATTGGGTACTTGAATCTAAAATGAGTCAGTTATAATTTCAAATTATCCATGTTGTCAGAAGTACATTATCTCCAGAATAATATTCATTATTTAAATATCTTATATATCCAGTATATATGTATTTATAATAGTCCATAAAATTTTGAGATAAGAAATGAAATGCACCATTCATAGAGACGGCAAGTCATTCGTACGCATGAACTCTACTTTCATTTATTTGTCATATTAAAGAAATGATAACTAAATGATACATAGGTATATTATAATTAAATTATAATATAATATGATATATATGTTACATAAGTTCATTAACTCCATCCTTTATATGTTCTATGTATGTCATGAACGAGTCATGTCACTTTGAGGGGTGGTAGTCCGCAGTTCCTCAAATGAAATTATTGTATTTACACATCATGAAAAGAATAAAGGTATGTATGGAAGTAAAAATTATAGTATCATAAAGAAAATATAAATATAATATATTTCATATATAAACATATTTAAATCATAATGTCCTCCATGAGAGGTGTTAGGGGAAAATTGAACAATCATCGCTTCGTGAGGCAGTTGTTCGTCATACATAGAAACAGTATGTTCGTATCCATTAGATAGAGGTGCATATAAATTTAGTTATAATAATTATCATAAATAAAATCCAAATATATTGAGGATATTTTTTCTTAATTTAATAAAATAATACGAATATAATAGGGAGTGGATAATTAAAATAATTTAAAGAAACTTTAGAGAAGGTGATACCTCTTAAAACGTATAACTCCCTTTCATTTGAGCCAAAATGCTTTTTTTCAATTGCCTTATTCCTAAGGTAAGGATTATATGAGGAAAATACTGATGTTGGGAGATTACATGGTCAGAGTTTGGATGATCTAAAGGGATTTATAGGTGTGATTAAATGGGTAGAGGTAATGGAATTTTATAAGATGAGGAGGGGCACATTAGGAAGGTATTGAAATATTATTTTATTATAAAAACCTTTTCGGTTTAAAATGGTCCCAAAGTAATTTATTTCAAAGATAATAATATTTTGGGTATAAAATCTCTCAAACAAAAGGTTTCATACAAGTCTAGTTCACAAATTTAACCTTATCATTTAGCTTTAACCATTAGTTACCTAATTTGACTCTTACAATGTCTTCTTGTATATTGATATTATATGTTTAATATAGTTTCAATAAAATTACAATATAACCTCATGTGGTTAATTAATTACATTTTAAACATTATATAAGTCATTTTTCCAAATCATAGATTTTTAAAATTATTATATCATTTAATAAAATAGTATTTCTTTTAAAAACTCATTTTTGTCAATGTTATACTATTCATTTTATGACTTTTTTAAAATCCATAAAAACTTGATTATTTGGAATAATATTAATTAATTTAAAAATAACAAGTCGTAATAATCCATATAATTCTTGGATTCAATAAAAATATATAAAATAAATTTATTTTAATATTTATAATCTCATTTATTTAAATTATTCCTTAATAGGGTCATCAGTACATCATCATTGTGTCGTAAATTTATTTATTTATTTTATGTCTAAAAATTATAAATAAAATACCATGATGTAAGAAATATTTTTAGATTTATAAATACTATTTATTAAAGAATATATGACTTATATAATCACATATAAAAACTGTTTTAGTAAAAATGACATGTTTATGTTATATTTTTCTTTACTTTAAATTAATTATTATAAAATGTCATTTTCACATCAAAGTGGCTCCATGGGGTCCCAAAATTGACCCATGGATGCCCATTGTAGGAAATATCTCATAAAATATTATTATTATGGGTTTATATTAGTTTACTATTATATTATTATTATTATTTTACCCTTATTTACCACATTTACCCTTTAACCATGGTAAATAAAATAATTACTAAAGTTACAATTTATAATGTATATAAATAAAAGGTAACTATTTACACAATTTAAACCTATTGATTCCAAATATGGAATCCATTCTTCCAAATTCAAAACACATAATTTTCAGTAATTAATATAAAATTACATCAGCTTGTCAAAAACCAAAAACCATGTTTTTAAGAAGTAATAACTATAAATAGATTGGCATGTGTTTATGTCCAATTTCAATGTTAAATTACTTTAAATGACCAAAATAGGATTAAATGATAAAAATAATATACAATTATAATTTAAAACCAATTAAAAGTAAAATCAAACAATATAAATAAATTAGATGAAAAGGTGGTTTTACTAAAAATGTGGCATTTTTTAACTATTCATTAAAATATGAACTTTATCAGAAATTTAAAAAAATTTATCCACAGTAAATTTTTATGTTACTATTTTATATAAGAACTTCATTTTGTCAAATAAAACATATAAAAGTGTCAACACTATATTTAAAAAGAGTTCTCCATCAAAAGGTTATAAAACAACCTTTTAAAAATATTATAGTATTTCATGCTTATAATCGGATTCATTCTTATTTTATGTCTCTAAAATTTATTGGCTAAATGTAAAGACATTTAATAATTATATTTTAGTTAGTTTTATTCATTATATACAAAAAAAGGCTATCCGTTAACTGCTATTTAAAATAATAACATTATTATATCACTTCTTTGGTATAACTCAATGTTGTGTGCAATGTAAGATTTCAAAAAAACTCATTGTTGCGTATTGAGTAAGATATCAGAAAAAGATTTCCCTTTAATGTAAAAATCATATATTATTCCTAAATATTAATATAAATGAAAATAAGTATTATTCTATAAATATTCGGGTTGTTACATCCTTCCCCCCTTTTGGAAATTGTATCCTCATATTTTTAAAATTGGTCCTGAAAATGTCATTGAAGGTCCCACATCGAAAAAAGTGTCAATAAAACTATTAATTTAAAATTATTAAAGGGAAGTAAAAAATTTTACCCAAGATAAAACATACTAATATTCCTTATAGGAAAACATGGATATAGAATAGAAACTACGTGTCATGTTCTGATGGAGAGTGATAGAAATCATGATCAGGAGAAATTTAACTACCAAAAAACCATAAATATGTGATGGGTTAAACGGTCATTGATTCCCAAGTAGGGAAATTAAATTGAATTTTTTTTTGTTTTAAGTTACTATTCATAAATTTGAGGAATTTATTTACAATATTGACTTAGAACATAAGGAAATATACTTACTTTTAAAGTAGTGCCTTATCCTTTAATAAATTTCTACCAAAAACATATCTTTTCTCTAAAGGATGAGTGTTCAAGATTACTTGGTTACATATGAAGTTCTAGAATCAACTTATATAGAATACAATAATCCAAAAAATATGAACTATATATTTACCATGCCTTTAGACATTAACAAAAACCAAAATTGTTAGTGCAATATCAAATAATCCCCAAAAAGGATAATCCTTTACAAAAAGAAATACAACTATTAATAACCAAAATTAAACAAACAATACCTAAAGTTCAAAAAAGACCATTCAGTAAAAAAATTTCCTTAAAATTATTTAAAATAATCCAAATTAATATTGAAACCCAAAATTCAGATGGAATTGATCATATAGTCTTCCATGATAAATCTTAAAATCTATCTACAAATAACATTGACTACTCTTAAAGTCTCATACTAAAAAGTAATTAACCTAATAACATATTCTGTTTGATAGGTTAATTATTTCCATAAATAACCAAAATAGCCATATTTCTACAATAAAACATAGATTCTTCTGAAAATAATATTCCAGTCGTTACGCCACAAATGAAATCCCACAGTGTTCTATTTTCCAATGGAATATAGTGTTCCCAAAAGAGATAATGTCTTCCAAAATAAAATTTATCACTTAATCACAAAAACATTTTCCTATAAAAATGATATCCATTTGATAAGTCATTAGTTCCAAAATCAACTTATTCTTAATCCATGAAATCATTTAACTAAAAATAATAAGTCATACTAACTAGGGACTTCAAGTAGGCTAGTGGTAGGCGACACACCCTTGTCACCCTTTGGTTGTGGGTTCGATTCCTACTTCCTTGCCGGATGCGTTGGTTTGTCACCCATCCTATGGGTTTTCCTCTTTCTACAACCATATAATTATTATAACATTCTCAAAAATATGATAATTTACTCAAAAATTACCATAACCTTCTTTATCCTCAAAGGTTATCTAATACCTTTCATTTTTCATCCCAAAATGTAATAACCATTAATCACCTCAAAAGAAAAATATCATATGAAATCATAAGGTTATCCATTATGTCCACACAATAAATTGTATTTCTTCCTTGAATAAAATTTTCACATATCAAACATCAGGGTTACACATATTAGAAAAAGTATTCCAAAGTAATCTCGTCATCAAAAGAGCCTTAATAATTTTAATGATTTCACCATCATAAAATCTACCATAACTCTTGAATCCATTATATATTGACTTTTTTACACATTAATTGTACTTCATGATCCATTAACTATGAATTTACACCATGTTTATTAATATAACATTCTTACAAATCGAATATCCCAATCATTTATATATATCAATCAATATATTCTTTATTATTTATGGATAAGAAAATAAATCATACCTTGAATCTAGATATCATGATATTCAGGATGTTACCTTTATCTTTTGGCATGTTGTCCTGCTTTCAAAAATTAATCGTTAGAAATACTTTTGTAATTTCACTTTTAGATAGAGTTGGAAAAGTTGAGATCATGAAATCATATAAAAAAGAAACCATGACCTATAAAAAAAATTTAGAAATGAGTAGGTGTTGGATAACTCAAACAATTTCTTACAGGTGATTTTAATACTCAAGAAGTTTTCAAAATTATTTGAACATGATTTTTTCATAATAGTGATGATAAAATCATGAGGGAGGGATAAGAAGGCTATGAAAGATGTCATTCCTTCTATCTTAACAAATGATCCTTAATTTTCTGAAAATAATCAACACTTAAACATGAAAAAGATTATTATTAAAAAAAGAATCCTCTATAGGGTAAAGATAACATAAAAACTTATATATTACTCTAATCCATCAACCTCCTTATATATCCATTTTTCAGTTTTTTATCTAAACAACTTATTTTAAATTAACCCTAAAATTTGTTCCATATTTTAATAACCTTATTGGTTATATGAGATCCTTTACCTACCCCCAGATAACACCCTAGCCTCTAAAGTTTTCTAAACCTTCCTATGATACCAACTATAGGTCCCCCACCTTAAACATTACTTAATCTTGAGATAAGTAAATAATTTTACTTTAACTAACATCTAGGGTCTTTTCAGGTTTAGATATATATAGAATTAGGTCATAACTTATACATAACAACTTCAGTATTACAAGTTAGACACTTTTACTCTAACAAAATTTTCCCCAACAATATAACTCATTAAATAAAACAAAAATTCTTTTCTTGATAAAAATATTCTTTAATTATTCATTTATCTTACCCTTGATTCTACCCTGTGAAAAACATTTTAGAAACATTGTAAGAGAAATTACAATCTTAGTAAGGGACATAAAATAATGAAATAAAACATTAGTCCATCATTACATACAAATCAATAAGATCATACTTTTCACTCATTCAACATAATGTCTTTAAAATACCTCATTAAATCATATGATTTATGAATAACACATATAAATCATAAATCATAAAGTTAACATTTGGAATCTATAACATACTTACATTGTAGATTTTACATCTACATGGGGAGTTACATTGGGAATACCCATCAAAGTATATTCCCTAAATATATTATGAGAAAAATTAACATTTACCTCTATCAAATTACCCAATGAATTGGGGAGCTATCATGGGCTCATGCACCCTTGGTTTATCATGGAACCACCCATATATGTAAGCAATTCCCAAGAACCATAACATATTCCTAACACATAAAACAAGAATAAATGATAGATAATAGTTCTATATTGCAATCACAATATATAATTTCAATGTATTTACATAATAAATGCTTTCTGAAAAACATTTTCAATACTAAAATAAATAAAAAGGGTATATGATATTTATTTTCCTTTTAAAAACACTACAGCTTGTTAAGAAATCCAAATATCAAATAATGCTTGCAGCGGTGGAAAGGTTGTCGTCACCACATACATTAAAAAGAAATATTCATTTTATCATTTAGTAAAAAACTTAATAGAAAAAAGATTCCCTTTAAATGAAATTAAACGTCAAATTATTTTATTATACACCATATAGAACAATAATATGTATATTATCAAAATAAGCCTCAATGAAAGGATATTGAGATGAAGTCCCGTACAAAGTTCATATAAATAACGTAAGAATGTATCAATGGGGTGAATATGTGTAGTAATAGTATATCCACTGAAAGAGAAGGGGAAATTATAAAATTAATAAATAAATAGTTATTCCACACATAATCTTGGTATAATATAATAAACGAAGTATGTGTAAAACCTAATGATAGTAAATTGAGTTTATAAATTCCCTTACAAGAATTACACAGCCTAATAGTGTCACTTAAAAATTCAGAAAATGAGTTTATGAGAGAGAAAAGGGTCACTAATCACATGGAAATTAAATTTACATAAATATAAATATATAATAACATATCCCAAAAAATAAAATGAATATAAATATACATAACATAAAATAAGTCTTTGGATAAAAGAGGAGGGTGAAAGGTTCCCTTACGTTGTGTCTTATTCATCATGTATGTCCTTGTTCTTCCTGAATAATAAACTTAAGTTAATTTATAAATTATTAAGAACCTTTTTCAAGTTTCTTATTCCTTTTAAATCAATTATTACCAAGTTATTAAAATTACATAACTATTTAAGTTAATATCGGTTGTTATTTTTATATTGGGTACTTGAGTCGAAAATGATCTTTTTATAATTACAAATTGTCGATGTTGTCAAAAGTACATTATCTATAGAATATTATTTATGATTTAAATATCATATATATCCATTATATATGTATTTATAATATTCCATAAAATTTGGATATAAGAAATGAAATGCATCGTTCATGGAGACGATAAGCCATGCGTACGAATGAACACTACTTTTATTTATTTGTTATATTAAAGAAATGAATATTAAATGATATGAATGTATATTATAATTATAGAATAATATCAGATGATATATATGTATCATAATTTCATTAAATATATTATTTATACATTCCATGTATGGCATCAATGAGTCGTATCACTTTGAGGGGGAGGTAGTCTGCACTTCCTCAAATGAAATTATCATATTTACACATCATGAAAAGCATAAAAGAATGTTTTAAAATAAACAATATTGTTTCATAAAGATAATATAAATATAATATATATCTTATATAAATATATTTCTATCTTAATGGACACCATGATAGGTGGTAGGGGAAAATCTATCAATCATCATTTCGTGAGGAAGTAATTTTCCGTACACAGAAATAGTATGTTTGTGTCCATTAGATGGAGGTATGTGTAAGGTTATTTATAATAATTCTCATAACAACATCCTTGTATATTGAGGATAATTTTTTTTGTTATGTAATCAAATAATTATAATAGAATAGGGAGTGGAGACGTAATATAATGGAAAGGAACTTTTGAGAAGATGTTACCTCTTAAAACGTATTACTCCCTTTGATTTAAGCCAAAAGGCTTTCTTGAATTACCTTCTACCTACGATAAGGATTCTCAGAGGAATAGAGGGATGTAGGGAGATTATTTGGGAAGATTTTGGATGAGTTAAGGGGCTTTAGAGGTGTGATTAAATGGGTATAGGTGATGCACTTTTCTGAGAGGGAGGATGGGCACTTTAGGATGGTATTGAAATATTATTTTATTATAAAAATATTTTCGATTTCAAATGGTCCCAAACTAATTTATTTCAAAGATAAGATTCTTTTGGGTCTAAAATCTCTCAACAAATAGGTTTTAGACAAGTCAAGATCACAAATTTTACCATATATTTTATCTTTAACCCTTAGTTACCTAATTTGACGCTTACCATGTCTTCTTGTATATTCATACTATATGGTTAATATAGTTACTATAAAATTCTAATCGAACATCATGTGGTTTATTAATGAAATTTGAAAAAATAATTGAATTCATTTGGAAAAATATTATATTTTTAGGACTATAATATAATTTAATAAAATGGTATTTCTTTTAAAAACTCATTTATGTTCATTTTTATACCATTCATATCATGACTTTTTACAAAATCCATAACAACATGATTATTTCAAAAAAATCATTAATTAAAATATAACAAATAATACTCATCCTTTAAATTCTTGGATCGAATAAAAAATTTTAAAATAAATTTATTATAATATTTATAATCTCATTTATTTAAATCATTCATTAATAAGGTAATCACTATATAATCATTGTGTCATAAATATATTTATTTATTCTATGTCAAAAAAATTATAAATAAAATACCATGATTTATGAAATATTTTTATATTTCTAATTAATTTTTATAGTCGAAGATATCACTTATAAAACCCCATATAAAAATTTTTTTAATAAAAAATACATGTTTATGTTATATTTTTCTTTACTTTAAATTAATTTTTATAAAATTTTATTTTCACATCAAAGTGGCTCCATGGGGTCCCAAAATCGACCCAAGGATTCCCATGGTCGGACATATCTCATCCAATTATATTAGGAAATTTGTTAGGGTTGTTTAATATTATTATAATATAATTTTTTACCCTTATTTACCAGATTTACCCTTTAACCATGGTAAATAATATAATTACTTATTTTATTATTCATAATGTGTAAAAATAAATGGAATTTTTTTACAAAATTTGAACCTACTTATTCCAAATATTGAATCTATTTTTTCATATTCAAAACAAATAAGTTTCAGTAATTAATTTAAAACTAATTCCTATTGTAAAAACAAAAAAGAGGGTTTTTAAGAAGTAATAACTATCAAATTATTGAAACGTGTTTATGTCCAATTTCAAAGTGAAATTACTTCCAATGTCCAAAATAGGATTAAATAATACAAATATAATCCAATTAGAATTTAAAGCAAACTAAAATTGAAATATAAATATATAAATAAATTAGATGAAAATGCAGTTTTGACTTAGAATGTGGTATTTTCCCCTATTCATTAAAAATGAACTTTAATAGAAAATTACAAAAAATTAATAGAAAGAAAATTTTTATGTTCATATTTTAAATTAGAAGTTTATTTTTTCAAATATAAAATATAAAGGATTCAAAAACTATATTTAAAAGGGTTCTCCATTAAAAGGCGATAAAACAACCATTTAAAAATATTAGAGTATTTCCTGCTTAAAATCGAATACATTATTATTTTATGCCTATAAAATTTATTGGATAAATGTAAATCCATTTAGTAATCATATTTTAATTATTTCTATTCATTCTCTGTAATAAAATTTCTAGTCATTAACTACCATTTAAAATAATAATAATTTTGTTATATTATTTTCAATATAACACAAAGTTGTGTGTAACATATGATTTCCAAGAAACCCTTTGTTGCATGTTGATTAAGATATCATTGAAAGCATCCCATTTAATGTTAAAATAATATCTTATTTATAAATATTAATAGAATTGAAAAAATGTATTAGTCTATAAATACTTTGGTCGTTACAAATAAGTTAGCTAATAATGGAGAGAAAGTAATCCAAAATTCCTCACCCACACTCCAATGGTTTATAGTCTAATAGTATGGAAATTATACTAACTAGTACTCAAATACAAAGATTAATAATGTAAAACTATGTCATCAACCTCTTAAGCTTTGAGATAAAGGTAAATCTCATGATATCTCTATTGTTAATAGGGAGTATGATAATGAAGTTTTGAAAGGCACACTTTCCATCTAATCTAGAACTACCAATTTCTTATTTGATTCTAGATATACCCACACTTTTATATATAAATAATTTTATAACAGTGTCACAATACCACCTCAATTATTTTACATTTAATTTGTAGTGAAAACCCCTAATGGTACGATGATCATATCTTAAGTCTATGAATCTTGTCCAATTGAAGTATGGTGGAATATTCTTTATGAAAATATGATTATTCTCTCTCGATGTGAATTTTATATTATCTTAGTATTGTATTGGTTTTTATTAAATATATTCCACATCAATTACCAAGGAAAGTAATACACATTTAATATTCCAAACCAACATGTGACCATCAATCAGTGTGATAATAAATATGAGCATCTGATGGTACTTACATCCATTGTATGGGTATTGATTCCTATTCAAAAGGGGTTTTTTTCTTGGATGGTTGAGGAGAAACTAAACATTCTAAACATTCCTATTTTATGAGAGTTTGGTAATGTTTTTTCATAATAGTATCCTAGTATTTCACTAAATCATAAAGTTTATTTTTCAAAAGAACTCATAACGAGTGCTACACTTATTTTAAATACTCTCTATAGAATGGAACTTATTGAGTTTCATGAATTAAAGAAGAAACTATTGGAAAATCGTGAAAAGGAATTTAATTGGAAAAGTGTGTCACCATGGGCAATACCTTTTCAGTTTTTTAAGAAGAAAAATAGCTCAACGAAATGCTGTATTGATTATCAATAATAGAATAATATAACAATCAAGAATAAGTATCCTCTACCCTATTTTGATGATTTTTTGGATCTAATACGAGGATATCAATATTTTTCCAATATTTATATCCAATATGGATACTATTTGTTGAGGGAAAAAATTTAATACATACCTAAGACAGTGTTTTGTATGAGGTATGGACACTATATATTTATATTCATTTCATTTGGTCTTACTAATTCCCACCACTATATTGATGGATTTAATGAATATAGTATATAGAGATTACCTTAGTAAATTTTTTGTACTCTTTATAGATGATATTCTTATATATTACAATAGTAAGTAAGATCATAAAGATCAATTTCAGATTGTACTAAAGACCCTAATAAAGGATAATATATATAAAAATTTACGATTAGATAATTTTGGCAACAAAATGTTTCATTCATTGTTGATATAATCTCAAGAGAGTGTATATCAGTGCATACATCAAAGATAGATGTTACATAACATTGGCCTATACCAAACATGAAAATAGATATCTATATTTTTCTTGGTTTAAATAGATATTATCAACAATTTTTTCATATTTTCTCATGTTTTTATAATTCAGTCACCTTGTTAACTTTAAAGGGAGTCATGTTCCATTGGATAGATGAATGTGAGTAAACTATTAAGGAACTAGGGGGAAGGTTTGTTAGTGAACCTATACATATACTACCCTACATTGGAAAAACTTTTATGAACTATGGTGATTCATTTAATAATTTAATGGGATGTATACTCATGTAGAATAATATGGTGATGGCTTATGCCTGAAGCCAATTGAAATTTCATGAACAGAATTTCCCAACTATTAATTTGGACTTATATGTAGTGATTTATGCATTAAATTAATGGAGGAAATATCTTTATGGAAGCTTTTTTAACATATATACTGATCATAAAATTATGAGGTGTATATTCACTCAAAAAAGTTCAATATTCTCTAAATAAATTTGTTATATTTTATTAAATATTTTGAATACTCAATACATTACCAACCTGGGAAAGGGAACATGATGGATGATTCTTAGATTTGAAAGGATCATATAATAGTATCATGATTAGGATCACAAAATAACTAATATTTATGTATTTTCAAGGATGGATCTGAATATATTGAAATAAGGGGACAAATCTTATCTTTCTCAAATTAGTATCCAACAATCTATCCAAGTGAGGATTAAATAGGCACATAAAGAAGATTTAGAAATGAAAAATATGGTAAATAATGTTCCAAAGTTCATCCTTGATAAATATAGAATGATAAGGTTCACTAATCATGTGTGTGTCACATCCATACCAATTTTGAATAATGATGTATTATATAAAGCTTATATTTCATCATTCTCTTTTCATCCTATAATTTTGAAGATGTTTATGGATATGAAAGATTACTTCTGGTGGGATAACATGAATAGAGATATTGCATATTATGTATCTCAGTTTTGGTATGTAACCAAGCTAAGGCATAGAGATAGGATGTTAAGGGGATGATACAACCATTACTCATACCATTATATAAATTTAAAAAAATCGCCATGTATTTTATCTTCGGACTCACTAAAATGTCCAGAGGACATATTTCTATTTGGATTGTAGTAAATCACCTTAAAAATTAAGGACAATTTATTTCTATTAAACGATATTTCTCCCTTGATTATCTTCATAGAATATACATTATGAAATTTTTATGATTTCATTAAATAATAAACATTATTGTATCCTATATAGATATTAGTTCTACATTGATGTTCTTATGAAGTATCCAACAATATTTAGATTCAGAGTTTTTTTCCATAATTCTTATCATTCTCAGACATATGGTTAGTCTAATAGAACCATTAAAACCCTATATGATTTAATGAGTTCTTATTCTATAGGCGACTTTATGATCAACACAATCCATTATTTGAGTTTTCTTACAATATTAGTTTTAACTTCAGCATCAGATGGATCCATATGAATCCCAAAATGGAAATAATTATAGAAGTATATTTTATTTGGGATGATTTTGTATAAATAATACTATTGGGACCCGAAATAGCTATTTAAATGGTAGATAAAGTCAAGTTCATTTAGCAACACATCAAGGAAGCTTTTAGTCAACAAAAAATTGAGTTAACAATCATTATTGAAATTTGGAATTGAAAGTTAGAGAGGAGGTATCCCTGAGAATTTCACTATGGAAGAAGGTTATTAGGTTCATAAATAAGGGAAATTTGAGTGCTAGGTATATTCGCCCCTTAGTGATTATTAATTGACTAGGGATAGTATCGTATCCCTCGACATATGCACAAATCCTCTCTCAAGTTCACAATGAATTCCATGTATCTATTTTAAATAAGATTATACCTGATCCTTCACATGTACTAAAATAAGTTGTCCAACAATTTAAAAATAATATTTCTTATGATGAAAAAAATATTGAAATTCTGTATCATAGAGATAATGTTTTATGAAAAAATATTACTCACCTGGTTAAATTTATCTTGAGGAATAAAAAATTATAAGGAGCTAAATTGGAACCTAAGGATGTGGTGAAATAAATATATCATCTTTCCTTTGTATCAAAGTAACTAAATTTCGAGGGTTAAAATCATTTTATAGTATATTTAATGTAACACCCAAAGATTTTATGATATATTTCATTTCAAATAAATGTAATTTCATCAATAGCTTGTGATACACACAAAATCAAGTCTAAAATAACCATATTATACTATATCATTATAACATAGCTATTAAATTGGAGGTTTGAATATAAATAACCATATTTTGAAAATTCGGTATAAATGCTTTAGATAAGGAAAATATATTTATAAATAAGTACTCAATTTTTTATTAAAGTAATTATATACTTCGAAAATACATTTTCCCTCCAAATTGTTTTTATTTTATTTTGTGAGAAAATAATACAATTAATTTTTAACACATTTAGAAAATTTATTTGACAAAGTGATATTATTTTTTTAATTCATCATGTTAAAAATAGCTTAATGTGAAATATTTAAAATTTTCTAAATATATATATATTTTTCAATGAATAACAAAAAGTACTGATTTTTATTGAATATTTTATTTTTATTTCAAAAACATACAAAGTATCATTTGGTTTTAAAATTATTTCAAAGTAAAATTAGTTCAATTATATTATTAATAACACAATAATGATCATTAGGATAAATTTTATGTTGGATTTTGTTATAAAAACCATTTATACTTATGAAGAAAGTTTTTCAAGAAAACTTTGTTTCATCATGTGTTGTGGTTTTAATTCATATATACATTTTTAATTTAGTTAAATTTTCTTTTCACTTATTTTTTAATTTATTTTTATTTTTGATTGGTATTTACCTGAATTTAGATCTAATTTGGAAAAGAAGGTTCTTTTGTTGAAATATTGCAATTGCAGATGCTTTGTGACATCAACCTATGATTTAAAATAAAAAAATTCTCTAATAGATACTCAGGAAATCCAGAGACCAAACCTTTAAATACAATTCAAGCTATAAAACACTCTACATGAATAGAACATATTATTTAAGGGGATTAATTATGCAATAAAACCCTTAATATCTACCTCCAATCAATCTTCCTAAATACACCAAAAACTAATCAGGTCATAAATCATAAAGATGAAGAGTGTTATATATTGTAAAGATGTACCTGATGATGTAAAAAAGGATTATTATGATGTAAAAGTTTTCGGTAGAGTGAAACTCATGAATATGTAAGATGTAAAATCCATTTACATCATAAGGAACTCTGGATTATATAAATATTAAGCACCCCTAAATTTAAGATGCTTCATCTTTTAATTCAATTTTAATTCTTTTTATTTTATTCTTTCTTATTTTTTCAATTTTTACTCTCATGGTAATTTTGTGATTTCATCTGTAGAAGTTTTTAATTTCCACTCATTGTTCTAAACCTATGCTTCTTTAAATTCAATGGTTGTGTTAATCCTTCTTTTTTCATTCAAGTGAGACTTTCATTTTTATTTCATTCTTAATCACTGATTTGTTTAATGGATATTTCAATCATGATGCCTCTATTCTCAATTTATAATTTGATCATTATCATATGTATATAATCCTCCTAGAGATAAGGATTGAAAGTAGGGGTATAATCTCTTCCAAGAATTTCAAAATAAAAACTTGGATAATTTATTGGGTTAGAAATCAGGTTAATACTAAAATCTTATTTCATTCTCTTTCATGAACCAAACCCCGAGGATTAAAATGGAAGGACCCTAACCAAATTATAATGAATCAAACTTGGACCAATAGTTTTATTTTTTTCATCATTTTTAGTTTTACCTAATGCATATAGGTTGAAAACCAACTCTGGACTAAAGAGTGGTTTTCATGTTATGTATATCAGGTTTACCTGAACAAACCCAACTCAGTGAATATTGAATATCTATTCAGACTATGATAATATAACTAACCTTATTTGATTAAATGATATCCTATACCCAGGATCCTCGAAATTGATCATGAACCCTTCTTCCATTAAATATTGTCTAAACAATTTGATTATTTAAAACCCAATCTCATCGAAATGAGGAATCTATTCAAGGTTATAATTCTCGGGTCACAATCCATAGTCATTTACACCTATGGGTTAAAATATAGGCTTCCATTTTTTGTGTACCTTTATAGTAGTGCTTGTTTGATTTCATAAAATCTTATAATATAATCATTTGCATGTGGAATTAATGATATTGTGACGTCAAACCAGGTTCTGGTGTTGTTTTCACAGAGATTGTTTTTCCATGGTGACCTCTGTTCAAGGACCTAGGATTTCCTCACACCACTTCCTTTTATATATTATTAATCAAACTTTTTTCATTTGGATCAGTTACTTTATATTTCATGATCACTTATGCATGATCTACGCCACTTTGACTCATTGAAGGATCCTGGAGACTCAAGTATGTAATTCATTCATGATTGAACTCAAGAGATATTCTTCTTCATGTCATTGTTTCATCATGTCTGAGCATCACAATATTACACTTCCTAAATCCCAAAATGACCCATTTATATCTCTTTAGTAATAGATAATACGACCACTTCTACTAGAGAACACTATTATGGACTATAGATTTCCATTTATTAGTATTGTTTCACCCAACATCATTCTCTCTCCCATACAATATAACACCATTTAAATTTTACCTAAACTCATTAATATGATCCAAAACATGCATCAATTTAGTGGGATTTAGAGAACGGACCCACACAAGAATCTATCAAATTTCCAAGAAGTGTGTAACTTCTTCATAAACCAAGGTGTATCTTCTGACGCCATTCTAATTATGTTCTTTCCATTGTCATTAAATGACAGATCGAAGGATTGGATTATTAGTCAACCACCTAAACCCATGACCATATGGGATAAATTTCAAAGGATAATATTTGATAAATATTTCCCACTATATGTACCTAGAATCCCCTGAATGATATTCGAAACATCAATCAGATATATAGTGAATCAGTTTGGGAAGCATGGGACGTGTTTAAGGATATAAAAGTGACCTCACCATGTACTCAACATCTAGATACAACATCATAAATTTTAACATGTATTACAACACAAATCCTACACTATAGTGGATTTCACCCCTGGTGGAGGACCTATGTTGATGAAACTAGATGTCGGTAGAGACCTCCATGATGATATTTCACAAAATGCAAGATTTATAAAATCACACAAGGACCTCAGATGTTTGGATTACACCAAGTAGATGAGACAACCCACCCAATATCCATTTTTTAAGTTCAAATAAAGAGGCTAGAAAACATTCAGTTACCTTAACCACCATCAATTTCAGTAGCTCCTATTATAGAGGGCTAGTCATGTGAGATGTGTGGAGGCCCAAAACCATATCAAGAAATTTAGGTGGGAATAGAGTAAAATAAAACTCATGATTTTAAATATGATAATATTAATTAACAATCAAAATAGTTCTACAAACCTTGCTACCAAAAGATAATCATTTAATAGAAAAAAAACCAATCTAGGGTATTATCAACAAAGAAGTGGCGAAGATCCACCAAAAAATAAAGTACCTCCTTGGTAACCACCTCAAAATTAAGTTCCTCACCCACAATAATCATTCACTCAACAACCATTTCTCTCTTTGGATAGATAGTTTCCCATAAACAATAATATTTCCAACAATAACCACTACCTAGATAGCCATAATAATCCCCACCTCCACAATCCATCATGGAAAATCTACTCACTGCATTTTTTTCAAAAAGTAGACTGGTACATGACTACAAAAGAACCCAAAATAAAAAATCATAGACCTTATCCCCAAAACCTTGAGCATCAGGTCAGAAAAATCTCAATGAATCCCTCATATCAACTACTTGGAACACATCATGATAATATTGAGACCCATCCAAGAGTGTATTCCAAGGTTGTTTTCCTTTAAATCGGGAGAGAATTTAATTTTCAATATCCTTATATAGGATATTTTTGGAATAAATATGAGTAAAAGATAAATGATTTAATAGATGACAAAGAAAAATAAAGCCCTAAAAATCCTAAATCTAAAGAGAATACATGTGAAACATATCAATCACAATAGTAGTCCAATAAAAAATATACCTATGTGGAATTTACACAATATAGACCCCCTCTCCCGTATCTAGAGTGGACGTGGTAACGGGAGGGAGAGGGTTAGTATAAATAATTTATAGATATGTTTAAACAACTTCATATAAATATTCCATTTTATGAAACCATTATTCATATATCATCTTACACTAAATTATTAAAGGATAATCACTATAATAAGATGAATATGGAAGAATTATGTGTTATTTTCCTAGTATAAAAATGCTCTGTAGTTGTTCAGCATAAAATTTCACCAAATATGAGAGACCCTAGAAGATTCCTGATTCCATGCACCATCAACTCATGTAATTTTGTTAAAGTACTTATGTGATCTAGATGTGAGAATCAATCTCATTCCTATGAGTGTATTCTAGTTATTTGGTCTCTAGGACCTTACGTTTGTATAGGTATCACTTTATCTTGCATAAATATCTATTAAATATCCTCATGGAATTCATGAGTATTTTTTAGTTAAGGTTGGTAAGTTAATTTTTCCTATTGAATTTCTCATTATAGACATAGTTGAATAATGTTATGTTCCTGTCATTATAGAGAGGACTTTTCTTGTGACTGGTAAAGTGCTTATCGATATCATTCAAGGTAGACTAATATTCTTATTTGTTGAAGAAAAAGTATTATTCGATCTTGTGAAAGAAATCAAGAAAATTGTAGATTTAATTAAGTGTCATGTTATTTTTATAGAAAAAGAATAAAGTGAAATAATGGATCTTTAATATGAGAATGAGACCATGTGCCCTAATGAAGAGGATAAGTACTAAATATAAAGAGGTATAATACATTGAACCTATGAGGAGAAATTTCCACCCAAAGTTCACACTTTGGATAATTAATCCACTAACATTAGAATGAATTCATCTACTAAGAACTCTCAAATATTAATTCTTGTACACTAAAGGAAAACTTCTAGTTATCATAATCTCTATGATGACTAAATAACATGAGGATAAATTTTTATAAGTTATTAAAAGTCTTAATAACTAAATATCTTAGAGTGTGGATTATATCAAGAAGAACGTCCTTATAGGTTTCACACATAATATTTTATTAGAAGAAGGATCAAAACCAAAACATAATCCCCAAAGGAATCTAACCTTTCCTATAAAGGTTGGGGTTTAAAATGAGGTTCTACAGCTTCATGAAACTTATATTATTAATTACACCTTTTATAGTGAATGGGTTTTCTTCCTACAAGTATTTCCAAATAAGGTAGGTTTAACTATGATTGAATTAAATGAAGAATAATTAATCCAAACTCAGACAATTACTGGTTGGTGAGTCTACAATGATAATATAAATCTTTATAAAATGGCCTGAAAAGACAATTTTTATCTCCCATTCATGGATTATATTCTTGATATATTTGTCAAGAAATAATTATATTGTTTTCTATACGGATATTCTAGATATAATCAAAACCCTTTCGATCTAATTGATTGTTGAAAGGAAAATTCATAAGACCATTTAGAACCTTTTCCTATTGTAGAATGTAATTTGTAAAATGGATTCCACTAGAAACATTAAGATAGTGCATGAAACATATCTTCTACAATATGGGGGAGTATTTTTTGGAAATATATATTGATGATTTTTTTCATTTAAGAACGATCCTTGGATGTTTATTTAAGTAACATAGAACTACCGTCACAACGCTGCGAAGAAAAATCTATTATGCTCAAATGGTAAAAATTCCATTTTATGGTATAAGGAGTAATAGTCATTGGGAATAATATTTCAAAAATGTTATAGAATGTTATCTAGATAAAAGAAATTTCATCAAAGAGTTTTTATAAACCAACACCATTAAAGTAATTGGAAGATTTTAAGGCCACAAGGGATTCTATCATCGATATATAAAAGACTTTAAACAAATTTCTCAAGCACTAATGAAACTTATAACAAAATAAATCTTGTTTTAATTCAATGAAGAGTGTCGGAAATACTTTGACAACAAGAAAACAACCTGTTGGAAGTTCTGTATGTTATTTCTCTAAATCAGGACATGTATTTTGAGATGATTTTTAATGAAGGTGACTTCATTATGGATATTGTTTTAGGAAAACGGGTTGAGTAAAATTTTCAACCCATATATTGTTCTATCCAAACCATAAATGATTATAAAATAAATTAAAACACTATAGATAAATATCTTCTTGTAGTGGTCTTCTCTTTCAATAAATTTAGATCATACATCATGCTCTTTACAGTCGAGGTTTTCACTAATGAAGTAGAAATAAATTATATTATTAATAAAAAGGATTCCAACCCATGGTTGATACAGTGTATCATGTTATTATAAGAGTTTGACATTTCCATTAAAGACACAAGGAGATCCAATAATGTTATTTATAACCATTTTCTAGACCCCATCTACCCAATATTGAAGATAGTTAATTGCTAAGAATTATATATGAATTACCTTATGAAACACTATTCAATGTGGATATGAAATATTGACCATGGTTTTCTGATATATCTAAATAGTTGGCCACTATGAATCTAGGAATATTTATCTACACTTCCCCTTTAATCAAGTGAAAACATTTTTATCATATGTGTCATATTACTATTGAGACGTGCCACTATTATTTAAGAAATTTATTGATTGTTTAATGTGAAATTGAATCCTGGATGATGATATAATTAGTATGATATATTTTTTTCCAAATTTACCTGAAAGGAGAAAATTATGGGCCTAATCGTACCCATTCTAAAATTCATGAAACTAGATTCTTCTGAAACATGCTCCATCGGGATGCAAGATATGATGAACAAATATGCGATCAGTGCAAACGAACATGATTCATTAGAAAACGTAATGAAATGCCATAGAACCCCATTCTTGATGTTGAAATATTAAATGTTTAGTGAATAGATTTAATGGTTACATTTCCTAATTCTTGTGGAAATTTGTATATCTTGGTTGGCATTGACTATGTCTCTAAGTGGGTATAATTTCAAGCTATTAGTATTGAAACATCCAAAGTTGTAATGATTTTTTTATAGAATTTTTTTATCAATTTTAATTTCCATAGTTACTCATCACGGATTAGGGAACACACTTTAATAATAATTCTATAAAGGGTATTCTTGATAATTATGTAATTTGATAAAATACTAGAACCCCCTACCACCAACAAACTAGTGAGAATGTGGAATTATCAAACTAAGAAAACAAATAAATTCTTACGATGATAGTGAATGAAAGATGTAAGGATGGGAATAGCATACTTGATGACACACTCTAGTCATGATACATGGATTTTAAAAAAGCACACATTAGCACAGATCCTTTCTTACTTGTTTATAGAAAATCATGTCATCTTCTATTATAATTAAAGAACCACTCATTCTATGAAATTAAAAAGATAAAATTGGATGCATGGAAATCTGGGAAGAATAGGAACCAACATTTAGATGAGCATGAAGAAATCAAAAGGGACACCTACGAGAATTTGAAAATTTATAAATATAAAAAAATGAATGGAATGAATAATGAATCATGTGAATGATATTCACATTGGAGGAAAATGTTATTTTATTCAATTCACACTTAAAAATATTCCCTATAAAATTGAAATATCGATGGTCAGGACCCTACAAATCTATTAAATTATTCCCTTATGGTACTATAGAAATTATATGAGGAGATAAACCATCCATTAAGATCAATGTAAAATGGTAAAAACATTACAAAAATCCATTTCAACAAGTGTGTGTTCAATATTTTAGGTTCAATTTATTTAAGGGATGTCTACATATAGAATTCAAATGAAGTACTGACTGGGTGGAGACCCAAGATTTTTTCCTGTCTACATATTAGGATCATTGAATCACCAATGGTTCACTACCGCTCGCTATTTGTTAAGAATCCTAGTACAAAAAAACTTTTTATGATGTAAATTAATTATTTACATCTTAATTTTTATGATTTTTCACTATTTTCCACTCCCAGAACATACATCATAATTCCTCAATATATGATTTATGTTTCCCTCCTTTATGTTTTGACCCATAAAACTTTTTTATAGAATCACCTGTTTTACTCCCCCAAGTTGTCACTCCCTCTTCCTCTTCTCTTCCACACCCTCAGCAACACCTCCTCCAATATCCTTCTTCCCCATCCACACATTCAAGGTCATTCCATGTTTCCCCATCCACGCCCACTACGGCACATTTAACCCCCAATGGAATGAACGATGGGAAGTAGATGACATCCACACTCCTGGAACGTGGTCAAGCATACGGTCCAAGGCACGATACCTCCCACCTCCATGCATCTAGCCTGGGATACCTCTCTACTGCAGAGACCATATGTGGAACCATCCAAATGCTTATCACCAATAGGTTTAGCATCCCCACCTACTTCCTATCATTCCAATTCCACTATACTACTAGATCATCATCATTTTTCCGATGTTTTAAAAAACTAGGGAATCGGTTCTTGTGGGCCCATTTGTAGACCAACCCCATACATTCGTCCAAGATTATTGATTTGGTTGTCCTACAGATGATCTTTATTGATGATGAAGTCATAGGGAACCTCCATTGGATTCACCTCTCTAATGTAGTTGAGGTATATTAGTAGAATTTATTGGAGTTCTTTCTTTTGTTTATGGATACCTTGTAGCTGGAAATTTTTCATGTCACCTTCATATTGGGAGGCCGATATGGGGAGCTCATTATTTGAATGTATGGATCTGGTCTGGTGATTAGATTGTTTTTATTCATAGATTTTCAATTTTAATTCACAAATATCTTGTATTTTTAATTAATAATATCCATCATTTAGTTATTAAATAATTTGTTTTGGGTATTTTTGTTTTATGATTTCATTTTTGAAAAATCAATTAAAAATAAATAAAATATTTATTTTTATGTAGTTATATTATTCTTTGTATTTTTTTGTATTTTGTAAAAAATTGAAAAGAATAATAATATGAATTAGAAAAAAAAATAGTACAACCCATGTTTTCCCTCAACCAATGGGTTAAAATCAATTTAGTTAGCCTATGAAGGCATAGCTGACCAAGCAAGCCCATTGGAAAGGCATTCAAGGGTGGCATAGAGGAGAGCAGTCCGCACAGGTAGGGGCCCATGTATCATGTAGGTCAAGACCCATGATAGTACTATGTGTGACTTCATGGGACCTTTTTCATGTGTGTGACTATATACAGGAACCAATATCTCACTTCCATGGTGTTTTGATCCAACGATGTCATGGGTTTCCTCATATATGATCATAAACCAACCCAAACTTTTTTTGTGGGATAAACTCTATAAAATCCCTATTAATCATATATAAAAAACCATGCCACTTCACCCCTGCATCACTCTCCCATGATTAGACATAGCCTTAATGCCACATTTTCTGCCTACCACACCTGAAATCATGGGAAACTGTCAACTCCACCATCATTCTATGCCAAAAACCAATAGTTTACGTAAAAAGATTCCATGTCAAGAAGAGATCAGGTTCCATTCGACATGATTCAACCCCTATTCCATATGATTTTCCCTTTTAGCATAGTGACCAAGGGAGTCCGGTGATAAATTTGGATTTCATCATGGAACTACCATTACATTGTAATCCTATAGATGAAATGAAAGCTACACCATGGTCTCAACGTACTACATCCCAGCCAGAGTCAAAGGAAAATGATGTTGTGTCCATGAAACCCATGCAACATTATATCCATGCAAGGAAATTTTCACCATAAAAGAAGATTGACCACAGAATCCCCATTAAGATGTGGAGGTGTATCAGATGGAAGTGGTAAGTTTCAGAGAGAAAAGGACGTTTTCCCACAGTCTTCAGGTTACAATACAGAACATTCATGCCGATGCTAGGGCTACACCATATTCATACCACCCATGTTATAGGGTGAGGACTTCTGTGAATTCAAACACCTAAAATATTAAATCTTTATAATATCCACAATATTCATGAATTTTGTGGTGATTTTAAACATAAGTATAATCATATAGAGGATTCACATAAGTAGAAAATAAAACCACCCCCTGAAACAAGGAAGAAATAGTCAATCATGGGGTCGAGTTAGATTAATAGGTGGACTTATCTAATTACTAACTCTCTCCCATGAACAGATAATAAGAAAAATTCAAAAAAAAGAAGGTATAATTAGAATAATTCTATAAGAGGAAAATATATGTTATAGAAGAATATTTTAAAATTAATATATATAAGGTTCTGCCTATAAATAAGAGTTTGTGGATACTATTCTAGAGACGCATACTCAATGGGACCCAGATTCATATTTCCAATAGAACTATAGGAGGTTCCTCTATTATTTAGATGATAATGTTCAAGGTGAAAGGAAATAATTCCACCTTCATCTAAAGTGTGAGTGGTGGAAAAGGTTCATCCTCAATCCGGATGCTTTATAGTTGGGAATTTTGTTTCTTTTTATCTTATTACAAGTGTATTTCTGAATTCACATGTAGACTGTGAGAGTAATAAGCGTGTGTCTCCACTTTTAAACTACACATTTCTTTTAGAACTAATTTCTATACTGCTTCCCCTTGAACACATATGTCATTCATGCTGGTTTAGATATTATTCATGAATTACTAGGTATTCAAGGGAAGGGCGAGTTTGATGAAATGGATCAATAACACACCTATGAAATTATCTTCTAAATAGTATCACATTAACATTAAGAAAATTATATTCACTAATTTTCTAGATAATGTGATGAAATTTAGAAGACTAACCTAAATTTGGTAGAGTGTAATAGTAGATCAAGAGTATACCTTCACTTCTCCATTTTCAATAAGATTATAAATATATTACCTAAATTGATTATAGGAAACCTTCAGATAAGTTTGTATAGTTTAGGGAGTTCTATTTGAGGATTAAAAGAAAAACTAGTTACCCCAAGAAATGTCAATGCTAAATAAATTTATGTATCTCATAAGTTTAGAAAACCATACCTTGATTTAATCTCTTTCACTTTATCCTTATTTTTAGTTTTTGAGTTATTCCAAACACACTTCTTAAGTTAGTTTAATAATTTTAGTCTTAGTTAAATAAATTTTCACAAACATCAAATCTAATGAAATCCTATAACCATTTTCCTTGTGGGATAGGCCCCATCTTACCACTATTATATGTTCTAGTATTTAGTGTATTTGGTAGACTATAAATTAATATTTTTGTATCCTTGATAGGATTAATGAAGATTTTGGGAGATGTCAAAACTTGCATTCTTTTAAAGGAGTAATGATTTTATAAATTCAATGGTTATAAAATCCCATTCACCTTCTCTTTTATATTTTCAGATTTTTGATTAGGTTATATTTATTTCTTCTCCTTTTACACACTAGTGTTTTTTGTTTTTAAACTCAGGAAAAAGTAAGAATGAAGGAAAACATCAAATTAGAAATCTAACAGTCAACCCTATCAAAATGAATGGAATAAATAAAGGGGTAAATACAATACTAAATATGAGAGATTCTAGAAAAACTGATAGTACCATAAGCACACCCAAATCTGGAAAAGTTACTCCCCAGAACATAATTTGAGTTCAAGGAGTGACTGAAACTCTTTAAGATCATGATGAAGGTAGTAGAGGTACAAGAGTTAAGATCAAATCCTCATTATAATTTTTAATTTCTTATGGAGAACACTCTTACACTTGTAGATGAGGAGGATAATGAGGATAAATAAGAATTCCTAATAGATAAATAAGAAGAGGAATAAATTAGATCAATTGAATTACTGGAGAACATGCTTGACATAAAGGAGGAGTATCCTAAACTGGTTGAACAAGAATACCCTCCAACATCTACTATTGTGTAACCTAAATAAGAAATAATGTAAGAAGAAGAATAGGGGAACCATGTCTGAATAAACCTTAATTAATTTCTCATAACTTTTCATTTTTCTAGATTTTTGTTACCCCCATATGTTATAGATGAAGACAAAATGGTGTCTTCTATAAATAAAGTTCTGAGTGAAAATTTTGATGAACTATAACCCCAAAAGAGTAAAATGATGAGTGGTACAAGGTATGGACATACCATGATATTTTACTTCCAACAATGGGGGTGTCCACGTCTTGGTAATCTCCAAAACAAGAAGAATAACATATCTCAATAAAGATAAAAAACTACAAGAGATACACAAAAATCAAAAAAATGAAAAATATTGGTTCAATACAAGATGGTTGGCTCTATAACCTACTCCTATTACATGATTATTAAAGGTGAGTTTGAGATTAATGACCTTAATAAAATCACTTTGTGGGAGGAAAACTGAGTTTTATTTACATTAATTCTTAGTTTAGTACTTTCATTTTATATGTAGTAAACCCCCCCCCCCCCCACATTTATTTACTTTAATTCCATGGATCTTGTGAATTTCATTTTTTTATTTTTGTTTTAGCTTTACAAAGCACAAAGGAAGGAGGAAACAAAAGGAAAAGAGCTTCCTGAAAAAGGGAGTAAGATCTAATTTTAGTACATACATCCACTCCACAACTATTTAAAATATATTTTATGATTTATGAAAAAAAATCTCTCACTTAGATTAATTGTTTAATTTTTTAAATTTTGATACTTAGAATTTTTAGGAACCCTGTGATGCCCTATTTTTATTATAAAATTTATTGAAATTAAACAAGTAAGATGGGGAAATTTAATAATTAGAGTGAAAAATGGGAACATAAATTAAAATAACCGTGGTTATTTTATTTTTAGTCACATGTTGTAAAATTCCCCCTTATATATTTTCATTCATTGAATTTCAGAAAAACATGTTGATAATTTTTTTTATGACACCAGCCATAAACAATTGAATTTACATACATGATATTATAATCAAGAGGTTTCTAAACCAAATATTTCCAACCATTATAAGTAAATTTCTATAGAGAACTTGGGACATATCACTTACTACGATTTAGATTTGAACTTTTCAAAATGATGATTGTTTACACCCACTTAAAAGATAATTGAGACGTTTTTTTGATTAATACACTATACTTGAGGCTTACATAACATTAATAATTCTTAAATCCTTTAGAATCCATGAATTTACTCTGATAAAAATTTACACATTTAAAGAATATTTATCAATTTCTACCCATAATCTAGTGTTTTTCATTATGATCAATGTGTATGTGTGGGGAGAAATGGATCTCATATAAAAATGTATATTCTTCTTTGAGGTAAATATTTTGGGTTCTTCATTGTGTTTATGGGAAAATTATCCTCTAATAATTATTTTTATTTATTGTTTATTCCTATAGAAAAATATAAAAAATATATCGGTTGAGTTATATAGAGATGGAACTCATGACCACTTGACCAATAATTTTCATCATTCAGGGATGATTGATAGATGTGATACTTTTCCTGGATCAATTTTTCAAAAAATAAATTAAAATATTAAAATATATATATATATATATAAGTATAACCCATTTAGTGAATTTTCATTGATTAAGAACTTTCTTTCATATTGGTAATATATCAAAATAGTTTTCTTTTTGAAGATAATAATTTAAATGGATTTACTTTTATTATCATTATTAACACATAGAGATTAAAATTCTTTTCAGATTAATCCTTTATTAATCAAATACCTATCATCCTTCATCCTAACAATTATTTGATCCTAATTTAAATGTCTTATTTATTTTTAGTAATATTTTTCTCTACTAATGGGATACTACAGATCATTTTCAAATTTATAAGTTTGGTATTTGTAATTATGGTATGAGGAAAACATAACATATTGTTTTACATAGAGAGGGGAGAGAATAAAAAAAGGTTAGGTAGATCATGGTTGGAATTTTGATAATAATTAATTAAGAATCTTGAATGGAAGATATTATAAGATCCATAATTTTTCTTGAGAAATTTTAAATACATTGTGTCTAGTGGGGAGTTAAAAACATTTTTCTTTGGTAACACATGAAAAATATTTTCCGCCATTGGAAGATGTTTTGTTTTATTGATTCTAAATTTTTAATATTTTTGGAATGGGGGTTACTTTTTAAATTCATAGATTAGATTCATTCTTGAGGACAAGCATAGTTTGAGTTTGGGGTATTTGATGAGTTAGTTTTTTGTATTAATTTTCAATTCATAAATTTATTTTTTTTTTAATCAAGAAAACCCTTGTTTTAGTTAATAAATAATATTTTTTGTGTGATATTATTTGATGATGAGATTTTTAAATAATGAAATAAAAATAATGAATAATACACATTTTTATTTATTTTATTTTTTCTAGTATTTTTTTATTGTGTTAGAAAATGAAAAGGAGAAGAAGTTGAATTAGACAAAAAATGGTCCAACCCATGATATCCCATAGCCCATAGGTTGAAATCCATTTATCTACTACATCAAGGGTCTTCAAGACAAGAAATCCCATAAGTAAGGCCTTCATGGTCAACATGCTTGAGAGTAAGTTGCGTAGATAAGAGCTCATGTACCTTGTCTATCAAGGCCCGTCATGGTCCCATGTGTGTTTTCATGGTCCCATTTGGATGTGTGTGAGTTTATTCAGGAATCGATCCCACTCTAACTTGGTGTTCTATGAAAATGATGCCATAAGTTTTCTTATATTCAAACTCAAACCCACACAAACTTTCGATGTGGGGAAAGAGCAATATGGGAATTGTTCATCAATTACCAAAAAAAATGTCACATCACCCTAACTCTTCCCACCATGCTCATACATAGCCTTAACGCCACCTTCACTACCTTCTATAGTTTAAATGACTGAAAAAACCATCTCCACTATTTTTAAATGATGAAAATCACTAGGCAAAACAATAAGACACTATGGCCAGTCTGACAGAGCTCGGAAACCACTAAAAAAGAAATCACCACTACACCACAGTCTTAGCCCTTGTAACGTATTAACTGAGTTATTCCAATGATGAATATGGAATGCATTGTGGACCTACCACTACACCATAGTCATGATGTTGAAATGAAAGCCTCATCATGGTCTCAATGTACTATGTAATTGATAGAGTTGGAGAAAGATGATGTTACATACATAGATCCTATGTTATGTAGTATCTATGAAAGTAGAGTTTCACTTCAATGAAGCTACACTGTATGATCTACAATTATAACTAGAAGTACCCTAGATGGAAGTGGTGAGGTTTGGATATAAAATGAGGTCGTGGTTGTGGTCTTCAGGCTATGTTGTAAGATATGTATTCCCATATAAGGGCTATTCCACGTTCATACCACCCATTTTTTGGGTGATGGATTTAGAATATTCAAACACCCAAAAAAAATTATTTCTACTCTCCATGAGATTCATTAAAGTGGTGGTGAGTTCCAATAGAAGGCTAATCATATGGGGGTACACCTAACAAAGAATTAGGGAAATAACTCTTTAAGACAATAGAAAAATAACAATTCCGAGGACTGAAGCAGATTAATAGGTGGACATGGATAACTATTGAATCTCTCCCATGAATTGGAAAGAAAAAATATTAAAATATTGGAGAGAGAAGGAGAATAATTCATTGAGAAAAAATAAAAGTGAGAGAATAATATTTGAAAATTAATTAGGATAAGGTACTTGCTATAAATAGGAGCTTGTTTCAATTTTTCTAGAGATGCAGGCCCATAGGTACATAGAGAAATATTTCCAACAAAAATAGAAGAGGTTTCAGTGATAGTTAAATTCTAATTTATGAGTTAGAATAAGACAATTATATTTGTATTTGAAGAGAGAGTAAAGTATAAGGGTTATCTTCAATCACGATATTGTACAGTTAGGAATTTTTTTCCTATTGATCTTTTTACATGTGTAATTATGAATTCACATATATAATATATGATCAATAAGCATTTGTCTCCACTTTAAAAATAAACTTTTATTTTAGAACTAATTTCTATACTCTTTTCACTATAATGCATAGTTCATTAATGTTGGTGGATAGATTATTACCGAATGACTAGTCATTCAATGGAATTATGAGTTTGATGAAATGGAAAAAATATCTCACTTGTGAAATCATCTTATTAATAGTATCACATTGATAGTATGAAATTTATATCCTCTAATTTTCTAGAGAATGTGATGAAATTTATAGGATCATCCTCAATGTTGTAGAGGGAAGTGGGATAGTGATATATGACTTTTAATTCTCCTTTTATTTAATAAGAAACATCATATATCTAAATTTTTTATAGTCAACCTTGATAGTGGATCCCACTGGTTTAGGGATTTCAAGTTGAGGCTAAAACGAAAAACGAGTTACCCTAATAATTCCCAAGGATAACGATTTTAATGTATCTCATATGTTAAGAAAACCATCTCTAAATTTAAGCCCTTTATCTTAATACATATTTTCAGTTTTTGAGTTAATTCTAACACACCACTCCAGTTAGATTAAAAATTTTAGTTTAGTCAAATAAATTGTGACAAACATAAAAGATATTGAAATATTCTAACATTTTTTATGGTATTGAACTCATATTAACATTATTCTATGTTCCATGAGATAGTTTAGTTGAGTAACTATAAATTTGTATTTTGATATCCTCGATCAGATTAATGATTCTCTCAGGCGACGCCAGCTATGAATTTATTCTTCAAACATTTCTTCCTTTCCTACTCATGTCACCCTATGTCTGGATCCAAACAAGTCTAATACTCTAGAGATATTAGTGAGTATTTCTCGCAAACTCATGATAATCCATGATCCATCTACTATTAAGGGCACCTAGCTAAGATGTGTTTCTGTGAGGACCAGTTATCATGATTTATCCCATGCTTGGCTGGATGGTGATTAATCTAATGGGGTTGTCACTCAGACTGAGGTTTCCATCCTCGCCACATCCATGGCATACCCCATGCTAAATATGGTCTATTAGTTTTTATTATATTATGAGGTCTATACTGATAGGACACCTGACATGGTTATGGGAGGGGATTTTGTTATGAATCCTAATTATAATATTATCATTTTAGACTCATCACCTCCCCTTTTGTCCATCGGATCAATGATGTCAATCGACCTTATCTTGATCGAAAAGATTGGGCTTCTCTATAAAATGGGTGATCATTATGACTAGGCACCTAACTACACCATGTATACTAATGAGTCTCCAGCTCCAAATACCTTTGTAGATACATCCATCTCTGCCGATCATTGTGCACCTACTGAGAGTCTTACATATCCTAGACCTAAGGATTTAGATTCCTATAAAAGCCCCAATGTTCTGTTAGATATGTATTTACTGGTCCGTAACCATGATGGAATTATCTAGTGAATTCTGGAGAAACAGAATAGGGTATGTCATTAATATGTCATTCCATTATCTGAGCCACTTGTGATTCATTATACATGCCCAATTCCCACATCCTTACCCACTAGTCACCACTACATCCACCCACGCTCACCCGTATACCATCAAACCCAAATCAAGATCCACATTTTCTCCTACCACCCCATCACCAACATCTACCCCAGTTGAGCTTCCTCCCATGATCATTGACCTTGCTGCTCAATAAGACTTCTTAGAAACGAACGCTGTATGGGGTAAGGGATCCACATTTGAGGTCACATCTGAGGTTCCTTTCAATAATATAGCTTCCAAACTCATAAAACCCATCTAGATAGGCACCTCACCTCCTCCACAATAAGATCCAGTACCACTAGTGATGATCACGCATGCTTCTAGAACCATAGTACATATTTTTGTGGTCGATCCCCCTTATGATGTTGTTATCACTGATATAGTTACGAAATTCTAGATACAGCAACCCAGTTCTTGGGAGGGGACCACCGATGATGATCAATGATAATTTTCCTACTCTTATTAGTCATTCCCCAATGTAACCCTCCCATATGTTTATCTTCATGCATGTATTTTTTATTTACTTGTATTTTATACCCCATGAATTATAGTTTTTACATCATCTAATGGATGGGTAACATTTTTCTACTAATATATTCCTTTCTCTTTCCTTATTTTTTTATATGCATATGTACTATGTCTCACTCTTATGATTCTTCCATTAATTTTGAAACAGCTTCTGGGATGCCAATTGGCCTCCCTTATGAGATTTTCTCTCATCCTGATCTATTTCAGGGATCACATTAGGATATTCCCATGCAAGCTTCTTGTATGATCCAATTTCCATGCTAGTGGTTCAATCAATCCATTTTAAGCTCGTGGATCCTATTGTGTGATCATTAGAGGTGGAAGGGGTGAGGGGGAGCGTCCACAGCCTCCAATCCCGCAGAAATCTTTCATTCCTTTCTCAATCCCTAGATCTCTCCCTGATTTCCCGACGATTTTGTTATGCCCAAAAGTTCCGGATCTTTATCAGGGTGAACTGCAATTGTCAATTTCACCTTCGGAGGTCTCTGAAGATTCAGGACATTTGGACCTTATGTTGGTGGATCATTTCTATCGGCGAAAGCCCTCGGTTGAGGATTTTGACCGTTTCATTTTTGGTAAGTGGGATTTGCAAGATCGTGCTGTCATGGGGCTTCTTGACAATCGCCATTTCATGATTCAGTTTTCCTCAGAGGAGGAATTTATTCGAGCCTGGTCTGGTTCCCCTCATAGATGCAACGGATGTCGCTTCTTCCTCCTTCGATGGTCCTTTGATCTATGTATAAACCGTGATCCTTCAACCATAGCGGCATGGGTTAGTCTCCCTCAACTCCCTCTTCCTTTCCAAAACCCTACAATAATCTGTATGATTCATAATATGTTGGGGAGATTTCTCTGCTCTGATGTTAGGATGTCAACTGTTAGTCACCCGATAAATCCCCGTATCTGTGTGGAAGTGGATGTTGCAAGGCCTTCAGTCAACTGGATTTGGCTCACTGTGGGAGAAGAGTTCTGATGGAGGCAGTCTGTGGTCTTTGAATCCGGGGTTGACTACTGTAACACATGCTTCCGATTGGGGCATACGGCTTCAAAGTGTCATTCAGAGGTATTAGGCAGAAGAAGTTCTAACCCAAGGGAGAGGGTATTCAAGCCCCACAGGCAGAGGCTGATGCCCGCTGAAGGTGTGGTTTCTGGTATTGCTGGAAGTGTGGAGAACCGGTCTACAGTGCCCTTGAGGAAGCATGTTGAGGTACCTCCAAATCCAGTTGTTTCTACAGTGTTCAGTAGGCTTAGACTTGATCTGCAGTTGGGTGATGGGGTGTTACAACCTGGTGCAAAGGATGGGTCTGATTCTAGTGTAATGGGTTGTCCAACAGGTGTTATTGCAGCTGAGCAGAAATTACAGCATGGTTTGTGTGTGAATTTATCTAATGGAAAGGTGGATAATTGGTGCAAGGTAGCAGTGAATATGACTGATGGTATTCTGGATGTTTTTGGATGTGAGGGTAGTTCTCTGGAGGTGTTGGATGCTGCCAATGGAGCACAAGGGAGGGTTGTACATGATGAGGGTGTGGGCTTCACTACTACTATTTCTCAGGTGTTGGAGCAAGTGAATTTTGGATAAGATCTCCCTTTGAATGAATTATAGAATGGGTCTTCTTCACAGGAGGGTGGCATTGGTTCCAATGCTGTGCAGCAGGGGACTTTGATTATCTATGAGAAGATAGAACAACCAAGGTGTCTTGCTGTTGACACCAATGACCATTTCTAGCAGAGTAATGGAGTGGAGGATAATTTCCAGAATGTGATCATCAATGGGAAATGGGGGGACTTCTATGAGAGTGACAAGGAGAACTCTAGTGGTATGGTCAAGCCCTCATTTAGTGATGTGGTCCAAGGTGGGAGGATGAAGATGAGTGAGACCCAAGAAGTTTTGACTACCCCTCCGCGACGCAGGTCAAAGAAGGACTACTCCTCCCGGCCAAAGTCGTTGGTCACTAGGTCTTATGGTGGTAATACTCAGCTCTTATACTTGGAACGGATGAATTTGTGAAGAAAATATGCTAGGGTTCTGAAGAATTATGACAGCTTGGAATGGGAATCGGCTACTGCATAGGAATATTGCAATCAGGGATGTGGAGATGGGTACGGTTCTTATGACATGTAACTCTTTCTTTTTAATTCTACTGCATGTTGACTGTCTTTTCTTTTATTTTAATAAATAGTCATGGGGTTATCCTCTGGCTGAGCCTCTCTAGTATTACATTGCCTCTAATTCCATCAAGAGGTTGAGGACTAATGAGCTGATAGACTACTGCAATTGATCCATGTCCATCTGTCTGGATGAAGATGTCATAGTTATCACTTTATGGGAGTCAACTCATAGACTCAGTCTTTTGAGTCTTCAATGTGTTATTTATAATTTTTCTTTTCATTTTATAGATCTTGTCTACTAGGATTTCCTTTAGACACATCTTACTAGTTGTAACTATCAACCTAGTGATTTCAATTTTATTCACATTCCAAATAGGATTTTGGACCTGATTTTTTACTTTCTTTTCTAAGAATTTTTCTTAAGAGACAATTGGAACATGTAAGCCTATCAAAACTGTCATGGGAATATTATTAAAGATATGACTAAAAAATAACTAATAAAATTATTGATTATTTTTAATTTATTAATCCATTTTTCATGAGACCCAACAGTATATTATCCCTACTTTTACTATAGATTACATGGATAAACTTGTTAGGATTTAGATGAGTTTCAAGCCCATTTTATCCTTTATTACCCTAATCTATGGTATATTTAATTATTTTAATCATAATAAGTGTTTGGGGATGATATTTTCTACTGTACACGATATTATTGTTATTTAGGATATTTACGGTGGTATTTCCACCACACTTGTGAGATGTGTTCCATGATTACTTTTGATGTAACATCATTATTATCTTATTTATAAAAAAATAAATAAATAAATAAATAATGGATTGTGTGTTAGGAAGGTCAAAAATCCCCATTACCAGACTAGTGAATCTTCTAAAAGGTCATATTTGTTTAGGTGGTGGATGTGAGATGTTTCCTAAACATGACTTCTGGAAAAAAAGAAAAAAAGAAAAGAAATAAGTTGGGTTCCTTTTTTATAAATTCATTCTATATTCATTGACATTCTTAATGATTTTGGAAGTGTGGAGATTTTACTTTCTAGAGCAGGTTCTTCATTACATTGTTCATAATTATTATTTATAATTCTTTAGATTTTACCCTCCTTTTGAGCTTTAGTATTTATTGTCTACCCACCTTCACTCATCCTCAACGTTATTTGAACCATATTATTAATGTCCTCATGACTAATTGTGTTATATTTATTTATGAAATAGTGATGTTAGATAAAATTAATGATTATGGTTAGGAATGTGTATTCAGGATGTGAGTATAACTCTGTTTTTATTTTACCTTGAGTGATAAGAGAAAATTCATGGTGAGGTAATTTGAAACATGGGTATAGATATTTAAGGAACAATTGAGAAATGGAAATTAAAGGAATAAGGGATTTTAATGAAGAAATTAACTGTGACGCATGACAAATTTTCTCTCCATGGATGATTTTGGACTACTAACACCTTTCTGGAAACACTTGGTTTCTTTTTCGTAGTTTTAATGCATGATTCTGGTTAAAAAATATTCTTTGGGATTCTAGATGAGATTAATTTTTCATGAAGAAAATTAATTTTTCAAGTGTGTGGGAAATTAGTTAAGATTAATTCATATATATAATTTGGAATTTATTCAATGCAATGTCTACACGTTTTTTACTATATTACTGTGATTTTTTATATGTTTTTTGAGGAAATTGGAGGGGATTAGTAAAAGGAGATTTTTTTTATAAATATACATTAATTTTAGACATTTTATAATGTAAATCCATGATTTATGATGTAAAATTATTGAATACATTGTCTTTCATGCCACAAACCAAAGCTATAAATCTGTTTCAAACTATAAAAGTCTCTAAATGAGTAATTATACAATGTAAGATGAATACATACCCCATAAAACCGTTAGAATCTACCTCTGTTCAACCTTCCTGAAGACCCTGGGAATTAATTCAGGCCATAAATATTGAATAAAAATACTTTTTAATACTCTAAAGGTATCATTCACACCATAAAAATGATTTTTACGAAATAAATGTTCTAATTAGAGAAAAAATAATGAAGACTAATGATGTAAAAATCATTTACATCATCAAATTCTCTAGGCTATATATATTATAAGTTCCACCCATATTCATTATGATTCCCCTTTTCATTAAATTTTTCACACTTATCTTTTATTTATTTATTATTTTCACTAGTTTTACTCTCATTTTTTTGATTTTATTTCATCTGAAGAAGTTTTTAATATACATTCATTGTTTTGAACCAGTGTTTCTTTCAATTAAATGATTATAGTACAACATCTTTTCAACTCATGTAATACTATTGTTATTTATTTCTTTATTGATCATTGAATTTTATAATGTATTTTTAAACTATTCCACCTTTATTCCTAATGTTTAAATATTTCATTATCATGTGTGGATAATCTTCCTAGGTATAGGGATCAAGAGTAGGGGTAGCATCTCTTTAATGAATCATTAAATCAAAGATTGGGTAATTTATTAGATAAAAAATTAAGTTTATAATAAAATATAATTTCATTCTCTTGTATGAAATAGATCTAGGGGATTGTAAAGTAAGAACCCTAACCAAATTTGAATGAACCAAACTAGGACTAATAGTTTGAATTTTTTTCGACCTTTATAGTTTCACCTAATGAATCTAGGCTAAAAACCAACTCTATTGCAAAGATTGGTTTTCAACATAGGTAGATACATTTTTCCTGAATGAAACCAACTTGGTGAATAATGAATAGTTATGCAGTCTAATCAAAAAATCCTCCCGTGATAGATTTTGGGATATCCTCCGCACAAGCTTTGAGATATTGATCTCAAACCACTCTTCCTTCAACTATAGTCTAATAAATTTCTACAGCTTAAAAAAAACCTCGTAGAATTATCTTGAGGAATCCAATCTAGGTTCTCATATCTATGTCACAATTTGAGGTCGTCTCCTCCCAGTGGGTTGGATCCTAGACTTCCACAATTTTTAATTCCTTCATAGCAATGCTAGTTGGGTTTCATACATATTTTTAATCTGATCATACCCATGTAGAATTAATTATGTTGTGTGGTTCGACCACCCCACATCAATTATTATTATTATTATTTTTGTTGTTGTTGTTACTATATTCTCATGACATACACTAAACTCGTAAATTAATATTTCATATCTATATGGCCTTATAACTTGGCTCATCAATCCTCCTCACAATCTATCAAAACCTATATAAAAACATTTATTTGAATAAATATATATATCATTATATTACTATTTAAATATGTAAATAAATATTGGATTAACGACAATTGTTAATAAATATTTATTTTAAAATTTTCATAAAAAATAAGTATTTAAATTAATTAATTCAATAAACTGGTGAACAAATAAATAAATATTTATTACCCTATAAATTATAAAAAGATATGAATAAATATTATATTTACTAACCCACAAAAAAATAATTATTAATATTTAAATCACATATATTCTAAACTCAAATATATTTGTTTACTGAATTTATGAAATCAAATTAACTTCAATATTTATTATTCCTCAATTTGAGAATTATAATTACTCCTATTATTAAATTATAATAGAATTTAACTGAGATTCTAGATTCCCATAGCGTGTGACCCTTTAGGTGTCTTTATTTTTGGAATTGAGGGAACTTTCCTAAAGTCGAAGATCAACCTATAGTAACACATCATGACACCCAATGAGAAATAACTTAATGTCACAGTGTCAATAACCTCCAATGAAATATATGGTGTAAAACAATCTATTTTTCATAATATCTCATCAATCATGTTTCATAATTTGATTCATTATCCTATAAGCTTGATTTATAATTCATTGAATTTTCGAAATGAACTCTTCAATGAACTACTATGGCCATGGATTTAGCCAAATACTTCCATTTTATTCAATGTGCTGGATATATATTCTTCCATTAACTCGAAAGGTGGAAATATTTTATTGACTTGTTCAATTTATGATATATCACATAGCAGGCACCCAATGTATTCTACCTAACAATGAGAATATATAATTACAGTTTTCATCCATACAACAAAGTATGTGATTTACGATATATTTTAATAATAATTTCAAGTTTAAGGACCATATCACACATTCACATATAGGAATATCAAATGACACATAGGAAATTTATACTTTTTAAAAATAGATATGTCCTTATAATCTCCCTTCTCATATATTACCTTGTGTAAAAATTTATGAGAAAAAGTAGGAATATATTATAAGCCTCCAGTAACTTATAGTCAAAATCTAATATGTGTATCATTAGATATATATTATCTAGACTATGGGAAATATGTTTTAGAATATTTTTCTATAATCTCATGGATATCATTATATTAGTAAAATGATATAACCTTTAAATTGAATAAATACTGTAAGGAACTTGTCATATTAATGTTATATAGAATAAAAATAATCATCTAATAAGATATTAAGTAATGTTAGTATATTCTATTAATCAAATGTACAATGTTAGTTCCTTCTAGAGAAAAAATTACAATATATCCATGTGATGTCCTTCGTCCATTGTGAAATACGGTTGAGTGTGTTCACGGAGGTAGTTTTCATTAGGTCTAGTGAGGAAGAGAAGTAGGGTGTGTTCAGTTGTGTTCTATCAAGTTTCCATTGTCCAGTAGGATAGAGATTTTTTGAGATTCCATATACATATATTATATATAGTATTTCTCTTTATTTTATTTTAGATTGTTTCATTATTTTAATACACTTGAATTGGTACATTCTTTAGGACATAAGGAAGTGATGTACCCAGTGCTCCTAGTATTGACTACACCAGTTAGAGTTTAGTATAGTTTTTTATTTATGTTAGGGATTTGATTTAAATATTTGGTGTCATCAGTCATTGTTAGATTTATTCATTTTCTATATATTACCATACAATGTAATTCCTGTAATGGATTGGTTATTCTGTGTGTGTGTGTGTTCATTTATTTATTCCAAATGAGAATTGTGCTCATTGATGTGGAAGGAAATATTGTTGTATTAATTGGCGACTTGGATCATAATATGGGTCAATGGTCCCTATATCCCTTATCTTTTTATAAGGAATAGTTAATTATGTTCTTGTTGGAGGTTCAAGAAGTGCATTTTCTAAGATTTATCAGGGATTTTCATGATGGATTTCCATAATAGGATTTGATTCCACCCCCCACAATGTGATATCATGTTTTGGATGGTGTTATATCCTTTTGGATCTATAATTTAGATAGATATTTATCATATTGAACATTTTAATTTAAGATATTTTAGGATTAAGATCGATTATTTGAGGTATATGGTTTTTATTCTGCTCAATTTATCATTGTAGGGTACTCTGATGACATTTTTCAAAAAGGAAAATGATAGTCTAAGGTTGTGCTTAATCAACCAATGGATGAACCAGATGATTGTCATAAACCATTATTCCCACTTAAGAATATATGATTTTTTGAGGGGATCTCTCTAGTTATCAAAATTTGAACTATGATTTGGGTGTCATTAGATGAGGGTGAAGATAGATGATATATTGAAGAGTGCTTTTAGGTGTCATGATAGGTGATTTTACTTTCTAGTTATATCATTAGGTGTCATGAATGCCCCTACTTTTTTCATGGGACTAATGAACTCTGCATTCCATGATTTCCTTGTTCATTTTATGGTAGTGTTCATCAATGAAATCCTCATGTAATCGAAGTCATGGGAGGAACATACTGAGAATAACTATTCTAGGATTCCTTCATCACCATCAATATTATGGGAAGTTATCCAAGTGTAAATATTAAACCTAAGTTTATTATTATTTGGAGTATATGGTGTCTTGATATATAGTGTTATTCAATCCATCAAATATCAATGTAATTTTTTCATGGATAACGATGAACAATTTACCAGATGTTTATCATTTTCTTAGTATCAAGGGATATTTTCACAGAATTGTATAATATTATGGATCTTTTAATATCTTTAACTTGGAATAACCATGCATTTATATGGATTTATCCATGCAAGAATCTTTTTACTACATTATGGATAACCTGATAAGAACTATTTTCATTGGTTTCCAGTGGAAGGAGTCATCTTTGAATTTTTTATAATTATTATCATCTTGGATTGGGGAGTGTTTTGATGTAAAAAATGGTAGTGATCACATATAGGAATCAGTATTAATTCCATATAAATAATAATTATTTCACACATTATCTTGATTTGTAGGAAATTTTGTTTTCTATGTGGATGTGGTGAAATTACTTCATTGGTGAATATTTTGTGGTCTTCATTGATTAAAAAATATTGAGGTATATTTTCTCTCCGTGGGATTTAAATATATATAAGTGATTACAGATAGATTTGTTAAAGGATTTCAATTTTTAGATATCCTAAACCCCATGTAAATATAATGTAGTTGCATATGTGCTGAGTAGAATTTCATGAGGTGATATTTTTTGTTAGTATAGAGATATATAAAAACAATAGAAGATATTGAAATGATGAATCTTAATGTGGAAGAGGTTTATGTTAGATTTTTTCTATACCTAATTATAGTTCAACCATACCTGTTTTAGAATTTGAAAGAGTCAAAATAGGGAGACTCAGAGGTAAAGGTATTTCAAGATCTCATATTCTATGGTGATGATCATAATGGGTGGTCAGAGGACGATCAACATTATGTGTTATTTCAACAAAGGTTTTTCATCCCATAAATGATGTCAGGGTTGGTTCTTCAAAAGTGGCATAATTTTACCTCGGTTTTGTATCCAAGTATATTAAATATGTATCATGCCTTGAGGAGTAAAATTTGGTAGTCAAGGATGAAGTGATCGGTAGTAGAGTTTGTATCATGGTACTTTTTCTTCCTATAGGTGTAGGTAAAGCATCATGTTTATAGGTCTTTTTGGTAACCATTGTATGTCCTTGAGTTAAAGTGGGATGTCATTTTAATTTATTTTTTAACCAATTTACACTAATATCTAGGAGGATGTTACACTATTTTGGTTGTTGTGGACCATTTGACAAAGTCATCGCAGTTATTATAGATCATGATGTTAAGTATTATAGATTATTTTTTGAGGTGATGTGTGGACGAGATAGTGAATCTTAATGGGGTAACAAGGATGATCACCACCAACTATAATCCCAATCTTACCTCATGAGTCTAGGTAGGTTTTCAGTGTTCTTTTGGATCCTAGTTACACATTATAAAAATCTTTCATGCACAAATAGATGGTGAAATGGATAATAACATTGATACACTGGAGAAAATTTTGTGACAATGCATTTTATATTATTGAAGGTAATCGGTTAAGCACCTACCCTTATTTGAGTTTTCTTATAATAATAGTTATCATTGTTCTATTACTATGTACCAATTACTGGTTTTTTTAGTGTAGAATTTTAGATTTATATTTTTTTAGACCATGTTTTGAGATTTTATAATCATTACAAAAATTTTGGTACTAATTACAACTAATAATGTATAGATTATTATGGAGAAGATGAATATTTCACAAGATTTTTAGATGTCTTATGAAAATTGGATGAGAAGAAAACTTTAGTTTCAAGATATAAGACATGTGTTATTGAAGGTGTATCCCCATCGTGAGTGGAAGAGGTTCGGCTAAGGTAGTAAGACTGTATCTTTTTCATTGATTCTTTTGATGTGTTTGAGTGTGTTTGTGAGGTTGAATACTAGTTAGCACTACCCCCATGGTTATATATGATCCATGATGTTTTTCAAGTGTTCAAACTAAATTAATATCTTCATTATGATTCCCATATTACTTATTAGGGTGAGTAAGAGTTATATGATGATGTGATGTTCATAGAGTGGCTGGTTGAGATTCAGGATCATTAATAGAAGGTTTTTTTTGGGTGTGTTAATCCATTGGAGTGTTCTTATAGAGCCATAGTTGTTTGTTACCATTTATGTTGCAACCTGAGTCATAAATTCACACCCATTACCCCATTTACTTTTGAGAACTATTTTTTCCTTGTTTTTGATATTCTTAATTGTGTTATTATTTTATTGATATTAATTATTCATGTGTTGAATTATGTTCTCATGATGGTGTCATTATTTATTTTAATGGTATCTTATAGGGATTTGGGTTTTGAATCTGGTGTTCTCATTTTAGGTTGGTTTTTATTCTCAATGATGAGAATCATTATAAAGGAATATAATATAATCCTAAAAACGTGATTATACAATTAATTTTTGTTTTTTGGGTGTTAACGATATTGGGATAAGTCTATAGTAATGGAAATAGGGTCAGAACTGAAGTTTCAGCTAGGGAGATGCATTGAAGTGTCGCTTAATGTAACAAATCATTGAGAGTTTGTTAGAGGGGATAGTTTTTATATATTCTGGTGTATAACAACATAGTGTAGTGGGTTGTGGAGTGGTTCTAGTGGTTTCGTATAGATTGTGATCCATGTGATTTTGGTGTTTCTCTATCTCAGAGTTGGACTTTAAATTTTTAGGATTTGTTGTATCGTAATGGTTTGTGAGATATTATTAATTAATTAGAGGCCCTGGGATAATTTTATTTAAAATATACTATGTTTTTGTTGTGTTAAGGTGGTTATAATGTGTTTATTTGGGTTGTGACATTGTGGTCTTGAGGTTTTTTAGGGTTACCTTATATGAGTTAGTTAACATTAGAGATCTATTGAGTTTATCTTAGAAGAGATCTTAGGTTAATCAACCATAAGGGATATTTATTGTGACCCTTACCATTATTCCATAGAGACATGGGTGGTTGGTTTCTCAACTCTGTCCATTTATGTACTGATGTGTAATGGTTCCTTTCATATCGTTGTGGTTTGAATTGGATTTTTTTGGGTTTGAAATAATATGACAAGGATAACACAATTATTCTCAATAGTTTGACTATTACATCAATTTATCCTTACTTACTATTTCACCCTTATTTTTAATATTGGTTACAATGTAGTTTAGACCTACAGATTAAGGGTGTGTCATAATGTGGTTTTCGTATCGGAGTTTTATTGTAGCGTGGTAACCTCTATAATTTAATTATTATTTACATTTACATGGTGATTATATATTTGGGTTATATCTCAAATTCCCTCTTATTTCATCAACTTCCACCAAACCCTATGAAACTCAAGGTGCGTCTTTAGAGATATTTATCTATAATTTTTTTGGTTTTGTCATGAGACTTTAAGAGATTATCCTCTTTGTGATCCAAGTTAATTTACCTTCTTATTCTTCTCATTACTTCTTATTACTTCACATAGGAAAAGTTGTATTGATTTTTTCCCCTCATTTTGATTTGTTTTGGGTAATGTATTCAAAGATCATGGTGTGTTATAGGCTATTTAGAATTATCTTTGGGTGTTCTTGGGGGTATTTTCATTCTTTCCCTTGTACTTATATGATGAATTATTAAATATTTGATTGAGGTAGACAATTCAAGACTTCTTTTATTTATTTTTTCTCGAATCAATGAATTATCAATGTTTTACATTCATTTGGTGGATAGTAAGGATTAACCAAATAAAATAATTATCCACACTAAAGAAAACTCAAGGGAAGTGGTTCATTTTTTGGTTTTTTATGGAATCATAGAATATTTCTTACTTATTGATAGCTTTTTGATGTTTTTTTTATAAGAGATTCATCTTTTATACTACGATATACATTTTTATAGTATTTTTTGTTATAATTAACTTTCATGATGGGTTTATCATTTAAATTTGGTAATAAATGTGGAAATATAGTGTAAAGACCTGTAAATTTCAAGGAAATTTTTTTCTTAATTTTCTTTCGAATTTTACAAGAGCGCAGTTTATGACGGCACCTGATTCCGAGGCCTGGTGTGCCCGGAATCATTTTCCGAAGTTTGGCTCGGGTACGTTCAGTGAACAGACGAGCGGGTTTTTCTAACTTTTGAACCGGTGCCCGGAATTGAATTCTGAGGGCACCGATGAAATCGCAGCGCTGGTATTCGCTTAGAAACGCCTCTTCTGGAGTTGCGTTTGCTCGGGTGTGGTTTTTAATTTTCGGGCTTAAAGTTAAGAAATAAAATAATTTTGCGACAACTTTATTTTATTTCACTTAAGCCACTTGAAGCCACTTAAAGGCAGCTTGAACTGAGTTGAAGCGGATAGGATGCAATCCAGAAATATCCTACCCCCTTTGGTAGGATATTTGTGAGGTGGGGCCCGCACGAGCCCCGCCGTTTCTTTCCGCTAAGAAACGCACCCGCGAAAACCCGTCTTAATGAAAGTCAACTGACGCGTTTCTTAAAATCTTAACAGACCATTTAATTGGGCGTTTTATTTCGTGAATTAAATGGGCTGTTTCTTTCGTTGAATTAATTCAACGAATTAATTCAATCGTTTCTTAACCTGTTTTTTTGTGTTGGCATATTAATAAAATAAGACCAACCAAAACCTTTTGGGGGATTACTTGTTGAGACAGAATCCTTGTTCCTTCTTCCTCCTTCACGAAGAACGCGAAGAACGCGAAGAACGCGAAGAACGCCGAACCCGGAAATCGACGACGCGACACCTTGATCCGCATCGCCGACAACGTTCTTCTGCGACGTCTCTTCCTCCGCGACGGATCTTCGATCGGCTGTTTGAGGTAAGAGTCTCGGACCTTCCTTTTTATCTCCTTCGTGGTTCTTAACCAAAAACACGGATTTAATTAATTAAATTAAATCTACTGTTTCATGGTGTGTTGAGTTCGCCGACTCAACACCGGATTCCACGACAACGCGACGCCTCCCCGTGACGACGCGACGATCCCTCTCTTCCGCGACGAGCTTTTCTGCGAAGAACGCCCGCGCGCGACGATCGACGAGGTAGGGACTTAATTTGGGAATTACCCCTTTTCTTTTTATATTCCCGTAATTGTTTCTTTAAAAAGTAAAGAACTGGCTTTTTGAACAATTTTAAAATTTATTAAAATTGTTTTTTTCCGTTCAAACGAGGAACCCGTTAATGAAACAATTTTATTTCATTAAAAATTGTTTCGGATATGCGTTCATGTGTTGAACATAAATTTCTCCCGTTTGTTTATCTCTAACGCGGAGGGTGCGGGACAAACGAACACGGCCCGACGACCCTCCGTCGTTCTTCGTTTTGTGCGGATTTGACGGGCGAAGACGGAACATGCCGCAACGGATGTTTGACGATTCTGCAGTGAAGAACGAGTCCCGGGAGGAGCAATGGCGCAGACGGGAAGAGAATCGGACCACCGGAACGATTCCGGTGGCCCGCAAAACTCGCCGGCGGCGCGGGCCGCCGGCGCAGCGGCGCCCCGGCGCGCCGCCGGACAGGCCGCCGCGACTCAGCGCGGCGGCGGCGGCACCCGTGGATCCGCGGCCGCGCGGGTCTGGTGCCCTCGGACGCGGCTGAAGCCGCGTCCCGACTCAGCGCGGCCCCACGCGGGGGGCCGCGGCACCACCAGGCCGCGGGGGCAGCGCCCCGCGGCGCCCGGCCGGTCTGACCGGCCGGGCCGCGCCCTAGCCGGACCGGGTCGGGTCGACCCGGTTTGGCCGACTCCCGGGGGGGTCGGGCCGGGTCGGCCCAGGCCCGGACCCCCGTCTTCGGACGGTTTTCGTTCAAACGCACGTAACTTGAGCTACGGGCTTCCGAACGACACGCCGTTAGCGGCAACACGATCCTTGGATCGAGACGGTCGTTTCGGTATACGATACTCAAGGTGAACCTTCCTTTTCAGAAGCCTACGTAGTTAAAACTCCGTAGTTAAGCGTGCTTGGCCTAGAGCAGTGATAAGGATGGGTGACCTCCTGGGAAGTTTCCCAGGGTGGGTGTGAGACGGAAAGGCCAATAACTAATAGACCAGGCGTCCGATTGACGCGCCGTCTGTTTCGTTGAATTCCTCTAAGTGAGACGGATCTTTTGGCATACTCCGCCCGAGGTTTATCGCACTCAAGGTTTCGAAATACTTTGAGTTCAGCCGGGTTGGTTCGTACACGAAACCAACCGGGCCCTCGGAGCGGAAACGCTCATATCTTGAGCTACGGACGTCCGATTGACGTGTCGTCAGCTTTGTTGAATTCCTCTAAGTGAGACGGATCTTTTGGCATACTCCGCCCGAGGTTTATCGCACTCAAGGTTTCGGAATACTTTGAGTTCGGCCGGGTTGGTTCGTACACGAAACCAACCGGGCCCTCGGAGCGGAAACGCTCATATCTTGAGCTACGGACGTCCGATTGACGTGCCGTCAGCTTTGTTGAATTCCTCTAAGTGAGACGGATCTTTTGGCATACTCCGCCCGAGGTTTGGATGCAGGTGGAGTGTGGTCGGGTTGGTTTTGCCTTAAAAACCAACTGAGCCCCTGGGACGAAAATGCCAATAACTCTCAGACCGGGCGTCCGATTGACGAGTCGTCTGCGACGTTGAGTTCCTGTTGACGATACGGAACTTTTGGATACATCAAATTCGGACTTCGTGACAGTTGATGTATCAGCCTCTCGGCTCGTGGAGCGGACCCTCCCTAACGAGCTTGCTGTGTGCGGGAACCCTAGGCTGGCTGCGACTGCTACTTCGACAGCGACAACCGTGCAGAGATCCTCCGTGGACTCCGACGACGACCGTGCAGAGATCCTCCGTGGACTGCGGCGACGACCGTGCAGAGATCCTCCGTGGACTACGGCGACGACTGTGCAGAGATCCTCTGTGGACTCCGACGACGACCGTGCAGAGATCCTCCGTGGACTGCAGCGACGACTGTGCAGAGATCCTCCGTGGACTCCGACGACGACCGTGCAGAGATCCTCCGTGGACTGCGGCGACGACCGTGCAGAGATCCTCCGTGGACTGCGGTGACGACTGTGCAGAGATCCTCAGTGGACTGTGACGACTACTGCACTCAGCGATCCTCCGTGGATCTGTGCTACCGGTCCTGTGTGGGCCCGATCCTGTGTGGGTCCGATCCTGCGTGGGACAGCGCTCAGCGGTTCTGTGTGAGCCAGCGCCTACAGGTCATGCGTGGGCCCGGTCCTGTGTGGGCCTGATCTTGTGTGGGTCCGATCCTGTGTGGGTCACTGTGGGGTTAGTACCTATCGATCCTTCGTGGGTCCGACGATTTAGATGATTCAGTGATCATCTTTATCGTCATCCGAATAAGTATACCTGTGTGAGCTGAATCTTGTGTTTCTCTCCTTTGTGGATTGTGTTGAGCTATCCTGTGTGGATTTACTGTTTACTCTCCATTGTGAATTATGTTGTTCTATCCTGTGTGGGTATGCGTTTTGCTTTCCTGTGTGGACTGGGTTGTGCTAGGGCTCGAACATTGGAGCCGATCGGGGAATTGATGACTTAGGTATATGTATGGGCATATACCTAAGCTGTGTCAGATATTACTTCGTGATTGTATCTTTCCTTTGTGGATTATCCTTTGTGGATTTCGGGAGACCTTCGGGGGGTCTCGGGGTCCCTACTGAGTAGCTTATACTCACCCCTGCATGGGCTATGCCCGCACTTCGTGGTATTGGTTGCAGACGACGGACAGCGCTGATCGTGGAGGAGGCGTGCGGAGCAGGACAGTACCTAGAGGTGGACCACTGGGCGCGACGTACTCGGAGCGGTCAGGTGGACCCGAGGAGCAGTGGAGGCTATCTGTACCCACCCTTCAGGTGGGACTTCCAGAGGACGGCTCGATGCTGCAGTTTTTCCTTTCAGTTGCTGTTTTTCCTTTCAGTTGTACTTTACAGTTGGGCTTGTATTTCCGGCCCCTTTTACTTTCAGCACAGCTTGTACAGTTTTTACTTAGTGTTTACTTTTCCGCTTGCTTACTCTGTGGTGCTTGTTTACTTTCCAAAGGCAATGCCTTCCCTTTTTGTTGGGATTTACGCCTTGGTGCTAGTCGCCAGCCCCTGGCCTATGGAAGGCGGGCTTGGGGTAGTCACCGCACGGGCCCTGAGGATGGGTCGTGACAAATTGGTATCAGAGGTGGTCGGTTCTACCGCAGACTCTGATCTTTCTTCTATGTGAAGCAATAGTGTTTAGCGTATTGAGTATGGTTATCAGTCCAGGGAGTCCAGTGTCGGTGCGGCGGCCGACGTATCCATACACCAGGACCCTGACTTCTAATTTCCGACTTAATGCACGAAAACATTGATTGCATGTGTGTTTCATGTTTTCTTTGTGATTACTTGTGTCAGCTCACCAGGTATACTGTTCTGACCGTGGCGCACTTGTTTCCTTTTCAGGATGTCATGACGACAGCAGCCAGCTAGGGTTCCTAGAGTAGAGCGTGACGACAGCCCGCCGAGCGACGAGGCCTCGGTACAGGGCCCGTTGACAGCAGAGGCACCGGCGGTACCTTTACCCGCCGAGCCCCCGATGCTTCCAGCACTGGAAGCTGATGACGCACGACGCCTCGGAGCTCTGCACGAGTTCCAGCACCAGCGACCACCCAGGTTCCATGGGGAGTCGGACCACCAGGCAGCCGAGGACCGGCTGGAGGCCGTCGTCTGAGTTTTCAGGCTAGTGAGGACACCAGCAGACCTCATGGAGATCCTCGCGGCGAGCCTACTGCACGCAGCAGCAGGGCGATGGTGGAACCTGATGCTCCAGGTACACGATGACGCCACCCTCATCTGGACGGACTTCGAGAGCCTCTTCCGCTCAGAGTTCGTACCGGCCACCCTCCGTGCGGTGCGCATTCAAGAGCTTCTTCAGCTGCGGCAGGGCAGCTTGACGGTCGCTCAGTACGCGGCGAGGTTCACCGACCTATCTCGCTACTCGACAGACATGGTACGGGACCCCTTCTTCCGGGCCCGGACCTTCGAGCAGGGATTGAGACATGAGGTCAGGGCATCGCTGATCTCCCTCAGCATCCCGACCCAGGAAGGAGTACTAGAGCGAGCCCTCCTGATCGAGAGCTTCCTGGATGAGTCCACAGCGAGACCTACCGCAGGGCGGAAGATAGCGGAGTCTTCGGCAGCAGGTAGCCGATGAATGACTCAGGGTTCCAGGCAGACCAGGCCTTCCGGCAGACGACCCCGAGACATTGGCTCAGCGGTACGGGGTACACAGCGCGGAGCCAGCCTTCTGAGAGGCAGACAGTGCTACGAGTGCGGCGGGCAGGGCCACATTGCTCGTGACTGCCCGACCCGTCGTACCGAGGGGCAGCAGACGGTGGAGGGACCACCCAGGCAGAGGAAGAGGGTCGACCGTGGTGGTCCGCAGGGAGGAGGCGGACGAGGCAGAGGAGCTGGCCGAGCAGCAGGTGTTGGGCGACGCTTTGAGGCTCTGCCACCACCACCACCAGGAGGCCCGCCCTGACCACAGGGAGCTGGCGGGCAGAGACAGGCTCAGCTCCAGGCAGCGGAGGCCTATAACCACGGCGCGTAAGAGATTATTTGAGGTACGATCTGTGTCTATTCCACCCTTGCTGCAGTTCTGATAGACACAGGAGCGAGTCACTCTTTCATAGCCACTGCCCTTGTTCGGAGCTCAGAGATTCTGACAGAGCCGTTGGCTCGATCCTTACGGCTAGAGACTCCTACGGAAGCAGACTCGACGATTACGCACTGGTGCCGGCAGTGTGAGCTTACTCTAGGAGGCGAGAGCTTCGGCTGGGATCTTCTTGTAGCAGCGTAGAGGCCTTACGACGTCATCTTGGGCATGGATTGGTTATCTACGGTCCATGCTCAGATTGACTGCATTAGGCGCAAGGTGCGATGTGTGCGCACCGACGGGAGCAGGTTCACCTTCACTGGCGAGAAGGGATCCTTAGCAGCACAGGATGGACTCACACAGAGGAGAGGTCAGCCCATCACTCATCAGTTGGCTAGCCTCATCCTGGGAGTATTTGACATGCGGAGTCCCAGTTTTCCTGCAGTGGTGGATCAGTACGCGGACGTCTTTCCCGATGACGTTCCAGGACTACCTCCTCGCAGAGAGGTAGACTTTTATTTTGACCTGTACCCCGGGACAGCCCCGATATCCACCCCAGCATATCGGTTGGCCCCCGCTGAGCTTCGAGAGCTGCAGGTACAGTTGTAGGACTTGCAGGGCAAGGGGTTCATCCGACCCAGTGTTTCACCCTGGGCTTCCCCGGTTTTGTTCGCCAAGAAGGCGGACGGGAGCTTGCGACTGTGTGTCGATTATCGTCGCCTGAACCAGGTGACAGTGAGGAACAAGTATCCACTACCCAGGATTGATGACCTCTTCAACCAGCTCAAGGGAGCACGGTGGTTCTCGAAGATAGACCTCAGGTCAGGCTATCATCAGCTTAGAGTTCGAGATGAGGATGTGCAGAAGACGGCCTTCAGGTGTCGGTATGGCCACTATGAGTTCTTGGTTATGCCTTTCGGCATGACCAACGCTCCAGCAGTGTTCATGAGCCTCATGAATAGTATCTTCCAGCCATACCTCGATCGATTTGTCGTAGTCTTCATCGACGACATTTTGGTGTACTCGACGACGGAGGAGGAGCACACCTACCACCTGCGTGTTGTGCTAGACACACTCCGAGAGCACCAGCTTTATGGAAAGCTCTCGAAGTGTCAGTTCTGGTTACGTGAGATCCACTTCTTAGGGCACGTCATTTCTGAGGTGGGAGTTGCAGTGGATCCCGCGAAGATCGAGGCGTTGTACGGCAGGCCTTGCAGATCTCCTTTGTGCTGGACAGACCCTGGAGAGTCAGCACTTGTGGGACCAGAGATGGTCCGGGCCACGACAGAGAAGGTCCAGGTCATCCAGGAGTGGATGAGGACAGCACAGAGCCGGCAGAAGTCATATGCTGACAGGAGGCGGAGGCCACTAGAGTTCGAGGATGGCGACCACGTCTTCTTGCGTGTCTCACCTCGACGTTGTTTGCGGAGATTTGGCCGAGGCGGCAAGTTGTCTCCACGCTTCATCGGGCCTTTCCAGGTCCTCAGCAGGATTGGCGAGGTGGCTTATCGCCTGGCTATGCCACCTCAGTTGCACCGGGTGAACGACGTCTTCCACATATCCCAGCTGAGGAGATACGTGCATGACCCGACGCACATCATTGACTATGGGGAGCTAGATGTGGATAAGGGGGCGACTTTTGTGGAGGTCCCAGTGGAGATAGAGGATCGACAGGAGAGGGTCCTACGTGGGCGATAGATTCCTCTTGTGCGCATCAGATGGCAGCACGGGAACCTCCATGAGATCACTTGGGAGCGGGAGGCTCAGATGCGTGCTCAGTACCCACATTTGTTTCCCTAGTTTATGATGTATCTTTACGGGGACGTAAAGTCCTGAGGTGGGAGTAATGTAAAGACCTGTAAATTTCAAGGAAATGTTTTTCTTAATTTCCTTTGGAATTTTACAAGAGCGCAGTTTCTGACGGCACCTGATTCCGAGGCCTGGTGTGCCCGGAATCATTTTCCGAAGTTTGGCTCGGGTACGTTCAGTGAACGGACGAGCGGATTTTTCTAACTTTTGAACCGGTGCCCGGAATCAAATTCTAAGGGCACCGATGAAATCGCAGCGCCGGTATTCGCTTAGAAACGCCTCTTCCGGAGTTGCGTTTGCTCGGGTGTGGTTTTTAATTTTCGGGCTTTAAGTTAAGAAATAAAATAATTTTGCGACAACTTTATTTTATTTCACTTAAGCCACTTGAAGCCACTTAAAGGCGGTTTGAACTGAGTTGAAGCGGATAGGATGCAATCCAGAAATATCCTACCCCCTTGGTAGGATATTTGTGAGGTGGGGCCCGCACGAGCCCCGCTGTTTCTTTCCACTAAGAAACGCACCCGCGAAAACCCGTCTTAATGAAAGTCAACTGATGCGTTTCATAAAATCTTAACAGACCATTTAATTGGGTGGTTTATTTCGTGAATTAAATGGGCTGTTTCTTTCGTTGAATTAATTCAACGAATTAATTCAATCGTTTCTTAACCTGTTTTTTTGTGTTGGCATATTAATAAAATAAGACCAACCAAAACCTTTTGGGGGATTACTTGTTGAGACAGAATCCTTGTTCCTTCTTCCTCCTTCGCGAAGAACGCGAAGAACGCCGAACCCGGAAATCGACGACGCGACGCCTTGATCTGCATCGCCGACAACGTTCTTCTGCGATGTCTCTTCCTCCGCGTCGGATCTTCGATCAGCTGTTTGAGGTAAAAGTCTCGGACCTTTCTTTTTATCTCCTTCGTGGTTCTTAACCAAAAACACGGATTTAATTAATTAAATTAAATCTGCTGTTTCATGGTGTGTTGAGTTCGCCGACTCAACACCGGATTCCGCGACGACGCGACGCCTCCCCGTGACGACGCGACGAGCTTTTCTGCGAAGAATGCCCGCGCGCGACGATCGACGAGGTACAGATTTAATTTGGGAATTACCCCTTTTCTTTTTATATTCCCGTAATTGTTTCTTTAAAAAGTAAAGAACTGGCTTTGTGAACAATTTTAAAATATATTAAAATTGTTTTTTTCCGCTCAAACGAGGAACCCGTTAATGAAACAATTTTATTTCATTAAAAATTGTTTCGGATATGCGTTCATGTGTGGAACTTAAATTTCTCCCGTTTGTTTATCTCTAACGCGGAGGGTGCGGGACAAACGAACACGGCCCGACGACCCTCCGCCGTTCTTCGTTTTGTGCGGATTTGACGGGCGACGACAGAACGTGCCGCAACGGATGTTTGACGATTCTGCAGTGAAGAACGAGTCCCGGGAGGAGCAATGGCGCAGACGGGAAGAGAATCGGACCACTGGAACAATTCCGGTGGCCCGCAAAACTCACCGGCGGCAGCGGCACCCGCGGACCCGCGGCCGCGCGGGTCTGCTGCCCTCGGACGCGGCTGAAGCCGCGTCAAGACTCAGCGCGGCCCCACGTGGGGGGTCGCGGCACCACCAGGCCGCGGGGGCAGCGCCCCGCGGCGCCAGGCTGTTCGGCCGCTCGGCCGAACCGGACCAGGCCGGTCCGACCGGCCGGGCCGCGCCATGGCCGGACCGGACCGGGTCGGGTCGACCCGGTTTGGCCGACTCCCGGGGGGGTCGGGCCGGGTCGGCCCGGGCCCGAACCCCCATCTTCAGACGATTTTCGTTCAAACGCCCGTAACTTGAGCTACGGGCCTACGAACGACACGCCGTTAGCAGCAACGCGATCCTTGGATCGAGACGGTCGTTTCGGTATACTATACTCAAGGCGCACCTTCCTTTTCGGGAGCCTACGTAGTTAAAACTCCGTAGTTAAGCGTGTTTGGCCTAGAGCAGTGATAAGGATGGGTGACCTCCTGGGAAGTTTCCCAGGGTGGGTGTGAGACGGAAAGGCCAATAACTAATAGACAGGGTGTCCGATTGACGTGCCGTCTGTTTCGTTGAATTCCTCTAAGTGAGACGGATCTTTTGGCATACTCCGCCCGAGGTTTATCGCACTCAAGGTTTCGGAATACTTTGAGTTCGGCCGGGTTGGTTCGTACACAAAACCAACCGGGCCCTCGGAGCGGAAACGCTCATATCTTGAGCTACGGACGTCCGATTGACGTGCCGTCAGCTTTGTTGAATTCCTCTAAGTGAGACGGATCTTTTGGCATACTCCGCCCGAGGTTTATCGCACTCAAGGTTTCGGAATACTTTGAGATCGGCCGGGTTGGTTCGTACACGAAACCAACCGGGCCCTCGGAGCGGAAACACTCATATCTTGAGCTACGGACGTCCAATTGACGTGCCGTCAGCTTTGTTGAATTCCTCTAAGTGAGACGGATCTTTTGGCATACTCCGCCCGAGGTTTGGATGCAGGTGGAGTGTGGTCGGGTTGGTTTTGCCTTAAAAACCAACCGGGCCCCTGGGACAAAAATGTCAATAACTCTCAGACCGGGTGTCCGATTGACGAGCCGTCTGCGACGTTGTGTTCCTGTTGACGATACAGAACTTTTGGATACATCAACTTCGGACTTCGTGACAGTTGATGTATCAGCCTCTCGGCTCGTGGAGCGAACCCTCCCGAACGAGCTTGCTGTGTGCGGGAACCCTAGGCTGGCTGCGACTGCTACTTCGACAACGACGACCGTGCAGAGATCCTCCGTGGACTCCGACGACGACCGTGCAGAGATCCTCCGTGGACTGCGGCGACGACCGTGCAGAGATCCTCCGTGGACTGCGGCGACGACTGTGCAGAGATCCTCCGTGGACTCCGACGACGACCGTGCAGAGATCCTCCGTGGACTGCAGCGACGACTGTGCAGAGATCCTCTGTGGACTCCGACGACGACCGTGCAGAGATCCTCCGTGGACTGCGGCGACGACCGTGCAGAGATCCTCCGTGGACTGCGGCGACGACTGTGCAGAGATCCTCAGTGGACTGCGACGACTACTGCACTCAGTGATCCTCCGTGGATATGTGCTACCGGTCCTGTGTGGGCCCGATCCTGTGTGGGTCCGATCATGCGTGGGTCAGCGCTCAGCGGTTCTGTGTGAGCCAGCGCCTACAGGTCCTGCGTGGGCCCGATCCTGTGTGGGCCTGATCCTGTGTGGGTCTGATCCTCTGTGGGTCACTGTGGGGTTAGTACCTATCGATCCTTCGTGGGTCCGACGATTTAGATGATTCAGTGATCATCTTTATCGTCATCCGAAGAAGTATACCTGTGTGGGCTGAATCTTGTGTTTCCTTTGTGGATTGTGTTGAGCTATCCTGTGTGGATTTACTGTTTACTCTCCTTTGTGGATTGTGTTGTTCTATCCTGCGTGGGTATGCGTTTTTCTTTCCTATGTGGACTGGGTTGTGCTAGGGATCGGACGTTGGAGCCGATCGGGGAATTGATGACTTAGGTATATGTATGGGCATATTCCTAAGCCGTGTCAGATATTACTTCGTGATTGTATCTTTCCTTTGTGGATTATCCTTTGTGGATTTCGGGAGACCTTCGGGGGTCTCGGGGTCCCTACTGAGTAGCTTATACTCACCCCTGCATGGGCTATGCCCGCACTTTGTGGTATTGGTTGCAGACGACGGACAACGCTGATCGTGGAGGAGGCGTGCAGAGCAGGACAGTACCTGGAGGTGGACCACTGGGCGGGACGTACTCGGAGCGGTCAGGTGGACCCGAGGAGCAGTGGAGGCTATCTGTACCCACCCTTCAGGTGGGACTTCCAGAGGACGGCTCGACGCTGCAGTTTTTCCTTTCAGTTGCTGTTTTTCCTTTCAGTTGTACTTTACAGTTGGGCTTGTATTTTCGGCCCCTTTTACTTTCAGCACAGCTTGTACAGTTTTTACTTAGTGTTTACTTTTCCGCTTGCTTACTCTGTGGTGCTTGTTTACTTTCCAAAGGCAATGCCTTCCCTTTTTGTTTGGATTTACGCCTTGGTGCTAGTCGCCAGCCCCTGGCCTATGGAAGGCGGGCTTGGGGTAGTCACCGCACGGGCCCCGAGGATGGGTCGTGACATATAGAGTTCATATGGTGATATTTTCTACAATGATATACATTGTTTTCTATTATATGGGGCCTCTCTTACTGTTGCTGTGGTGGAGATGGATGGTTGTTTTTTTATTGGATAATGATGTATGGATTGGTTATGGAGTGGTGTATAGGTTGTTTCATTGTTATGGTAGTGGTAGTGTCTATGATTGTAAGAAGAGGAAGTGGTTTTATCGATTTTATTGTTTATTTTAACATGGTCTATGTGGTGGTTTATATAATGATGGGTTCAATAATTGTTGGTCTATATCATAGTTTCATAAGGTAATGAATGTGGTTTGAATAAATTATAATTTTAATGGGTAATGGGATTGAATTTTTATATGATGAGTTTCAAGAATAGAAAAATCCCATATACCAATAGTTTGGAACCATTGGTATAGGTTTCCAGACCATTAAAATAGCCTATACCAAAAGTTTGGAGGACCGTTGCTTGGTTTGGTGTTGGGATAGGTCTATACCAACGGTTCTAGGAAAACCTTGGGTATAGGTCAAATGAAAAACCTATACAAAATTTTTTAAAAAACTTTTGGTAAAGGTAACTCAAAAAAACCGACTTGGTTTTGATCCCAGTACCTCTCGTTTATAATCCAACGACTTAACAACTAACCTAACATGGATTTTTCAAATATATTTTCATATATATACATATATGCATATTTATATGTATTTTAACGTTTTATTTATTTGATGTTATTTTAAATATGATTTCATTAAAAATATGTGTACCTATACCAACGTTTTTCAAAACCGTTGGTATATGTCCTTTGAATTTTTGATTTATACAAATGGTTTTGGTGGAACTATTGCATTGGGTGACCCTATACCAATAGTTTTTCCAAAACTATTCGTATAGGTCCTATTTCTATTAGTTTGGTTAAATGATAAGGTAACAATGGTAATAGTGAGGAAGGTTGTGATAAATAAATGGTGAAGGTTGGGATGAGTGTGAATAATGATTAATGAATATATTATAGTGGGAAAGTGGTTTAATAAGTGGTTGGATATTAAGTATGGATAATAATTGAAATGTGATTGGTAAAAATAAATCAAAAATTGGAATAATGAATGAAATGGTATTCAAATAATATCATTATTGATATATTGTTAGACTGGATGGGATTATTTGGAGTACGGATGGAATTAGTTTCTAATGGATGGTAGTGATGATGTAGTGGTAGTTATGGGTGATGATAGTGTCAGTTTGGAATAAACCCTTAGGTTGGGATTGTGTGTAACTTTTAAATATATTATATTTTCTTGATATCTCTTATACACCACAACCATGATAGAGTGACCTTAGTGACAGACATATAATTTCATGTTTCAGGTGTTTTTTACCAATATCTAGGTTGTATTGGAATTTAATGGATTACTTCTCCCCCTTCCCCGCTCTTCCTTCAAACATGGAATGGCTTGTGATGGATTTATGACTTAGGAATGTATATATATGTGGTTTAATTGAACTTGGTTGTTATATATATATATATATATTCTAACAACGTTCTGGTTGTGATGTGGTTATATAGTGGGAGTCGTACAAGCAACGAGTAGGGAATTTTGTTGATTTCTATCATCTTCATGATTTCATATTGTGATAACGATGTGATGTGTTGATTGGGATATGGTGATACGGTAATTGTTTATGGATATCATGTTATTAGTATGATGTAGTGTGTAGTAATTTGGATTTGTGTATACAGAAGGGTTGATAGCATAGGATATATGCCATTAGGCCATGAGAAAGACCATATTAGTGGGGAAGTTCTTGTAGGGTACCTTCTTGACATGTATTCATTTGATACAATGTTACTATAATCGGATGAGATATTGGGTGAGTGTTCCATACTGGGTTTGGGTGATAGTTGACCTGATATAGGTATGAGTTTGTTCTTCTATTTGTTCATTAGGGGTATTAGTATCCTTTTTTCACATTTTCATGAGACGTTTTGGGGAGGATCCCAATGTGTATACATGTTTGGTGACCCCTATATACAAAAAGACTATTTTTTAATGTTCTAAGAGGGATTTGGTTACCATTTTGGGAATTACTAGGTTACGTCTTAGAGTTGTTGTCATAATAATTTTCATAAGAGTAACTTTTTGGTAGTACTATTTGGAAACCATATTATGTATGACATTTACATGAATTTTTTATTTGTCATATTTTATATTATTTGGAAGTAATTTGTATATTTTTATATGTTCTTGGGATTATGAGGGTGATGTATCCCATTTATGTGTGATTATACCATCAGTTCTAGACACCAACCCCTATCCTATCAGAGGTAGGATTTAGTGGTCACAATCATCTTCTTTGTCAGCCCAAAAGGTATTCCCAATGGAGGTTATTCATGATAAGAGCACTTATCTCCTTATAGAGGAAGTAGATAATAGTTGAGGGTATTGGAGGCTTAGTTATATGAATAAAAAATCATAGATATTTTATCAAAAATAAAGATTGTGATAAATATTCCATCTATGAAGTAACTTTGGGAGAAATACAATTATACTTATATAAGAGTCAAGATAGCGATAAAACCTTATTGGAAAAAGAATAAGCTATTAGGTCCACAATGCTGAATACCCTGAGAGGGGGGGTGAATCAGGGTATGACTAATTTAAAATTAAAGCACGTTCTGATCTTGTTTCACTATTAAGAAAAATAATCTTCTATCTCTTTCCCATTGCACAATACAAACAGAAAGTAAAGCATGCATAAGACACAGAAATTTTTACTTGGTTCACTCTCACTGGGCTACGTCCAAGGAGCATACACTGGGAATGTGCCGATTTACCAAATACACTCTAAGAACACTGCTGTTTACAATGTTTGGGATAGATCACTTCTATTCCCAGGCTCACTGCCTTTACAATGTTTAGGGTCATCTCACTGCTTTCCCAAGGGTCACACTCTATTTCTCTCTCTCTGGCTCACTGTTTGTGGATAGGATCACCTTCTTCCTCTTCCTTTGCTCACTGCTCTAGAAATGATCCACTCACAGTTTATAGACCTATAGGTCCCTTCATTATCACTAATGAATACATCCTATATTGTATGTGTATGCTATTTTTAAGTCCAACTTTCAACTGTAGATGAATCCCACTTTGCGTCGAAGGTATCGGGAAATCTTCCATCTTCCACGTAGCCCTGAATCACTGTCGTCCCTCAACCATACTTGGTGCCCTTCTCTAAGCTGGTGCGCAAGTCTCGGCATGCAAGTAAAAATTGGCGTGCAAGTCCACCTCAACCACTTGCGTGACACAAGCTTCTGTTACTCCAAACTTGCGCGACTCACTTCCTTCCTCTCCAAATCCACCTCAGGCGCACAACTATCACTTGGCGCGCAACTTCCACTTGCGCGACCACACCACACTTGCGTGACCACCACACCTGTGCGACGAGTGGTCTGATTTTTCTAATTGTTAAACTCTTCACCGAATGAGGAGGGTTCGACCAGTATTTATAGGAATTTGGACACCCTGTGCGATGGCACACAAGTCTCCCCTTGGTGCGCAAGTCTCAGCGCGCAAGTCACTGCCTCCCAAACCACTTGCGCGACCAATCCTAGAACTTGGGCGCCCCTTATCCCTTTGCCATATTTTGATTTTCTGATCATTAAAAACATTAGGCACGCAAGTTTTCTCTCCTTCAAGTACACAGAGCGCAAGTCCCTTTTCCAAAAACACTTTTCTCCATTTATCGATTTCTGGGCCTAAAAATTTGGCAAACACTGGAAAATGGCATCACCTTTTATATGCTATTTTTGTACTGCATCCAGATCATCCATTTCTTTATCAACGTTCATGAATAAAACATGGATCATTAACCACAGCCATTGAACTTGACATGCCACCATAAAATCCAATTTTTCAACAAACACAACATAGATGTCCACGTTGTCAACAAACACAATCACCTCAAAAATTCTTCAATGATACCTTGAGGGATTTTTTCCCAACATAAGAAAACATCAAATTTTTTTAAATTGATACGTAGTGAGGTATGTGATCTAGTGACATATAATGAAATGTGAGGTGATAAATTTTTCATTCTGTTTTTTAATGATTAAAGTAATATTAATTATATAATATTCATAAAAACATTGAAATATGTCATGAAGTGCATCAAATGTTTCTATAGGAGATCTAAAAATGTGGTTGTAAGATCGATAAAAATACTTTTATTAAATAATTTCATTGAGTACATTTATATTAGGGTGGAAAATTACTTGTATAGGTAAGGGATAAATAAAGAAATTTCATCAGTGAGGACACCACCAAAAATGATGTAGTGAAAATTTGGAATTTTAAGGTGAATAACATTGTGACGATACTACCCATTAAGAGAGTTATCTTGTGGATTTATTATAGGTAATCAATGTAAGTAGAATAATATGAACACCTTTGGGATTTATTAAGTCTCATAGAGATAACATAACTATATGATATGTGTTAAGGAAATAATATGATACTTAAACACTTTAGGGTATTATGAAGTAAGTTTTATTTTTATAATAAAGAAGTAAATCAATGAAAATATGGTTATATGGTCGATAAAGTATTATCAGGATAGTCAAAAAAGGGTAATGAATATAAATTATTTAATAATATTTTGAAAAAAAAATTGAAGAGACATTATGTAAAAGTGATTGAAGAAATGGATACTAACAAAACTAGAAACTCGGGCTTGGAATAAATTTATGTGGAAGATGAAGATGTTGACACAAATTGGGGAGATATTAAAAATCCAAAAAATGATAAGGATTCTAAGATATAATAAAAGGATGAAATGGATACTAAATTGAAAAAAAACATTGACTCAAAAGAGAATAATATGAGATGTGATTAATGAATAAAATATCATAGGTGAAAAATTCTTGCTAACAGAAACAACAAAGATGATAATTCTAGAAAAAACTACATTATTATCTCAAGTAGATCCATTTTTATTTGAATAAATAGTGAAGTATTCTTCATATTTTAATTCCATGAACAAATATTTGAAATAGATTGAGAAAAATAGAATATGGATTGTTGTGGGAATATGGATGATCATAACATAATTGTAAAAGAGTGGGTGTCCAAGAAAAAATATGATAATCATGGGAAAGTTATATGGAATAAGATGACATTGTTTTATAAGGTAAATTATCAAACCAAGGGCCTGGATGTGGAATTGAATTTTTCATTGGTGGTGAGACTTGATCTGATGATACTTTTCATAAAAATTTATATTCAAATAGTATTCAAAGTGTATCAAATACATGTGATGAATGCGTTATTAAATTGATTTCATAGGAAAGTATACATTGAAAATTTTATGGGCATTCAAATTGTGGATGATAAAGAAAATTATTGATGATTGAAGGTGGTTTTTTTCAGTAAAAATAATTACCATGAGCATGGTATGCTCAGTAGGAATCGTATTTAGATACAGTTGAATTAAAGATAGTTAGTTTGAATCATATCCTCTATATGAAATCATCCAAATAAGAACAATTCATGGTACACTTATATGATTATCATATCATTTTTGGATGGAGTATATAGAAATAAATATAGGATTTTTCTAAATTAATGAGTTCCAAATAAGAGATTTCCATTATCAGTGATATCACATACTTTATTAAGTTTTAAGTGAGTCTAAATGGGGGATATAATTTTATTTATCAAGATACATATGAAAAACATTTGGTGAATAAGTTCTATATACATTATTTAAATCCAATTTCAACTCCAATCATGGTTGGAATAAAACTTTGGAAGCATGAATATCGATAATATATTGATCATACCTTGTACTATAGAGTAATTAGAAGCTTTATTTTCTTAAAAAAACAAGGATGGAAATTTTATATAATACTTTTTCGGTGTAATGGTTTCAGAGTAACCATAAGGAATAACATCTCACTGCTATGAAAATAATCATGATGTATATTCAAGGTACTCTTGATTGTGATTTAGTGTATGGTGAAGGGAATAATTGTGATTTGGTTTCATATTCAGATGTAGAATCACCTAGAGACTTTATGAATAAAAAATCCACTAGTATTGGAGAAATATTTTTAGAGAATAGTTGAATTGTATTGATAATAATGAAGTAAGAGATCACAAATTTTAGCATAGATTATGGGGAATATGTTTTATCTATGATGGCATGTCCTGAATCTTTTTGAGTAAATAAACACCTAGAACTTGTGGAAGAATTCAAAATGTATATGGTTACCCAATATATCAAAAGAATGAAATTTAATTGATAAATAATCTGATACATCAATCTCAGATGATGAATATTGAGATCAAGTGTTATTTTAGTAATGAAAAATTGTATTAAAAATCACACAAATGGAGTATATTGAGATAAATCAACAAGTGGAAGAGATTATAACAAAGCCAAGGTTCATACTAGAGTTTGATAAGAATTAGTTGAACATGGATGTTCGAATGCCTCTCTAAAATTGAAGAGTCTTGTATAATACCCTGTCCCCATATTATTTTAATAATTGAAATGATTTTTATATTTTCGGGAAAAAATAGCCTTCAGGTTTATTGAAAAAGGAGTAGAAATCATTAAAATTGAAAGGTACTCAAATAAGTACTGTATGAGATCAATAAGTGGAGTCAGATAAGATTTCTCATATCAAGGGGGAGAAGTATACACTTTATTAGGGTTTTGTTACATAAGTTTCATGGGGAGTTACAAACCATGGGGATAAGATAGAAGGATTTAGTATTAATGAAGATATGGGGAGTTAAAAGATGTTTTAAAGGTCCTAGAAAAGATGACTATTGGAGCTTTAGTGAGTTAATTGGTATGTATAGTCAACATATAATTATATCTTAATCTCATATTTTCTACCCCAACTACTGCACATGTAGGATTAAAAGTGAAGAAATATCTATTATACCAGTATGTCAATTTTTTAAAGATTTTAATATATTAATGTTCACTTTGGATTACTGAAAACCCAAAGGGTAATAATGTTGGAATAAAGGATATTAAAATTAGAGAGTGTTAGAACCTACGTTAGAAATGTGGTGGGGGTTTGGAATCATAGATTATGTGTTTTAAGACATATTTTTTTCAATAATATGAGGCTTAGTATAATGTTTTTAGAGAAGACTATAAGAGATTTGAGATGTTTAAGAGATGACTTTGTAATAGATGAAAAATCATGAGGCCATCATATTGGTCACACTATAATGGATGTTGGATGATTTTTGGGAATTTGGTAGAAATAAAACAACCTAAAATGGTTAGTCCATGAATGTTTAGTGATGATATGGAATTATTCACCACATCATGATAATTGCAATCACACCACAATGGTACATTAGTCTAGATATGAGGAATTTTATATCATGCTGTAATAGATTGTCCTGGAAAAAAGGTACAACTCTATATAAATCTAGTTGAATGAAATAAATTTTAGTAAATTATTTCATGATATAATTAGTTTGGGATATAAATAACTAAGTTCATTGACCTCGTGATTTTAGTGGATAAAAAATCAAACCAACATTGTCGTTTTTGGAATAGCTTGTAGTTGAAGTATGTAGTAACAAAACTAGGTTCCTCAAACCATGATTTGAGGAATTACATATCCTTTGGAAAATATGAATACTTTTTAAAATGGGAGAGATTGTATTTTATCATTGTGGTTTTAACTCAAATCTCATGGATGGTTTTGAGTTCCAATAAATAAGTAACATGTGGAAATTTTGAAGGAGAAAAATTAAAAAGTTATTTTTAAGAGGGAACATATTTTTAGAAATAATAAAACATTTATTGTATATTTTTTGATATATCTAGAATTTTCAGAGAGTAATTAATACTATAAGAAACTATTTTGAATGTTTATATTTATAATGAAGAGATTAAGGAACAAAAAACACCCATATTGTATTGTGTTGACCATTTCTATCGATATTATAAAGAGTGATATATGGGTCCCCTATTTCATACCCATCTTCTTTGGTGAGGTACATGAATAGGGATAAAAAGGGAGTAGCCTTGGATCAATAGTGCGACCATCCCTGATATTTTTTTTACAAAAATAAATATTGATTCCTCTAATACATTGACACATCATCGACATATTATCCTTGGAGTATCCCGTAGTGGTGTACCAAGTAAAATGTTTATGTTAGTGAATTTATTTTTAATAATTGAATGATTTTGATTTATAGTAAATGATATGTTTAATATGATTGAATAATACTTATTCAAGTATAAAAAAGGCTCAATGAAACCCTTAAACCAGGATCTTTAGTTAATAAAGAGACAACATGTATAAACAAAAATGACAAACATTTATATAGAATACACCGATGTTAACTAAATCTGATTTCATCAAACATGAGTTTAATAAAGGTTATTGATAAGAATCCAAAAGATTAAATCCTATGATGTGTTTCCAAGGGTGGTAAAATAACCCAATGCTTGGGTTTGATACAATGTTTTATGGTTTTCTAGTACCATTTGTAGAAAAGTAATAAAGATGAGTGATATTCATTATAGTGAATCAATAAGAACCACACATCCCATTTTCTTGGACTTCATCATCTTTATATAGGTATCTTGGATTCTCTTCAATAATTCCAACAATTTACTCAAAATTTATGAAACATTTTATTAATTCCTTTGATTACAAAAAATTTGTAACCCTCAACCAAACATGCACAAATTTAACACAAGAATACATTTAACTAACTCATCTATAAGTTTCATTATATGAATTGTTAAATAATAATGATAAAGTTATATGGAAGATTATTTAAATGTTACTTATTATGATTAAATTACCTTAATGAATCAATGAAGTTCTTTTTTAATCATAAGGTATGAATAATATATAATACTACACTATGATACCACCATATCATATGTAATTATTGGACAGGGAAGTGGTGTTCTGATATCACCATATCATAAATAATGATATAAACAAAGATATAAAATATAAATTTTCATCATGGATGTTGTATAATATGATATTTATGTATCATCTTAGGTTATATTATCAAAATAAATTATCTATATAAAATTGTTTTAAGGAATATGTTTATCAATCTACCACTTGGACTAAATAAATATAGACTTTTTATAATTTCACATTAAATTATATAATATATGTAATCTCCAATTTTTTTGAAGAGGTATGGACACTTAATATACTATTAAAAACCTATCATTTTATTAAATTAATGTTATTAAGGAGATAAAAAGTGGTTTGGGATATTTTGGGGCTTGTTCGAAGCTTGAAGATCTGACAGTTTGGAGGGGAACACTAAGCCACATGATTATCACATGGTTACTGCTAAATGTGAGACTCAACTATGAAAGTGATAAAATAAAGTATACAGGGCCACATGGTTAATTGTATTAGTGTGCATCAAGCTGCATAGCTATATGAGGTTTTCTAATGGGCTAGAAGGAAAAGTATTATTTTTCCAAACCATTTTCCAATGGCTACACCCTTAGTGCGACATAACCAGTGGAGACACATGGTTTAGGTTCATGGTATGGAAATTATATTGGCCAAAGAGTATTCCTCTTTAATACTTAAGAAATGGACATTTTCCCCTACCTACATTTAAGGATTTTAGCGACCTTTCTAAACCTATTTGTGTGAACAGCTACTTAGAGCTCTCCCTAGATTGAAACACATGATTTGAGCTAGGTTATTCATCTGAGCTCTTATTTCTTCATCATTAGTATAACAAGATATATAATGGTAATCTATCTACTCTTATTCATTCCTTTATTGGTTTATCTTACCATATTCGGTGCAATTTTAGTGTGATTTAATATTCCCTATTTTTATGGAATTTTTCTATTTTTTGATTTCTTCCATTCAACATTTAATATGAGGCTAATAATGGATAAGGGGTCATATACCAATCTAAGTTAGGTGTTCCAGTATTTTTCCCAAAAGTTTTGCTGCTTCATATGGTTTGTTGTTGTGCCTTGCACAAAAACTTTATGGTGGATCCTCCTACACATTTAATTACATAAATAAATCAATGTTTACATGATTATTACAGTACTTGAAACCCATGAAACAATTTCAAATGTTTATCACCTCACTATGAGCCACCACTAAGGGTGTGCCTTTCATTGAAGGCATAAGAGGCTCATGAATTTTATTTTAATTGAACCCCAATTGAGGGGTAATAAATTACTTGTGTGAATGCAATTTATTTTGAATTGAAAAATTTTAAAATAGGGCCCCATAAGTATATATCCTTTTTCCTCTTATTGTAGTTGAATCAACCTTACTGAATGGGTAGGTCAATATAAATAAATTGTACTTGTTGAATGGTATGAATTTAATGGTTAATATGACCAATCCTTTAAATGAATCCAAGGGAAAAACAAGGTTCCCAATTAAAGATTCCTTATACAGGATCTTCAGGATTAAAAATTATAAATTGTTAAGTTATTTATGGAATGATGGTAGTGAGATATAGGTTCCTTTTAAAACACCTTGGATGGGCGCACTGGGTGTATTTCCTTTTCCTTCCCCTAAGTGATACCTGGTTCCCTAGTGGATTACCTTGTATGGGATTGATGGGAATTATCATGGTTACATTCCATAACAAATACCTAGTTCCTGATGTGTTATACCATGGATAGAATTATAGGGGTATGATTTATACCATTTCATGGGTGATACTTGTGTCCTTACATGGATTCCTTGGAGAGAATCCTATGATGATGGGTTTTGTGGAACAAACCTGGTGAAATACTAGGGTTCCAAATACAAATTCCTTGGATGGGATTAGGTTTCCAATATATTTAAAATCATGGATACATTCACCAAGTTAAAGAACATGATTTTGTTCAGTCTGTTATTCATACTTGACCATTATGACGTCGTAGTTATACCTCTATTCTCAAAAGAGATAGGATTTATGAAACTCCTTATAAATGTGTATTGATGACTTGGGCTTATGCCTTAGGTCCAGAATATTACAATGTATCTATATATATGAAAAAATATGTTTATATTTATAAGGAATATATATACATACCATTTTTATATAATTACACATGTATGGTGACATCTGTTCAAAGACATCTAGCTTAGGTTGAAGCAGGTAGTTTCGGTTGGGTATCACATGCATAACCCAGTCCGATGTGACATATTAATTAATTGTCTGAAATTAATTATTACCTACAAAATACTCATATTTTTGGCATGGACTAGATATTTATAGACATCATTGGTGGTGTCCTATTGAGTATATCACTCACCCAATTTGGTCCACTTTTTGGTACCCAAACAGACCATATGGAAGTAGGTAGGGAAAAAGGGAAGTGTCCTGTTATGGATGCTTATTTTTCTACCTAGAAAGGAGAAATATATAAGAGGATTGATCTTATTCTTGTAATTCTAGTAGAGATAGTTTTTATCATTTTTGGTATTTTTTTGTATATCATGTTGTATATGCCTACTTCCCTTCTTCCATGTATTCCCTTTTTATTAGTACCATGACATGATCATCATTTTCTTGATATAACAGTGATTCATATTCTCCTTGTTTATTTTATTTGGATGATTTATTACTCTTCTTATGCTTATTTATTATTGTTTCCAATTTTTACCAATATAATATATTTTTTTAATACACTCTGATCATGGGTGTATAATCTCCCCACTATACCATAATAGACCCTTGCTATTAGTCAGTAGCCTCTAGAATATGGGGAGTATATATTGAGGTCAAGTTGATAACTGGCTTCAGTTACTTATTAGTGAAATAGGTCTGGGATGATACAAAGTAAAATCAAATATTTTTTGCCTAATGTCTTACTGTTTGGGTATTAGACAGAATATTAGGAACATTTTAGAATTTTTTTAATGACCTTATTCCTAGGAGTTTTTAACCCACCTATAGGGGGAAATCCAAATTACCTGGTTTGGGATATTTTTGTTTTTTTTCCTGTTACAGTTGTATAGATTTCACCTTTGGGTGACACAGATGTTTTTTGGAATTATTATTATTATTATTATTATGGAAATATTTTTCCATATACTATTATAACAATGGGGTATCATCTCTTTCATCATATATGAACATGATAATTCACATGTAATGCACTATTCTATTCCATGTAAGTATATCTCATTACTTTTATTGACTGTTTTTTAAATGATTGTTTTTAGTGCATTCATTGTTATGTATTTTAAATGTCATAATGCTCCATATTGGGAAAGAATAATTGGATTAATTAAAGTTTCTACACCAATATTGATGGTGTTTTCCCATATAGATTAATGATAGAACCTTAGTTAACCAATTATTCCATGTTTGATCAACAAACCACTAGTTCAATGGGCTGAAATGTTAAATGATTTTGATTACATTAATTATATTTATAATTTATGAAACATGTACTTCTTTAAATTTGGAATGGTAAGTAATTTAATCAAATAATTTTATATGAACTGTTACATTCTGATGCCAGATACAAGGGTCTGGTCATAGTTATAAAACATTCCAATTGAAGATTATAAATCATATTCCATATAACTTTGGAATGGTGACACATTTTACTAGAATGTGATATCTGTATATAAATAAATAAGTATGAAGCATGCTAAATTTAAACTCACGAATGAAATGGTTATTATTAATTGGGGATTCCAATTAAAAAGTAAAGGGTCTTTTCCTCTATAACTTACAATTGAAACTCCATATACCTAGAACACTATAGTGTAATGTGATACCATATCCCTATCCGGACATTAGTAGTGGGAAATATTTTTTTTTCTTTTATGATCAATTATGACCTTTATTACCACCTACACCTAGCTTTAAGAGTAGGTATAGAGGTGTGACTCAATCAAAATAATTCTTTATACCTATCTGTTTTAGTTACCATTTTCCATATATATTTTTAAATATTATTTGGGGATTTCATTTGGAAATTTTAGGGTTTTTTCTATGACATTATTTAGTCATATTCTGGGAAGGTGGAGAAAATCATGCTATGGGGGAGGCCGGCCCGAAACCACTAGTATTTCATCTTTTTGTTCCACCCAACGCACCTCCATATATTCCTAATTTGGGTTATAAGGCTCATTTCTAAGATATATTCCAACAATTCATGAATTATATATATATTTCTCCAGGAGATGCCCATACTATGGTAGAATTGATTTGAGAATTCAAGTAGTGGAACCCTTCCCCATTCAGAAGGGATAGTTGTCCTTGGGATGGTGAGTCGTGGATGAAGGCCTTGTTAACCATCTAATGAATTTATAGACACCTAAAGATTGTGGGGTTAATCTCATGACTTATATGTTTAATGATTCTTTCATGTCTTGGTGGGATGATATCACCTAGGCGAGTCATCATCAGAGTATGGTCTAAGAAGACTTCAAACGCACCTATATGATTATATCTTCCCTCATATGTTGAGAGTAAACCACACTATATATTTTATGCACTAATTGTAGGGAGTTATGTATATGGTGTAGTATTCATATTTTTTTACTAAGTATCAGCACTTCGCATCGACCATTGATGGAAACAAGTTGACGATAGTGAGACGGTTTGAGGATGGGCTAGCGTACACCATCATATTTTAGGTGAACATCTTACTGTTGAATTTTATCATAATGTAGTAAAATAATAATTCATCATTGATTGTAACCTAAGGGATGATAGAAGTGTGAGCTATGGTGGTTCAACATCGACATAGGGAGGTAGTTTTTCTAGAAATAGGAAATGTCACCTCAAGTCTACTCATGAGGGTAGTGTCGCTAGTTTTCATGCCCTGATAGCTTTGTGGTTGTTTCACCTTTTTGGTACGGATGTCCATAAGAAGAAAAAATGTATGAATTGACCAATGGATTTCTAATATTTTGGAAGAATGGGGCACATATAGTGCTTTTTATAAACTTATCCTCAGGTACCTAGTGATAAGGGATTTGAACCAACTTCTCATTTGAGTGTAGGATCAGTAACTCCAGGTATGGTGGGGAGTTGGACTAATACCTGTCGATCAGGTCAAGTAGGGGGTCATGGTCGAGGTATCCAAACTTTAGATATACATCACCAACCAAGTGGGCCTTCCTAGGTTATTTGGGTTGTATAACAGGGAAAAGAACCTAAACATATTTATGCACTACAGTCTACTCCTGAGTAGTTGAGTCTAAGATCAACCACAATTTGACCATATTCAATATAGGATCTTTGTATTATTTCATATATATATAAATTATGGAAATAATTCTCTTATAAATATAGTAATTCTATGGTGTTATGACTCTCAACACCCATTGGGAATTTTAACTGAGCATTTACATTGATGTATGGTATGGTCCCTTAAGATAGGCAGTTATCTCTTTGAATGGAATCTCTTTGTAATCTGGATGATGAGCTTCAATGTTATACATAGTATAGACTGATTAGTTCCTTATCATGCTCTTTTTGATTTTTATCATCAAAGGGTTCCCTTAAAATCACCCAATAGTGGTACCTACATTCATAAAGTTGAATTGTATGTATAGGAGAATCGATATGGACCAAAGCATCATGGGTAGGGTGGAGTGATATCCCACATGTCTAAACATTTTATGAGTGATCCAAGTATATAATGTATGTATTTCCATCCTGTGGTGGATCATTTTAGGGATTTTTTCCATGAATACTTCTATAGATTACCTCCTATGAGAGTGGTATTGTTCACCATTGATATATTGTTAGGATCAACACCAGTGTCCATTCTTCCCAAGGATGGATCCTAAATAGCATCGAGAACTCAAAAAATATTTAGAGGAAATTGAAGATAAGGGTTTTATACGATCCATCAAATCTCTATGGGGTTCAAATGTCCTTTTTTCAAATAATAATAATGGTACCATCAGATTGTGTGTGGATTTTCGTCACTTGAACTAGATTATTGTTAAGAATCAGTATCCACTACCACATATAGATGACCTCTTCAACATGATCTTTGGAGTGACTAATTTATCCATGATCATCATGAGTTTGGGATACCATTAGTTTCATGTGAGGCCATCAAACATACCATATGTATAATTTTAGAGTAGACAAAACTTGTATGAGTATATGGTTATTCCAATCGGCCTAACAAACACACCATTAGTTTTCATGTCCATTATGCTCTGAATGTTTTCACAAAATTTGGATTAATTTGTGGTGATATTTCTAGATGATATCATTGTGTATTATAGAACATAACATGATCATGAAAAATATATTGATATCATGATGAATACAAAAATATATCACCATCTATATGATAAGATCACCAAATTCCAATTTTAGATTCATAAGGTTCACTTAATGGGTAACATCATCTTAGAGGAGGGAGTATTCATTGACCCATAGAAGTTTTGTTATGTGTTTTCCTAGGAATAGTACAAGAATGTCTTTGACATACATAGTTTCATGGGATTGGTTGGATATTACATGCATTTCATTTATGAATTCTCACACCTAGTAGCACCTCTCATGGGCTTCACTAAAAAGGGAGTTATTTTGTTGTGGTCAGAATTTTTTGAGTCTGCTTTTCATGAGATGAAGGGAGGAATTACTAAATCACATGTACTGATTATTCCATAGATCAGTAGATGTTATACTATTTGTTATGTTTCATCATGAATCAGTCTTAGAATAGTTACGATGTAGGGATATTGAGTTATAGCATATGGGTTCCAACATTTGAGACCTCATAAGATGAATTACACTACACACAACCTCAATCTCATAGCTTTAGTTTATGATTTATGTTTTTTGAGTCATTATATATTGGGGGAGTGGTTCATCATTTACATAGACCAAATAAATTCTCAAATACTTTTCTATATAGCATTACATGAATCTCAAAAAACACATATGGGTAGAGTACCTTCAATTGTTCAACTTTGAGATCAATTATACACCCGTAAAGGGAAATGTATTAGCTTCATCCCTAATCCTAAAGAATCAAGAACAGGATTTTCCAAAGGCCAGTTGTGAGTATTGATTGGTTTCCCTCATTTCATAGATACACTTTGAGGTTTAAGAATATCATTGGAATCCTATTTTAGTAGATTTTTTATTGACCTCCTCTCTTATGTAATGGGAAAGGATGAGAAAATTTTTAGATACTATGGGATTATTCATGATGGAAAGTGTCTTCAGTGGAGACCCACCTCCAATTGGTTCATTAGAAAAGATATGATCCTATGCTTCTAGGGATGGATATGGGTTCCTATAGACATATGATAATAATTTATATGGTAATCAAGTTCCTCTATTTGGTTAGTACACCCTAATATTACCAATATGTACCAATACATGCATCATTATAATTAGTGTCTGGTTATAAAGTGGGGTATTGTAGATTTTATCACATGGTGTTTCACCTATCAGCTGGAGGAAGTGAAGATACAATGGCCTATAGGACTTCTGCTGCCTCTATACATTCTTGAGTGGAAATGGGATAATTTAACCATGAATTTCATGATGGAATTTTTGATATCCCTTCATGATAGTGATATGTTATGTGTGATAATCGAGAATATAACCAATGTCACTCACTTCCTAACTACCTAAGAGACCTTATAATTTAATGATCTTGGGAGGATTTATATTCAAGACATTATACACCTTAATGGTGTTCCCCATTTGATTGTATTTTACATGGACACTTGATTTACATCATAGTTATAGAAGGGGTTGAAAACGGAGATCAGTTCATTGGTGATTCTGAGTACAAAATACCAATCATAGAATGATGGTTAGTTCGAGTTTACAATACAGGTTTTATAGAACATTCTCTGAGCATGTGTATGTGATATTGGGGGGTTATTTAGAGAAAAACAAACCTCTCATTGATTTTTTCCATTAATAAAATCATTTGAGAAACTATTTATATGGATCCCTCTGAGGACCTATGTGGTAGATCTTGTTGTTCTTAGTTGTACTGTTTAGTGGTAGGTTAGGTAGCGCTATGGGAACCTCATCTTGTTCAAGAGAATTTAGAGTATGTGTATCTTATTCATAAGTGTATGGATACAGCTGAGTCCAAGAATAATTCACATAGTTATCATCATTGTTGACCTATATATGTTGAGGTGGGACATAGGGTCTTTTTGAGCGTTTCTTCTATATTAGTTCATAGGAAGATTTGGAGACAAGTTAAGATATCACCCCATTACATCATATCTTTCAAGATCTCAGAGAGTGTTGGTATGTTAGCATATCGATTAGTCTAAATTTAGTGGTTCTGGTCTATGCATGATTTTTTCCATGTGTTATAGCTTTTTAGTTATCATTCTGACCCATCTTATTTTTTTGGTCCTAAGGATATTGAGTTGTATGTATATGTGTGGTTTGAGTATAATCCTATATGTATCATTTATTGGATCATGAAGGCCCTCCAAGGTAGGTCAGTTCCTCTAGTATAGATTCTATATAATAACTCATGTACATAATGAGACCTAGTAGTGAGAGGCTAATGTACATGCTCAGTGGCTACAACTTTTCTCAAACAATGTTTTAACAACCTCAGAATGGAAACTCAAGGATGAGTTATTTCATGGAGGGGAGTTTGTAATTCCACAACATTTCAAAGAGGTAAAAACAATTATGATACTTCTAAAAACCTTTCATTTTATTCTAGTAGTGTCCTTAATGGGATATGGAGTAGTTCAGAAGAGTTTGTGGTTCATTCAAAGCCTATAACTCCAAATGTTTGGAGTGGATTATTGAGTCACATGGTTATCTCATGGTTAGTGATGATCATGTGAATTCATCATGTGGGTGCTACAAAAAACTGTAGAGGGATTCATGGTTAGTTATAACCATTCACAATAGGCCACATGGTTGTACGATAATTTCTAGTGGGGTATAAGGGGATGAATGGTATTCCCAAACTATGAACCCTTGGTTGCATCCTTAATTTCAATTAACCAATGTTGATTCATGTTTTAGGCTCATGGTTTGGGAAACCATTCATCCAAACCATTAACCTCTTTGAAACTTGTGAAAACCCCACTTTTACCCTACCTTAATTTATGTTTTTACCCACATTTATTTTCCCATTTTCATGCACAAACTATTAGTTCTCTCCCATGATTCCAAACTAGACCTTGAGTTAAGCTCTTCAACAGATCTCTAATTTCTTCATTATTGGTTACATTGGATAGTTAATGGTAATATATTTGATCCTTTTCCTTCCATTATTGGTTTATCTTTCCATATTAAATTCAATTTTAATGAAATCTGATATGTCATATTTTTATTTTATTTGTCTATTTTTTCAATTTATCCCATTATACTTTAAATATGAAGTGGAAAATGGATGAGGGGTCACCAACCAACCTAAGTTAGGTAGTCGAGATCTTTTTTCCAAAACATTTGATGCTTTATATAGTGAACTGTTGTTACATGGATTATATATTTCCATTAGATCCTCATAAACATTTATTTAATTAATTAAATTGATGTTTCGATTCTTATTATATCCATAGAAACTCACAAAACAATGTTAGAGGTATCAATGTGTCACGCACTAGATCATTCAGTGGGATCCTCCTAAACATTTAATTAATTAATTAAATTGATGTGTCTATTCATATTATAGTCATAGAAACTCCCAAAGAATGTTAGAGTATGACCACATCACTATGATCCACCCCTAAGGGTGTACCTTTCCTTAAATTACTAAGATCCTCATGCATTGGATTTGAATTGAACTCCAATGGAGGTGTATTGAATTTAATTTGTGAATGAAATTTATTTTTAATTGAACCATAGGGAAATAGTGGGACACATGTATAGACCCTTATTCCTCTTGTTTTAGTTGAATAAACCATAAAATATTAGTTAGGCAATGTGACTAAATTTTTCATTTTGAATGGTATGAGTTTAATTGTTGACATGAGCATTCATTTAATCCAATCCAAGAGTGAAACAGGGGTATGATTAAGTATACCTGGAATAGCATCGTCATGCATAAAAATTAGAAAATTTTAAATAATTTTTGGTACATCGGTAGTGATACATGGGTTCTTTATAGAACACCATAGATTATATCACTGGGTGGATGTCCTTATGCATCCCATGAGTGATACATAGTTACCTAGTGGATTACCTTAGACTATCTTGATAGGAATTAGCATTATGAAATTCCATGAGTGCTTGATAGTTCATAATGTGTTACATCATTGAAAAACTCAGGGGGTTGTACTTTGTACCATGCCAGGGGTGATACTTGGGTCCCCATAGAGATTCCATTGATGGACTCCTAAAGTGATGGTTTGTATGGAACATGCCTAGAATGATACCTGGATTCTAAATATGGAATGCATTGGATGGGCTCAGGTTTCAAGTTGTTTAAAAATCAATAATATGTATTCAAAGAAATCCCACAAGCGAGGGCTTGGTCCATTATTAATACTTAATTATTATGACATCCCAGTTAAACATCGATACAAATAAGTAATGGGATTTATGTAACTCATAATAAGTGTGTATGGACACCTGGGATTACGCATCAGGTCATGATTGTTACTATGTATCTATATACATACACATATATATATATATACATATATATATATATATATACACAAATATATATATACATATATATATATATATTCATATATATATGTGTGTGTGTGTGTATTTGGAATATATATACCTACCCATGTTATGTAATTGTAGAGAAAGGGTGAAATCTGTTCAGATACATCTGGAATTGGCTGAAGTAGGTAGGTTCAGTCGGTTATTACATGAGGAACCCAGCCCGATATGTTGTATTTATTTAATCTCTTTCATTTATTATTAAATTATCACTTATCATCTTATTTGAATAGACTGGATTGTTCTATCAATATTTGGTGGTGGCCTACAGATTATATCTCATAACTTATTCATGCCACCTGTTGGTACCTGAACAAACCTTACAGATGTAGGTGTAGACAAAGGGAAGCATCCTGGTATGGATTCTTGATTTCATTCCTAGAAAGAAGCATGTGAGAAGAGGATTGAGCTTATTATTGTGATGATATAGGAAATAGATTTTGTTTTTTTGAACTTTTTGTATAGAAATTTTTATGTGCCTACTTCCCTGCTTCCATGTATTCCCTTTTTGTTAGTTTCGTGGCATGATCATCGTTTTTATATACGAAATAAATTCATATTTCTTATATTTATTGCATTTGGATGATTTATTACTCCATTTTGGTTTATTAATTACTATTTCCAATGACTACTATTATTAGATACCATTGTGATACCTCTAATCATGAGGGTATATTCCCCCCACCAAACCATCATAGACCCCCGCTATTAGTCGGTAGAATCTTGAATACTAGTAGGTGTTATTGAGGTCATGTGGATGATTGGGTTTGGTTACTTATTAGTGAACTAGTTCTAGGACACTATAATATACCGAAACATGTGAAACTACACCCAAAACTCCTTTTGGATATTTTCAAAACACTTTTGGAGGGAAATTATAATCTTCACCATGTAAAATATTATATGAAATAATTTAGTAATATCTATCCAAAATCATATTTTATAATCTATAAAACACTTTTAGAGAATCTCCCTAAGTTTTTAATAACATAATACTCAATCATTCACCCACAAAATGTGACCCCACTGGCCTTTATAATTTTTAAAATAAATATGAATTACAGTATTCATAAATATAAGAAAAGAGAGTCCTATAGAAAAACATCAATTTTATGCAATCTATAAAAGTACTGGGTGGGATATATATCAAACACATGTATCTTGATAACTATTTCCACCAGCTATATCATGCACAAGAATTTATAATCATATAATCCCATTTTCGTAGACATCGAGTAACGATATGACATATAGTATTTGAATCTCATATAGCTACACATACATTCTCAATACTTCAAGTATGAACTAACCAAATGTATGAACTCACCACATGTCATTATCCCTGATGGATGAGAACACCACGTGCCTATAATCCAATAGATAATCATGTCATAAATAACTTATCTTGGTATGGCCATACAAAATTTATGACTATCTTAATCAAGGGATCAAATTTCATACTCTTCATATGAGAGGAAAAATATCATATTAATGTATTTTAACTAATGACATGATCAGTAGAATACCTAAATGTGACCCATTGATTATCATATTTATCTTAACAACCCCTTTATTATCTCTGTTTCAAGGTCTTTATATTAATAATAAAATAAATTAAGGTTCATATTCTTGGTATCTTGTCTAACCTCAGGTAATAGGGAACTCCAAACATGAAATATACACCCTAGATCTACCAAATACATAGTGTGCGAAACTCTATTAGGTATACATTATGGGACATCTAGAAAACAAAACTCATTTTTTGTATCATGATCATATTATATATCTCGATATTAAATAATACTCACTCTAACCATGATATTTCATCATAATCTATAATAATCGATGATGAAAAACTATTAAGGATTTCTTGAAGTCATACTTTTAGAGGTTAATTATCATTTATATTCGTATATATATTCATCCAACATGAAATAATGATAAAGTGGATACTCACTTTATATAACACGATTAATTTCATGTTCTTAAACTCATTTAATAATACTTACTAAAACCTTACATAATAAATTGTATCTTATGACATATGAAAGCTACCAGAATGTCATATTATTATGAATGATTAGGTTTTTGTTCATCTCATTACATCTTGATGTTAATCCAACGACATATCTTGGTGATCGTCTAATAAAACCATCCCACCAAAAATAGTAATGTGTAACATCCCTAAAGAAATCTATTTTTAATAATTATGAGATTATAAATTATATTCATGATATTCAACATTTGAATAAGTATTGAATCATATTTTATTCACAACATCCAATTTTATGATGTTAATAGCATTGATTTTCCACTTAGTCCTTGTTCCATGTTCATCATCATCATCTTTTGGAACTCTTTAAATAAAATTTTATCATTATGGTAGAAAAAATACCTCATTAAAATATTTTATTTTTACCAACATACTCTAAACTCTTATAGGAAATATCGTGAAATTAACTATAAATTTTAACGGAAATAAAATTTTATTTGTTTCATTTTTACTTTTCTAGGTCCAAATATACTCCCAATAGTCTCTTTGAAACTATATTTTCTCCAAAATATCATACTAAGAAATAAAAAATCAGTTACATTCAAGATTTTTATTTCATTTAGTGTTAATATTTAAAAAAATAAATAATTTATGACTATAACCTATATATTTTTCTATTTTTCTGAGAATTATTAAGAAAATAGGATTTCATTTTTTAAAATATGCCTTCATTGGGTATTATAAACTCTTCTCCCATATTGTAACAAATCATCTTTGATAAACTCTTTTATCCTTGATAAAACATTTTTATCCATATCACCTTTTCAAACCAAGTTATAGAATCGGGTAAAATAATAATTGTGTGTATTAAATAAATCATCTTGTATTATTCATAACAGTACCATTGTTAAAAAATACTTCTTATCATATATGATAAAAAAATATAAAAATAATGAATCTATATTCTAGATCCATCCCATCATTGAAATAATCATTTTCATTCAACTACTTGATGTAGCAACTCTTGATACATAATTTGAGCATGAACTTTGCGGTTATTCAATAATTTCCTTGAGATTAAACTCTACTATATTTATAAAAAATTTAATATATACCATTGGAATAATATTCCCTTCAAAATCTAAGAATTTATTTTTATAACACTGATACTTAACATGGACTCTGCATGAAGATTATTAAACCCTTTAGGCATTATGGAAAATTCTATTCAATGTAAACATGCCCCTCATTCTTAAATCCTTACTTAGGTTTCTAAAACCTTTATATACAATTAGAAGATTCACTATTGGACCTTGAAAAAAATAATTCTTCAAGTTTGAACTCTTCCCCATTTTTACTACCAATATTACACCATAACATTGAAATATCATTCCCATTTTAGATATCCTTAACACTGTGATGAAAAAGGGTAAAATTTTATTGAACTCATTCACATTATAAAAACCATTCCAAATATAATTCAAAAATGAATTCCATAGTCATAAAGTTTCATAAAGGGGTCACCGGCCTCTCTAAATCATTATTATTCCCAACAATATTGAGTAAAAAGAGGAGAATAATTTCCCTTGGGTTATTTTACATCTAATTCCATTGGAACCTCCTATTAATCCTTTTATTCATATCATAAGAGTATATATTCTTTTATTAAATGGCTTTAATAAATGGTTTCTTAAGTATGGGTTGCTCTAACAGAATTAGTTTTTCATAATAATGATTCCCCAATTTTTCTAACATTCTAAGTTGTTTCTTCCTTTAATATTATCCTTCTAAATGATTGATCTCATAATCATGTTTGATGATGATGATTATTTTTGTCTATAAAAAAATCTTTTATCATAAGAGTTTCACGTTTTACATTCATTCAATATGGACTTTTATTAAATGTTCCCACACAAAAATGATGACCCATTTAAAATTAAATCTTAAAAATCTGTGTGATATGATCTGTATGTCATCATGGTTTATCCTAGCTTAGATCATAACACATGTTATGAGTATATTAAGTATGAAGTTATATAAATCATATCTGATCAGACTACTATAAATTGGAGTGAATAAGTCCTTGTCCTAATCCATCAAATGGATTCACTCAAATATGTTCCTCTAGTGTCCTAACAGTAAATGTTTCTCAGCTAAGTGTTACCCCAATATCACATCGAATGTAGGAACCTAATGATTATAGTCAATAATAATATTTTTCCTTATTAAAATTTTCTAACTAATTAATTTATAAACATTTTTTTAATAAAATAAATATTCCAAAATACATTTTCTCTAATTTATAAACAATTTATAAATTATCTCATTCAATTAAAAATTGAAAAATTAGAAAAATTAAAATTTCCTTCATAATGTATTTAAATACTAACCTATGTTTAAATTTATAGTATACATCAAAACCATAATGTGTTTCATTATTTTAATTCCATGATATTTAATAATTAATAAAATCACTGTCAAATATAATTAATAATATACTCCATATCATAAGTGGAAACATTGTTCAAAAAATCATATCCTGATTTACAATATGGGGTTATATGGATAGTAATAAAACCTTCAATGCATAGGAATTATATTTTATGATATATGTTATATTTTATAGGTGGTATAATGATCAATTTTATAGCCTTATGAATGGTTCAAAAATATCACTTATGTAACTTACTATTCCATATACCATACGTTACAATATGTCAAAACTGAAGGATTTGCACTACATATAAAGCTATGATATTTCACATCATATGGTGTGATCATGTTTTTAATTATGATATCTCATATCATAAAACAATTCACAGTATAAAATCTATACCATATTTTATGGAAGTGAATATGATATCCATTTATCATTTATTTTGAACAGGGTTTTACAAATCACACCACTTGGAATAGATTTGATTCCAATGATGGTTGAAGAATCTCAATTACCCATATGAACACATATTATGTGAAATCCATATGGAGCAATAAAAAACTCTATTTCCAAATATTTTGGGTTATGAAACACTTTTCTGTAAATACCCGTAAATTTCAAGGAAATTTTTTTTTCTAAATTTTCTTTGGAATTTTACAAGAATGCAGTTTCTGACGGCGCCTGATTCCGAGGCCCGGTGTGCCCGGAATCATTTTCCGAAGTTTGGCTCGGGTACGTTCAGTGAACGGACGAGCGGGTTTTTCTAACTTTTGAACCGGTGCCCGGAATCGAATTCTGAGGGCACCGATGAAATCGCAGCGCCGGTATTCGCTTAGAAACGCCTCTTCCGGAGTTGCGTTTGCTCGGGTGTGGTTTTTAATTTTCGGGCTTAAGGTTAAGAAATAAAATAATTTTGCAAAAACTTTATTTTATTTCACTTAAGCCGCTTGGAAGCCACTTGAAGCCACTTAAAGGCGGCTTGAACTGAGTTGAACTGGATAGGATGCTATCCAGAAATATCATACCCCCTTGGTAGGATATTTGTGAGGTGGGGCCCGCACGAGCCCCGCCGTTTCTTTCCGCTAAGAAACGTACCCGTGAAAACCCGTCTTAATGAAAGTCAACTGACGTGTTTTCTAAATTCTTAACAGACCATTTAATTGGGCGGTTTATTTCGTGAATTAAATGGGCTGTTTCTTTCGTGAATTAAATGGGCTGTTTCTTTCATGAATTAAATGGCATGTTTCTTTCGTTGAATTAATTCAACGAATTAATTCAATCGTTTCTTAACCTGTTTTCGTGTGTTGGCATATTAATAAAATAAGACCAACCCAAAATCTTTTGAGAAGATTTGAGAGGATCCTTGTTTCTTCTTCTCCCTCGCGAAGAACGCGAAGAACGCGAAGAACGCGAAAAAAGCCGAACCCGGAAATCGACGACGCGACGCCTTGATCCGCATCGCCGACAACGTTCTTCTGCGACGTCTCTTCCTCCGTGACGGATCTTCGATCGGCTTCTTGAGGTAAGAATCTCGGACCTTCCTTTTTATCTCCTTCGTGGTTCTTAACCAAAAACACAGATTTAATTAATTAAATTAAATCTGTTGTTTCATGGTGCGTTGAGTTCGCCGACTCAACACCGGATTCCGCGACGACGCGACGCCTCCCCGCGACGACGCGAAGATCCCTCTCTTTCGCGACGAGCTTTTCCGCGAAGAACGCCCGCGCGCGACGATCGACGAGGTAGGGATTTTATAATTTTGGAATACCCCTCTTTATATTCCCGTGAACGTTCTTTAAAAATTAAAGAGTCGGTTTCAAATGATCAATTTTATTTTATTAAAATTGTCGGTTCATGTGTTGAACAATTTCTCCCGTTGTTTATCTCTAATGCGGAGGGTGCGGGCCAACGAACACAGCCCGACGACCCTCCGTCGTTCTTCTTTTTGTGCGGAATTGACGGGCGACGACGGAACGTGCCGCAACGGATGTTGGGTGATCCCGCAGTGAAGAACGGAACCCGAGAGGAACATCGGCGCAGACGGGAAGGAAAACGGGCCACCGGAGCGACTCCGGCGGAACGCGGAAGCCGGCGGCGGCGCCCCGGCGCGCCGCCGGACAGGCCACCGCGGCTGAGCCGTGGTGGCGGCCAGCGGACCCGCGGTCCGCGGGTCCGGTTCTTCCGGTCGGGACGCGGCAATGCGCCGCGTCCGCTGACGAACCGCGCGGCCCGCACGCGGGCCGCGGCTCCCTCGACCGCGGGCTGCGCCCGCAGCTTCCACCCGCGCCCCTCGGCCGAGCCGAGCCGGCCGAGCCTGGCTGGCCGGGCCGGGCCGGGTCAACCGGGTCGGACCCGGTTCGGCCGACCCGGGGGGGGGGGGGGGGGGGGGGGGTCGGGCCGGGTCGGCCCGGGCCCGGACCCTCGTCTTCGGACGGTTTTCGTTCAAACGCCCGTAACTTGAGCTATGGGCCTCCGAACGACGCGCCGTCAGTGGCAACGCGATCCTTGGATCGAGACGGTCGTTTCGGTATACTATACTCAAGGTGCACATTTCTTTTCGGGAGCCTACGTAGTTAAAACTCCATAGTTAAGCGTGCTTGGCCTAGAGCAGTGATCAGGATGGGTGACCTCCTGGGAAGTTTCCCAGGGTGGGTGTGAGACGGAAAGGCCAATAACTAACAGACTGGGCGTCCGATTGACGCGCCGTCTGTTTCGTTGAATTCCTCTAAGTGAGACGGATCTTTTGGCATACTCCGCCCGAGGTTTGGACGCAGGTGGAGTATGGTCGGGTTGGTTTTGCCTTAAAAACCAACCGGGCCCCTGGGACGAAAAAGCCAATAACTCTCAGACTGGGCGTCCGATTGACGCGCCGTCTATTGCGTTGAGTTCGTCTTGATAAGACGAAACTTTTGGCATCCTCCGCCCGAGTTTTGGATGCAGATGGAAAGTGGCCGGGTTGGATTGCACTGAAATCCAACCGGGCCCCTGGAACGGAAAAGCTGATATCTTTCAGACCAGACGTCCGTTTGACGAACCGTCAGCGACAATGGTGATCACGTTGAAAAACGGTCCCTATGAGTATACCCTGTGAGTGTTCGGGGTATAGTTGAGTAACGGCCGGATTGGTTCGCTCACGAAACCAACCGGGCCCCTGGGACGAAAAGGCTAATAACTCACAGACCGGGCGTCCGATTGACGCGCCGTCTGTTGCGTTGAGACCCCTATGACGAGGTGGTCCTTCGAGATTCTTCCTTGCGGGACTTTGTGTTACTTGGAGTATCGACCAGTAGCTCGTGGAGCGGACCCTCCCGGAGACGAGCGGGCGGAGCACGGAGACCGTGTAGCTGACTGGGACCCGACGACTGCTGATCGAACGACTCGGTGTGTGACAGAGGTGCGCTTGGTTGGAGCGGCACATCGGAGCACTTGGTTGCAGCGGCAGACCCACGACAGAGGTGCGCTTGGTTGTAGCGGCACATGGGAGCGCTTGGTTGTAGCGGCAGACCCAGGACAGAGGTGCGCTTGGTTGTAGCGGCACATGGGAGCGCTTGGTTGTAGCGGCAGACCCATGACAGTGGTGCGCTTGGTTGTAGCGGCACATGGGAGCACTTGGTTGTAGCGGCAGACCCACGACAGTTGTGCGCTTGGTTGTAGCGGCACATGGGAGCGCTTGGTTGTAGCGGCAGACCCACGACAGAGGTGCGCTTGGTTGTAGCGGCACATGGGAGCGCTTGGTTGTAGCGGCAGACCCACGATAGAGGTGCCCTTGGTTGTAGCGGCACATGGGAGCGCTTGGTTGTAGCGAGAGACCCACGACAGTTGTGCGCTTGGTTGTAGCGGCACATGAGAGCGCTTGGTTGTAGCGGCAGACCCACGACAGAGGTGCGCTTGGTTGTAGCGGCACATGAGAGCGCTTGGTTGTAGCGGCAGACCCACGGCAGTGGTGCGCTTGGTTGTAGCGGCACATGGGAGCGCTTGGTTGTAGCGGTAGACCCACGACAGAGGTGCGCTTGGTTGTAGCGGCACATGGGAGCGCTTGGTTGTAGCGGCAGACCCACGACAGAGGTGCGCTTGGTTGTAGCGGCACATGAGAGCGCTTGGTTGTAGCGGCAGACCCATGACAGAGGTGCCCTTGGTTGTAGCGGCACATGGGAGAGCTTGGTTGTAGCGGCTGGCCCACATTACTCGATAGGTGGAGTACTACAGCAGTCTTAAGTTAGTGGGCAGTACCTCGGAGTTGTGACAGGACCACTGTACACTCCAGAGACGGAGCTCTTCAGCAGTTATGGTTTCGATGATGAAAATCCTGGTTTGAGCTGAGACTTTTTTTTTTGCCTCATGATTGAGATGGGTTACTTGATAACTTAGGTATATGTATGGGCATATATCTAAGTAGCGGTTATCTGTTGAGATCTTCTTTGTGGTTATCCTTGTTGGTTTTAGAGAGACCTTGAGGGTCTCGGGGTCCCTACTGTGTATCGTTATACTCACCCCTGCACGGGCTATGCCCGCACCTCGTTGTGTTGGTTGCAGACGACAGGCAGTGCTGATGGAGGCCGAGTGTTCGAGGACTGGACGGTACCCGGAGGTGGACTACACGACGAGTTAGTACCCGGAGGTGGACTACACGACGAGTCAGTACCTGGAGGTGTACCACTGGGCGAGACATGCTCGGAGCGGACGGCGGGACCCGAGGAGCATTGGAGCTATCTGTACCCACCCTTCAGGTGGGACTTCCAGAGGACGGCTCGACGCTGTAGTTTTTTCCTTTCAGTTGTTGTTTTTCCTTTCAGTTGTACTTTACAGTTGGGCTTGTATTTCCGGCCCCTTTTACTTTCAGCACAGCTTGTACAGTTTTTACTTAGTGTTACTTTTCCACTTGCTTACTCTGTGGTGCTTGTTTACTTTTCAAAGGCAATGCCTTCCCTTTTTGCTGGGATTTACGCCTTGGTGCTAGTCACCAGCCCCTGGCCTATGGAAGGCGGGCTTGGGGTAGTCACGGCACGGGCCCCGAGGACGGGTCGTGACAAATTGGTATCAGAGCGGTCGGTTCTACCAGGGACTCTAATCTTTCTTCTATGTGAAGCAATAGTGTTTAGCGTATTGGGTGTGGTTATCAGTCCAGGGAGTCCAGTGTTGGTGCGGCGGCCGACGTATCCGTACACCAGGACCCTGACTTCTGATTTCCGACTTAATGCACGAAAACATTGATTGCATGTGTGTTTCAAGTTTTCCTTGTGATTACTTCTATCAGCTCACCAGGTATACTGTCCTGACCGTGGCGCACTTGTTCCCTTTTCAGGATGGCCCCACGACGACAACCATCTAGGATTCCGAGAGTGGAGCGTGATGACAGACCACCGAGCGTCGAGGACTCGGTACAGGGCCCTTTGACAGCTGAGGCACCGGCGATACCTATACCCGCCGAGGCACCGATGCTACCAGCCCCAGCCGCTGGCGATGCACGTCGCCTTAGTGCACTGCATGAGTTCCAGCGCCAGCGACCGCCCAGGTTCCTCGGGGAGACGGACCCTCAGGCCGCCGAGGACTGGCTGGAGGCAGTTGTTCGGGTTTTCAGATTAGTGAGGACACCAGCAGACCTCATGGTGATCCTCGCAGCGAGTCTCCTGCACGCGGCAGCAGGCAGATGGTGGAGCTTGATGCTCCAAGTGCACGACGAGGCGTCTCTCCTCTAGACGGACTTTGAGAGCATCTTCCGCTCTGAGTTCGTCCCAGCCACCCTCCGAGCGGTGCGCATCCAGGAGCTACTACAGCTGCGGCAGGGCAGCATGTCAGTGGCCCAGTACTCGGCGAGATTTACTGATCTCTCGCGCTACTCCACAGATATGGTACGGGACCCGTTCTTCCGAGCCCGGACCTTCGAGCAGGGACTGAGGCATGAGATCAGGGCTTCGATGATCTCCCTCAACATTCCGACTCAGGCAGGGGTGTTAGAGCGAGCCCTCTTAGTGGAGAGTTTCCTTGCTGAGCAGTCTCCAGCAGCAGGACCCACCACTTACCGGCATGCGGCAGAGTCTTCTGCAGCGGGCAGTAGACGGATGACGCAGGGGTCCAAGAGGACTAGACCTACAGGTGGTCGCCAGCATGACTCTGGATCGTTTTCGCGAGGCACTCGGGGTGGGCAACGACTTGCCATGAGAGGGCAGTGTTACTCCTGTGGCGGGGTTGGTCACATGGCTCGTGACTGTCCGACCCGCCATACGGATGACCAGAAGACGAACGAAGGACCCCCCAGGCAGAGGCAGAGGTTCGATCAGGGCAGGCCGCAAGGAGCAGGCGGCCATGACAGGGGAGTTGGTCGTGCAGCAGGAGATGGACGGCGCTTCGGGGTGTTGCCACCACCACCACCAGGCGGTCCACCCCGACCGCAGGGGAAAGGAGGACATGGGAGAGCTCAACTTCAGGAAGCTGAGGCCTACGATCATGGAGCTCCGGGAGCAGATGGACAGGAGCGGGACTAGCTCTAGACCTGGAGACTTTTGTTCACGTTGCTTCTAGTTTTGTTGATGTGTGTTTATAGATGCTTTGTGTCTTTGTACTTGAGCTGCAGTAATAAAAGACACCTTTTCTTGTGGCATTTTACTTTCCTGTCCTCTCTTGTTTTGTTACTAAGAGGTTCCGGTTTAGACTGTTGACTTGACCCTCACCCGTGAGACATCAACTGGAGGAGACCCAGTTATCACACACTGAAGCCGACAGTGTGACTCAACCCTTGGAGGCGAGAGTAATGGTTGGATCTCTTGGTAGTAGCGTCGAGGCCTTACGACGTCATCCTTGGTATGGATTAGTATCATCCATGTCGGGATTGACCGTATTAGGCGAAGAACGTGGTTCATCCAGGGGATGAGACCAGATTTCTCTTATCGGCATGGAAGAAATCGTGGCAGCTCTAGTGGGACCAGAGGTGGTCCGGGCCACGACAGAGAAGGTCCAGGTGAGCACATGGGAGCGGAAGGCTCAGATGCGTGCTCAGTACCGCCTTTGTATCCCTAGTTTGTGTTGAAGCTTTACGGGGACGTAAAGCCCTGTGGTGGGAGTAATGTAAAGACCCGTAAATTTCAAGGAAATTTTTTTTTTCTTAATTTTCTTTGAAATTTTACAAGAATGCAGTTTCTGACGGCGCCTGATTCCGAGGCCCGGTCTGCCCGGAATCATTTTCCGAAGTTTGGCTCGGGTACGTTCAGTGAACGGACGAGCGGGTTTTTCTAACTTTTGAACCGGTGCCCGGAATCGAATTCTGAGGGCACCGATGAAATCGCAGCGCCGGTATTCGCTTAGAAACGCCTCTTCCGGAGCTGCGTTTGCTCGGGTGTGGTTTTTAATTTTCGGGCTTAAGGTTAAGAAATAAAATAATTTTGCGAAAACTTTATTTTATTTCACTTAAGCCGCTTGGAAGCCACTTGAAGCCACTTAAAGGCGGCTTGAACTGAGTTGAACTGGATAGGATGCTATCCAGAAATATCCTACCCCCTTGGTAGGATATTTGTGAGGTGGGTCCCGCACGAGCCCCGCCGTTTCTTTCCGCAGAGAAACGCACCCGTGAAAACCCGTCTTAATGAAAGTCAACTGACGCGTTTTCTAAATTCTTAACAGACCATTTAATTGGGCGGTTTATTTCGTGAATTAAATGGGTTGTTTCTTTCGTGAATTAAATGGGCTCTTTCTTTCATGAATTAAATGGCCTGTTTCTTTCGTTGAATTAATTCAACGAATTAATTCAATCGTTTCTTAACCTGTTTTCGTGTGTTGGCATATTAATAAAATAAGACCAACCCAAAATCTTTTGAGAAGATTTGAGAGGATCCTTGTTTCTTCTTCTCCCTCATGAAGAACGCGAAGAACACGAAGAACGTGAAGAACGCGAAGAACGCCGAACCCGGAAATCGACGACGCGACGCCTTGATCCGCATCGCCGACAACGTTCTTCTGGGACGTCTCTTCCTCCGTGACGGATCTTCGATCGGCTTCTTGAGGTAAGAATCTCGGACCTTCCTTTTTATCTCCTTCGTGGTTCTTAACAAAAAACACAGATTTAATTAATTAAATTAAATCTATTGTTTCATGGTGCGTTGAGTTCGCCGATTCAACACCGGATTCCGCAACGACGCGACGCCTCCCCGTGACGACGCGAAGATCCCTCTCTTCCGCGACGAGCTTTTCCGCGAAGAACGCCCGCACGCGACGATCGACGAGGTAGGGATTTTATAATTTTGGAATACCCCTCTTTATATTCCCGTGAACGTTCTTTAAAAATTAAAGAGCCGGTTTCAAATGATCAATTTTATTTTATTAAAATTGCCGGTTCATGTGTTGAACAATTTCTCCCGTTGTTTATCTCTAACGCGGAGGGTGCGGGCCAACGAACACGGCCCGACGACCCTCCGCCGTTCTTCTTTTTGTGCGGAATTGACGGGCGACGACGGAACGTGCCGCAATGGATGTTGGGTGATCCCGCAGTGAAGAACGGAACCCGGGAGGAACATCGGCGCAGACGGGAAGGAAAACGGGCCACCGGAGCGACTCCGGCGGCGGCGCCCTGGCGCGCCGCCGGACAGGCCGCCGCGGCTGAGCCGCGGTGGCGGCCAGCGGACCCGCGGTCCGCGGGTCCGGTTCTTCCGGTCGGGACGCGGAAATGCGCCGCGTCCGCTGACGACCCGCGCGGCCCGCACGCGGGCCGCGGCTCCCTCGACCGCGGGCTGCGCCCGCGACTTCCACCCGCGCCCCTCGGCCGAGCCGGGCTGGCCGGGCCGGGCCGGGTCAACCGGGTCAGACCCGGTTCGGCCGACCCAGGGGGGGTCGGGCCGGGTCGGCCCGGACCCGGACCCCCGTCTTCGGACAGTTTTCGTTCAAACGCCCGTAACTTGAGCAATGGGCCTCCGAACGACGCGCCGTCAGTGGCAACGCGATCCTTGGATCGAGACGGTCGTTTCGGTATACTATACTCAAGGTGCACCTTCCTTTTCGGGAGCCTGCGTAGTTAAAACTCCGTAGTTAAGCGTGCTTGGCCTAGAGCAGTGATCAGGATGGGTGACCTCCTGGGAAGTTTCCCTGGGTGGGTGTGAGACGGAAAGGCCAATAACTAACATACTGGGCGTCCGATTGACGCGCCTTCTGTTTCCTTGAATTCCTCTAAGTGAGACGGATCTTTTTGCATACTCCGCCCGAGGTTTGGACGCAGGTGGAGTACGGTCGGGTTGGTTTTGCCTTAAAAACCAACCGTGCCCCTGGGACGAAAAAGCCAATAACTCTCAGACCGGGCGTCCGATTGACGCGCCGTCTGTTGCGTTGAGTTCCTCTTGATGAGACCGAACTTTTGGCATCCTCCGCCCGAGTTTTGGATGCAGATGGAAAGTGGCCGGGTTGGATCGCACTGAAATCCAACCGGGCCCCTGGAACGGAAAAGCTGATATCTTTCAGACCAGACGTCCGTTTGACGAACCGTCAGCGGCATTGGTGATCACGTTGAAAAACGGTCCCTATGAGTATACCCTGTGAGTGTTCGGGGAATAGTCGAGTTACGGCCGGATTGGTTCGCTCACGAAACCAACCGGGCCCCTGGGACGAAAAGGCTAATAACTCACAGACCGGGCGTCCGATTGACGCGTCGTCTGTTGCGTTGAGACCCCTATGACGAGGTGGTCCTTCGAGATACTTCCTTGCGGGACTTTGTGATACTTGGAGTATCGACCAGTAGCTCGTGGAGCGGACCCTCCCGGAGACGAGCGGGCGGAGCACGGAGACCGTGTAGCTGACTGAGACCCGACGACTGTTGATCGAACGACTCGGTGTGTGACAGAGGTGCGCTTGGTTGTAGCGGCACATGGGAGCGCTTGGTTGTAGCGGCAGACCCACGACAGAGGTGCGCTTGGTTGTAGCGGCAGACCCACGACAGTGGTACGCTTGGTTGTAGTGGCACATGGGAGCACTTGGTTGTAGCGGCAGACCCACGACAGTTGTGCGCTTGGTTGTAGCGGCACATGGGAGCGCTTGGTTGTAGCGGCAGACCCACGACAGAGGTGCGCTTGGTTGTAGCGGCACATGGGAGCGCTTGGTTGTAGCGGCAGACCCACGATAGAGGTGCGCTTGGTTGTAGCGGCACATGGGAGCGCTTGGTTGTAGCGGCAGACCCACGACAGTTGTGCACTTGGTTGTAGCGGCACATGGGAGCACTTGGTTGTAGCGGCAGACCCACGACAGAGGTGCGCTTGGTTGTAGCGGCACATGGGAGCGCTTAGTTGTAGCGACAGACCCACGACAGTGGTGCGCTTGGTTGTAGCGGCACATGGGAGCGTTTGGTTGTAGCGGCAGACCCACGACAGAGGTGCGCTTGGTTGTAGCGGCACATGGGAGCGCATGGTTGTAGCGGCAGACCCACGACAGAGGTGCGTTTGGTTGTAGCGGCACATGGGAGCGCTTGGTTGTAGCGGCAGACCCATGACAGAGGTGCCCTTGGTTGTAGCGGCACATGGGAGCGCTTGGTTGTAGCGGCTGGCCCGCATTACTTGATAGGTGGAGTACTACAACAGTCTTAAGTTAGTGGGCAGTACCTCGGAGTTGTGACAGGACCACTGTACACTCCAGAGACGGAGCTCTTCAGCAGTTATGGTTTCGATGATGAAAATCCTGGTTTGAGTTGAGACTTTTTTTTTTGCCTCATGATTGAGATGGGTTACTTGATAACTTAGGTATATTTATGGGCATATATCTAAGTAGAGGTTATCTGTTGAGATCTTCTTTGTGGTTATCCTTGTTGGTTTTAGAGAGACCTTGAGGGTCTCGGGGTCCCTACTGAGTATCGTTATACTCACCCCTGCACGGGCTATGCCCGCACCTCGTTGTGTTGGTTGCAGATGACAGGCAGTGCTGATGGAGGCCGAGTGTTCGAGGACTGGACGGTACCCGGAGGTGGACTACACGACGAGTCAGTACCCGGAGGTGGACTACACGACAAGTCAGTACCTGGAGGTGGACCACTGGGCGAGACATGCTCGAAGCGGACGGCGGGACCCGAGGAGCATTGGAGCTATCTGTACCCACCCTTCAGGTGGGACTTCCAGAGGACGGCTCGACGCTGCAGTTTTTTCCTTTCAGTTGCTGTTTTTCCTTTCAGTTGTACTTTACAGTTGGGCTTGTATTTCCGGCCCCTTTTACTTTCAGCACAGCTTGTACAGTTTTTACTTAGTGTTTACTTTTCCGCTTGCTTACTCTGTGGTGCTTGTTTACTTTTCAAAGGCAATGCCTTCCCTTTTTGCTGGGATTTACGCCTTGGTGCTAGTCGCCAGCCCCTGGCCTATGGAAGGCGGGCTTGGGGTAGTCACGGCACGGGCCCCGAGGACGGGTCGTGACATTTTCATCGAGAATGGATATTTTGCACTGAGATCCACACTTTTCCACATGTTCATTTATGAGAGTTCCTAGGAATCAGTTATGTCTTTAACCATTTATCTGATACAAATTTTGGATTTCTTAAGAAAAAAACACTTATTCAATCAGATAAATACTTAAATAAATCCTTAAACCAATATGTCTGTACTGTGAATCTGAAACCATGTTTATACTAAAATGAAGTACATGTTTGTTCCATGATAGTACCTTATAGTTAGGGGATTTACTAACTGGTAAAGTCACCACATGATTCTACATAAAAACTAGGTATATATGATTTTTTTGTACTATAGAAATCTTATAGCATTATAGAAGTCTAGTTACTATATCAGGTATTATAGCATGGTACAAAAATGGGATTTCATGTCTTATATTGGGCCATCAGGCCACAGGGCCATTGGGTCATCATATGTTGGGAATTCGAGCTATGTACAATAGTAGATATATAACAGGTGGAGTGTCTAATGGTGAAACAATGGTCATTAGATGATTGAATATGTGTGTGTAGATCACCGAATGAGTCGTGATAGAGAAATTGGATACTGTAAGTAGATTAAAACAAAAAAATCATGCAATTGGTCGAGGTGGTGATGACAAGGCTTTAGACATTGAAACTATGGTGTGGATGGATGGTAGGCATGAAATAGGGTAGTAAATGTATTTTACTTTTAGAAATTATTAGGCTATTGTGCCTCTGGGTATTTGGGCCACGTAATCTCAAAATTCAATCCATTTAAGGAATCCATCTCAACGTAATTAAAAAGAGGGATTATTTCAAAAATAAAATAAAAATATAATTTGAGGTGTCTACATAACTCAAATATTGGATGAATATTTTATCATCAAACGTTAATTAGAAAAATGTCACTAATTTTTAGCTAAAGGACTCCTTTTTCATAGGTGTACCCACGAGTTGACAAATCACCCAATGCTTTGATGGGAACCTCCTTATTTAAATGATATGGTAGCATCTATTGAATCAATGGAAGAAAGAGAAAATATATTCAATATGGATAATCAATAGGAACCAAAAATCGAATTTTTAAAGCCTTTTAATTATTTATATATCCATTAGGGGCACTCCTTGTGCCATCCATACATTTAATCTCAAATTATAAAATGTTTCAGTAATTCCTTTAGATACAAACCATTTGTAACTCCCAGATAAGAATGCATAGATTTAACTAATTCTCCCATATGTTTTTTCATATAAAATTTTTAATCATAATGATAGCCTTACATATAAGAATATTTGGACATTAAAACTTAACATTCCACTAAGTTAATGAGTTATAGGACCATCATGTTAATTATAAGGTACAATTAACATATGATATTATACTATGATATAACCATATCAAATATTATGATCATCCAAATTAGTTTTTCTATGATATCACTATATCATGATGAATTATATACCCCAAAGGAATATATCATGTCTTTTTCAACATATATGACATAAAATATTGTAAACATATTTCGTCTCATATGATATTTTAAAAATAGAATATATATATATATATATATAATTCTTTAGGGTGTATCTTCATTAGTAGACCATGATGGTTTTTTATCAGTCATAATAATTTCATAACAAGATTAATTATAATTTGAGGGGAAATCCCACATCATAACCCCCCCTCTTAGGATGTATTTAGGATTTTGTAGTTGTGATGGACCTGATTGAATTTTTGAAGGAGTTTTTAATTATTTTAAACCATGAATAAGAATCATTTGATGGATTTTAAAAAAAATTCTAATATTTCTTCAACTTTATTGAAATTTGTGGAGATGGTTTCAGAATATTTTCATCAATTTTATAAAATATTTTTTTACTGAAAGTAAAAAAAATAGAAATATCACTCATATATACATAAGATACACCCTGTATCGTATATAAGATGTTTATTTTGGTTGAGGAAGAAAATTTTTCAATGGAAAACATTTAATATAGATATATATGAAGTGAAATATATTACATATAATTCATTATGAAATGAGAAAAATGAAATGGTGCATTTTAATATTAAAGATATATCTTGATACATAAGATTTTATTTAGTGCATCTATAAGAAGTGATTGAGGAATAAGTAGTATATGATGTAGTATAAGGAAAAAGTTAAATATCATAAGAAGTTATATAATATGTAAGATGTTTATAACTCACATTGTGGATATGTAAGAAAAAATAATTTGAAAAACAATTGTGGCCTATAGGGATTGATTATGGTAGTTCTTAGCTAGACATCAAATCTCAATATATCATAGGTCGCTAGTAAATCCATTATTCAAGATGATAATTGTGGAAGGTTAAATTATAAGTTCATGGAGTGATATTTGTGGGAATTTTAAATGAAAGTATTTGAAATTATTTATGTTCATTTGAACAAGAGTATTCTTTCTAGAATATGAAAACTAGTTCAAAAATGGAAAATTATGATGAGGTCACATGACTAATATTCAAGGAGTTTTTCTATATTAAAAATATCATTATTACTTTTATAAAATTTTGAATAAAAAATCATAATAAAAATTCTAAAGAGAAATAATATGTTGGTTGGAGTAGGAAAATCAAGAGGGGTGAATTAAGTTCCTATAAAAAATTAGTCTAAAAACTTATTTTAAAGTTCCCAAATTTGAAATAAAAATGACCCAGTTAACCAGTGTAGTAGATTTATTAAAAGGTTTGATTATTTGAAATATTTATCAATGATTGATTAGTTCTTTGTTAAAGTAAAATGAATTATTATTTTAACTTTTGAAATCAATATGCTAAATCAAAATCTTTTACAAATTCTATATAATATTAAATATCAATGTGAAGTAAGGTTTTCTGAATTAAATGAAAATAAACAATGAAACAAACCCTGAAATAGCAAAGAAGATTTAAAACAAGTGGTTCAATATGAAGATGATACTTACTCCTCTATATTTGGTGATCACCTGCCACTAATATTTTTATATAAAAAAACAATGATCCACACTCTATATCGGGGTAAAAAACAGTATACACACTGACCATGTCAACTATACCTCTTCCACAATTTTTTTGGGAGTTCTAAGAACAAACAGTCCATGTAGGGACCTCTTCCCACTACTGTAAATATGACCTATACCAACGTTTTTGGGCAAACTATTGGTATAGGTCACTAATTTGGACATATACCATCAGTTTTGGATAAACGGTTGGTATAGGGGGGGCCTATACCAACGGTTTGGCCAAACCATTGGTATATGTCCATTATAGGGACCATATACCAACATTTTGTCCAAACCGTTGGTATAGGTCCCCCATATACCAATGGTTTGTCCAAAACCATTGGTATAGATCCCAAAATCAAATAACCTATAACTACGGTTTTGAGAACCATTGGTATAGTTACATGTATTTTTTATGGAATCTTCTTACCGAGAACATTAAATAAATCAAAATTTAAAATAATTATGATAATAAATATATATATTTATGAAATTATGTTCACAAAAGTCAATTTAGGTTAGTGGTTAGGTTTTTCAATAATAAATTGCAGGTACTAGGATCAAAACCCATCAAATGCTATTTTTTCAAATACATATACCAACAATTTTATGGAACCATTGGTATATATTTTTAATATTAATTATACCAATGGTTTTGAAAACTATTGGTATAGGTCTATACCAACAGTTTTGGGAAACCCATTAGTATAGACCTATCCGAACGACTTACTTGGCCACGGTTCTCCAAACTGTTGTTATAGGGTATTTTTCCAGTAGTGTCCACTATTAATTGTGGGAGTGTTGTAACGTCGCAACCCTAGAATCCTGTAGCTGGTGCATTATTTTAATATATTGGCATGATTACAAGGAATCAAATCCCAAAGTGGCAGTCAGTTTATCAGTCTTGTAAAATAGATTACATAGATGAACTTTATATTACAATTTAAAACATAAAATGAAACATTGATATTTATTTGTTAATTTCATTATTCTCCTAAATTAACCCTCTATATAAATCATAATATGCTTCTTGGAATCCTGTAAAAATAAAACTTAAGAATGGGGTGATCTCGGATACTCTGTAAGGATAAATAATAAAGAGTAAGTTATCATAAATAAGAATAAACTCTTAAGTCAAGGTATGAAACTAAAACACAACCCATTTAAAACATTATCTACACCATAATATAGAAGGAATAAATAAATTAATTCCATTTAAACATTCACATGGATATTCTACTAGTCAAATAATCACATTCAATATCATTGACTAATCTCATAATGAGAAAATTCATAATTTCAGACATCTGAAACATACCATCAAGGAATCGGGAAAGAAATCTAAAAAATTAATGGTTAAGGCCTTGACCAAATCCATATCAGATAATAAATGGGCAAGGCCTCAGCCAAGTCCATGTCTAATTCTTCACATGATACATACCGATGAATCATGGGGATATAGTAGGCCCCACCCATCACTATCACGACCTGTACCCTGGGGCCTGTGTCGTGACTACCCCAAGCCTGCCTTCCAATGTCTAGGGGTCGGCAACTAGATCTGGAAAGGAATATCCCTAAAACTGAGAAGGCATTGCCTATAAACCTACAGACTCACACAAACCAAGAACCCAGCAAGATAGAAGAACAAGATAAACTATAAAGTAAACATGGTGTGTACAGTAAGTAAAGGGCAAAGAATACAAGTCCAGCTGGAATGTATAAGTAAAATTGAAAAACAATTGCTCTTGTGATCACCCACTAAGGACCCAACCTAAAGGGTAGGTACAGCTCTTGAATGGTCGTCCCTGCGGATCATCTCGTCTAATGTCCACCTTCAATCAGCCCCCAGTATGGTACCCTTGACCTCGATTAGTGTTGTCTGTTGTTTGCACAAGACACAGCAAGGTGCGGGCATAGCCCATGCAAGGGTGAGTATAATGATACTCATTAGGGACCATGAGACTCTCGTAGGTCTCTTAGAGTTCCACAAAGGAAAAAAACAAGGCACAAAGTGATATAAATCAACTCTAATTAATTAGATTCCCAAACATATTCCTAAGTTATCATGATATATTCATCTCACACAAGAGGGAAGAATACCCCAAAGGTAACACCACGAATATAGAAGTTACTCATAGGTAAAACTAAGAAGGTAGAAGTACCACATAGGTAACACCACGAAGATAACACCATGAAGGTAAAAGACTCATCTCACACCAGGTATTAGTGAAGTATATAAGTACATATGATCATTCACAAAGTTATATCATATTATTCAATAGAGAGGTTCTACTGTTGATTATATGGAGTCGACCCACACAAGATCGATAGGTACTGACCCCCTCAATGACCCACACAGGATCTGACCCACATAGGATCAGTGTGCACAAACCCACACAGGATCGATGAGCGTTGACCCACATAAGATCTAACCCACATAGGATCGATATGAGATAACCCACATAGGATCTAAGAGAACTGACTGACACATAATCTGACCCACACAGGATCGGGCCTAACCCACACAGGATCGCTCGGTACTAACCTCTGTATCATCTGTCTCCAACCTCCGCCTCACTGTCAGCCACTAGACTCCCGCTATTATCCCATTTGGGAGAACCTCTCATCAAGCCATCAGTCGAACCTCAACCACCATGATGTTACACAATGAATTATCCCAAAGGTCTTCCACGTCATGAAGGACCCAACTTAATAGATGGTGTGTCAATCGGCTGTCTGGTCTGTAAGTTATTAGTGTTTCCACTCCGAGGGCCCAGTTGGATTTGGGGTTCGATCAAACATGGACTTACACCTACTTTATCCAAAACTCAATTGAATTATACCAAAAGTATCATCTCAATCCAAGGATTCTATCTCCACTTACTGTTCACCCAGTTCTAAAGATATGGCCCAAAAGGCGTAATTGGGTCCAGCTGGGCCTAGGTCCGATTCGACCCGGTCCGGGTCCATCCTGGTTGGCATGGGCCTTGGCGGCCCCGAATCACTGGTTCATTCTTCGGCCCTTCCTGTGAAAGGGATGGCATATCCTTGCCTGCTAGATGCATCCCAGTGGCGTGGCCTGGGGGTGCGGCCCACGGTGCAGCCTGCGGTCATGTGGACCACCGTGGAGGGGTCCGCCCTAGCCGACGCCTGGGAGGAAGGTGCCTCCCAGGTCACCCGAATGGCCAAAAGTTCATTCGGTCTTTGGAAGTAGGACCCACCATAGTGGGTCCTGCTCGGTGTGCCACGACTAGCTGGATCGCCTGTCGGTCCTCCTCCTAGCGTTGCGGCGGCACCGCTGTCCTCCGCAGTCGGTCGGGTGTCGGCCTCCATTCGGCCTCTGTCGCGGCCTAGCAGTCGCGGTCTCCTGCTATGGTGGCATGGATGCAAGCCGATTCCACACCACATTACCGATCTACATGTTGGCCTCCACCCTACTCCGCTGCAGCCGACGGGCCGCGGCCTAATGCTCATCCGGCGGCGCAGATGGGCACCACCCTACCTCCATGTAGTCGGTCGGTGTGTCGGCCGCCCACCTCTTCCACGGGTCACCGGAACTTCATTCTAAGCTCAAAAAATATTCTTACCACATATTCGAGATCCTCAGGTCGAGGGATATTCATCCATACATTGCGCTCAACAAAATATTTGATTCCAATGTGATTAATTATTTGGAATTGTAGAATGCACGTAGAATTAAAATGGGAAGAGGCAAGGTATAAGTGCAGAACGATGCCCATTTTTGTTTAGCCATAATCATTGTGAATCCATAATACAATGAATCAACAATAAATTCAATAATATTTCAAAATAAAAACCCCTACCTCATTCGTCCATTGGAGACGGTGTGAGGAAGAAGACGAAGATGATGAAGATGATGAGGGCACCAACATTTGTTGCTCCCGCAACACGCATCCAAAGTATAGATTGTGCATCATCCTCATTCTTGATCCAAAGGATGATCTTCATTGGAGATGGTGTTATTCCTTAAAGATTGATCTCCATGGCTCTCCTCAAGTCTCCTCTCCTTTGCCTATCCTTTTCCCCGCGAGAGGTGAGGTGCCAAAAAAATAAGATTAAGGATTAATTTAATTTAAAGATGGAACATTAATTAAATTAAGTTGGCACAATTAATTTGGGTGGATTACAAAGGTCTCCCACATTAATGAGGGAGTTCAAGGGTTGGGTGGTCCCCACCACTAAATTAAAATGGGCCCCACCACTAAATTCAAAAGGGAGGGTTCACAAAGAAAAATAAAATAAAAGTTGTTTTATTTTATTTTTATTCTATTAATTCTCCCACAAAAAACAAGAAAACTAGATTTCACCCTCAACCTACTACGGTTGAGGTTAAGGTCTCCTTGAGTGAATATCAGTGTTGCGAGTTCAATGACATCCTCAGATTTCAATTCCGAGCACTAGTTCAAAAGTTACAAAAAACCCGCCCGCACGTTTACTAAACGTACCTAAAAAATGTTTAGAAATTAATTCTGAACACACCAGGCCTCGGAATCATGAACCTTTAATTTTTGCGGACTCATAATATTCCCATATCAATAAAAAATTACATGTAAAAAGTTGGGTCTTTATATTCTCCCCACCTCAGGGCTTTGCATCGCAGAAAGCCACAACACAAACTAAGCAAACAAGTGGGGGTACTGTGCATGAATATGAGCCTCTAGCTCCAATATTCTCTCCAAGAGGTTCCCATGATTCCATCGTACGCGCACCATAGGTATCGATCGACCACGTAGGACTCTCTCCTTTCAATCCATAATCTCCACTGGAACCTTCAAAAACATCGCTCCATCATCGATATATAGCTTGCCCCGGTAAATGATGTGAAAAGGATCATGTACGTATCTCCTCAGTTGGGATACGTGGAAAACATCATGCAACCCATGAAACTGAAGTGGAAGAGCTAAGCAGTAAGACACCTCGCCAATTCTGTTGAGGACCAGAAAGGGTCCGATGAACCTCGGAGATAACTTGCCACCACAACCAAATCTCTGCAAACCTCGTCGACATGAGACCCATATAAAGACATGGTGACCATCCTCAAACTCAAGAGGTCTCTGTATCCTATCAGCATAGGACTTCTGCCTGCTCTGTGTAGTCTTCATCCACTCCTAGATGATCTACACCTTCTCTATGGTAGTCCATACCATTTTTGGTCCCCCGAGTGACGAATCCCCTTGGTCAATCCTGCATAGAGGTGATATTCAAGGTCGACCATACAATTCCTTGGATGGTTCCATTCCGATAGTGGGATGATAGATATTGTTGTACGTGAAATACACCAAAGGCATGTGATCCTCCTAGCAGCGGACAAAATCTAGGATGCAGGCACACAGCTCATCCTCAAGGGTCTGAATGGTCCGCTTTGTCTGACCATCTGTATGAGGGAGGAAGGCGGTGCTCAACTGAAGATGTGTCTCGAACTCCCCCTGCAACCCCTTATATAGATGGGAAGTAAAACATGCATCATGATCGGAGAAAATCATAGATGGAACTCTCTGAAGTCGTACAATATTCTACTAGTATAGGTGTCCCAAGGTATCTACTGATCCCTTCTCTCTAATAAGTAGAAATTGGGCCGACTGGGTGGGTCGGTCAATGATCACCCAGATGGAATCATGCCCCTTGGACGTGCATGGAAGTCATGTCACAAATTCCATGGATATTCCATCCCACTTCCAGTCTGGCACCTCTACTGGCTGAACTAAGCCCGCTGGAACCTGATGATCTTCCTTCACTTGCTGACAATTGAGGCACCGAGAGACAAACTCTATTACAGATTTCTTCATTTCCAGCCACCAGTGCTGATGCCAAAGGTCCTGGTACATCTTCACCACTCCTGGATGTACCTCTAGAGGGGATTTATAGAACTCCCTCAAAACTTCTTACCTAAGCACCATCAGTACCATAGTACCCCCTCTATAGAGGATGATGTTCTCCCCACCATCAAAAAATCCATCAGGTGCATGTATTGTGGATATCTAATCACATTGATCCTCGTAGTCAGTGCCCCCAAGTTGTGCCTCCCTGAATCGCTGATGTAGTGGGGCAGTGACTGTCAGAGACTAAAGATAAGCTACTCCATCTCGATCCACATAGGATATCTGCAAAGCAGCTAACTACTATGCCACCTCACTCAGAAAATGTACACCAAATCTCCTGCTAAGTGCATCTTCCACTATGTTCCCCTTCCTAGGATTATATACTATCTCGAAGTCATAGTCCTGGAGGAACTCAAGCCAACACTGCTGCCTCAGGTTCAGGTACTTCTGATAGAAGATATACCTAATACTCTTGTGATCATAGCAGACTGTAAAACATTCGTTGTCACCACATCTAAAAGGAGAAGACCAATACTGCTAACTCTAGGTCATGGTGAGCATAATTCTTCTCATGTTGCCTTAGCTTTCGAGATCCATAAGCAATCACTACTCACTCCTGCATCAGGACACTTCCAAGCCTTGTCCCTAATGCATCGCAGTAGACTATATACCCAACGCCCTCCTCCGGTAACCTCAAGATGGGTGAACTCGTCAGTCTTTACCTCATCTCCTGGAAAATCTGTTGGCATCTCTCTCGCCACACGGAGGTTTTCCTCTTCTTTTTTAACGCTGGTAAGGGTTCCACTACTCTGTAAAAGTCAGGTACAAACCTCTGTTAGTAACCAGCCAAATCCAGGAAACTCCGCACCTCCGTCACACTCCTGGGTGGCTCCCAAGCAAGCACAACCTCGATCTTTGCTGTATCCACTGAAACTCCAGCATCAGAGATGACATGTCCTAGAAAATGGACCTCTCGTATCCAAAACTATCACTTAGAGAGCTTACCATAAATTTGTTTCTCTCAGAGCACATCCAGAACTATCTGCAGATGATAGGCATGCCCCTCCTCCGTCATTGAGTATATCAGGATATCATTGATAGAGACTACCACAAAGCGATCAAGGTATGGATGGAAGATCCTTTTCATAAGTCGCATGAAAATTTATGGGGCGTTTCTCATGCCTAAAGGAAAAACAAAGAACTCGTAATGAACATACTAACATTTGAAGGTTTTCTTCTGCACATCCTCATCACGTACTTTGAGGTGGTGATAGAATGATCTGAGGTCTATCTTCAAAAACCATTGTGCTCCCTTCATCTGATCAAAGAGATCGTCAATCCTTGGGAGTTGTTAATTGTTCTTCACGGTCACTCGGTCCAGGCACCGATAGTCCACACAGTGTCTCAGACACCCATCTGCCTTCTTGGCGAACAAAATCAGGACTGCCCAGGGAGAAACACTAGACCTAATGAACCCCTTGACTTGCAAGTCCTCCAGTTTTACCGGCAGTTCTCGAAGATCCATGGGAGCCATAAGATATGCTGGAGTAGATATCGGCATCATCCTGGGGTATAAGTCGATCTAAAATTCAACCTCTTTGTGAGGTGGTAGACCCAGAACATCATCAGGGAAAACATTAGCATACAGGTCTACCACTACAGGATAGATCAGACTCTCAACATCTACCACTCCGAGGGTAAGGCAAGACAACTGATGTGTGATCGGATATACCCTCCTTCAATTAAATTCATCATGTGCTGCAAAGGTTCCCGTTTCTGCAGTGAAGGAAAACCTGGTCCCATTGGTGTGGACACCCCACACTTTTCACCTAATACAGTTGATCTAAGTATGGCATGTAGATAACCAATCCATATCCAAGATGATGTCGTTAGGCCTCGATGCTACTACTAGTAGATCCCAGCTGAAGATCTTGCCTCCTAGAGTAAGCTCACACTGCCAAAACCAGTGTGTAATCATCAAATACACTCCCACAGGAGTCTCTGATGTAAGGATCGAGACAACGGCTTCCTAAGAATCTCTGAGCTCCGAACGAGGGTCATGGTAATAAAAATGATTGGCAAATGTGTCTATAATAACTACAACTAGGGTTTAGTAGACACAGATCGTACCTCATATAATCTATGGAGTGCTTTGGTCATAAGCCTCACCTGCCTCAAGCTGAGCTCGCCCCTATCCACCTGCTCCCTGTGGTTGGTGTGGACCACCTAGTGGTGGTGGCGGTAGAACCTCGAATCGCCACCCACCGCCTGATGCACGACCTACTCCCCTGCCACATCAACCTATTTCTTATGGACCTCCCCAATCAAATCTTCTCCTCTACCCAAGCAGTCCTTCGACCATCTACATGTCATCCGTACAGCGGGTCGGGTATCCCTGAGCCATGTGACCCTACCCACCGCACGAGTAACACCGCATGTCCCTCTCCTATCATGATATGTCTCGATATCCCCACACAACTAACCATGTATCATGTAGTCGTCCCCTTGTAGGTTTGTTCCTCTTGGACCTTTGCATCATCTATCTTCTACAAGCTACCGATGAATCTGCTACGTGTCGTCCGATGGTGGGTCTCATTGTCAGTGACTACTCAACAAGGAAGCTCTCCACTAAGATTTCTCACTCTAAAACCCCTTCCTGCATTGGGATACTAAGAGAAATCATCATAACTCTAATCTCCCGTCTAATCCCCTTATCAAAGGTTTGGGCCCTGGGGAGAGGGTCACGCACCTTGTAAGTGGAGTAGCATGAGAGATCGGTGAACCTCGTTGAATACTGAGCCACAACCATGCAACCCTACTGCATGTGGATAATCTCCTATATACGCACTGATCATAGGGTCACTGGGATGAACTCTACCCAGAAAAGGATCTTGAAGTCCACCCAGATGAGAGTGACCTCGTCGTGAACTTGGAGCATCAAGATCCACCATCTTCCCATCGCTGCCTGAAGTAGACTGGAGGCAAGGAGCACCATGAGATCAGCTGGTGTCCCTACTAGTTGAAAAACTCTAACCATGGCCTCGAGCTAGTCCTTAATTGCCTGTGGATCTATCTCATATAGAAACCTTGGTGGCCTATGGTGCTGGAACTCATGAAACATGCTGAATCGGCGTTCACCCTCTGATGTTGGGGATAGTGGCATCGAATTCCCAACGGGTAGTGGTGTTGCTGGTACACCACCCAATGGTATAACTGCCGTAAGGGGGCCCTGCACCAAAGCCTCATCACATGGTGGGCCGTCATCACGTACTCTACTTGGAACCCTGGATGGCTATCTGGATGGAGGCATCTTGAAAAGAAATAGGTGTCCCACGGTCATTAAGATATACTTGGTGAGCTGACTCAAAGAGATCACAAAGAAAACTTTTCAAAAACACACATGAAATAAGTGTTTTCGTGCACCGAGTCGAAAATCATATTTTAGGGTCTTGGTGTGTGGATACATCAGCAGCCGCACCAACATTGGACTCCCATAACTGAAAACAACACTCATTACACTTAATAATATTGTCAAGTCAAAATATCATAGTTCAAGTTCTTCAGTAGAATTGAACTCCTTTGACACCAATTTGTCGCGACCCGTCCCTCGAGGCCCGTGTCGTGACTACCCCAAGCCCGCATTCCATAGGCCAAGGGCTGGTGACTAGCACTGGAAAGTCATATCCCTAAAACAAGGAAGGCATTTCCTATAAACCTGTAAACTCACACAAACCAAGCATAAAACAAGATACAAGCACAAGATAAAATATAAAGTAAAAAGGGTGAGTATAGTAAGTAAAGGGTCCAGAATACAAGCCCAACTAGAAATTACAAGTAAAACTAAAAATGACCAACTCTTGTGATCACCCGCTAAGGACACTACCTGAAGGGAAGGTACATCTCTCGAACGGTCATCCCTGCAGATCGTCTCATCTAATGTCCACCTCTGATCAGCCTCTAGTCTAGTACCCTCGACCTCGATCAGTTCTCTCTGTTATCTTCACAAGACACAGTAAGGTTCAGACGTAGCCCATGCAGGGGTGAGTATAATGATACTCAGTAGGGACCCCAAGACCCTCATAGGTCTCCTAGAGTTCCACAAAGTAAAAACACAAGGCACAAGCAATAGACATCAACTCTACTTAGGTATATTACCATACATATACCTATGTTATCAAGATATACTCATCTCACACAAGATGGAAGAATACCCCAAATGTAACACCACAAAGGTAGAAGCGCCACACAGGTAACACCACAAAGTTAGAAGTACCCCATAGGTAACACCACCATGGTAAAATACTCAGCTCACACCAGGTATTAGTGAAGTATAGAAGTACAGATCATCAGTCATGAAGCTAGATCATCTTATTAAATTAAGAGGTACCATTACTAATTATACGGAGTCTTACCCACATGATATCGATAGGTACTAACCCCTACAATGACCCACACAGGATCTAACCCACATAGTATCGGTATGCATTGACCCACACTGGATCACTGAGCGCTGACCCACACAGGATCTGAACCACATAGGATTGATGTGTGCTATCCCACATAGTATTTTTTAGTGCTGACCCATACAATATCTGACCCACATAGGACCAATGCTGACCCACACAGGATCGCTCGGTACTAACCTCTATATGATCTATCTCCAACCTCTGCCTCACTGCCACCCACTAGATTCCCGCTATTAGCCCATTTGGGAGAACCGCTCCTCAATCCATCGGTCTAAACTCAACCACAAATAAGTTCCATGAATAAGTATACCAAAGTTCCATCCTATCATAAGGGACTCAACACAACAGACGGCACGTCAATCAGAAGTCTTGTCTATAAGTTATTAGTGTTTTCGCTCTGAGGGCCCGGTTGGATTTGGGGTTTGATCCAACCCATTCGTACTCCAACTTTATCCAAAACTAAAGTTAATTACACCAAAATTACCGTCTGGATCCATGTATTTTGGTCCCGCAGACGGTTCGTCAAATGGATGTCTGGTTCTTAAGATATGACCAAAAAGGAGTATCTGGGTTCGGATGGGCTCGGGTCTGGTCCGACCCGACCCAACCCGACACGGACCGAGTGTGGCCTGCTAGTCCAGGGCCTCGGCGGGCCCTGATCACAGAGTCATTCTCCTTCCCATCCTGCCAAGGGGATGGCCTACCCGGACCACTGGGCGTAGCCCAGTGGCACAACCCGCTGTGTGGCCCGCAGTCGGGTGGACCGTCGTGGCGAGGTCCGCCCTAGTTGACGCCTAAGAGGATGACACCTCCCAGGTCACCTGAAAGACCAAAGGAATGTTCGGTCTTTGGAAGTGGGACCCTCCAGAGCGGGTCCTTCTTGGTGTACCGTGGCTGGCTGCATCGTCGGCCGATCCTTCTCCCAACGGCGTGACGACGCTGTTGTCCTTCATGGTTGGTCAGGTGTCGGCCGCCCTTCGTCCTCCGTTGCGGCTAAGCGGCCGCAGTCTCCTGTTACGGTGGTGTGGTAACGTGCCACTGCCTCCCCACGTGGATTGTAGCATGTCGGCCACCACCCTGCTTGGCCGCAGCTGACAGGCAGCGACCTCCTGCTCATTTGGTGACGCAGACGCGTGCCGCCCTACCTTCATGCGGTCAGCCGGTGTGTCATCTGCCCACCTTTTGCACGGGTCACTGAAACTAAATTCTAATCCCAAAAAATTTTCTAACCACATATTCATGATCCTTGGGTCGAGTTATTCACATCCATACATTTCTCTCAACAAAATATTGTGTTTCCAGCATGCTTAATTATTTGGCTTTGTAGAACGTACAAAGAACGTGCATAGAATTAAAAGGGGAGAAGCCAAGGTATAAGTGCAGAATGATGGCCATGTTTATTTGTCCATTTTAATTTTGAATCCATAATATGAATAATAAATAATAAATTCAATCATATTAAAAATTGAAAACCCCTACCTCATTCGTCCATTGGAGACGGCGTGAGGAAGAAGACGAAGATGATGAAGACGATGAGGGCGCCAACATTTGTCGCTCTCTTAATAAGCTTCTAAAGTGGGGCTCATGCATCGTCCTTGTTCTTGATCCAAAGGATTATCTTTGTTTTAGATGGTGTTCTTCGTTGAATATTTATCTCCAAGGCTCCCCTCAAGTCTCCTCTCCTTTGCACATCCTTTTCCCCACAAGAGGTGAGGTGCCAAAATAATAAGATTAAGGATTAATTTAATTTAATGTTGGCATGTTTAATTTGGGAGGATTACATGGGTCTCCCACATTAAAGTGGGATTTCAAGGTTTGGGTATTCCCCACCACTAAATTCAAATAGGAGGTTTCATGCTCAGCTGGTCCCCACCACAGAATTCAAAAGGAAGGTTTCACAAATAAAAATAAATTAAAAGTTGTTTTATTTTATTTTTATTGTTTTAATTATCCCTCAAAAAACCTGAAAACTAACTTTCACCCTCAGCCTACTACGGTCAAGTTGAAGGTATACATAAGTGAATATCGGCCCTGCGAGTTCAACAGTTCCCTCCGATTTCAATTTCGAGCCCTAGTTCAAAATTTATAAAAACCTGCTCGCACGTTTACTGAACATACATAAAAAAAGTTCATAAAATCATTCTGGACTCATCGGGTCTTGAAATCACGTGCTGTCAATTTTCATGGACTCATAATATTCCCTTATAAATAAAAAAATTTACATTAAAAAAATTGGTTCTTTAAAATCACATACTACGTCCAATGTATTATTAAATGAAAAGGGTTAAAATAACATAAACATTCTTACTAAAACTAGCATACAAAACATTAATACTTTAACCATAAACCATGAATGGTATATAAATAACACATCTACAATAAAACTAATCATAAACCAATAAATAAAATATGGTAAATGATATCATAATATATCACCCTTAATTAAGCCTATGATCCAACAAAGAATTTTGATATAGATAAAAATACTCAAGTAAAATCATTAAAAATATATTGACAGAAATACCACTTTTCATTAAAATAATTTATTAAAAATAGGTGCACTTATAAATGAATAAATTTAAAAAGATATTATTGAATCAATGTGTCCCATATCCCTTTGAATTTTTTTAATGTAATTAACATTTTAAGGCATTCATGTCCATATAATTTAATCCATAAAACCATTTTGAAAACATGGGCATTAATGAGAAATATTTAGAAGAATAAATCATTAAAACCATTAAAATGATGTTTTAGTTGAATATTACTTGACATAAAACATTAAAAAAATTCCTTTTAATAACAATTTTTATGAAACATGAACAAGGATGATTAAAATTTTCTAGTTAATACGTATACATAAACAATCTCAAATAATAATGAGATTGATAAATTAACCCTTACCGTATACATTTCGTTAGTCGAGGGGGAGTTAACTTCTTGTATAATGGATAAATCATGTTATTAAATTATACCAGAACCGTATCCATATTTTTGATATCATATAGGATCCTCTTATAATATCTTATTACACTTTTTTTTGTAATCATTCATAATTTTCACTATTTCGGGTGTTAATCGCTTAGTTTCTTGAGTAAGCTTCAACTTATTATTTTTTGTTACCATTAATTAGATCATGGTTTCATCATATATGGAATTTAAAACATTATTTAAATAATATATATATATATAAACAATATATATTTATTTATAATAATCCACAATATATTGAGATAAGAAATTAAATGCACCGTTCATGGATACGGTAGTCCCTACGTATGCATGAAAGATACGTTCATTTCTATGTCATATAATAATCATATTATATACATGTATACTATAATTAAAATTTTATATTAATTTCATATATGTATAATAGGTTTAATAAAACAATCCTTTGTCTATTCCATGTATAGCCTGAACAAGTCATATCACTTTGAGAGGGTGGTAGTCCACACTTCCCCAAATGAAATTATCATATTTACACAACTTGAAAATTATAAAGGTATGTTTAAAATGAAAATTAAAAAAGAATAATGAAATTGTAAATAAAATATATATCATATATAAATATACTTTCCATCACAATGTCCACCATGAGATTTGGTAGGGTAAAATTGAATAATCATCGTTTTGTGAGGCAATAGTTCATTTTACACAGAAACATTATGTTCATTACCAATTAAATGGAGGTATGTGTAAGTGTAGGTCAAAACCATAGCATAAAAACATCCTAGTATATTTATTATGTTCTTTTTATTATTTAATTATATATTAATAATATTATATGGAGTGGATAATGGAAATGAAACTAAAAAACGTGAGATAAGGTGTTACCTCTTAACCGGGTAACTTCTTTTGGTTTATACGAAAAGGATTTCTTGGGAGGATTTTTTCCCTAATAAAGGATTCTAGGATGATGGTGTGGAAGTTGGGATATTATTTTTGAAGGTTTTGTTCAATATAGAAGGCTCAAAGTGGTGTGAGTAAATGAAGGTGGAGGTGTCCTTTTATAGTGAATGCAAGGGGCACTTTTGGGATTTCTCAAAGGATTAATTTATAATAAATTAAATATATATGAAAATACCACCAAAATGCAATGTATTGAAAAATAATATGAGATAAATTTGTAATATTACCAACCAATATTTTTAATAAAGGTGTTTGAATTATTTTAATCCTTGTGTGTATTATAAGATTAACATTGTGTTGCATAAAAATAAAGAAAGAAACAAAAATAAATTAATTTATAAATTAAAATATTATAATTTCTTGTGGTTTTACATTCTACCCTTCTTCAATAAATTTCTTCCTCTCAATTTGAAATTACACTTAAAAAATAAAACGTTAATACTAAAAAAATACCTTTTTGGAAAACCCACCTCAAAAATAGGGTTAACAAAATATATTCTTAATAAGAGGAAAATTTAAATTTGAAGGTCACCAACAAATTAAGATTTATAATAGGAGAACATTAGTGTCAACTAGAGATACATACTTATAGGGAAAATATAAATATATATAGGGATTTATTGAGGTATTCAGTCACAAACAAGTGAATAATAAATGGAAAATTGAGGTCATCAAAAACATAAATCTATGGTGATATAAAAAATCAACAGTTCAATTGATTTTTAACTTGAGTTACATATTTAGGATAACACATTTTTTTAGATACTTTTCCTAGAGTTGAGGGATTTTTTGACAATACATATAAGTACTTTAGAAAACATACTTGATTCCATAAATTTTATCCTTTGGTTATTCTTAGATCTATTTTCACTTAATCCTATAAATGTTTATTCAAAATAAAAATTCTAGACCAGTGTTTCCAATAAATAATATTTTAACCTCAAACAATAATATTCATTGTTCAACTTACTCTACTCCAACCTTAAGACTTGACCAAAATATTTCTATCTGAATTCACTGTCTAAGAAGGTATCTAAATTTCCAAAATCAATATTAACATCAGTTTCCCAAAAATGTAATTTACCTCTTATTTTCACATACCAAATATTTGATAACATTTTAATCCTTAATGGTAACACTTATTCCTCCAAATCCTTAAAGAATAAGTACTGCAGCAAAATCTTTCTATATTTCATTAATCTTATAACCATAGAACCATTGATGTAACAATTCATGAATCCAATTACAAAAAAAACATTAATCATTCCAATTCACTCTTAAACCCTTAATATTCTTAAAATTATTATTATTTAATACCTAATTCATCTCATTTAACTTTCGTAGTCTCCTCATTATCATTAGTATAACCATTACTTGTATAACCTTGTTGATTCTAACTATTGACCAAAACACAAAAAACAAAGTGAGAAACACTAATCATAATGATAAAGTCATGAAGAATAATTTATAGGATCTCTAAATGATTTCATATTCTTATCATTCTATATGTACATTGAATTAACCATGGTTATCCAATACCAAATGTAAAGTATGACATCTTATACTTAGTCTTATCCTCAATGTTAGTCATAGAGTTATTTTTTCTAATCATTGATTTCTAAATCTTGCTTCCAAGGTTGTTTCTAAACATCCTCTTATACCAATTGTAAATCCCCAACCCCAGAATCCTGAAGCCAATGCATTATTTTAATACATCAGCATGATTATAAGGAATCAAATCCTGAAGGACCAATCAGTTTACAGTCTTGGAAAAAATATTACGTACATGAACTTTATATTAAAATTCAAAACATAAAATTCAACATAAATAATTTTTCCAAAACACCATTATCCTCCTAGATTAACCAAACATATAAATAATAATATACTTCTTGGAATCCTAGAAAAATAAAACATAAAAAATTGGTTATCTCATATGATCAGTAGGGATAAATGATATAGAGGAACCTATCATAAATAAACATAAACTCTTAAGGCAAGGTATAAAACTAAAACACAAGCCTTTTAAAACATTTTCTTCAGTATAATATGGAAAAGAATATATAAAAATATTCCATTTAAACAATCACATGGATATTATAATAGTTTAATAATCGCATGAAATATCATTAACTAATTTGATAATAAGGAAATGCATAATTGTTTACCACTAAAACAAATCGTTGAGGCCTCATCGAAGACATCTAAAAAATAAATGGTTAAGGCCACGACCAAATACATATCTGAAAATAAATGAGAAAGGTCTCGGCCAAGGGAAAATCTAGTTTTTCTCATGAGACCTACTAATGCATTGAGGGGATAGAGAAGACCCCCATATCACTTAATAATTCCAGTTCATTACTCTAATGAAAAGGGTAAAACATAACATAAATATTTATATTAAAACAAGCATACAAAATGTTAATACTTTGACCATAAACCGTGAATGGTATCTAATTATCACATCCACAATCAAACTGATCATCAACCATCTAATAAAATATGGTAAATGATATCATAAATGATCAACCTAAATTAATAATAATATCCAATAAAGGATTTCCACACAGAATAAAATACTCTATTAAAATCATTAAAAATATCATGAGACAAATACCCCTTTTCCATTAATAATTTATTCAAAATCCGCACACATATAAATGAAGAATTTTAGAAAGATATTTGTGAATCAAAGTTACTCATACCACCTTGAAACTTTTTAAAGGAATTAACATTTTAAAACATTCATATCCATATAATTAAATCCATAAAACCATTTTGAAAACATGGGCATTAATTAGAAAGATTTAGAAGGATAAATATTTAAAACATTTAAAATTATGTTTTAGTTAAAGATCCCCTTACATAAAACTTTAAAATATTTTATTTTAAAAAAATTATGAAACATGATCATGGATGATAAAATTGTCCCAGTAAGTACATATGCATAAAAAACTTTGTATAAAAATGAGATTGTGAAATTAACCCTTACCTTGTGAATTCTGTTAGTCGGGGGTGTGTTAACCAACAGTATAATAGTTAAAGTATGATATTAAATTATATTACAACCATATACATATTTATTATATCATATATTGTCCTCTTATAATATCTTATTACTCTTTTGTTTGCCATATTTTATTATTTTCACCATTTTGGGTGTTAATCGCTTAGTTTCTTGATTAGGTTTTTAGTTATGATTTGTTGATACCATTAATTAGATAGTGGCCTCATCATATATAGAATGTAAAACATGTTGTAAATATTATACATATATATATATATATATCTTGTATATATATATATATTTATAACAATCCATAATACTTGGAGATATGAAATGAAATGCAACGTTTATAGATACGGTAGGTCGTACGTACGCATAAATTCTACTTTAATTTATTTTTCATATAATACTTAAATGATATATATGTGTATATTATAATTAAAGTATAATATTAATATCAAATACGTCTAATAGGTTTAATAAAACCATCCTTTATGTGTTCCTTGTATTGTCTGAATGAGTCATATTACTTTGAGCGGCGGTAGTCCACACTTCCTCAAACAAAATTATCGTATTTACACAACTTCAAAAGCATAAAATTATGTTTTAAATAAAATTTAAATAATAATAAATAAATTATAAATAACATATATATCATATATAAATATATTTTCCATCCTAATTTCCACCATGATAGGTGGTAGGAGAAAATTGGGCAATCATCATTTCGTGAAACAATAGTTCACCATACACAGAAATAGTATGTTAGTTACCCATTAAATGGAGGTGTGTGTATTTTTAGGACAAAACCATAGTATAAAAATATACAAGTTTAGTTAGGACACTATTTTTGTTATTTAATAATAGAATAAGCATATTATAGGGAGTGGAGAAATGGAAAGAGACTAACAAGCATAAGATATGGTGTTACCTCTTAATCAGGTAACTTCTTTTGGTTTATTCCAAAATGATTTCTTGGGAGGATTTATTCCCTAAGATAGGCTTCTAGGATGAGGGTAAGAAAGTTGGTAGATTATTTTTACAGGGTTTTCTCAAGCTATGAGGCTCACTGTGGTTCGCAAAAAGGAAGGAGGAGATGTCATTTTATAATGAATACAAGGGGCACTTTTGGGATTTATCAAAGGATTGATTTATAATAAATCTAATATATATTAAAATTCATCCAAAAGGTCATGTATTAGAAGATAGTATGGGATAATGTTGTAATATTATGATCCAATATATTTTATACAATCTTTTTTTAATCCTTATTATTTTGATTAACCCATAATTAACCAATTTTAATTTTAACAGTGGTAAGCTAATTGTTTCCCAAGAGAATGTAATTTTTACATATCAAGGGTCAATTTGACCATAAACTTTCAATTTAGGATATTTTAGACCATATTACATCCCTTATCCTTAGTTAATATTTTTATTTTATTTTTTTAAAGGTAATTCCTTGGTCAAAGTCCAAAGAATATTTTATAGATAGACAGAAAACAAATTACAAAAAGTGAAAGGATGGGATTTTTTTACAGTCTCTATCAAAAAGATATAAAATGTCAGAAGGGACCGCATTCATCCAAGTCATGCCTTGATGGACCCCTTTGTTGGCTAGAGCATCAGAAACGGCATTTGCTTCGCGGTAGGCATGAGTAGCTATATAGTCAATCCCATGGAGCAAATTAAGGCAGTTCATCCAACGAGCAGTGAGAGACCAGGCTAGATGAATGTTGCCATTCCAGATTGCATGAATAATAGTGGTTGAATCACTTTCAATCCATAACTTTCTCCAGCCTCTCTAAAGAGAAAAGTCAACAGCATGAATGACGCCGAGCATTTCTGCCTCCAGGGATGAGGAGTGACCACAACCAACAAAGAAGCATCCCTGACATTGACCAGCTAAGTCTCTGAAGATAGCACCACAACTAGCAGGGCCAGGGTTGCCTTTGGAAGCGCCATCAACATTCACCTTGATCCATCCTGGCATTGGTGATTGCCAGAACACTTCAAAGGATCGTTTGGGCTTTGGGAAAATTCCAGGAACATGAAGCTGATGGAGAATCATAAAATCTCCAACAGAGTTGTTGCAACAGTCCTTTTGAATTGAGGCCGCTTCATGAATCACAATAAGAATTCAGGACTTCCCTGCATTAAGATTGAGAGAATGATTATTGTGAAAGAGATCATTTCTAACATACCAGAGTACAAACAGGATCTCCGCCACTGCTGCAAGAAATAGATTTTTGACCTTCAGGGAAGCATCATGTCTAGTGCAGTTAATTAGAAACAAAGAAATAGAGTCATCAATGGGTCTTATACAATTAAAAAGATCAAAGATGTAATTCCAGAGAGCAGAGACTGTCGCACAAGATAGAAAAATATTATTAGCATCCTCCCTATGTTGGTTACATAGACGACACTTAGAACAAAGAGAAATGCCACGGATTTGAAGACTAGTTTCAGTAGGTAATCTATTATGCACAATGTGCCAAATGAGGGTAAGCCTCGAAGGTTTAATATAGGGTTTGTTAAAATGATTCACCGAGGAAAAATTAGATTCATGGTCAGAAAAATTGTGATTATAAAAGCTTTTAGAGTCTAGAATGCCATTAGCAGAAGGTTCCCAAACAAGAAAATTACCAACAAAAGAGAATGTATAATTCTCAATAGCTTGCATAATAGAAAGAGGGAGATCACAATTAGGAGATTGCAAAACTTATTTTATAGATGGATTAGTATCTACAGGAAGATTACCATGGGGTAACAATGAAATCAGAGGGCTACCACACCATTTTCCACACCAAAAATTAATGGAAGAATCAGCACTGACCGTCAACCTAGAATTTTGCATGATTTTGTGATAAGAGTCCCGAATGGAAGGCCAGATGGAAGAGTTAATGAAATTCAGGTTACCTTTTAAAATATTGGGAGAAAATCTATGTTTAAGGAAATCAGTAGCTTTAGAAGAAGAGTTAATGATGCGCCAAGTAAGTAAATCCTGAAGAGCATCATTAAATAACTTTAAATTTTTAATGCCAATTCCACCATTAGCAATGGGTTTACAACATGAATTCCAAGGAATTGTGACAAGATTCTTTTCAAAAATGCTTCCAGACCAAATGAAATTTTTAATTTAAGTAGTAATTTTTCTAAGAATACTAATAGGCCATTTATAGATTATAAGGGAATAGACCATTTTAGAAACAATGGTCGATTTAACTAAACAGATTCTCCCAGCCATGGAGAGGGACTTCCCTTTTCAATTAGCTAGTTGATTTGTGATATGAGAGATAATATTAGAAAAATAGGTAGCTTTGGGGTGACCACAAAATAGAGGAACCCCCAAATAAGTGAAAGGTAAAAAGCCCTCTTTAATACCCAGGTGGTTTATAATACCAGTTTTTCTTCTTACTGGAAAATTCTTGCCAAAATAGATATATGATTTATTCCAAGAAATTGCTTGTCCAGAGACATCTTCATAATGAGATAAAGTTTGTTTGAGAACTTGAAGATTTCTTTGATCCCCTTTTATGAATAGGATAATATCGTCAGCATATAGGAGATGTGTGGGGGTGTTTAAATTCATGGCCACTTGAATAGGTTTAATCAAATTTTGATCAACCTGGTGGTTTATGAGTCTACTAAGGTAATCTTCAGCAATAACAAAGAGAATGGCAGAAAGAGGGTCAACTTGCCTGACACCTTTTGTACATTTAAAGAAACCACAAGGGGTACCATTAATCAGGATAGAGATATGAGTAGAGTGAAAGAGGGTCCTGATTCTACCAATGAAGGAGTCATTAAAACCAAATTTTCCAAGAACTTTGTAAATCAAATTCCAATAAATGGTATCAAAAGCCTTCCTAATATCCAATTTGATGGCCACACTACCACCTCTACTTTTTTTGCTTAAAGTATTCGTACATTCAGAAGCAAGACAAATGCAGTCCTGAATAGATCTTCCTTTGATAAAACCAAATTGATTCCAAGAAACAATTCTATTGTAGATAGGCCCAAGTCTATTGGCAATGATTTTTGTAATGATTTTATATATAGTGTTAATCAAAGCTATAGGTTTGAATTAGTGTATCTTAGCAGCATTCTCAACTTTAGGAATTAAAGTTAGAAATTGAGCATTGATACCATGAGGAAGAGATCCATGTGTGAAGAATATCCTCATGAGTTTACAAACATCATTATGAATAATATCCCAATGAGTTTGCAAAAAACAATTATTGAAACCATTCGGGCCAGGAGCACTATCAGGGTTTAAACCAAAAACAATGTCTTTGATTTCATGATCGAGAGGAATGCTTAAAAGGGAATTATTATCTTTTTCATCAACCAGCAAAGGAATGATGTCAGGTTTAATGTCAACGTTTCTGTCAGGACCATTTAGAATGTTATGGAAATAAGAGGTAACATGATCCTTAATGGATTATTCAGAATCAATGACCAAATCATTATGAATGAGCATCGTAATGGGACGGCTGGTCTTTCTAATTCTTTGAAGACAATTATAAAATTTGGTATTACGATCACCATCAGTAAGCCATTTAGTTCTAAAAGTATGTTTCCGAATATTGTCCTTAAAATAAAGTAAGGAATTTAATTTAGAAGAGATATTATCCTCCAATTGAGGATCTAAATTAAAATCAGAATTAGTGTTCTTAGTTTGGAAGCGACTGAGTTCATCCTCAAGGCAGGAGATGTCAAGGTCTATTTGTGAGATAGAGTTTTTACACCAGCCTTTGAGAGCTTGCTTAAGGAATTTCAATTTATGAAAATAAGAAAAGGAATCCTTATGATGCTTCATTGTTCCAAGTGTTAAAAATAAAAGTGACACAATCATGATTTAAAGACCAATCATTGTTAAACTTGAAGGGAAAGATAGGTTTTCGATCATTCATAAGAATATTGACAAGAATAGGATGATGATCAGAATTAATCCTAGGAAGAGTAACACTAGATATTTTGTCCCAAGTGTCAAGAGCCTTCATATTGATAAAAGCTCTGTCAAGTTTACTAGAAAAATTCTTATTATAATGTTTTCTGTACTAGGTTTAATTTGCACCAACAAGATTGATCTCAAATAGATTATAGTCATCAACAGTAGATTTAAACTCTCTAGTAGAGATGTAAAGATGAGAGGGACCAATTTTTTCAGATGGGTTAAGATTGGCATTGAAATCTCCCAAAACAATCAAAGGGTCTTGAATATGACTAGAAATATCAAGGAGTTCAAGCCATAAACCTCTCCTATCTTGATACTTGTTTTTGGCATAAACCATAGTGCAATAGATGTGCTGACCATTCCATAAGAAGTCACAAGTCAGATGTTGATCAGAATTTTGAAATATGTTAATATTATTTAGAGTATTGTGACAAAAAATCCACATAGAGTCAACATTAGAACTGTTATTTCTAGAACCCATAAAATTGTAATTTAAAGCTCCAAATCTCATAAAGTTCTTTTTAAAATTGACCTTAGGTTCAGCAATAGAAAAAATATGTGGTTTATGAGTGTTTAGAAACCTCCTAAGAGAAGCGGAGGTGTCATTGTTGGCCACCCCTTGACAGTTCCAGAAGAGAACATTCATTTTTAATTTTGTTTTGGGTTAGCACCCTTCTTCTTTTCTGATTTACCAGATCCCTTCTTTTTTTGGGATCTCGTAACAATTGAGGTAGAGGATAAATTATGTTGACTCTACTCAGACTCAGAAATGTGAGGAAGATTAGAATTCAGGTCAGCATTAGGAATAGAAACAGAATCAGAGGAACGCATTGGAGCAGAACTGTCCAGTGTGTGAGACTGTTCATCCTTATGAGCAGAGACCTTTTCAATATGCAGAATAGAGCTGTTCAGGTTGTTTTCAGGAATTACATCATGATAAAGAGATTGCTCAGGTTGAGGATCAGTCACATTATGGGCAGTTTCAGCAGAATTTGTGTGTTTAGAAATAGGAGGAGAGTTATGGTCAATGATCAGATTAACAAGAGAAGAAATAGGAACCATTCTGCTAACAAAATAGAGAGCAGGGTCCTGGATAGATTCATGAATAGACTGTGAAGAATATTTAGAGATTCAATTAAAATGAGAATGATTAGGATTATCATTATCAGCATGTGTAAAATTATTAGAATTTTCAACAAGAGCAGCACTAGCAATGTTCAAATGTTTCTGCAAAGGATCAGAAATTTGTATATCAGTCAAAGGATGATACTCCTCCTTCTGAACTGGGAGAGATTCAGTAGGAACATTCAGAGGAGGATCAAAGGTGAGAGATAAAGTGTGATCATCAGAAATTCCAGAAGTTCCAATAACAGGTAAAGACTTAGATGCAGGAACTACAGAAACAATAGGATCACTATTAACATCAAAATTAAACAACACAATGTTACCTGGAACTACAGAATTAACATTATTACAATGCACCAAGTTGGAAGCATCAGCATTATCCTTGGGAGAAGATATTGAGTCTTCCAGGTTCCTACACAGGTTCTCAATTAAGCATGAGGTACCAGAGGAAGAGGCAATATTAACAGAACTGGGAATAGAGTTGGGGAGGCCCTTATCAGAACAAGTTCTGTTACAATTATCAATAGAACCATTTAAATTAATAGGTTTCTCATTATTTTTAGGATCAACCTCTTCTTCAACCAAAACAGACCACGATTTCCCTTCTAAGTTAGAGTGATCCTTGAATTTATTGACCCAATTATCATTCTATTTTGTTGGGGGTCAGATTTTTCCATTGTATTTTTTCCTTTTTTGTTATGTTTAACCTCTTTCCAATCATTTTTAACTGGAAGATCCAGTTGCTTCCTAGAAACTCTACAAGTGGAAAAACTATGACCAATCAGTTTGCAAAAATCATAGAATGGTGGTTTCTTTTCATACTCAATATGAAGTTCCACTCTGTTATCAGGGGCATTAAAAAGTATGGTAGATGGAAACTCACTAGAAAGGTTGACCTCCACCATAATTCTAGCATATAATCCAAGATCTCCATTCAAGGTTCTGTGATCAATTTTAATAGGGGATCCTAAATAGGAAGCAATATCATTTAAAATCTTCGGATGCTAAAAGAACCAGTTTAGTCTATGAATTATAACCCATACATGTGACAAATTATTTTATGAGTGTAAGGATTAAAGGAAGGATCCAAATCAGAGATTCTAAAAAAACCAGGCTTAATATGTAAGTTTCCAATCTTCTATACCTGCTCGAGATCGGTTTGAGAGATAAAGAGAATGTGATAATATCCTTTACCAAGTGGTACCATCTTCCATTTTGAAGAGCTCCAGTAATGAGCAATCCTATTCCTTAATTCAGAAATAGTCCAAGGCTTATCACCTGTGTTATAAGAAATTCGGCCAACAACCGAATGCTTGAATAACTGTTCTCTCTATTTCAGAGCTTCTGGATCGACATCAACTAAGAAACCACCATCATCCAGTTTTCTGAAGCAAGGTTGTTTGTGATCTTTCTCGCTACTGAGATCCATAATTTTTAGCGCATCTCGGAAGGAGACAGGAATGTTTCGAAGAGGGATTTGAAATTATCCTACTTAGAAATTTGAAGATGTAGGTTCAACAGGTGCAGGAACCGTAGGAGTAGCAATCTCTCACTCTGGATCAAATCCATCCACCAGAAAGAGTAAGAATCAACTACGAGGGTTAGGGTTTGGAGTCTCCCATTGCAGCGCGATTCAAGAGCTCCCATCGCTTCCAAGTGATCTTCAAAATCATTAGTTAATATTTTTATGATTTTTAAATAATTTAATAAAATTTTATTTTCCTAAAATATCATAAGTGTCAATTATGACACTACTGATAACTTTGAATTCAAAAAAATACATACAACAAGATAACTTCGAAACAATGAATTTAACATACCCCTATAATGTCATATTCTACTATAAACTAGTTTATCACCTCAATTATTTCAAATTAAATTTATTTTAATAATTTTTAATCATTTATTTGATATTTTATCAATAGAATAATTTTTGTGTCACTGTTGTGTCATCATTAATGGTAATTATTTAATCTATAAAAATTTTAGATAAATTTATATGATGTAGGAATTTCTTTCATATTTCTATATACTAATTATAATTGATGTTATACTCTTTTTATCCTTATATTAAAATTAATATAATTTTATAAAATGAGAGTAACATATTGTCACATTCGTTGATTTTTATTATATTCATGTCATATTCATGGACAAGTGTCCATTAAGTGATCCCATTTCGAACCATTGATGATAAGGGTCTAATTTAGTCATTCAATTTGATTTTGATAGGTGTTAAGATAATTTTATAATGTAATTTGTACCATTAATTACTCGATTTACCTTTAACCATGGTAATAAAATAATTACTAAAGTTACTATTCATAATGCCCAAAAATAACATGATACGAGTTACATATTTTGGGACCACTATTTCCAAATATGGAATCTATTTTTAAAAACTAAAAACACAAAATATTTAGTAATTAATTTAAAAAATAATCCCGATGTCAGAATGAAAAATGAGTTTTTAAAAGCTAAAACATTATAAAAGAATGAAATTTTTTCATATCAATATTCGTGGTAAAATTAATACCAAAGACAAAAATTAAATTCAATGATAAAAATATATTCTATTTATAATTTAAAACCATTCAATAATATAATTTATAAACATAAATTATTTTGATGAAAAAAGTTTTTTTTAAATAAACGTTACTATATTTTTTCTATTCATCAAAATTTTAAACTGATCAGAAAAATATCAAAAATTCCTCCAATGTAAACTTTTATAACCTTCTTCAAAATAAGAAATTTATTTTGTTAAATAGAATATATTAAAGTGTAAAAAACTTGATTTAAAATGGGTGCTCCATCAAAAGGTGTAAAAACATCTTTTTTTAAATACTTATCTTTTTCAAAAAATGAAATTTTTTCATATATTGTAACGACCCACCTTCTTCATGATGAGGGTAGGGATGGTAAAGTGTCATGCCCTTCATTCCTCAAGATGAAAGAGATATAATTACCCCATGATTCCCAGCTTCGATAGGCCCCAGATCAGTGACTATCACTAAGGTTATAGAATCTCACATAGTATGCAAGGCATTACACAATTATAGAACAAAATTAGAAGATAATATAGTAAATCCAAAGAAACACAAAATACTAAAAGTAAAAGTAAATCCAAAATCCATTCTCGACTGCATGTTTAAATGTAAATCTGATAAAAAATAAAAAATATCTCCCAAGGTAAAGTACCAAAATAAAAGAGACTAAGTATCAACAAAAAATAATCACGACGCCTAAGCTAGTAAAGTCCAGCACGGTCCTCAAAGTCCTCCTAGAAACCTGAGAAAAGTTTTATATACCTAGGGTGAGTATATAAGTATACCTAGTAGGAAACCTAAATCCACCTCTGCACAAGTGTGGAAAAATACTAACTGACCTGGGAGAAAATAGTATAACCTCACAGCACCTACCACAGAATACTAACTAGCCCAGCCTAGCTAAGGCACACTCACCAAATAATGAAAGTAAAGTAAAGTAGTAGTAGTAGTAAATAAATATTTGGGTACAATGCACCACTTTCCCACTAGTTAACTTCTCATCCCTAACTTCTAACACATTTATCCTACCAATATTCCCATATGTATTCTCTCTTCCATAACCTGCCTGCACACACTTGGGCCTCAAACAGTACACAATTCCACCCACAGACACATGGGCTACAATTACCACATCTCTCACTCGAAGAAACATGGGAATAATACTGAATATACATGGGAAAAAAACGTTCCCTAAAAACACCTAGGCCTCTCATCCACAACAAACCCTTTCCTGAAAGATCTGGGGCTATGGTAGTCCTCAAGACATTACATCATGCCCGGATATGGTTGAGCGGTGTGGAACTGAAAGACGGTGTGAGGAAGAATGTCAATAACTAGTTATCCATCCTCCCACAGAGATATTGGGAAAGGAGCACTCCCCCAAGAAATAGGGTGTTTAGAACAAAGTTCACAATAATGGTGGGTGCGTATAGAAATTACAAGGAACTACAATCTATACATATAGATAGGAAAACACTCAGACCAACCTATGGCTTTCTAAACAAACAACCATCCTACTCAGAACCTATTTTGTTTCTACCCCTGTATGCATAACCACACAAACCCAACCCCTTTTCATTTAACCACATTCAATTTATTTATTTAAGGGACTCACTGTATCTTATTCCAGTACTATCAAGAAACTACCAACCACAACCATACCAAAACAATAAGTAAAACCAAACTACAGTCCCACTGCAAAAAAACGCAAAACCATATTTACAGTCCACTGCACAAACCCCCAATCTTCCTAGACACCTGTTATTCAATTTAAAACTATCATTCTTCAAAATTATACCACACAATCCTTTTCTCACAACCAATCCCTACATCCCCACTACCAAAAAATACCCAGATGCCTTCCCACTACATACAAGTTCATAACCACACCGTAGTCCCACATCCCAATTCTATTCAATGGCCATGACACAAAGGTAGTTCACCTTCCTAAAAGTCTATCCATTACACAACCAATCATTATCTCAAACTAGGATACCAACACAACACCTATACTGACAACTGTTCCCAATAGTAGTACCACACAACTCACACAAAGTCACAAAACAAAAAAGAACACAAAACTCACCCACACCTATCAACAGGATGTGTATATATATGAATATTTAACCATCATAGGTTCTTTAATTACACTTAATTATAATCGGGGTGATCACACAATATGTTTGACCCTGGGGAATCAATTTATTTAACTAAGTGTATGTTCTTTAACAGTTTTTTATTACATCCATTTATCAAAGCATCACAACAATATTGAAAATAACTAGTGCATAAGAAAAGGCAACCAATGACCATGATTTTTAGTAGGAATACAGTCAAAAAAATCCCTAAAGGAATAAAAGATAATAAATAAAACTGGCTATCATCCTCAAACTAAAACCCACCCGTTATTTCATTTACCCATGTTATTTTTTTATCATATTTACTTCTTGTTTATTAATGATTTTAATAAAATTATTCAGTCATTACTCACAAGGAATCATTAGTACACCAACCCCTCAGGATGAAAAATTAAATATATACAGAAGCAATCCTTACCATATGATCAAAGGATCCAAGTTCATCCTTGTTCCATGAATAGTGGATCTCCCGATTTGTAGGGAATTACTCCAACGAAACTGAGAAGGAGATATCTAGCGTAGGTGCACAATTTTTCTAGGGAGGAAGGCTCTAGGAACACCAAAGGAAAATTTAAAAAAACACAAGGAATGGAAGATCTCAGCCTTGAGGAGCTAGATCCTATTTTAAAGTAAGAACAGTTTCCGAAATCCATTAACAAGGGATCATGGTCAAGATCACGCTGTTTGGGTATCTAAAATCACTCTGGACATAAGTATATTTAATGATATAATTAACACCCTTTGAAACACCCTTAAAAATTCCCAAAAAAGGCTTTAATCTCGGTTTACCGCAAATAATACATAAGAGGGGTGAAACTGAAAATCTGGGAAAAATAAGGAAAACTACAAATGAGTCACCGATGGGTGATTCACTGATGGGTGAGTCATCGATTTAAATCCACAAATAGGTGAGCTACTAATGAAACCTACTACTGCAGATCCATCGACGCTGAGCTACTGACGTAACGACCTACTGACGCCTCAACCTACTGACACCTCGACCTACTGACACCATGACCTACCGATTCCTCGACCTACCGACGCCCTAACTCACTGATACCTTTACCTACCGATGACTTGACTCACTGATTCATGTACCAATTGATTCCCTGACTCACCGATGCCTTGAACTATCGATTCTCTGACTCACTAACACCTTGACCTACCAGACTCATCGATGGAAAACTAGAAATTGGGAAAACTCTTGAAATAAGCCATCATTTCCTCCTAGAACACCCTAAAACTAGCTCTTCACAAAGGGGGTCCTAGGGAAATCCATGTCATCCCATCAGATACATATCAAACTATTCTTGTCCTACAGAATTCAAAACTAAACCATAAAAGAGAGGGTCTAAAAACCCACCCCTTAAGATACCTCTCAGGAGAAAACCACCTTGTGTTATTCTAATTATGGATTGAAAACCTCGACATCCTAGAACACATCCTTGTCATCTAACCTAGGAAAAATTGTGCAACCACTAAGGCCCCACACCACCCGAAACAACCACACAGACACCAAGAGTCACACTATCTAGACACATGGACTAGGGAGCTCCTTCCACCATGCCTAGATACTATCCTATTTGGGAAGCACTATCTCACATGCAGAAGTTTAATCGAATCTACATTGATGTGTATTGATTAGGGATCAGGTTCTCCCTTCCCAGAGTCATAAATTTTCACACAAAATAGAAGAAAAGGGAAACAACTTATCATACAGCAAGTGAGGTCAAACATTTCATCATAATCCAGGTGAAAAGAAAAACACAAGAAAAAACTCAGAACATCCTAGAGTACTGGGAACACATAGGTGCTTCTCACTCCCAAGTACTCTCCTCGAGGCCAAAATGCCTCCATAACACATGAACTGAAGGAATGGTCCATCCACACATCACCTTCTTCTCACAATAATCTATTCTTACCCACCACTCCATGAATGGTGTGGCATCCTCAATATCAAAATCTCCCTAGTCAATGACATGATAGTCATCGTGTAAATACAGATAGAGATAAGATACATGAAAGATGTTGTGGGACTTCTCTAACCTCGGTGGCAATGCCAGATGATATGCCACATCACCGACTCATCCCAACACATCAAAAGGTCTGATTAACCTGGGATAAATCTTTCTTCCTCTTCCAAAATTCCGTTGTCGACACCAAGGGGAGACCTTTAAGAACATCTAGTACCCAACCATGAAATTAAAGGGCCTCCTCCTATAATTGGAATATGACTTATGACAGTCTTGATCTACCTTCATCCTCTCACACACAATCTAAACCTTATCTAATGTGTTATGAACTACCTTTGGTCTGAGAAGGGCTGCTTCCCCTACCTTTATCCATCATACAAGTGAGAAACACGGTCTTCCATATAAGGTTTCGAACGGTTCCAAGATAATGGTAGAGTGATAGATATTATTTTAGGAATACTCTACCAGCAGAAATTTTCATATCCATGATCCTCTGAAGTCCATAACAGAATCTCGTAGCATATCCTCTTATGTTTGGATGGCCCTCTATGTCTTCTCATCCATCTGAGGGTGGAAATAAGTTCTAAGGCGTAACTAGGTACCAAATTCATGCTACAATCCCATCCAAACTCGCTCCATAAAACATGTATCCCAATATAACACAATGGATCTTGTAAATCCACAAAGTCATACCGCCACATCCACATACCTATAGACTAATTCACCAACTATGCTTGACACCTTGATCTCCAAGAAGTGAGATGAATTCATCAACCCATCCACCACTACCCAAAGAGCATCAAATTATCCCTAATATCTAGGAAATATTGTGGTGAAATACATTTATATGAATTCTAACTTATATTCGAGAACATCCTAGGGCTAAAACAGACTGCCAGGAACTTGGTGCTCAGCCTTCACCTACTGACACGTTAAACACCTTTCCACAAACTCTTCCACTTTCCACTTCACCCTTAGCCACAGAAACTATTCCCTTAAGCCTCAGTACATCTTAGAGACTCATGGATGCACAACCAGGGGTGAGATGTGGAACTCATGGGGAACTCCCTTCGTCATTTCCACTAGGACAAACAGCTTCCCATAGAACAACATCTGTTTCTGGCTATCCTCTAACCATACTTCTAGAGCATCACCCAGGACAACACGATCATGAATTACTTCAACCTCTGAGTATCCCCACTGAGACTCCTCTACCAATCATTACAAGGAATTCTAAACTTCCATCTAAATGATATATCCACTACCCATATCATCCCCAACATCTAGGTGAAAAGGAGAAAACTCCTCCACTACCTTCAAAACATTTTTGGATTCCTGAACTTCCTCCTTTTTCAACTTCCAACTAAAGGCCTCGACCACCACATTCCCATTCCCTAGGGTGTAAGATATTTTGAATTCGTAATCCTAGATGAACTCCATCAACCATTGATACCACAAGTTTAGGTCTCATTGGGAAATGATATACCTCAAGATATTGTGATCGGTCAAGACCATAATGCACTCACTGATGAGGTAATTCCACCACAAAATCAACGCAAACATTACTACTTCAATCTCTAGATCATGAGTGTCATAGTTACATTCATGAGGAAGTAAATTCTTAGACCCATAAGTGATTACTCCTCACTACTACATCAGCACACATCCCAAGCCTAGGATGGAAGAGTCATAGAAAATATCTTCAGTCCTCGAAAGGGGGTAACGGTTCTTGACCATCACATGATTCAGTCTCTAGTATTCTATACACAGTCTTAGACCACTATCTTCCTTCTTCACGAACAAGAATGGAGAACCCCACGACGACACACATGGTACGATAAAAACCTTCTTTATAAGGTCTTCAACCTAAATACGAAACTCCCACAACTCAGAAGGCACCATCCATTAGGGATCCATCAAAATAAGATGGGCATCGGGTTGCAAGTGTATCCTTAACTCAACATCACATTTAGGGTGTAGAGTCACAACCTTGTTAGGGAAGACATCGAATAAATAGATGAGAATCAATAAAACATCCACCATATCTGTATATGCTTATTCTATTGACAACTTATCTAACAAAGAAATAAGAGGCTCCACACACCAGTTTCCCACCTGACAACTCTGCTCACCAACGAAATCTACGCATTGGCCACCCAAATCCGAAAACAAAACCCTTTTGTGGAAGAAGTTGATAATAGTGTGAATATAAAACAAAAATTAGATACCAAGTGTGAAATCATATGGATACATCTATAGTAGAAGAAGATCCCCATTGGACTGATGTGGCCCCAACATCAATCTACATCCTTGAGAAATATCAAACAGACTGGTCTCACCTCCAACTAGCGTACTGAACACTAGGTGAATGTGAATTCTCTCTACATATAGTCCCATATCATGGGCTAGACCAAGTGAAACAAAGGAGTTAAAAGGTATTGAATCAAAAAAAGCACACTCAATAGTACTAAATAGACTGATCGTACCTGAAACAACCTCTAGCTCTAATAGAACTTCTAGCTCTGTGGCATGCAACTGCGAACACCTAGCTCCTCTTCCCATCAACTGTCGACCACAACCATGACCACGCCTTGTTTTAGGTCCTTGAGGAGCGACCATAGGTCATACTCCTCTGGAACCATCTACCCTCGATGGAGTGGGAGCTCTCTGTGCCTGCTGCTAGAAGGGCCTAACTGTAAACTACTACTACTGAGGTGGGTGCGGAACCTACCCACCTCCACTGTATAGCTCTCAAACTGGGCACTAGTTCTAAATATTTCCACTACCTCCACATACAATGAACCACATTCCAAGACCCATGTGGAAAGTTCAAGTACCAATAGATCAAAACTAGAACTATTGGGGCCTACTTCCCGCTATCCAAAACCTAGAAGGCACTGACGCTGGAGACCTGTTGCTAATCGCTTTTCCCTTTAACAAACTCAGTTGGATCCCTTCTCACGACACACATACCATAAAGTGCATCCTTTCCACTACCTATTCCTTCTTCTAAACCTATATGTATGTCGATAGAGTGAAAGGAGTAACAACATACTGAAGCGAAGGTCGGAGCACCTCCTCTAAGCATCTCACCCAGGACTCCTCATCCGGAAATAGATCTAGTGTGAAGCACGGGAAATCTCTAAACTCGATCCTTGGTTCCCTTACTGACATACTCCCATACAAGAGGGAGATTTTTTCATGCCACTTCTTGGCCTTTATCATAGAAGAAAGGAATTATGTCGGAACTCCTTCTCAAATTCAACCCACAAAACATCGGTCTCCTTCCTTTCCCTGAGGTAAAGTGTCCACCACTAAAGCATTGCTCCTCATATTTCGGTCACTACCAATGGAACCATGTACTCTATTCGAACTCAGATCAAGCTGAAAGTTATCACAAACTACTCGAGCCAACATTCCGTATCTTTTGCCCAAGACGCTGCCCTCATAATTTCCCAGAGCCTTTCACTAAAAGGCACGAAGTATCTTCTACCACTAGTCATATTACTCCTCTCAATCAGCCCTTCATTGATCAACCGGGTCTACCTATCAGGCCTCAACTACTCGTACCACATGGGACAAATGTTTGGGTTCCATAGCCGAAAATGTAAACAAGGAACTCCTAAACCCCAGTACTACGGAAAATTTATTTTAATTTTTTTAACACTTCATTTATTTTAAATTCCCAAAACGCCAAAGACACACAAGAGCACAAGTTAATATGATGCATGCATATTTCCTAGGGTATCTAACCAGTAATAGGTGTATCCTCACTTGGTCGTTCAATAGGTCCAGAGTCCTTGCATCACATCATGGGGGGCCCTAAAATGATGTGTTTTATCCTATTTTCCCTAGCCTATCTTAGACACCAAGATTTCATAACACCACTTCCCTACCATAAAATGCAATCCTCACTATTCCTAACTCCAACTTTATCTTACCTATCAAACTCCCAAAACCTCCATTTGATACCTTTTTGTCATGACCTACCTTCTTTAAGATGAGGGAAGGGATAGAAAAGTGCCACGCCCTTCCTTCCTCAATATGAAGGAGAGATAATGACCCCCGATTTCGGCCTTCGATGGGCCCCGAAGCGGCGATTGGAATTAAGGGTATATAATCTCGCATAGTATGGAATACATTACACTTTTTATTGAACAAAATAGAGAGATAAGATGGTAAATCCCAAGAAACTCCAAATACTAAAATTTAAAGAAAATCCAAAATCCATTCCCACAAGAATATTTAGAAGTAAAGCTGATACAAGGTAAAACAAAATCTTCCAAGGTAAAGTACCAAAAGAAAAGAGACTAAGAAGAAACAACAATTAATCCCAACACCCAAGCTAGTAAAGTCTATCGTGGTCCTCAATGTCCTCCTGGAAACTTGAAAATAGTTTTATATATGTAGGTTAAGTATACAAGTATACCCATTAGAAAAACTATTGCCACCCATGAACAATTAGGGGAACATTCTAACATCCCTATGAGAAAATAGTAGAACCTCAAAGCACCTACATAGGAATACTAACTAGCCCAGCCTCACCAAGACAAACTCCCTAAATAATGAATGTGATGTAATGTTGTAGTAGTATCACATTGATATTTCGGTACCCCAAACCTCTTTCCCACTAGTCAACTGCTCATCCCTAATGACTAACATCTTGACACTACCACTATTCCCATGTGCAGTCCCACTACCAAAACCTTCTCGCACACACCTGGGCCTCAAACCACACATAATCCCACCCACATAAACCTTGTCCACAACAACCACATCTCTCGCTTGAAGAAACTTGGGCCTTATCTTAAAGATAGTTTGGAAAACAAACCAGGGCTACAAACACCTAGGCCTCTCATCCAAAAAAACTTTCCTAAAGGATCTTGGGCTATGGTAAGCCTCAATCCATTACAGCATGCCTGGATATGCTTGAGCGGTATGAAATTGGAAGAGGGTGTGATGAAGAAAGTCAGTAACCATCAATCTATCCTCCCACCAAGATGTTGGGAAAGACACCCTCCCCCAATAAATTGGGTGTTCAGAACATGGTGTTAGACAAGTATGGGGTGCGTATAGAAATCACAAGGAACTAAAATTTATACATATAGATAAGAAAACACTCATCCCAACCTATGGGTTTCTGAAAAAACAACCAGCCTACTAAGAACCACTTTCGCTGGTACCCCTATATGCACAACCACACAAATTCAATCCCATTTCATTTAGCCACTTTCTATTTATTTATTTAAGGGATTAACTATAATTTATCCCAGAACTAGAGGGAAACTACCAACCACAACCATACCAAAACAAGAAGCAAAATCAAACTGCAGTCCCACTACACAAGATCACAAAACCATATTTACGGGCCACCGCGAAACCCCCCAATATTCCAAGACACATTTTTATCCATTTCCAACAAAAAATACCAAAAATTATACCACACAATCCTTCTCTAACAACCCAAACCCACATCCCCCATTCCCAATAATTCCCAGATGAAATCCCACTACATACATGTTCATAACCGTACCGTATGTACTCACAACCATGATCCCAGTAGCAGCACCACACGAATCACACGAACTCACAAAACTCAATAGAACATAGCAATCATACACACCTATCAACATGATGTGTATGTACATTAAGATTTAACAAGGACAAGTTCTTTATTCCCACTTAATTATAACCGGTGTGATAACACAAACGGTTTGATCCTGGGGAATCCATTTATTTAACCAAGTGTATGTGGTTTAATAGTTTTTTTTGTAAAGGTCATTTATCAAAGAATTGCTACAAAATAGAACGTCACTAATTCAAAAGTAAATACAAAAAATGGTCATGTTTTTTAGGAGGTATAAAATCTCAAAAATCCATAATAGAATCAAGGATAACAAATAAATCATGCAATCAATACCAAACCAATCCTTGCCTGTTATTTTATTAACCCCTTCTATCTTTGTATTATATTAACTTATTATTTATTTCTCATTTTAAGAAATTTATTCAGTTGTTCCCCACAAAGAATAATTAGTACACCCACCCCGTATGATGCACAATTAATGGGAGATAGAAGGAATCCCTTCCAGATAGTCAAAGGGTAAAATTTCCTCTTTGCACTAAGAATAGGAGATCATGCGAGAAGCAGGGAAGAACTCTAAGGAAACTGAGCAGGAGAGCTCTAGCACAGGTACACAACTCGTTTAGGGAGTAAAGCTCTAGGCGCACCAAGGGTAAATTGAAAATACATAAGGAAGGGAAGATCCCAACCTTGAAAAGCCAGATCCTATTTTAAAGGAAGAACAATTACCAAAAGTCATTAATGTGGGATCGTGGTCACGATCAAGTGGTTTAGGTATCTGAAATTTCCCAAGACATTAGGATATTTAAATATATAATTAATGCCTATTGAAATTCCCTTAAAAACTCCCTAATAAGTCTTTAAACTAGTTTTACGTCAAATAATATGTAAGAGCAACAAAACTAGAAAACTGGAAAAAACTGGGAAAACTGCCAATGAGTCACTGATGGGTGATTCACTAATGTGGATCCACTGACAGGTGATCTACTGACGTGACCTACTGACGTTGATCCACCGATGATGAACTATTGATTCCCTCACTCACTGACACATCGACCTACCGATTCCCTGACTCATCAATGGAAACTATAAATTTGGAAGACTCTTAAAATGAGCCACCATTGCCTCCAAGAACACAATAAATACTGGTTTTTCACAAAGGGAGGGCCTGAGGAAATCCAGGTCATCACATATATCATGTCTAGAAAATACATAAGATGTATGTTAAATTTATATAGAATATATAAAATTAAATATGTTGTTAATACTATTAATAACCACTAATTTAATGTCTAGGTTATATATTATATAATATTATTTTATTAATATAATATTTTTTGGTAAAACATGGCCTTGTATGTGACGTAAGCCAACTCATTATTGTGTGTAGCGTAAGATTAAAATGGTGCTGTATAAAAAGAAAAAGAAGAAATGAAAATAAATTTATTTATAAATGAAAATATTATAAATCTCAAGGTGTTACAATTGTATGGTGTAAAAAGATAGGTTTATGAATATATCAATGTATCTTCCATTTTGGCATAGGAGTCAATGTGTTTTTATAAAATAGAGATACACACACTACTCGTAAAGGTAGAAATAGTACACAAACAAAGAAAAATATAGATAAAAGAGTGTAGAAGGCTCTGTGTGGTTGTAAATTCATCTTGAGACTCTTGGAAGATGTGTTGAAATGCTGGTTTTGTTGACATCAAGAAAAAGACAGCAAAAAAAGTGTCGTGACAGATTTTTTTTCTATATCCAGTGAGGTTTATGATTTGGAAAATGAGATATTATTATTTATTAGTATGTTTTTACAAGAGGTTCTCTGATTTGAGATCTCATCATATTTTCTTCATGTATCAACATTATTTAGTTCTTTAGTTTTTCTTAGTCACAAGAGCAGCTCGATCTATTTCTCTGGTCGTACTTTTCTTTTCATCTGGTCATATCTTTATACATTGTTGCTGATATGGATCATGTAACTTTTACCTCATACTATCCTCTAACATCACATTAAATTTTTTCTATAAAATACATAGCAATCATTAATAAAATAAGAAACACTAAGATTTACAAATATAACTGTTAGAAATAATTTTGAATTAAATGAGAAAGTGAAGAGTTATGGTGTATCAGGACCGGTAGGTCAGGTAATCTTGTCTTAGAACTGATGTCTCAGACGTATAATATTCTGCAATCTGGAATAGTGAATTTAGTATCAGTGACTCAGGAATGGAAGGTTGTTCTGAAGGTAGGTCATCTTAATGGTAGGTCCACTTGAAGGTGACTCATGCCATCAGTAGCTCATTCTGACGGTAGGTCGATGCAATGATGACTTAGATATCAGTATCTCAATGTGATGGTGTCTTGTCCTTTTCAAAAAAACGGATTTCATCTATCGATATGTTGATGTATTAGTGACTTAGTGCATCAGTAGGTCAATCATCAGTGACTCATATCGGTGTCTAATCCTTTTCTAGATTTTAGTATCCATGCTAATGCTAAGACAGCTGACAATGAGACATATCATAGGTAATCCCAACATTGAGTCTACCCTGACCATGGCTCGGCCTTAATGGAGATTTATCCTTAACGTAGACTTATATATAGCCAAAGTATGGTAACCTATCTTATGTTATGAAATACTAATAGAAAATAGTATGATTATATCTAATCATGATTAAATGGGTGTAGAAATAATTTAACTTGTTGAAATATTATTAGGCATGATTTGTAAGAATTAAAACTAGAAGCGTCCAACAATATCCCCATTTTTTGATGATCAAGAATCATGGAATTAACAAGTAATAAATAATAATAAAAGTAAAAACTAACAAATTTTAATATTAATAAATCATACGGATCATGTAAGAGTAAATTATGATAACATACATACTCAAAGTAAATACCAACCAAATTCCATCTCATATTTCTCCCCCTTTTGGGATTATCAAAAATGAGAACAAATAAAATAAATATTAAAGAGAAAATAATAGGATATAAAGAAAATAGAATATAGAAAAACATATAATTAATTTCATGATAAAAGGATAGTATAGTAGATTAGAAAAAGAAAAAATTACATCCCTATCAAAGATCAACCCAATCACTTTTTCTATAAGTAAGGATCCATGGGTGCCTTGCTGTTATTAGAAGTTGCATCTAGAGGAACAATAGGTATATAAGGGGATGTGTTATAAAATTGATGCATGGGGACTCTAGAAGGTACAAGAGATGTAAGATTATGGGTAGAAAATGGAGGAGATGTTAGTTCCCTATACATCATAGGTCTCAGATTACTAAGATCATGTGTTATAGACATGGGAAAAGGTTGAAGGGTTTCAGGTAGAGGAGAAAACGAATTTCTAGTCACAACTTCTCCGAACTAGGGATCAAGTGGCAAATTGATTGACCATGAAGAAAACTTATTATTCACTTGAGTAATAGAAAATTCCCCTGGTGTTGCAGCAATAGTACTCTGATGATATAGGTAAGGATTCAAAAGGTTTAGGAAATCCATGATTATCTTCCCACCATTATCTATATACATTATGAAATCATCCTTATTCTCCATAAACATATTAAGAGTAAGTGTTAACTCCTTGAATTGTTTAAATTGTTCCATAAAATCTTGAGTAATAGGAGGTATTCTCAAATTTTCAACCAAGTACTTGAAATAACTATCCAACTTATTTTTGGTGTAAATCCTCTTAATGTATAAATCTTTATTCTTTGTAATTTCTTCCTAGGAATTAGTATCCCCTTTCATATAAAACCTAACTATATAATGCACATGTCCAATGTTCTATTTTATTTTTCTAAGGATCTTCTGATTAGAGCTACCCATCGTAAACTGAATATATTCTTTAATTACTGATCTAATCATCTAACTATCAAAAGTCTGAATTATAGGAGAAACTGATGTTGAGGCTTCATTGATAGCATCTTTCACTACTGATCTCAAAGTGGACAGATCAAGGTTAATAGGAGGAAAATTTTCATCCTCATAATATGTATCCTCAATAATGTTTGGAACTTTTTTTCAAGGAATCAACATACTTGGATGACATTCCTTTCGCAAATGTAATGAGTACAACCAACTCATCACTTAACCTTTTATTTTCTATCCTCACTTCTTGAAGTTATGAGATTATCTGAGGTTGAATATGGGAGAGAACTATCTCTACAATCGTATCATCATATGTTTCACTAAGACTTATGACCACTGTAGGTTTTAGTTGGAAAATACAATTAACCTCTAAACAAAAATCCACTTTAAAATCATTGAAATCAATTTGGGTCACATAATCTATAGGAAAAAATGAAACTAGAGGAGTAGAAATAGAATAAAGAGTAGGATAAATTGCTAGAGTAGGTTCTATTTCCAGATTTTTTCCAACTAGAAGTCTTGATAAGGACCTACCACTTCAACCAATGATACCTTTGGATCAGATTCCTCATCATCTGAAGCAGAGTAGTCTACGCCAAGAGTGACATACCAAGGGTATTTTCCCATCCATCAATTGTCACATAATAAGGAATAAGAGTGGAATCATTAACCCTTTTTATTTTTTTCTCCCCCTAAATAGATAGTTTATTGATGGAAAAAACATTTTCTTTCACAAGAGATACTGGAACTTATTCTTCAACGTGAACTTCATCATGAATATGAAAATCTAGAGCTCTTTCCTCAACCATAACTAACTCAAGATCTTCATGGGATTATAAAACTGATTCATATTCCGCTAAAGAAGTATCAGCATGATTTTCAGGCTCAATAGGATCAAGAGTAAGAACAGTAGGTTCTGCAGTAGGACATTGATCATAATCAAGATGATTTTATCCACTACCAGATTCTCCATTTATTTCTTCTTACTCATCATTTTCATCATCTTAATTTTATTCACTATATTCTTCCTCTTTATCACCATAATCCTCTTCTACATCCTCATTGCTACTATCTTAATTTTCACCATTACACTCTTCATATTCTGCACTACCAATTTTACTAATAGAATCATCATTTTCTGATTCTTCAGTCTCTTCATCATCATCTTCTAGTATGGGAGGTTGTTTTGTAATAAGATGCTTAAGAGGGCTAACAAGTCCATCAGTTATCCTTTCTGTACTTCCTTCAATATCTGGGTAACCTCTATCATTAATAATAGGTTCTTCTCCTTGATTTTATTTTGCTTCTTCTTCTTTATCATCAGAATACACCCCAACTTCATCTGGTCCTATACCAGGATCAACAATATCTCTTGGACTTTAGGGGTGTTCAACAGGATTGAATGCCTCATAGAACTTATCATTGTCTTAAACCTGTTGTTTGTTCTAGGGATTACAATTTATCTTTTTCCTCTTACAGATGTATTTTTCTATGAAAAACCCATTACAAATTATTTTCTAATTCTTAATCCCCATTCACCAGACCTTTAAATTTCAATATTGCAAAAATAAACTTTGCATAAAACAAATAATTTTAATTGGATTGGGGTTTTATCATTTCATTCATATAAACCATTAATTATATGAACAAGTTAATATTGTGTCCCTTTTTCATTAGATATGGAAAATATACATCTTGGTATTTGATAGAGGAAAAATCCCCTTTTCTTAGACATAATTGGTGTTGGATTAATTTTAACAATAACATGCATTCACCATTAAGCTCTTTTTATTTTGGTCTTCTAGGAACTCTATTTACAGTAAGATCTACTAATGCATTCTCAAAACTAAAAATATCAATAGTTGTAGGTTCACTTCCTTAAAATCATCCAAAATACCTTTATGAGGTACTTTTAGGCAATTGTCCTGCTACTTTAAAGAAAAGGAAACTCTTTCACCATTTATGAAAGACTTGATCCAAAACTCTTTTGTGCCTTCGATAATAAATTCCACATTCAAATAATACTCATGCAAAAGATTAGGATAAAAAAATATCATGTTTTTAGATAACCAATCCAACCACCCTAGTTCTTTTTACACATTCAACAAGAGATATTTACTTATTATTAACCATACAGAATGAACTTCCTTTTCCAGAGTGATGATTCAGCTTGCGAGTTTCAGATGGATCGGTTTTGGTTTAGGTTTATTGGATTCACATGTCTTCTTCTCAATGGTATGTGATTCATCCACATACATCTAAGAGGCATGCTTAACTTGAGCCATTGGTGAGATTTGAAGGTTTCAGTTCAAGGGAGAAGGGAAGTACATTGGAAGAGAAAAATGTGAGAGAAGAAGTTTGAGAGTGATAAAAAGAGTTGGATTGATTTGATTTTGGTCATTTTAGGATTTTAAAATCATAAATTGAGAAATATGTATTAAAATAAACTGAGACAAATAAAACAGAAATGTTTGAATTTTTTTTCCGAAAAATAACAAAGTATAGAATGGTGTGACACAACTTTGAGTAATGTCAGTGAGTCATCAATGATGATACAAAATGGTGAGACACAATGGTGAGACATCAATGGTGAGACACAACGGTGAGTCAAAACTATGAGTCATCAACGGTGAGTCATCGATGGTGAGTCATCAATGGTTAGACATCAATGGTGAGACATTAAACAATTAGTCACTCAAAATTGGTCATCTCGAACTCATGTCTGATGTAACTCATTCCCTCAGAATTTAAAGTCTTAGTAAAAATATCAGCAAGATGATGTTCAATTATAATGAATTCTAGAGTTATATTACCTTTTTGATAATGATATCTCAAAAAGTGATTTCATACATCAATATTCTCTGTTATTGAATGAGAAACTATATTTTTAGAGATGTTAATATCACTTTTTATCATATTTTTTAGGGATATGTCTAAATTGATATCCAAAGTATAGTAATGTGTGTTTCATCCACAAAATTTAAGCACAACAACTACCATCAGCAATGTATTCATCTTCTACAATAGATAATGCAACAAAATTTTGTTTCTTAATATACCATGAAACTAGAGACTTTCCCAAAAAGTTACATGTTCCAGATCTACTTTTTATATCTAACTTGAAACCACCAATGTCAGAATCAGAATAACTAACTAAGTAAAATGAATTTCCTTTAATATAGAACAGTCCTACGTTGGTAGTATATTTTAGGTATTTGAAAATTATTTTAACAAAAAGTGGATGTTAATATTTATAATTTTATGTGAAAATGAGCACACATATATACATTAACGTAATATCAGGTCAGGCAGTAGTCAAGTAGAGAAGAATTATAATCGTACCATTATAATTGGTTTGATCTGCTGATTTTCCATTTCCATCAAGATCAAAATTATAGGTTGTACTCATAGGAGTATCACTAATTTTAGTGTCATCCAAATTAAAACATTATAAACTATTTTTATTATATTTACTTTTATTTAAAATAATACCTTCCTTATTTTGAAAATATTGAAATCCAAGAAATAATTTCAGTTCGCCCATTAAACTCATTTCAAACTCATTTTGCATCATTTTTTAAAAATCAACACATAAATAATGTTTTAAATATCCAAAAATAATATCATCATAATATATTTTAAAAACTGAAACTTCTTTAGAAATTCATTTTATCAAAAGAGTAGGATCAGTTATACCTTTTTTAAAACCTTTATAAATAAGAAAATTACTAATCCTATTATACCTAGATCTTGAAGCCTATTTTAAACTATACTAAAAATTTGTGAATTTAAAAACATGATTTGGAAAATGGGGATTGGTATAACGAGGGTTTGTTAAAAAACATCTTCAACTATACAACCATTTAGGGACACACTTTTGACATCCATTTGATAAAGTTTGAAATTAAGAAGTGTTGCATAATCTAGTTTTATTCTAATGGATTCAAGTTGTGCAATAAGTGAAAAGGTTTCTTCATAGTTTATTCCTTCTTCTTTACTATGACCGTGTAAAACTAGTCTGGATTTATTTCTTACTATATTACCAGCTTTATCCACTTTGTCGCTTAACATACACTTAGTGACTATTTTCAAGGTGTCTTTGGGTCTATCAACTAGTTTCCATAATTGTTTTCTTTAAAATTGGTTTAATACTTCATGTATATACATCATCCATAATCCATGATTTATATCATGATTAATGTTCTTTGGTTAAGTCTATGACAAAAAGACGTGATGTTAATCCTCGTTTCTTAGAGAAGCTCTAGTCTGTGTTCTATAGTCTAATTCTCCAACTACAACATCTAAATAATGGATTTTGAGGGTTCTAATAGATTTAGATGAAGCGGGGTTGGTTACTTTAGTTTCAACTATAGATTTAGGTTCATGTTAAGAATCTATAGAGTTTCCATAACTACATATTTCTACTTCATTAATAGTAGAATCATAAGCTTTAGAATTTATGTAGATATTGGATAGTTTATCCTCAAGATTTTCTAAGGAGGATTTGGATTCTTGGGGGTAAATTTCATATAACATGACATGCATAGATTCTTACAAAAACATGGTTCTACTATTAAATACTCAATAGAATTTACTATAGATTTAATAACCTAGGAAAATCCCTTCATTAATTTTGGAGGAAAAGTTTTCTAGATTATCTTTTGTATTGAGAATAAGTACTTTGAAACCAAAACATTGAAGTAATTAACCTTGAGTTTCATATTATTCCAAATCTCAGAAAGGGTATTCTTTAATATAGGTCTAATTAAAACCCTATTTATTATATAACAAGCTATATTCACATCTTCTTCCCAAAAATAAATAGGTAGATCATATTCATTAATCATATTTTGGGCTATTTCTTATACGGTTCTATTACTCCTTTCTAAAACTCAATTCTTTTGAGGTGTTATAGGAAGAGATAAGTTATGAATATAACCGGTTTTAGAGAAAAAAGATTCAAATTATTGATTTTTAAACTCAATTACATGATCACTTCTTATGGATTTTATTTTAATTCCACTTAAGTTTTATACTAATCCAATATAATTTTTCAAATAAGAACAATCCTCACTTTTGTGAGATAAAATGATGGTCCAAGTATACCTATAAAACTCAACTACTAGAACAAACAAATATTACTTCACATTAAAACTTGATACTTAAGAAGGTCCAAACAAATACATGTCAACCAACTTAATAGGTTGAGAACTTTAAACTTCTTTCTTTGTTTTAAAAGATATTTTCTGTTGTTTTTCTTTTTGACTAAGATTTCATACTTTATCATTTGGAAACTCTACTTTAGGTAGATCCTTGAATAATAATTTTCTGTTAAATGATTTAATAGAGTGAATGTTTCATTTTATTAGCCTCCTATACCAGATCCATGACTCATTATTAATGTAACTTAATCAAGAAGAATTTTGAGAAGCTAAGGAATCTAAATTTACAATACATACATTTTTATTTCTAAAATCAATAAAAATTATATCATTCTTATAATTGAAAACATTATAAGAACCATTTTCAAATTTAACAAGAAATACATCATCACATAACTGTGAAATGATAAGTAGATTTTACTTAAAACAATCAATGAAAATAAATTTAGAAATTAAAACTGATTTATTGTTATCAATTTGGCCAAGGCCAATAATTTTTCCTTTTGTGTTATCACCAAAGGAAACATTTCCACCATCAAAATTTATGAGGTTATTAAAGCTATAGTAGTCCCAAATCATGTGTCTTGAACATCCACTATATAAGTACTATAACCTCTTAAAATAACTCTTCAAGAAAGTTTCATACCAAATTAATTTAAAGATAAAAATACATTGGTACCCAGAATTGCTTGGGTCTAGTAATATTATAAATTAATGCTTTAGGATCACACATTTTCTTCATGGGTTTCCTATAAGTAGTTTCTAAATTTTTAAGAAAATAATATTTGTTATGTCTAGAATAACTAGAAGCTGTAAAAGATGTTCCACTACTGGAACATGCTTAAAAGTTTCCATATTTGACCATAAAACTAGATTTTCCATATTTGGTTACAAAATTAGTATTAAAAAATTTTATTTTCATAGGTTGATAACCAATGAAAGTAGTACATTTAAGAGAAATATATTTTCCAATAATTTTTACTAAGGTACTTTTAAATTTTTTAAATATTTCTAAATACATCTTTAATTTATTATTATAAAGTTTAAGTTATGTATTTTATTTTATTAGTTGAGTATTATTTTCCTTTTCTATAGTGAGTTCAGACTTAATAGTAGCAGAAAGAGCACACTATTTTTTGAGAGTTATATATTTATCTTTCAACTCATTGTAATTATACTCAATCATTTCTTAATATTCAAAAAACAATTCATTAATCATATTTTGAGAATATTTAGATTCAGATTCATATTCAGAATAATAATAATTCTATTGAGGATATGTTAAGGTTACATTTGATGTGTTTTTTATAAAACACATGTTATCTTTCCACCCTTTTCATCACGAGATGATTCAAATTCACTAGAGTTGTCCTCAGATAAACTCAAGGTAGCCTTCATTTCCTTCTTGTACTTTCTATATTTTCCCTCATTTTTCTTCTTATAATTTAGCTTTGGGTATTTATATTTAATATGTATTTTTCATTTTTACTCATAGAAGACTATCTCATTGGAATTTTCACTTCTTTTCCAATCATTTTTCAAGTTACCTTTGTTGTCATATTTCCCTTTATAAAAAGTTTTTCTAAAGAAATTATTATTTCTATAAAACTTATTAAATATCTTAGATACTTGATACATTTCCTCAAAACTATCACTTGATGCATCTTGATTTTTGTAACTTTCAACATGAACATACATTTTCTCCATTTGTTTAGATGTAGTGCTTTTAAAAGCCACTGAAATTCATTTGGTTCATCATCATCTTCTCTATTAACTTTCAATTCTTCCTCATATATCATCAACATACCTATAAACTCCTTTATAGGTAGTTCATAAATTTTACAAGATTCTATAATGGATAATGTGGTCACTCTACACCTTTCTAGAAGACATATTAAGATCCTCATGATCTATTATTTCGATGTGACTGTATTTCCCAGTTAGATCATCATTTTCACAATCTCATTGAACCTGAGATACATGTCAAAGATACGTTCATCAGGCTTCATTTTAAAGTTTTCATATTTAATGGTATATGTGTTAAGCATTGTTTCCTTAACATTAATGTATTTTTCATGTGAAATAACTAAATTATCCCAAATTTCAAAGGTTATTTTACATGCATAAGTCCTATTGAATTGTTCATCACTTAAAGCATTGTATAATGGATTCATATCTTTGACATTTTTATTATAGTTTCTTTAGTGGAATCATCTAAAGTTTTTCTAGAATTAGCATGAATATTATATTCATCAACTATAGTAGACCAGATTTCAAAACCCATTATTTCTAAATGAATTTTGATTTCAAGTTTCCGATGAGAATAATTTATGCCCTTAAAATCGAGAGGCATGCTGGTGGTGGAATCTTCCTATCTATTTTCCATTCAAAATTTTTTAATGAGCTATAAATTTTGAATTGATAGAAATTTTTAGATCTTTCAAATCATAAACAAAATCATAGTTTAAAAGATATTAGAAAAAACATTAAAACCATTAATACCAAATTTTGGTCAGAGTTGGACACTCAAGAGGGGGTAATTGATTACCCATAAAATTTTCTATCTAAAATACTTATTTAAATTTTACTCCATTATAAATACCAAAAGTCCCAATTATCCAAAGTAGAAGATTTATAAAATGTTTTATTGTTTGAAATATTTCTCAAATATCAGTTATTTATCAGTTAAATTAATATGGATTATTATTTTAACTTTTAAAACAAATATACTAAATCAGGTTCTAATAAAAACACTATCTAAGATTAAATATTAGAGTTAAGTAATTATTTCTCGTTTAAATTATAATAAAAATAATAAAATAAAACTTTAAATAGGATAAAGGATTTAAAATAAGAGGTTTAGTCTCAATCTAAGACGTAGTCCACTCCACATGGAGATCACATTCTACTAAGGAGTTTATGTAAATAAATAATGACCTACACCATGGATCGGGGTAAATAATAGTACACACACTATCCAGGTAAACTAGAAATCTTCCACCATTTTTGTGGGAGTGATAACAACCAATAGGCCACAAAGGGACCTCTTTCACTATTATCTGTGGGAAGGTAATGTGTAAAAAAATATTTTTGTGAAGATATCAATGTATCTTATAATTTTTCATTGGATCCAATGTGTGTTTACAAAATATACATAAAAAACTTCTCAAAAAGGTAGGAACAATACATAAATAGATAAAAATATAGATAAAAGAGTTTAGAAGGATTTGTGTGATTGGAAATACATCATGAGACACTTGGAAAATGTGTTGAAATGTAGCTTGAGTCTAATTCTGGAAATAGATAGAAAAATAGAGTGTCATGAGAGATTATGGTTTCTATATCCAGTGAGGTTTATGATTTGGAAGATTATTTCTTCTTCTTTATTAGAATGTTTCTTCAAGAAGCTCCTCGGTTTGAGTTCTTGGGATCTTTTCTTCATGTATCTATAGTTTACAGTTCTTGAGTTTTTCTTAGGCACATGAGAAGCTTGGTATATTTATTTAGTTATACTTTTCTTTTGATTTGGTCATAGATTTATACACTAAATTAGATAAGGTTCATGTACCTCATACCTTGTACTGTCCTCTAAAATTTCTTTAATGTTGTTTCCAAAAGAAATATATTCTTTAATATAATAGGAAATACTATGTTTCACAAATACTACCATTAGAAATAATTTGGAAATTAAAAGGTAAGGAGTGATGGTGTGTTTGGATTGGTAGGTTAGGTAATGGTGTCTTAGAATTTCTGTCTCAGACTTATAAAATTCTGAAATCTGGAATGGTGAGTCAATTATCAATAACTCGGGAATGGTAGGTCATTCTGACGGTAAGTTGTCTTTATGGTATGTCCTCTTAGTGGTGAATTATTAAATCAGTATCTCGTTATATCAGTACATTGATTCAATTATGGATTAAATACTGGTAGCTCAATGTGAAGGTGTCTCTTCATTTTCAAAAAATAGATTTGAGTTGTCGATAGGTTGATGTATCGTTGACTCAATGCATCTATTGGTCAGGAATCAGTGACTCATATTTGTGTCTTTTCCATTTCTATTTTTTAATATTCATTTTTATGGGGATATAGCTGACAGTGATACATATCATAGGTATGTCAAATAGTGGGTCTTCCATGATGGTTACTCAACCTTAATTGTGAATTATCCTCAACGGTGATTTATAACTTAGAAAAAAATTTCTAACCTGTCTTATATTATGAAATACTAACATAAAAGATTAATCTTATCTGTAAACATGATTAAATAGTTGTAAACATAATTTAACATCATGAAATATGATTAGTTATGATTTGTGATCATTAAAACTAGAGGAGTCTAATAGAAGAAATGGTGGATTTTTTTAGAATTAGATATAGTGTAAGATTACATAACTATGGTTTCAAAGAAATATAAGAGAAGATCGATGATTTCTAGAACTTATTGATAATATATGTTAAATAAATTGATTTTTTTACTAATTATTCAGAAGATTATTTTTAAGAAGAAAGATGAATAATGTGATCTATTATTCACTAATGCATGCATCATGTGTTATAAAATCTTTGGAAGGAAGTAAAACATACATATTTATCTATGATATTCATCTATAAATTAAAAACTTGGTTTGAGGAAGAAAACCTTATTCTTAGATTTAGAAGCATCCAAAAATTCACTAAAGATATTTTTCACTCTCAGGTGTAGAATAACTTTTTAGATACAAATGTGTCCATTATAATATATGACGAACTTACTATCAAAGGATATTTACAGTTTCAATTTGTGAGTTTAAGTAAATACACTTCCATTATTTGTTTAATATCATATATAACTACAAATTTGTCAAGGAAGAACATCACCCCACACCTTTATTAACTTGAATGTTTTAGAGGAGATCTAGGTCTTCGAATTTGACCTAACCCTAGAAAGGATTGGGTTCCCATAGAAGGACTGAACCTTGTAAAAACTTATGGTCCTTTTGTTCATTTACATTTCTTATACATAAAATTAAGGGTGATATTTGTAGAAAAAAATGAATTAGAACATAAAAATCCACAGAGGTTAATTTCTTAAAAATGAAATTACAAAATATATACCTATAATGCATTCCCCCTTCTCAGTGGTATATCAAATGACCTGTGAACTTCATATAGAATCATAGTTAACTAATTTACCTCTAAGATCATACCATACTAAATTTAAAAATAGAGAATTAGGAATATTTAAACATAAATGGTGTTCCAATATTAAATGGAAATAATATTCATGTCTAGAAGAATGGGATGATCCCATATCTTATATCACAAAACATAAAATTAAGTGATGTTATTGTAATTGGATTTGTACTTCAAGGGAGAGATTCTACTATGATATTTATAGAAAATAGAAACATAAAAGTATATTGGACGGATAAAAATGCTATTTAATCATACATGTCTGATAAAATGTATAAAAACCCCATGGGACTCAAAGAAACCAAGGATATATGGGATAATCTCGATGATATGTGTAAAGGGAATTTAGAAATTAAAAAATCCAAACTATAGATCATAAGATCAATGTTTGCAGATATCATAAAGATATATGGTCATAAGACTAGTGACTAGATCAGAAGATTAAATGAGATAACCTATCAAATCATATTTTTTAGATACATTTTGGAATATTAAACCATAGTCACAAATCTAATGATAAATTTTCATCACATTTTTTATCAAAAGATATAATCTCTAGAATAAAAAAACACTTATCAATTAATTAATTTCATTATTCCGTCCTTAATTATTAAATAGTGAAATAACATACATTAAAAATAATTCCAAGGATAAAATGGAATTTAATGGCTTTAAAAACTCAATATTAATTATGTGAAGTTAATTCCTCTAACGAATTATAATATGATGAGGAAAATTATGAAGAATATAGGAACATATTGGCAATTGTCCCTAAAAACATGAGAAAGGGAAAGGGTAAGTACAAAGGAAAACTTATGCTAAATTTATTTAGGTTTGGGTCAATTGGACTCAATAATGATGATTTCCTTGGAAATATAATTATGTATAATAAAGATTAATAGGTTAGTGAATAGTCTTGAAGAATGAAATATTGAAGGAAATCAAAATAAATCAATAAATTTGGTAAAAATAGTGAAAAGTATCAAATTGAAAAAAATGAGAAGCTTATTAAGCGAGGAAGAGGATGACTAATCTACCTCAATTAGTCATTATGATGAAGATTGTTTTGGGAAAGTTAATAACTTTAGGGATCATGTTTGAAAACATGAAGAAATATAAAGTAGTAAGGTAAAAGGAGAAGAAACCAACATAGAACACATGGCTAAACTTAAAGTGTGACTTTATAGGAACACACAACACAAAAAGGTGATAAAATCCCCAAATTAAATCATTGTGAAGTTAAATAAATAAAAATATTAATTCCATATCAAATAAAATTACTATTTTAAGGAAATTAAAATTTAAAAGAAAAGCCTATTGAGCAAGGTAGAATGTTTAAAGGGATTGAGAAGAAAAATATTAAGGGAAGAAGAATTGAACATGACTCAGTCAAGGTGTCATAAGGATGAAATACTCTAGGAAAAATAAGATATTATTAAGATATAGTTTTGGAAATAAATATTGTTTCATTATAATCTATTGGTAAATTTTGTACTAAAACTTAGGTAAAAACTATACTTGTGACACACAAGAATGCTAAATATGTTTCCTCAAAGAGTGTAGGTTCTAAGTGAAAATCTATAAAATCATGTGCTGAGAAAATATATGATAAGTTTACTAATATTTTGAATTTAATTGGGTAAAATTGAGAAGTTAAGGATACCTAGAGACAAAGAAAAAGGATGTAAGAAATATACCCAAACAACAAGCTGGAATTCAGATACATACATAATAGTGTCATGAAGTAACTAGTTTTAAAGGCTATTATTAATGTTGGGGGATATTTCAGAAAAAAAATATATTATATTTTCTGGTATAATAATTCTCTCCCATGGATTTATATAATGAATTAATTGAGTTGTATCCAACCAATTAGAATAAGGAGAACGTATGAGAAGAATACAGTAGTGAACTTTAATTTATCTTAGTTTCCCATCAAAAATAGAACTCATTGTTTGAAGGAAATCAATGTAAGGTGTTTCCAATATTATCATTGTTCTAGGAATGTATGACCATGATTCCAGGATAAACTCAATAGGTTGTCGAATGAAATAATACTTGGTGAAGTAACAAATTAGAAAAGTCACTTATTATTGAAGTGGATATTAATATTAGTAAAAGGAACAAGTCGTGGATCCCTGATAGTTATCACTCATCCCATATGATTGGAAATGACAAGATCTTGAAGATTATTAAAGAACATGAATTTGTTGTGCCTAACATTGGTAATTAATGTTCTATGAATATAAAATGAATATGAATAGGTGAAATTGAATCTCAAGAATCTTAATTCAAAAGATATCATGTTTTTTATGGGTTTAAGTATAACTTACTTAGTGTGAGACAACTTTTTTATGAATTTAATGATATTAATTTTAAAATAAATACATTCTTAATCAGGATTATAAAATATTGAAATTTTATCACTATATGTGAGATAAAAACAGGTAACCTTTTTCAAATTGGAGATTCTTGTATTTATTTATATTTGATCTAAAAAGATGAAAAAATATTGTGGAAAAAAATATTGGGTCATGTATTTCAAATAATTTAATATAAGATTGATAAGGAATATATTGTTAAATACTTTCCTCATATCAAGGGATAAGGAAAATAAATATATGAAGACTTTAAAATGGTAGAAATGAGAAAATGATATCATAAAATGGTGGAAATATATTTCACTGGGACACTTGAGTTGATTAATTATTTTTTTAGTGGGTTGATGAGGCATAAGTCCACTTAGGATGATATTTACTTCATCACATTCACTAATGAATTTTCAAGAATAACTAATGTCATTTTCATAAAGAATGAGATATATATAATAGAAATGTTTCAAAATATTTACTCATGATTTGAGAATAAACCAGGGTTTTGTATTAAGAAATTTATATCTGGTAATGATAGGGAGTTCATAAGAAAATCATTTAAATACTTCCTTGGCATGCATGTAATTAATCATCTATAATGTACTCCTTATACACCCCAAAAAATAGATTAAAATAAATAAATAATTGAATTTTATTTAAGATGCGAAGAACCATGCTAGTATAGTAAAAAAATTAAAAATTTTACTAAAGAGAGGTTGTATGATTGATGTGCATAAAAAAATAAGTTTCTCCTAAGACCAAATTAAAATATGACATATTATGATATGTGGTATAAGAAGAAACCAACTATGGAAAATTTCAAGCTTTTTTTAGTCCCAATTTCATGATTAAAAATGGAAATAAAATAATGTTTGAAGATAAGGACGAGAAATGTATCTTTATAGGATATTTATCTAATGAAAATGGCTATTGATGTTGAAATTAGAGGCTTAATAAAGTTTTAGAATATTATGGGGTAAAAATTAGTGATAAAAAATCAATAATTGATGTTCCAAATAGAGAATATTTTTCACAATCTGGTGAATAATGTTAGAATATTTATGAGAAAATAAATGAGGAATAATTTGAAAATGAGATACACTTAGTTGACGTTGATTATGATTATACCAGTGAAGAATAATTGGAATTTGGGGTTAAAAAATAAAATATTAGAAGATAATGAATAATTTGAAGTAGATAATATAATGGGTGATAAAAATTATATTATAAAAACTATAAATAGGTTCAAATAAGAAATAAACCATCTCTCTCATTTTTATTCACATTCAGTTTTTATGGTTGTTAAACGTAAATAATTTTTTAGTATTATGATCAGTGAGCTATTTTAGATAGAGTGGAATTATCATTAGGATATTTTCCCTATACTAAAAGGTAATAATGTGATTTAGACCAAGTAGGTATTTAGAAATAAGTTGTATTATAAATGGTGGGTTTCAATTCACAGGGTCAGACTTGTATTAGAATAATATTCACAGGTTGAAGTGGTTTTTTAAGAGATCATTGATCCTATTTCAATATTGAAATCTATAATAATGTTTCAAGTAATTACAACTCATAATAAATATAAACATTATCAAATGTTTGTGAAATCTTCCTTTTTAATGGATATATAGATAATTATGTTTAAGCTAATCATCCTAAAGTATTTTTTCTAGATAGTGATAGATCAAAGGTTTATGTGACACACTCATGTCACTGTTGTGTTTTGTTTTATTATTATTGTGGGTTAATTTAAATTATTTTATGTTCTGGGTTTGAATCATTATATTTTATGTAATTACCCCTCTATCACATGTTTATCATGCAAGTTTAAGGGAAAAACATATATATTTTCCTATGTGGAAAATTTTTAGTTCATTATGTTTGTAAGTGGTTCATGTGTTTGGGTGGAATGTGATTTGGTCCAAACAATACAATTTATAGTGAAAACCATGCAAGTTCTTTTTATATTAGTGTGGTGTGGAATATCTTGTACAATTTAAGGTGAAATTGTGTGTGGAAACCATGTAGTGTGTCTCGGGTTCCTTCCCATAGCTCCCACACGATTTCCACTAACCGTGCGAGATGCCCATAATCACTTAAAGAAATTTTCTAGTTATATATTTATTAGTTTGGGGGGGTTTTAGCCCCCCACCCCCATCTTATTCTCATTATTTGGATGATACTGAGCCATATTCTAGGGAGCCCCTCCCTTATCCTTAAATTTCAATACTCTTTCCTTTGGATTTCAAGAAAACCAATTAGGCACTCCCTTCTTTCCATCTTATTCTTCTCGTCTCATCTTCCATACACCCATGATTCATTACTCTATTTATCTCTCACAATACTTAGGATTGTGATGTCCAATATTAAGGTTTTGTGGTTATAATATAGGTATTTTTGTATCTAAGGATTATATATGGTGTTCCTTTTCCTGGTTGGGAAAATCTATTGAAGGTGAATAACACACCTCTAGTAGGGTGGCACAAAAATATTTTTCTTCCTAGGTTAAATCTTGTAGTGGTGGTGATATCAGGGTTTTATCCATAGAGTATTTTACAAAATAAATTTTGACTTTGATTTTGACAATTTGTTTTTTTTTTGAATTATTATGGTTTTAAAAACAATGTAAATGAAATGATTCAAAAAAAATTTAATGGTAGGGGTGATTGGGTCAGGTTTGGTTTTTCAATTACAATGTTATCCTTGTGAAACCCCAAGATTTTTTGAGATATAGCCTTTTTAATTTCTTTTATGTCTTTTTTTATACACTAAACCAAGATTATCTTGCGCTATATGCAACATCGTATTAGCTTGTTGTATACGCAACACTATTCTTGGCTTGTGTTGCACACAATTTCAAATTCTTTTGATAGAATTTATTTCACACAACCCTGAGTATATTTTTTTCAATTTATAAATGTAATAAGTTTGTATTATGTTATATGCAACACCAAAGGAATATTTCACTACACGTAACACTTACATGGCTTGCGTTACATGCAAAAGCAACCTTCCTCGATAGCTTGTGTGGTATGCAATACCGAGTTTCACTAAACAACAATATATTATTTAAATATAATATAAACTAGCTTTTATGAATATTATTAACCAAATTTTTAATTTTATATGACATTATAATTCATCTTACATATTATATGAAAACAAAATCAATTTTTTGGATAAAAGAAGTATTTTTTAAAAAAAATGCAATTTTACCACCTTTTGATGGTGCATCCATTTTAAATATAGTTTTTGACACTTTTATAAGTTATATTTGAAAAGATAAACTTATTATTTTTAATCATGACATAAAATTTTATGTAGGATAAATTTTTGATATTTTTTTGATAACTTTCATATTTTGATGAATAGTGAAAATACGCTAAAATTTAACTGAAAATAACTTTTTTCATCGAAATAATTTATATGGTAAAAATATATTATTGAATGGTTTTAAAATGTAAATATTATATATTTTTATATTTTAAGACAATTTAAGTAATTATAATTAATTTTACATTGAATTCATATGTAAAAACATTCCAATCTTTTGCAATGTTTTAAACAAAAAACCGTTTTTTTCAACAACGAGATTAATTTTAAATTAATTACAGCAACATATGTGGTTTGAATTTTGAAAAATGAATTCCATATTTTGAATCAGAAGGTTAAAATTGTGTAAATAGGTGCCTTTTAATTTTGGACGTTATGAATAGTAACATCTGAAATTATATTATTTACCATGGTTAAAGGGTAAATTTGTTAAATAAGGGTAAGAAATAATATTATAATAATATTAAATTACCCTAACACGTGTCCTAATTATATTGGATTAGATATTTACGAACATGGTCAAACATGGGTCAATTTTGGGACCACTTGGATGTAAAAATGACAATTTATAAAAATTAATTTAAACTAAAGATAATTATATCCTAAACACATATCTTTTACTAAATCGATTTTAATAGAGGGTTATATAACTAATCTCTATGTATATAAAAATCAATTAGAAATATATAAATATTTCCTACATCATGGTATTTTATTTATAATATTTATACATTAGATAAATATATTTATTTATTATAAAATTATGATGTAGTGACTGCCTCATTAATGAAATATTCAAATAAATGATTTTATAAATATTAAAATAAATTTAATTTGAAAATTTTGATGTCATACATGAATTTTTTGGATAACTTTGAAATATTATGGTTGATTTAATACCTTCTGTTCGAATTAATAAGGTTTTTATGAATTTTTTAAAAAAAAATCAATTACGAATAGTATCCAAAATTGACATAATTCATAACTTAAAATATAAAATAGTTTATTAAATGATATTAAATTACTAAAAATATAATATTTGTCGAAATTGTTAATATAATTCAAAATATGTCATAAATAACTTTTTTTTGGTCGTTTGACATGATATAGTAATTAAATTAAGCCACAATGTGTAAATAACATGATATCATGGTATGATTAAAAAGGGTAAAATAAGGGTAAAACCAAAAATATAAGGATAAAAAAATATTCAAAACTTTTCAAAAAAATTATTTTATTATGGGTATTAAAACCAATATAATCTTATCTTGGAATTAAATAAGTTTTAAACCATTATAAACCGAAATGGAATTTATAATAAATTAATATTTTGGAACTTTTATAAAGTTCCCCTCTCCTCTCTTATAAAAGGGAACCTCCCCCCTCTCCTGTTCAATACATTTTGAGCCTTCATTCTCATTAAACCCATTCCCATTTCTCCTATCAAATGATATAGTTACATTATAGATGTTTCAGTCTTCTTAAAATATCAACTCTAGTTCCCTAAGAGAAAATTTAAAGGAGGCGCATCATGGAAGAGGTAATCTTTTCTACTAATTCGTTCAAATTTATTTATTCTTCTAATTCATACTATTTAGTTGTTTTATTATAAAGTAATAACATAAGTACACTTGTATATATATATATATATGTTATTATAAATATGAAACAACAATATTTCACCTTCTTTCCATATTACAAAAAATGAAATCACCGCGTGTGCGTACGTACGGCTTACCCTCTCCACGCCTTGGTGTAATCTGTTATTCACCACCACCTTACCTGGATGGGTATAATGGTGAAAATAATTATTATATATGATTATTATAACATGGTACTAATTCTAATATATTATACACCATCCACTTCAATATCGTTCAACAACTACGGGAACGATATCGTCGCTCGTGCATACGTACGGCTTACCGTCTCCACGACACGATGAGATTCATTCTCCATGTTAGTTATTCAAGAAAGATTGTATAGTATATATAATAAATAATAATGAAATATGTGACATAATAATTCTTCTATGTTTATGTATATAAATATATATTATTTACTTACTTCCATTCAATTTAATAAGGAAACGAAAACAACGTTCATGTGTACGTACGGCCTACCGTCTCCATGAACGGTGTATTCCATTCCATTTATTGATCTGTAATATATATTTATATAATGAATATATAGGATATATAAATAATTTATTACATTTTGGAAGTAACTAAATCATGATCTATTTAATAATATCAATAATAGCAAGTCCAAACACATACTATAAATAAAACGATTATTACCCAAAACGTGTCTTTAACATGGAATTGAGAAATTAACGGGTAATATAAATTAGTACATGAATCATATATGATATAATAAATACTATTAAGGTTCTATTACAAGTCAATAATATGTTTAAAACTACTATACAGGAGTTTTGTACACATACGAAAGATATTGAACCTAAGGTAAGGGATAATTATGCAATCTCATTTTTATCTCAGATTGTTTATATATAAGTATCTTCTGGGGATATATGTATCATCCATGTCCATGTTTTATAAAAAGTTTTCATAAAAAGATTACTTTTATTATATTTATTTTTAAAGTAATTTTTACCCGTTTTTGACTTTTAATTCATAGTATGAAAGGAATCTTTCTTTTTTTACCATACAAGATACTTTTTTACTTTTTCGGTAAAAGTACGAGGATAACGTTTTTTTAACTTATACGGAATGAAAATATTTTTACATCTTCTTAACACCTTATTTCCATGATGATTCCTCTACAATATTTCAAGTTTATTTTCAACTGAATTATTTTTTTTAAAAATTGCATGACATTTTTAGAAAAGAAAACGTTTTTAAAGAAGAAAGGATATTTTCCCCAGGAATTAAATTAAGGTGTTTTATCAAAATTATTTTCCACCTAATATGGCGTAGGGTTATGTTTCTATCCCTATTATTAATTTTATTTGATTATTTTTATGATGGAATTATTTTTATGATGTCTATTTATCTTATATGGACTATGTTATGATGGCATGATGTTTAAGAATCTAATTTCATTTCATGGGTTATGCTATGATGAATGATTTATGTTTTGTGGAACATGTAAGAATGATTTCATTATGATATGGGTGGGACCTATATCTCCCTATAATTCATTGGGTAGATATTTCTATCTCATCATATAGACATGGCTAGAATGGTAAGTAAATCGGGTTCAGTAATACAGGGTTGGAACATAAAGTAAACTCAGTTTAGTAATGGACTTCGTCCGCTATGATGGTATTGGTAACAATGCCTTTACTGATATAGAAATCATATTATGTGCTTATTAGTTTTCCATAATTACATGTTTTATTTCAATGATATTTTATCATGTTTAATGTTTATATATGATCTATTCCTTACGTACAACCAAGATTTATGTCATTCCTCAAAATTTTGATGTCTAAACTTTATGTTCATGTTTTTATGTTCAAATTAATATGGCTTGTTTTATTTTCTCCAGGTTTACCCTTACTAAGAATTTGAGCTCACTATTTTTATGTTTCCATTTCCCTAGGAAAAAAAGAAGGGTTTTAGGTAGGAAAAAAAAGGGGAATATCTTTATGAGAGATGTTGAAGATCTTTTACCATGATTATAAGATTTTGTTCTGAGTTTCTAAAGACACTAAACTAATACGATCTTTGGGAACCTATTTGTGTCTTGTATTAAGTATTCCGAAAAATAAATATAATATCCATGTACGTAAATATTGGGTATCTAAAATCCTATTCCTTTAATTATTCAACACTTCTTCCTATTAACAAGTAAGTGATAGGATTTGCAATCTCTTGATCTCTCACCCTTGGATAAATGGTTTTGGTGAGAATAGCCCTATCTAAAGTCTATGTTTGGCCTACCCTCATTCCTATTTGTGAAAGTGTTACTGGGATTCATCCCAAGATAACATAGGAAATAAAAAATCAAGTATTTTTCTTTATAAACAACCCAAGATCATCCACTACACCTTTTATATGCAATGATACTCACAATTCACTTTACCACTCAACCTAATATTATTCTATCATATATAGACCGAGATTGAATAAAGGGATATTATTGATCACTAACCGTGGAAACAAACATTATATATAATTAAATAAAACCCGGTCAAACTTGGTATTAAGAAATTATATGAAATATCAAAACTAGTAAATAAAAATTATTTTTTAGTTCATTGATATTAGGGGAATAAAACATTATTAAAGTAGAAACTCCCCTTCCCTAATTACACAAGAATTACCCATCCATTTAAAGGGTAGTAGAGATGAATGGAGAATAATAAATCATTACATAATAAAAGAAAATATAAAATAAAATGAAAGTGGAAAAAAACAGTAGAAATGGTCATACTCAACACTTCTCCAACTCAAACACTCAACTTTTTATAGAATCCCTTACTTTGGAATCCTCATCATTTTTTATTGTTACTTAGTTTTTATCATCTTCAGTCATGGTCAAACCTCTCATATCCCTGTTTTTTAATTTTTTTCAATGTTTCTATTTTCTCATGGATTCAAATCTCAATGTGATCCTTAAATCATAAAAATATATAGATTCTTTCCTTGTTATTTATTGAAATAACTTCCATATTATAATCCAAAAGGTATCCCCTAATTGGTTTCATGTATGCTGAAGTGGCATTTTAAGTAATTGGTTTGAACAAGAAGTTCACAATAGAAACATTTTCATATTTTTTCTTCTTTTGAGAATTCTATGTATATCACAAAATAAATTATCCCAGAAAATAAAATCTCCAATGTGTGGAAAAATTTCTTATTCATGGGATAATTATCATATGAATAGTTGAAATTTGATAAGGATTTTTGAAATGTCATATCTGTAAGTGAAATTTCCTATGCATGGATAAATGTATTATGTGTTTTATATTTATTGTACACATAGATGATACGGTGTATGTGTGACCTAAATGTCCTACATGTAGAAAAAATATCCTATGGGTGGAAAAAAGGTCTTGCATGCATGAATTTTGAATTTATGATTTTTTTCTAGACCTAAATATCACATGTTGGATAAAAAATATCTTTTATCCTTCTGAAATGTTTTATTCATTGGATAATTTTTTTATGTAGCTCAAAAATTGTACTACATGGGTCATCGAAATACATTCTCCCTAGCCTATTTTCTTGAATTCAGTATCATACTTCTAGAATTTCTCCAGATAAATTTAAAACTTATTAAAAAAAATTAATACCTTCAAAATCACCTTTAAACCTTCTATAATACTATAAAAATACCCAAAGTTAAGTGTATTATTTATTAAAAAAGATAAAATATTATATAAACAATTAAAAAACATGTTTTAAACCATTTAAGAGTTAAATTTTCAAATTATTCCTAAAATCCAAATATTAAATAATTACCCATAGTATGATAATTTATTGGGATGAAAATCATAAATATCAAAGTAAAATATATGAAAATATTGTCTCTCTCAAATCCCCCACCCTTAATCCTTAGACTACTGAACAATTTAACAACGAAAATGTTTCCAAATAAAAATTTAAACAATATCTAATGTGAGTTAGATTTTCAATATCATGGTCCTCAAGTTAGCATTCCTCCTTAATGATCTTAATTAGATTTTCTTTATTAAGTACATTAAATTAATTTTTACTTATTTTATTTAATCTTTTATATTTATACCAACCTTCCATAAATATTTCACTTAATACTTATGTATGAATTTCAAGAAAATATTTTCTCATTCTAATAACATGAAAGGGACACCATATGATTGATTAATTCCCTCATCTCTACCCAATTAGTCAAGTATTTATATATATCATAAGGGCTATTCAAGGTTGCTCTCAGTCTTAAGGATAGTGGTTTTTAATGATATATTCTGAGGAAAATTTAAAGGGTTCGAATATATTTTGAAACATCATGCATGATTTTTAATTACCTTTAAGAAGTAATTCTTCCATTATTATCCTCTTATATTTTAATAACTACCCCCCTGAGATTTAATAGGAAATATCCCAACCTCTAACATTTTGGTAGTAGAAAACTTTTCTTCTCTTAATTTCCTCTAGCTATTTTCAAAAAAAAATATCTATTATTGGAGGAAAAAATGGAATTAAAATTTCTTTTAGTATTTTTTAGATAAATCCTTCCCCATATTAGTATATATTTTCTTTAATCCTTCTAGTTAACTCCTTCCAAAGGTGAAAAACTTATTTCAAATATCTCTTGAAAGTATATTTCTACTATAGTTACCCTTTAATCTCCCCACTAGCTTCATGGTCAGTTAACCATAAAGAACATTCAACATCAAATATATATTTCTTATTTATTTCCTATTTTGTGGCATTGTTTCAACTTGAATTCAGATCTGGAATTTTGTGAAAAGTGAATTTCCAAAGAAAAATATAGTTAACATTTATTAAAAAATAGTGGTAAATTCCATGAAAAAAATGGATTATATTAATGAAAAGATCACATCCTTCCCAACATGGTTTTTTTCAAAAAAAATATCACAAAATATTAAAAATTTCCTCACTTTGATTCAAATAGATTTTGTAAAAATGCTTCTTCTAACTCATTTTCCCCCTTTTTAAACACTTTAATTCAACCAAGATCATTCATTATCTTCTAGATAAAGGTAGATAGGGATTTTTTGGCTAATATTTTTAAACCTAACAATATTATTCATTTTTTAAATTGATTAAATAGTTAAATTTATAGGTTTTACAAAAAATAAAGTTCATTGAAAAGGGGAATTTAAAATCAAAATAATGTCACAATCATTTATAGAACAATATACATGATTTCTCTATGGTATTAACTAGATTACTCAGAAAATTATTTTTATTAAATAAAATTTTTATTCTCTTGAGAAAAAGTCAATTTTATAGAATATTTCAAAATAGGTTCAAAATCCTCTCAGGTTAGTGATTAAAAATATATGATATCATTTTACGTAATCAGATTGAAAAATCAGTGTGATCTGAATGAAACTACCACACTCTGAATTTGAAAACAAGTATATTTTGGTATGAATATAAATATAATAAATAGTTCAATTAATATTCTTACCATTAGAATAGATTCAATGTTTTCAATGGAATTCAAATTATGATCAATAGGTTTCAAAACATACTAAAAATGAAAAAACAAAAACCAAAAAAATAAAAATAGACACAAAATGTTAAAAAACATATTTAATAATCCTAAACTATAAAGGTTCCCTCCCCACACTTAAATAATGTAGTTTCATAAATATATTCTTATAGCTTCATCATTAAAATATATTTCAATGGAATCAGAAAATGTAATCAAGTGTTAAAGGGTGGTATAACCTAATGGGTATTCATTGAAACAAAAACTTTTAGGATTGTAACCTTAACCGTTGGTTCATGGAGAAAATTTTTATAAAATATTTTCAATTAGTTACCATTTATAGTAAATGGGTTTTCTTCTCCTCATTTCATAATCATTACAACACAAAAAAGGTATAAATTAATGACTATAAATAGACATTCTTATCAGGATCAATGTTTACATGGAATCATATTGAGTCTTGATTTGTATATCAATACATAGTTCTCTGGATGGAAGTCTTTTAATTAAGTAATATTTTAATGAGACACTCTATTCCTTTCTTTGTAAATGCTATGAGTTTTCAAAATCATATATTGTAATTTATTTTAAATACTATTGTTTTAGTTTTATTTATTTTCCATCATTTTCTATGTATAAAATAATTTATCATACAACCTAGTATGCCTTGTGTTCCAACTCTACAAGTATGTGAAATTTATTTCAATAAATCAACCTATATAGACTGATTTCAATTATAATTTTATAGGCTATCCTATAAACCCCCAAGGTGTCTTACACCATTGGGAAATAATATTATTGGTTTCATTTAATAATATTCTTCAATATTCCATTGATTTATTTATAAGATACTAAATAATACCTATTTTTGTGCATGGTGGGGATGGATGTTTTATGATCCACTCTATAGTTACTCATTAAAGCCTCTATATACCTATTTAAAAAGCAGGTCCCCTAATCATTGATGAAGGATCTTGTGACTCCAAACCTACAAAAGATGTTGGCTCTGATGAAATAATAAACAACATGGGTATCATTAGTTTTAGTGGCCTTATACTACACCCATTTAAAACATAATCAACTATTATAAATTTTTAATATTTTCCAAAAGATATGGGATAAGGTCAAATGATATTTATTCCCTATAACTCAAAATTTTAATAAAATCTGACTAGTTTTGAGGAAATTTATTATATCTTTGAAATTTTTCCATCATATTGATATTTCTCATCTTTTTGATAAATTCAATTTCATTTTTAAACAAGGTGGTCCAGTAAGTTTTATATTCTAAAACTTTTATTATTATAATGTGAAATAAAAAAATTCTTGAATTGGTTAATGTGTGACAAAATTTAAAAAAAAATTGGATTTCACTCCTAGGAAAACATATTCTAAACACTTTATCAATAAAAATGCTAGAAAGATATAGATCTTAAAAAATGTAAAATTATGAATCAAATTTGATTCTTTGAATTTTTTGGTGGATTAAAGTGGGTTGGGACTGGATTGGTTACTTGATAATTTAACATATCAACACACCAGGACACATTTCCTTCAACAAAATATAAATTATCCATGGAATTTAATTATTTAATGGTTTTTTTAATTACAACATTAGTTATGTAGGTAACTCTACTCAAGTGATCAAACACTTGGTTTTCAACTCCTATCATATATTTAATATCCATATTAAACTAATGAAGAGGTATCATCCATCTAACTTGCTTGGTTTTTTTCATCCTTATTCATCAAGTACCTAAGAGTTTCATGGTCAGAAAAACAATAACATTAGTTCTAAGTAGGTTGTATTTGAATTTATCTAAAGAAAAATACAACTGCAGAAAATCCTTTTTATATGGTTATATAGTTGACTTGGGAATTATCTAGTTTACTTGTTGTATAACTAATGACTTTATGTTTCCCCGTAATCTTTAAGTATAAATATATTATCACATCTTGGTTGGAATCATCATAATATAGCTCAAAGTTTTTGGTATACATTGGTGGTTTCATTACTGGTGGGGTGATCAATATCATCATTAAATAAAAAAATGATTTCTTAAAATTATCATCAAAATTAGTATAAAAACATCCAAAATTAACATTTAAATAGGGAGATAAATCCTCATAAAATCCTTGATAAATCTCATGTAAAAACCTTCATGTCGAAGAAATGATATAGCATGTTTTACATAGGTTGGGTAAGGTAATGAATTTATCACTAAAATATTTGATTTATCCAGCTCAATTATTTATTGTGATATTACATTCCAAATGACCATTCCACTATCTATCCTGAAATAACACTTACCAAAATTCAAAAACAATATTTTTTTTTCAATTCAACTTTTTACAAATATTTCCCTTTTTTTCAAGATATTCTAAAATAAATGTCAAAAAATAGTAAATTCATCTAAAAATGCTTATAGGAAATATTCAATGTGATAATAAAAGATTCGCATTATTAACCTATAAAAGTTTCCTTCGGATTTACACAATCCAAATGGAATCCCGCCATTGTAAAATGTTCTATAAAGACATGTAAAAGTTTTCTTCTCTTGGTCCTCTAGGGAAATGTGTACCTGAAAGTAACCTGAAAAACTATCTATAAAACAATACAGAGTTTTTACTTCCAATAACTTTAGTATTTGGTCAATGAATGGGATAATAAAGTGATCTTTCCCAGTGACATGATTTAGCTTCCTATAATCAATGAAAACCCTCTACATATTCTGAATTTTTATAGGTATTAACTCATTTTTCTCATTCATTACTATGGTTAGTCCAATTATTTTTGGGAACATTATTAGTGGAGATAAACTATTTTGAGTTTTAAATTTTTTAAATTATTACATCCACTAAAAATTTCTACATCTCTATCTTGAAAACATCCTTCACGGTACTATGAATCCTCCTTTGGGGATGCATAATAGGTATATAATTTTCCTTAAGTAATATCTAATGCATTATAATTTTTGAAATAATGGATGGATTATCACCTAAAATCTAACCTATATCTTACATATTTTTTCTCAAAATATAAATCAATTTCTGTCATTCGGTTTTGGAAATTTTATTAGAAAATATCACTGGTATTTTTCCTCTATCTACAAAGTATACATACTTCATGTTATTGGGAATCATATTTAATTATAGATTTAGGGTTTAAAATAAATATGAAATTAGATTGGGGTTCCACACCTATAAACCTATAATTTCATGCACATAAGATGACATATTATCTTCATATTCATGGAATACATAATAGAATACATCAAAAAAATATAAAGTTACCATTTACTATAATTTGAAAATATATTTTCCAAATTATTTGAATTCTTCACACTCTATGGGATTTTCAATCATTAAATATTTACATAAAGATAAACAATTATAGTGACATATTAGGATTTTTAATAGTTTTAGCCTCTTCCATGTTGAAAAGATTAAGATGTCATGACCCATCCCTAATCCATACTTTAGCCATAACTACCCCAATCCAACCTCTATAGTCAAGGGGTGGAGGCACGTGTTAATGGCATAACTGACTCAGGGAGGAATATCCCAATGTACCTATGCACACAGTCAAATCCATCTCAATGTATAAGTCTAGAGAAATAATAGTAAATGACTCAAAATACAATGGTAGAAACCATACATGTAAAACCCCTATACAGTACAAGAGTAAAATAGTAAAAACTGAAAAGTAAAGTTGAAAAATAAACACCAAACCAGAAAGATATACCAAACAGAAAAAAACTGGAAAGTAAACTTTAAAGAGATCCCAACTCCTGATCTCAAATTTTCAACCACCATATGTAGTCCAAAGTACCTGTTACCCATGAGATCCTCTAAATTCACCATTGAAAAATCCTCTGTCTTCACTTGATATGACACGTGTGGGAAAATCCCATGTTGGGGTGAGTATATACATACCCATTATGATACCCCAAAAGATTAAGTGGGGTAATTAAGAGATACAACATGAATAAATAGATAGTAGGTAGACAACATGATGTAAATCAACCCAAATCAATTGAAATAGTAACCTCATCCAGGGATAGGGGGCCCAAAAAGGTGTGTAGATGAACTAAATGTCAATTCTTCACCACCCACATAAGGAGAGTATCCTCATCCAACCATAATAACTAAATCATAGAAGGCACATGGAATACCCCATGCATCCTTGCAACCCATGGAAGGAGAGTAACAAAATCCAAAGGTATGGATAAAAATAGGTATATATATATATATATGATTATTCCAAAGAAGCATAAACAAGAGAGAAAGGTGATCTCCATCTCATATATCACCAGGAAAAGAGTCTCTAATAGTTACAAAAGTCTATCATTGATGCCCATCATCTCACACATCTGCCTAGAAGTAACCAAGTGAGAGCCCACACCTCGCCATTATGATGCACAGTCAAGGGGAAAACTCTTAGTAGAGGACCCTCAACCTAGTGCACTAGGGGTGTTGCACTCTATAAGTATCAATAGTGGACCAGTTACCAAACTAGTGGGGGATCCACTCTAGTGTCATAAGGACGTGTTCCCTATCTGATATGGGAGTTCTACTTGGTAAGTATCTGTATAAGACCCACGCCCAAACTGATGGGGGTTCTACTATAGTTTCATAAGGACCTACACCATATTTTGATAGGGGTTTCCCTCGATTCATCGAGGACCCACAACCTATCTAATAGGGGTTCTATTTGGTAAGTAGAGGACCAATTCCCAAGATTATGGGGGGTTCCACTCTATAGTTTGAATACATGCACCCAATCTGATAGGGTCTTCCACTTGGTATGTAGAGGACCCATGCCCAAAATAATGGGGGTTCCACTCTATAGGTAGCCTTTGGTGATCCTGACTTATCACTGTCATCTTCAGGCATCGCCTCAATAAGCATCATGCCCAGAACATTCTACATTGTATCCCAAAATCCAAAATGGGAAAAATTATTGTCTTCTATAGGGAAAATATAGGGGTAGCCTACTCAAAATCTAAAATATTAGTTCAAATGAAGGAGATATGGAATATATAAGTTTCTTCAAAATGAGCCAAGGGGTACACAACATTTGATGGGACCTTCATGATGTGTGGTCTCAATCCATCACTTGGTTATGTCCCTGGATGTAAAAATATCTCCAACCATATAGTTATACATGGAATGTAGGTTAGCTACATGGTGTTCTCATTTCACTCAGGGTTCCACCTATGTTCTTGGTCATGTCTGTGTATCCATCCTCTGTCTGTGTAATCATGTTTTGTCTATGTACGTCGGTACATGGTGTGTCTAGCCATGCCCATGCTTGTGTACTCCTAGAATACACACGGATTACTTTGGGATGAGTTCACAATGTGTTTGGGGTCCCAAATTGTGTTTGACACTTATAATCTTTTGAAACCCTAGCCTGTGCAGCCAGGGCCCGACACATTGTGTGTTCTTCAAACTACACGATGTGTTGTCAGGATTTTTCAAGAAATTCAAATCTATTATCCAAAATTTGAATATTATCATTATACCATATATATTGCCTAAAAAATATCCAAAATCATTATATCTAGTCTGTATCTTTCCTTTCTGACCATCTGGGGACCGAAAATTGGTTCTATCAGTTCTTAAAGGTTTATTGCACGTCATGCATGCCACTGATCCTTACATCATTAAATGATAGATATCTGATAATAAAAAAAATAATAAATATCCCATTAATAACCCATATCTATCCCTGATTATTTTCTCAATCCATCACACATCATTCTGTCATGATTCTGACGGTCCGATCAGGCTCGGTACCACCCGGCAACATCAAATTGGGACTACGGGGTCCAATCGGTGAATCAAATGATAAAATTGAGGGGTAAATGTATTAGAACAAATTTTTGTGGTTATTTTAGAATATTTATTATCCAATTACCAAAAATTGGGATATCCAGGGTTGGAAACACAAAATAATTTATTAAATATATGATACATCGATTGTTGTGGAGGCCATAATTAGCGCAAATCAAAAGAGGGGATTGATCTTTTCAATAAATTTAATAAAAAATGGAATAATCCATAGTTTAACGATTCCTTCCAAGATATTGAAGAATTTTTTTGAATAACTTTCTCTACAATGATCAAAGGAATTTGTTTCTTTCGTTGCACTCTGATCTTCTTTGATCTAGAGTTTTGTCTTCATTTGATATGATCCACCAATGGATAGAGAGGATGAAGAAGCTCTCGACAGCCCCAAGATTATGAGGATAACCTTAGGATATATTCTATGACAATTTATATATATTAAATCCTATTAGGTTAAGTTAATTAATTAATTAATTTAATTAATTAATTTATACATTGAACATACCTTCAATAGGCGATATATAAAAACTCCACGCACCAACCTTTTTTAGGTTCCACCTGGGGTAAACATTAAATTCAGGTCACAACTAAATTATCAAATTTATAATCTAAGATTTAATTTAATAACTATCCCTTTTTTAAGAAACTCTAGATGATCAATATAAAATATATTAATATTTTTATAAAATAAATTATGGGCACATTGGGCCTTGGAATCTCACGTCGTCTCTATTCCTGGATTTGGAAATATATATATAAATATTTCAAAGACTTCAATGAAAAAAAATGAGTTTCTAAATCATCCCCTACCTTATTATTTCCATCCCTAAAAATAAAAAATATATAAACTACAACCTGGGATACTGAGACTTCATATGGATCCCCCTCTCCTAGAAGCTCTCTTGCACGTTCTCATGTTTCCACAACACGAGAACCAATGGGATGGTCTATCCATGTGGGGTCCTCTTATATTGGTCATCGATCACCACGGGGTGCTCCAAAAAGGTCAATCCATCCTCAATGTCCACCTCACCCCAATCGATAACATGTATATAGTCAGACACGAATCTCCTAAACTACAACACGTGGAAGAGTTAGTGCACCTACTCTAGTTGTGGGGGAAGGTAGAGGTGGTAAGAGACCTCACCAACCCTTTGTATGATCTCAAATAGTCCAATGAACCTCAGGGATAACTTTCCAATGTGGATGAACCTTTGAAATCCTCATCATGGGGAGACTCTCAGGAAAACCCAGTATCCTTCATCAAACTCCAAAGGAATATGATAGTGATATGTGTATGATTTCTATCTACTCTAATCTATCCTCATCTGATCATGGATGACTTGTACCTTCTCTGCCATCACCTGCACCAACTCTAGACGCACATGAAATGTCTCATCAATCTCTATCCAGTACAGGGGTGACCAATAGGTTCTCCCATACAGGGCCTTGAAATGTGTTACACTAATGGTAGAGTGGTATCTATTATTGTATACAATCTCTAATAAGGGAAATTGATCCTTCCATCTCTGGTCTAAGTCTAATAAATATGCCCTCAATAATCCTCCAACACCTAGATAGTGCACTCAGTATTCCCATATATATGGGGGTTAAAGGTTGTAATCATCCCCATCTCGGTCCTAAATTCATCTTACAACCTCTCCATAATCACGATGTAAAATTCAAATCACGATTGGTGTCAATTTCTGAGGTTATACCATAAAGTAGAATGATCTCCCGCACATAAAAAAACCCCAAACACTCTACCAAACTCTATTGTCTGATATCAAGGATGTTTTTTGACTTATTTTTTCGGTAAACTGTCACTTAGATGTCATCATGGCCTTTCACTATGCATGGAATACCTATCATAAATTATATGGATATTTCTTCTCACATCTACTATGGGATCTCAGTGGAATGAAACAAACCTTCCAGAACCTGGTGCTCAGCCTTCGCCTACAGTCAGGTGAGGCACAAATAGATGAACTCAGAAATGCTCAGTATCATGTCAGACCAAAAAAACTTCTAATTACCTTATTTTTGCATATTTCCCACATCAGGATGTATATCCAAAGGAGAAGTGTGAACTCTCACATCTCCTACTCCCACACGTGACTCGAACCAATGTTCATCCCTAGAAAACGATGATGTGATTTCCTCCTTTAGAATATACATCAGGTGAATATATTATGGATATCTAGTCATATAATACCTTACAATCAATGTCTCCCAGTTAGACTCTCTCAAATTATTGATAAGTGGAGTCAATAATATCGAATGCAAAAAAATTGTACCATCCTACTCTTCTAAGGTCAGTTGTGAGGAAGCCAACTACCCAGAATCCTCCTACAATAAGTGATCACAGGAATTACTTATAAGCGAATCTAGTAATAAGATTTATTTCCCTAGAGTATGAAATATATCAAAGTCATAGTCCTTTAGGAACTCCAACTAGTGCCACTATATCAGGTTTGAGTCTCTCTTCGTGAAGACATGCCTAATACACTTATGGTCAGAGTAAACCACAAAGTGTTATCCAATAAGATAATGCCTCCACATACTTAGGGAAAATACTACCAATTCCAGCTCTAGTTCAGGAGTGGTGTAGTTCTTTTTATGGGGTCTCAACTTCAATGCCTTTTAATGTGATAACTACTTATAGCTACATCAATATGAAATTGAGCCCATCTCTCGATGCATCATAATACACTAAGTAATCCAAGCCATCCATTAGTAGTCTCATCATAGTATAAATCATCAATATCATCTTAAATCATTAAATTCTCTCTATAATTTCTTTGTCCAAGAATATGGCTTCCTTTTCCACATTAGGGTGGCCAAAGGGGCTATAATACTAGAAAAATCTACCACAAATATCATATAGTACCTCACTAGGCCAAGAAATATCTACATCTCTAACATGCTCTTAGGTGGATCACATGTAATCACTACATCAATCTTTGATGGGTCCATGGATAAACCATGATCATAAAAGGCATTCCCCTTAAAATGAACCTCGTTAATCCAGAATAAACACTTCAAGAGATTACCATAAATCTTGTACTTCTGAAGAAAATATAGATCCATCCTCAAGTGATCTGCATGTTCCTCCTCTTATGTAGAGTAGATGAGTATATCATCGATTAATAAAACCACAAAATGGTCCAAGTATGTTTGGAAGACCAGGTTTATCAGTTTCATAAACAAAACGAGGGAATTCGTCACACCAAAGGGAATCACTAGGAACTCATAGTGTCGGTGGTGACATCAGAATGAAAGATTTGGAATATCAGCCATGTGAACCCTCAACTGGTGGTAGTCAGATCTAAGATATATCTTCAAGAACCATCTCACTCCTCACGACTGGTCAAATAGGTCATAAATCCTTATAATGGGGTACTTTTTATTTATCGTTTCCTAGTTCAAGCGATGATAATCGACATAAATCAACAAGATTTATTCCTCATTTTCATGAACAACACTTCATCTACCGAGGGTGACACATTGTTCCTAATGAAACCCCTCTCTTTAAGGTCCTACAATTTTAACTATAGATATTGTATCTTGGTAGAGGCCATCTAATATTCTGCAAAATATATCGGAGTGGTCCTGTGATGCAAGTCGATGAAAAACTCCATCTCCCTCCTGACATCCTTGGGAAAGATGTCCATATAAAACCCAAAAAATGAAGGATTATAGATGCTTGAAGAGCATTCTTCACCAATTTATTTACTCACCATGTGATGTGTGATGGGATGTAATCTCCCGCTTGTAGAACCCACTCACCCTTCCATGAGATCTATCTCGCCTGAAAAAGAGAATCTCATCCCATTGTTGAGAAGGCATCTGACTCATCTGCGATGAAATTCAATATGGGCTTGGACCATAGATAGCAAATCCATACACAATATTACATCATAGGGTTTCGTCATGATGACAAAAATTTCCCATGTGAACCTTTATCCATCAATAAATATCTCACACTACCAGTATAAAAAATATATAGAAGGATCTTTCCATGTAGGAACATCAATATGAAGCCGCTAGGATATCACCTCAACTGGGATATCTGTCTATCACACTAGAAGTATATAGATGAAGGAATAAATGGAAAATTAATCTTGTAATACTAATGAAATAGTATAATATACATAGATTGTACCTCTAATCATCTCATGCATCATGGGGTTATAAGCCTCTAGATCATGCAGTTTTCCACAGCCTTGGCTACCAGCTCCCTGAGACTGATGTGGGATGCCTAGTTGTGGTGGAGGAAGGATATCACAGTGTCACCCACCAACCATATCTCCTCCTACTCCCCTTCCAGCTCCACCTCCCTGGTGTCCACCCTTCCCTCTCCTGGGAGATCCTTAATCATGGGGTTCCCTCTGTCATGGTGGTCCACCAATTATCTGTCAATAATCCTTAGCACATCCGGTTGTAAAACAAAGCACCATGTGAACACACTCACCGCCAGAATAGAACCACCCCTCTCTGGGATGACCTGGTACTCTATTATTTTCTTTACTATGTGATTGAGTATGATCATGGGTAGGTATCCTACATCGAGAACCTATCATCTAGCACCTACTACCTATTGTAGATGACTCAACTCTGAGATCCCCAATACCAGCTCCATCTTCTTGGTATCCATATGATGGGAATCTCTCTATCACCATTTACGGATCCTACACACCAGCATAGGTTGGGATGCACAATGATACAATATTGGCTCAATTCTCTCTACAGATTCCCTTCCCATAATTTTGTACCTGGATGTGTCCATCCTAGATTATATCAAGGGAGTACCATGTAAGGTCTATGAACCTCTTTGAAAACTCATCCACTATAAACCCTCCCTATTACAACTCCATAAGATCTTAAATTCAAACCTATCACATGTATGAGGGGTAGTACTCCTCACAGAATAGGTTCTAGAAGTCAGGCCACAAGAGTGTCGACTTATTGTACATCTGGGTAACCAGACTCCACTAGCTCTCAACTGCTCCCTGGAAAAGGAAATCTACCAAAGAAACCATTAGATTAGTTATTGTAATAATGATCTTGAAAACATGGACCACTAACTCTATCCAATCCTCTACTTCGAAAATATCTAGCTCATTGTGGAACCTCAATGGCCTCTAGCTCTAGAACTCATAGAGTTTGTTATGCCTGTATGAATCCTCAGCTTACTCTGTAGGGATTATCTACTACTCTATAGGTGGGGGTGCTACAACCTACCCACCTAGAGGAATAATATTATGGGATGTACCCTAAACTGATCCATCATCACTCATCATACTTTTTTCATGATCCATAACTGGTATCCTATCTCGCTATCGTCACAGATTCATCCTAAAATTTAATCAAGACGTACCCCAGTCAGATGATCATTTATATATATATATAATAAGGAGATGACTCATAAAGGATAGTGAAATAATAAATCCTATAAAATGCTTGTACCATTAATCCTCTCAACCAATTTCTTATTATACAGAGTCGAAAAGTAGTGAGTCTAGGTCCTGGTGAATGGATATGTCAGTCGCCCCTACCATCACTAGACTCCCTAACTTGAGAGCCACACTAGAGACACTTTAACACAATTTCCCTAAACCCAACCAAATACTTATAAGGGGACTAATCCAAACACCTTCCCAAGTATAAAACCACCTCTGATACCAATATTTCATGACATGACCCTAACTTTGGCTTGAGCTGTAACTACCCCATGCCTACCTCCATATGCCAAGGGGTGGAAACCAGTGCCGAAGATAAAACTAACATGGGGAGGCCTTTTATTAACTATTCATAATTTCATAGGAATAATATTAAAATAGTACAAACATTATGGAAAAAATCTTGCATGTAAAACCTCTAGAGAGTACCAGAGTTTGGTAGTTAAAATTGAAAAGTAAAGGGGGAAAATACACACCCAACCAGAAAGATGACCCAACTTGACCAAACTAAAAAGTAAAATACTGAGAGAGACTAGTTCCTGATCTCCAAGATATAACCACCATACATGGAAAAAAGTTCTAGGTATCCCTAAGATCATCTAAAGTCACTGCTGACCTATCTGTCATTTGCATAAGACAAGAAATGTGCAGGAAACTCCCATGCAAAGGTGAGTATATACATACCCAATAAGATTCCCCGAAAGATGTAGGGGGTTAATAAGAGATACAATATGAATTTAAATATAGTATGTATTAAACATTATGTATCTCAACCCAAATCAAGAGAATGATTAACCATATCCAAGCATAGGGGGATCATCATAGTGTGTAGATGAACTACACGTTCAGTTTTTTCCACCCTTATAAAGAGAGTGGACTCAACCAACCATGAGAATCTAAACAAGGAATAAAAATGGCATACCCCGTGCATCTTTAAAAACCATGTAATGAGAGTTTCCAAATCTAAATGTATAAATATAGAAAGGTACATATATACTCATTCAAAAGAACCACAAAAGATAGTGAAAGGGGATCTCCATCTCAAAGCTCAGACCAGGAAAAGTGTCACCAATAGTTTCAAAACTCCAATAATGATGAAAAGAATTTCACATGTCTAGCTAGACGTAACCTTGTAAAGGACCACACCTTTCCATTATTCTGTACAATCAAGGGGTAAAATCACAAAGTATAGGTATTGTTCCCTAGTACATTAGGTTGGTTTCACAATATAATTATCTACAGAGGAACTGCAACCAAACTAATGGGGGTTCCACTCTAGTGTCATGAGGACCAACACCTTATTTGATAGGGGGTTACCCTAAGTAAGTATCTATAGAGGACTTGACCAAATACTGATGGGGGGCTACACTCTATTTTCATGATGACCCGTGCCTTGGTGAAAATTGGGGGTTCTACTCTGTTCATTGAGAACATACGCCCTATACGATAGGGGGTTCCACTAGGTAAATAGAAGATATGTTCCTAATATGATGGGGGTTCCACTCTATAGGTTGATAACTTATGCCCTAGTGTGACAAGGGGGTTCAAATCTAGTCATCAAGGACCCACACCATATTCGATAGGGGGTTCCACTCGATAGGTTGAGGACCCATTCCCAAACTAATGGGGGTTCCACACAATAGGTATCCTCTGGTGATCTCGATTGATCACTACCATTTTTGGGTTTCTCCTTAATAAACTCCATGCTCGAAACATTCCACATCATATCCAAAAAAATTGAGGGAACCATTACATAATATGTATAAAAAAACACAAAATAAGCTACTCATGATCAAAAAACTAAGCTCAGACAAAGAAGATATGAAAGATTAAAGTTTTCTCAAAAGTAACCAAGGGGTACACAGTGTGTGAGGGGAGCTACATGGAATGTGGTGTCGCTCCATCACCTAGTCGTGTCCTTGGAGGTAGATATCTCACCAAACATGTAGGTATATATTGTGTTTGGGGGAACTACATGGTGTTCCCATGCCACTCAGGGTTTCACCCATGTGCTTAGATGTGTCTTTATATCCATCATGTTTCCATGTACTCAAGATATGTCCATGTAATTCGATACATGTCATGTCTGGCCATTCCCATTACCATGTACTCTTAGAGCACATACTGAGTCTTGTAACATTAGATTGCATAGAGGTTGGGGGTCCGACATGGTGTTTGATACTTATAATCCATTAAAACCCAATCCATCATTGTCAGGGCCCAAGCATCTTGTATGCCCTTCCAACTACATGGTCCATAGTCAGTATTTTTTTAGAAATCCATATTCATTATCCATGAATTGAATCTGATCGTTCATTCACATATATTACCTCCACACCATCCTCAATCCGTGGATCTAGTATGGGTATATCATTTCCATTCATCCAGTTCCTGGAAATCGGTTTCGTCAGTCCTTGAATGTTTTTCACACCTCATGCACACCTTTCACCCTTTATCCATAGAGTTTTTAATCTATAACCATCAAAATTATCATCCACATTCTGAAAAAAACCAATATCTATCCCCAATTCGTTGATTCATCCATTACATGTCATTCCTCTAGTATTCCAGGGGTCTGATCAGACTCGATACCACCCAACAATGTCAAACCGGGACCATGGGGTCCAACAGGTAAATCACATGAAGCAATTAAGGTTGAAAGGTGCAAGAAAAAATTCATATTGGTCATTGTCATGTGTTCATGGCCTAATATCAAGAACTGGGATATCCTGGGTTAGAAAAACCAAAGAAATAATTAAATATAATGTACAAGTGAGCATACAAAGGTCACCATTGTAGCAGATCAATGGAGTGGATTGATTTTCTCAATAAATTTAATAAAAAGTGTGTAATACATCATTTTACAATTCCTTCCTTGATAATGGATTGTTCCTCATTAAATAATATTCTCTCCAATGATTAAAGGAATTCATTACATTTTTTATGCTCTGATATGCTCTGGTCCAATGTTTCATCATCATTCAATTAGATCTACAAATGGAAGGAGTGGAGGAAGAAGCTCTCTATGGTCTCAAGATTATGACACTAATTCTCCATAAAATTTTATTTATAGGAAATCCTATTAGGTTAAAATAATTAATTAATTTAATAATTTATCCACTGAACATACCACCAATGGGTGATATTTTTGAAAGCCCTATTCCAAACTATTTTAGGTTGCTTCTATGGTAAACAACCTGTTTTGGACTCAACTGTGGTCTTAGATTTATGATCGGATATTGCATTTAAGATTTATCTTATTTTATTTAAGAAACAGAGCATGCACAATATAAAATAAATTAATATTTTTAAAATATAAATTATGGGCACAACGGGCCACAGAATCATACATTTTTTTAGAAACTATCTATATAAATATATATAGAAATATTTATAAGTATTACAATGAAAAAATAGGGACTCCACATAATAAGTGAATGATCCACTAATGGTTGTCTCATGGAGTCAAAAACATTAAATTTCACAGTGTTATCTCTAAGGTCCATGGTGAGTGTTCCTTCATTCACATTGATAATTTTCCGGGTTGCCTTTAAGAATATTCCCTCCCCCCAATATTGGGTAAGTGTGATGATTCTCTATCTTTCTCTATGTTTACTACATAAAATCTGATGGGATTATCATATTTAGAACTCTAAATAAAACATATTCAAATAATCCTATTGGAAAAGCAGTGGATCTATTAGATCATTGAACCACCACACATTTTAGCTTCAATTCCACTATATGAAAGATTTAAATACATATTGAGTCATAACATCAATGGATTCTCCTAGATCACATAAATCATCAAATAAATTTAAATAACCAATAGTGAAAGGAACATAAAATTTCACTATATATCAACATTTTTTGCAAAAATATGCTGTGATTAGAGCAAAGAAACTTATCCGTAAATTGATCCTCCCATTAAATATCCACTTATTAGTGTGTGGATCTTTGAGAAACCTAGTATACATAGGATTTTTTAAGGGATTCATGAAGGGGTATCTTTAACTCAACTTTTTTAAAGGTTTCCATAATTTTATTTGAATTAATTCATCTAGAATCTTCTTGGATTGTCTCATTATTGATGGTAAATGTTGTGGGAGAAATTAATTATCCTTTTTCTAACATTTAAAAGGTGTTTCTTATTTATTTCTTCTTGGACAAACCTTATATTCTTCATCTCTCATTGCTTATTTTCTAGATTGATTTATAGGATTCTGCCTATAATGTTTCTATACTATCTTCCTCGGTTTCTTATTGAATCTACTCAGGTCTAAGTGTGGTTGGTTGTTAAATATCTATTCCACTTATTATGTTCATGATACTCACATTTCCCATGGGATTATTACAGAGACCCAGGACATAAAAACATATTATTTAACAATTCTTAACATACTTTCCTAACAAATACTTGTCAATGATCTTTAGGTCTAGTGTCATTGGAATATTAGGTATAAAAATACATCTTCTTAAACATAAAAACGTCATATTTATTTATAAAAAAATATATTTCTCCTAAATCCAAAATATCTTTCAAAAACTCATAGGTTGGAATAAGGAAAATAAAAATGGAAAATGGTGAGTTATAAATATTGGTAAGTAATAAACATGGTAATAAATCATAACATGAGAGTCAAGAGATATAACATGATATCAAAAATAGGATGATCAAAAGTATGGATACATGGAATAAGTAAATGATATCATAGTCATAAGGCCTTGGATCAAGTCAAGATCACTCCTACCAAATTTTATTAAAAAAGGAAAAGACAGTCAGTATTACAAGGGAGGTTTATATAACCTAGTAAAAAACATGCCACTCGCATCTGCCTCAACAAGATGTGTGAAACAATTAAAAATATGAAAAGACCAATCTGAATAAGATTCTACAATATCTTTCTTTGACAAGGAATCAGCAACCTGATTAGCCTCCCTGTAAACATGTGTCACGTCAAGAATGAGACCACCAAGAAGTTGCAAACACTCAATCCAAGAGGGTAACATCACCCATGGAACATCCCTGGACTGGAGTCTAAGAAGATCAATAGCCACCATTGATTCTGATTCCAGCCAAAGAAAACGCCAGCCATGATGCACCGCATAATTAGTCGGCTTGATGGTTGCCCATAACTCAGCTTTAATGGCATTGCCTTGTCCAATATAGTGACAAAAACAGCCCTTAACGAAGCCCTGATAGGTATGAAAGACACCACCACAACCTAAATGCCCTGGTGTGCCAGATGTCGCACCATCAACATTGAATTTCACCCAAGATGGAATGGGAGGAATCCATCTCACTGACTTCAGAACTAAGGGCTTTTTAACCCGGCCAAAAACACCAAAATTCCTTAAGATAACAAGATCATCAAAGTTATTATTCATGCATCCAGTCTACACTTTGGATGGAATGCACACTGCCCTGTGTATAGACCTCACACCAGCCTGAAAAGTAGGTTTAACATCCTCAAACACCAGATCATTTCAGGCATTCCTGATGAAGCCACAAGTGGCCGCTGCAGCAGCCAGAAAGAGATTCCCAGTCTGCTCACTGCACCATGCAGCAAAAACAGAGGCCACACAGCCCTCCAAGCTCTGCAACTATAGTCAGCTTCCTGTAATATCTTGTATATAATTCTAGAACCTGCATGAAAAAACACAGAACAATAAAGTGTGATCCATCTTTTCCTCAGCTGTAAAATAGAGAGGGAAGGCTAATGCCAGGTGAATTCCAGCCTTCTTGAGAAGTTCATGCACATGAACCCTACCTTTCTAGATTTTCCAAATTAGAAGAAAATTAGAGGGTGGAATGAAGTATTTGAGGAAAGCCAATAGCCAACGGGGGGTGGTAATCTGCCCATCACACATGTAAAGATAAAGGGCTCAGGCAGTGAGAGCACCTGTGATACTCAGCTTCCAAATGATGGTGTCTCTATCAATATACATGTAGCAGTGAATATCAGCTTTAATATGAGCAGGGAGGAAGTCATAGGTGGCCTTAGATGCTTCCTGAATATTAGTATTTGAATTGTGCCTCAAGAAAGGTGGGATATCCACATATTCTTGTATTAGTCTACACAACCAGGGAGTTCTCCATGCATTCAAAGGGGAGTCCCTATAAACAAGCCACCTGGCAGAGAGCATGCACTTATTAAAAGTAGATTTCAGAGCAGTCCAGACAGAGGAGGATAGATGATAAGAATATTCATTTAGAAGTTGGGGAATAAGCCTAGCTGAAATAAACTCCATTGAGTTATCATTAGAGGTGAACAAATTCCATGCGAACCTGCTGAGAAAAGCCTCATTAAAGACACCCAAATCCTTTATTCCTAATCCCCTCATATCAACAGGATTAATACATTCCCTACATGACACAACAATCAGTTTCCTCTCATTAATGGAACCAGTCCATATGAAATACTTGATGTGCCTTTAAAGATCCTTGATTAGAGACTTGGGTCATTTATAGATCAAGAATCCATAAACAAACATAGAGCTGATAACAGAATTGATAAGACAGATTCTCCCAGCTTCATACATAGCTTTCCCTTTCCAAGTTTCCATTTGAGCAATGATACGAGAGAAGATGGAAGCAATGTGACATCTCTTCACCCTACCCCAAAAGAGAGGAACTCCAAGATAAGGGGATCCCATTTCTGAAAACAGAGACTTACGTAATCCTTGGCAATGGAAAAAAAAGATCCCAGATAGGGGATCCCCTTTCTGAAAACCTCTAGAGCACTGAAAAAAACCCCAGGGGGAACCATTGACTACGATTGAGAGCCTGTAACTCTGAAGAATGGCATGAACTAGGCTAATGAACTTTGAAGAAAAGCCATGCATGCTAAGAATAGACAACAGAAAACTCCATTTCATGGTGTCAAAGGCCTTGGATATGTCAATCTTCATTGCAATTTTTCCATGTTTTGCCTTTATTTTAATGACATTAATGCATTTAGAGGCAGTGAAAATGCAAGTTTGAATGTTCCTGTCCGGGACAAACCCAAATTGATTCGGGGTGATGTTCCCCTTGAACACATTACCCAATCTCATAGATATAATTTTACTGATGATCTTGGGAATGGTATTTCCAATTGCAATAGGGATGAAGTCCCTAATGTCAACAACATTATCCTTCTTAGGAATAATATAAATGAAATTGTAATTAGCACCATAAGACATGAAAGTAGTGAGAATGAAATCTCTCACTGCATTGATAACCTGATCATGAATAGTTACCCAATTAAACATGAAAAATCTTGTTAGTGAAGCAATCTGGCCCTGTTGCACTATCAATATTTAGGGAGAACAGAGCTGCCTTGACCTCCTTTCCCCTAGGTGGATCAACCAGAGAGGCATTCATTTGATCATCAATACTTGGGGTGATATTGTTAACAATCATGTGTGTTCTATCAGCTCCATTATCATAGTAGAGATAAGAAAAGTAACCAATAACCGCATCAGATATTTCATTTTTAGAAGTGAGAAAAGTTATATTAATGTTGAGGGTAGTAACCCCCCTCCTGGTCTTCCTTTCTTTGTGTAGTCAATAAAAGAATCTGGATTTTCTATCCCCATCTTTTAACAAATTAACATTATACAAGGACCTGGCTAAATTTTCTTTAGTGTTCAACAACCTATCAAGATTTGATAAGGCCCAAATCTCATCAACAGAGGGAATGGAGTTCAACTTATTGGTATTCTGGAAGACCAAAAGATGATTTTCAGCAGCCCTGATGTCCTCATCCATCTTGGAGAACGAGATCTTGCTCCATTCCTTAATCCTTGTCTTGACATTTTTCAGCTTTGATGAGACAATTTGGAAGGCAGATCCCAGAGACATAGTATTCCAAGTAGCAATGACAGCCTCCCAACATCCTGGAATGAACAGACATGCATTATTAAACTTAAATGGGATAGGATCCAAGTGAGCATCACCAGTGGAGATTCCAGCCACAAGAGGATTATGATCATAATGCGTTTTTGGAAGCAAAAACCTCGAGGCATAAAAGTTGTCATTACTATCATAAATCTTAAATAAACACCTATCAAGTTTACTAGCTTGCCGACCATTCAAGGTGTACCTTCCCCAAGTGAAATCATCACCGACCATTGACACTTCAATTAGGTTGCAATGGTCAATGAAATTTGAAAAATCATTAGTAGAAGGACGGTTGAATTTGGCTCCAGTTTTCTCCTCAGGCCCAAGAACATTTGTTGAAATCACCCAATATTATTCAGTTGTGGGGGGATTGAGAAGATAAAACCACCAATTCATTCCAAAATTCCCTCTTTTTTATGTAGGAGTTATAGGAATAAACACAAGAAACAAAAAATGTGACTCCATATATCCCAACACCAACAGAGATCATTTTCTTAGCCCAAGAGTGAGAAATAATATTGACAAAATAATGCTTTAAGACACAAAGGCTCTCCAAATTATCTTCATTTTTATTATGATCAACAACTGAGTAACCAAGAGATTTCCAATTAAAGGCTTTCCAGCTGACAAAATTCATTCTTGGCTTGGATAAACCAATAATGAGAGGTTTGTTGGTCAGAATATTATGTCTAAGGGCCTTGATCGTTGGAGCATTCCCAAGCCGCTGGCAATTCCAATAAAAAATCTTCATTTATGGAGGGCTGTCATGGCCTTTATTTGAACCCCCTCCACCCGAGAAATTTCTTTCTTAACCATTCTCTTCTTCCCTTTTTTTATAGAGTTATGGATCCCATCATTTAATCTTCCTAGTTCAGAGCCGTGTGCTTCATCATCTGAATTATCATTAGGTTGCACATTCTCTGCATCATCCGACCAGAAGACCCCAGATAGTGGGATAAATTTTCTTAAAGACTAAGGGATTCCCCCATCAGAAACATCATCCAGTTTCTTCTTCACAGCTCTGCTTGGTGAAACCTGGGTGAACTATGTATCCATGCATGGGCCAGTAGAAGGTGGCACAGTGCTGTCAAAAGGTAATCCTGAAACAGCATCAGCATCATTACCACTGACAATAGGGATGGCTGCATGAGGATCCAGAACAAGTCCCAACTCAGTATCGACACCCCAAGATGAAGTCCCTACTGGCTACACACTCAAATCAAGGGATGAATTCACTGATAGATGCACACACATCTCAATTGGCTGAGACTGTGATGCGGTAGTCACCTCACTCATAAACATGATTCCCAAGGATTGTGAAATCAGGGATTCCCCAATAATGGGAGGCTGATTAGATGGAAAACCACACAGAGCAGCATCAGGAGCCTCCACAACAAGCTGAACCTTCAGGGCCTCCTCAAGAAGGCCTAGCTGAGGATTCACTTGCATAGCAGGATAGACATCATCAGAGAATTCAGGTGGAGCATTGTCAGAAGCCTGTGAACCAGACAACAGATGTTTTTCCTCTTGTGGAGACTTCTCCAAAACCCCAGTCACTTCCAGAGCTTTATCAATATCAACCTGAAAAAACACATAGGGGATAGGAGTCCCTTCAGATGAATCAAAGGTTGACACCAACGAGACTCCATCATCCTATAGGAGGAGATCCTTAAAATCATGCTCAATATCCACAATACCATAAAGCAATAGAATTTCAGACTATAGGGGCTCAATATCATATTCCATTAGCCTTTGGTTGGAGGTTGATGCATGTTCTCGCCTCTTCTCAGCATCCTTCCTACAAGTATTCTCATCATGTCCCTTTCCAATGCAGAAAATACATGTGCTCTCCCACTTTCACTCATCAGGAAGATGACCGAAAAAATTTCACACCTTACAGAACTTCGGAATCCTTTCATAAAAAATTACCAAAGAGAATCTATCATCCCTTTTATTGAGAATGACGTCCTCAATCAATGTTATTTCCATGTCAACCTCAACCAAGACAAAGGCAAAGTGCCCAAATCTTGGATTATCAGTTTGGCGATCCATACGAATTGGGTTTCCCACAGCCAATGCAATATCCCAAAGAATCTGCGGACACCAGTATAACCAACTAAGCTTGTAGATTCGAACCCACACTTGCACATGTGTATTGGTGAAATTGAAGGGGTCAAAGTTCCAATCCCATTCGTAAATACAGAGGATTATAGGTTTTAAAGAGATAGACCCGAAGCTCCATGCCCTTCTTTTAGACTCATCATTTGGAAACACAACATGAAAAAAAACCCCCTCCCCATAGCAGTCATTTTACACTCCTCAAAGCCCCAAGCGGTAGCAATTTTTCGATTCAGCTCATCAAACCCCCACATCCGCTCACCTTTAGAGGTGATGATGCGAGCAATAATAGAGAATTTAAAAATACTGACCCTTTCTTAAACCATATCCTGGTTGGAAGAGACATGTGCAACCTTACCTTTTTTAATCACCCTTCCAGGTGAAGGGGAAACAAAGTCCTCTAAGGATGGATTTGCAGCAGATTTTACAACATCCGCAAAAGTTTTCCTCGAACTTGAGGGCGCCACTGGAGCTTTCAGGGAAAAACGAGAGAGGAGGTCCTTATGCCCTAAGTGGTTAACAGAATTCACCGGATCCAGATCCTAAACCAAGGGATACTCAATATTTTCCTAAACACAAGAATGTGGAAACAACATAAAAAATTTATATGATAACATAATTCAAGGGTCTGGCCCAAGACCATTATCATGAAGTGGACAAATCCCATAGTATTTTAGGTTTACTCTTTAATCCCTTGGATAACATGTCATGAGATATAAATCTTTACCCTATTAATTATAGTGATATATATTTATAAACACACAATTAACATTAATAAAAATAAAACATATGTGTGCTTTATGAGGAAAATAAACAATACATTATTCATAATTATGATCAACCCCAAGAGAAGGAAGTGGGTTTCATAATTCTGATTCAAGGAAAAACCTTAAGCTAAATCATAACAATTCCAAAATGAAGAATGAATTAAATCATTTGGATTTTAATATTTTAAAATTAAACAAGGGTACTGATCATTTATTTATAATTTATATATTTCATGATAATGGTCTCAAATAAGAAAGGATAAAAGCAAACCACTTGGGTGATGCATTATAAAATAAATAAAGGATATTTTAAAATAAGAAAAGAAATTACTATTTACCATAAAATCATAATTGAACCAATAGGGTTTTCAATAAAATATTGATAAAATTTTATAATTTTTTCACTTTTAAAAAAAATTATGGGTGTGATTCTTAACATGATAAAAAATTAGTAAAGTTCCATTCAAATTGGTTTCCTTGAAAATGGTAATTTTAAAGGGAACAATAAACATATAAACCCCAAAAATGAAAATTATATTTCTACTAGGTATATATATAATGTAAATATATACAAAAATAGAAACTTTTCATGAGAATAATCTTTCATAAAAGGGAGAAAAATAAAGAGAATGTGTATCTAGTAAGGTGTAAAGGAGGTATGGAAGATCCATTTTTATGATTTAAACTACCTTTGTTGAAATCCCATATCGAAAAAAATAAAAACAAAATATATATTTTAAAAAAATTAGAAGGTATATATGAATTTCACATAAGATAACACTAAATTATGTTTCAAATTTAAATGTATAGCATTAGTAAGAATGAAAATTATAGATAGTAAAGGGAAACTGTTGTTTAAGAGGATAGGAATTATTCTTAACATAGTTTATTCTTAAATAAGAATATAACTAATAAATAAATAATGTTTAAATAAAAATTTATCTACCAAAATTTAAATGAGGTATACCATATGAAATTAATGTTGAACCATAAGGAGAAACATTATAACTCAATAAAAAAATTGATTTATGAAAGGCCATTATATTCTAGGGATGATATCAATCATTTCACACCATGAATAAGGGAATTAATTGAAGTAAATTTTCATATTTTAATTATATTTTATGATATTAAAAATCAATGGGGTATTAGTTACACAAAACAAATGAATATTCATGCATAAAATCATAGCATTCTTTAATGAAAATTTATTGATAAGGAAACGCTTAACTCGTGTCTAAAATAACTCTTTACATTCACTTAAGTTCATGAATAACCAAATTAAGGTTTTTTTAAACTTCACTTGGAATCTTATACATCAATATTTATTTTTATAATGTCTATTTATCATCAGGTTTCACAAATTTATTACATCATTTCCACTTATTTTGGTTAAATGAAGTTATTCACTAAATTTCTCAAAAACCTTCATAGTATATTGACCAAGGTAAAAGTGTTGTAAAATAGTGTAATAATCAATATAATTTTATATTATTATATTGTTGATTATTCCATTATCACATTATTTATACAGGTAAATATGTTTCCTATCAATTGACTCAAATTAGAAAGGGTACTCTGACATGTCTGTTTTAGCAGTTAAATTTACTATAACCATTTATTGTTAATATTAATAATAGAATGTATAATATTATCATTCCATAATCTTAACTATTGAGAAAATAAAATTTTCATTTATTACATATAGATTTTATTCCACCCATTTTAGTTAGTGTTGAAATTGAATGAGGAATTTTTAAGTCAAAACTTATACTTTCTACTTTTTCTTCCCTTAGTTTTTAAAATCACAAACACATTAAAACATTCTTGAAATCCTATCTTACTAAATTTTTATATCACATGTGTTTGAGAATGGTTTTTTAGAAAACATAATTTTCTTCCGAACATAGAAATTATTCTAATATAAAATGAATATAAACATTTTATTATTCAATATGATCTATCTGATTGGTGATGTGTCTGATACATCGGTATGACTAGTGTTATTTCCATCGGATTGAATAATCATTATTTCAATTATATAGACCTAAGTCATATCCTTCAAATTATATATAGTTCGGATACATCGATATAACCATTGGTCAGATCATTATATTGAAAAATTATAGTACATTCCACATGACTATTAAAAGGTTATAATCACTGTAATTTTAATTATTTCTATTAGATAGAATTCTTAAAATCATTATAATAGTGATAAAAAATGAAATTATATTGATTTTTTTCTAATATTTCAAGTGAATATCATATGAGGTTATTGAAAAAAACTCCAAGAATCATAAAAACATGACCGTTGAATAATACCTATAAATAGGAGTGTATTTGAGGAGATATAAGCATATGTATTTTCAACTCAACATTTCTATAATAGTGTTTTACTTGAACATCTCGTTATCACACATTGTATTTTCTTATAGAGTTGTAGTTATAAGTATTACGAATGAGGAATTAAAAATTCTAAAGAAAATTATTGTTCTGTATTCGTATATCCAATCATGGTTTATATTTATGGATTTTAGGGATAGGAAGATGGGTGAATCTAATCCATGGGACTGAGGGGTTTTCAGGATAGGAAGATAGAGCTACACCAATCTTTCAGATCAAGGGTTTATAAGGTTTTGGAAGATGTATCCGTTATGAAATTTTTATTGAGGGATTTTCTGGTAAGGAAAGAAGAACCTTTATAGTTAAGTGTAAAACTGTGGATATATTAAGTATATATTTCTAACCTCCTTAACTATTAAGTTTAAAGAGTATAATTACCTTTTATAAATCATATATTCCATTCTTATTTTGTTATATGATATTTTTTTAATTATTTCTTTAAGTTTAATTTTATGTTGTGCATTTACATTAGAAAGTTTTTTTTATTAAATATTTCTAAAAAACTATATTATCATATAATTTGTGAGACTAATATAAAATTTGTTTTGTAGGGAGATGTCTGGATCATATCCAAACACTCTAATCATTGGACGAATTATTAGTTCAATATTTTTGACTAAAGAGGTTTATTTTTTTTGTGTTAGGATAATTTTTTTTAAACTACAATTCATCCCCACATCCTATATCCATTATAATCTCTTTTGATAGAAAAGTTGGTATTATAGCAAGTTCTACTAATATAATTTTTTAGTTTTTACTTTCAGTAACTTCTACAAGTTATTAATTTTTTTTAATCTTATTGTTTATAAATTACTTTTACACTAATGTGTTTTGTAGAAAAGAGTTTATATTTTTAAAAATATAGCAGTATTAAATATTGTTACCCTTGAAAATATAAATCTAACTAAACCCTCTATTTTGTAAGGGAATTATTGTGAATTATGAAGAGATGTAAAGAATAATTTTTGTACCAATACTAGAGTTGAAAATTTTTTATGCTTACTGGTAATTAAAGTATTCTAGATAAGGAAGTTTTCTACTTATTATAATCAATAAAAGTTGAAATATCAACTGAATTATAGAGTAAGGAATAATTTGTTTTGTTTAATGAATATAAATTTTTATAGTCAGATAACTTCATGTTAATTAGATAATAGTATTTTTAAGAAGTTATAGGTAATTCATTTTGGAACTTATAAATTCATTTACACTACAAGAGATATGTTGAGATCCGATTATCAAACTTTTAATTTTCAACATGGAGAATTAGTATCAAAGATGAACAAAAGTTTTATGGCCATTATTAATAGTTTATAATATCTTGGTGAGAAATATCTAATGTATGTAATCTTAGTTGATAACATCATAGATATAATTCCTGGTGAATGGAAATCAAAGACAACAGCCTTGGATGATACTAGGAGGATTTCAAGTCTTTCTCTTGATGATCATATGGGAACCCTTATACAGTATGAGGAAAGTATAAAAAGGTATGAATAGAAAATTAAAAATAAAAATGGGGGAGTTTCTTTTTCAACCACATATAATGTTCTTATTAAAGCTCAAATTTTAGAAAAAGTTTTGAAATGCTCTATAAAGAATAAATTTGTTATTGAATCAGACACTTTTTCAACAAAGTTGTCTTAAAAAGAGTTTTCCGATCTAGAAAATAAGAAGAAAAAAATTATTTTCAAGATATATTTTTAGTACAGATATTAGAAATTCATAAGGATAAAGGTGAAAAGAAGGAATATTTTGAAGTGATATGTTATCATAGTAAGGGGGTAGGACATATCAAACTACATTGTAAAAAACTAAATAGAAAGAATATGAATAAAATAAATTTTGACCCAAATTCAAAAAATTATTATAATTGTAAGAGAAATAAAAATCATAAAGCATTATATACTTGGAGTGAAATTAGAGGAGTTATTTCTTCTAAAAAATCACTATACAGTGAATTTTTAGGAAAAAAGAATATTTGTTTTTATGCAGAAATACCAATGGTCAAAATATGTATCATGGATAAGGTAACTATTACTAAATATTTTACCAATATTAATTTAAATGATAAATACCCCGATAGTGATGATGAAAATGATTATGATGAGGAATCTTGATCATATAAGGAAGAAAATACTTGAGAAAGTTTGGAAGAAGTTTAATGATTTTCAAAAATACCTGAAAATGGAAATTTTATGATGTCCAAAAAATTTGATGTTTCTTAAGAAAAAATTGTAAAATAAAGACATGGATTTCAAAATTAACGACTGAGATATTAGATCTCTCTGAATATATTTCAAAATATAATTTTAAAAAAGATAATCTTTCTCAACATCTTGATAAATATATTTTTAATAAAACTAGTTTACAAAATGAAATTTTAAAACGTAGTTAAGATACTTCTACTAATGAGGATAAAAATTTATTTGTTAAAAAAATATATGAATTTATATAATAAAGAAACTTTTTCATAAGTTTACTTATGGGAAAGAAAATTTTCATAAAATTTATAATCAAATGAGACCACCTAGATATATTTTTGGAATGTTTTATAAAAATAAAAAAACATGTTTTAGTAATAATTTCATTGTTCCAAAAAGAGCCCTATTTTTCACTAAATTTCAAAGTAAAGGAAATTAAAAGAATAAATGTTTGTTAAACTAAATTAAATATCTAGGTTTTCATAAATAATAATTTTCAAAAGAGTCAAAATTTTCTCAACTTAATAAAGTAGGAAAAATTTAGATTCCTAGGATTTTACTTTCTGATAATACTTGGCCCAAGAAGGTTTGGGTTCCAAAGAACTAATATGTTTATTTAAAAAAATAAAGTACCAACCAAAATCATTTATTACATGGATAGTGGTTTATCTATACATACTACTAGAAATAAATATTTCTTTTAAAATATAATAAATATGAAAGGTGGAAAAGTCACATTCAGATATAATGATCAAAACAATTATTGGTATATGTAATATTGTTATTCTTATAAAATATTTAATTTAAATTTTTTTAAGAATTGAGAAAAACCTTATTAAAATAATTCAATTATCTGATGAAGTTTATCTTGTGAACTTTAGGAGTGATAAATATACTATTCATAGTTCTAAAGATGAATTTAGTATTTCTACCAATCAGTATGAGAATGTTTACACATTAGACTTGTAAGACCTTAGGTGTCAAGATCTACCTTGTATTAGTGAAATAGAAGACCAATATTTGTTATGGAATAGAAAATTATGAAACTAAAATATTATAACTTTAGCTAAGTTTTCTAAGAAAGGACTTGTTAAGGATCTACCAGAATATATATTTGGTGCTTCAAAAGTCTATGATCCTTATCAATTTGGTTAGAAACATAAGACATGTTTTAAATATATTAGTGAATTTTCATATTTTGATGCTTTACGGTTAGTGCACATGGAATTATTTGGTCCTACAAAAACTAGAATTATTGGTGAAAAATACTATGTATATTCTATAGTTGATAATTAAATGACATATATTTAGGTTAATTTTCTAGAAATAAATTTTGAAGCCTTTAGTTGTTTTAAAACTATGGTATCCATATTTAAAAATGAGAAAAAACTATCCTCAAAACTATTTTTAGTGACCATGGTGTAGAATATGTAAATTCTAATTTTGAATCTTTTTATAGTAAAAAAAGGTATTATATATAACTTTTTAGAACCTATAAATCTATAGAAAAATGGTGTAGTCAAAAGTATAAATATAGTTCTTTAAGAGATTACTAGAACCATGTTTACTAAATACTCAGTTTCTAAACATATTTGGGCAAGAGAGATTATTACATACTTCAATACTATAAATTCACTTTTAATAAGACCATTTATTAATAAAAATTCTTATAATATATGGAATGGAAGGAGGAAAAAGCATTCTTACATCAATGTTTTTGGATGAAATGTATTCATTATAAATTCTGAATAGAAATTTTATAAATTTTATCCAAAATATGATGAAGGAATATTTTTAGGTTACTCTACACAGAGTAAGGCATATAGAGTTTTTAATAAAAATACAAGTATTGTTGAGGAAATATTAAATGTTAATTTGATGAAACTGATCCTTTTGTTTTCAAATAACCTCAACCTACATCTTTGTATGTTGTTTATAAAACTAATTTTCATCCAATTTGGGAATTATATTCCCATGAGGGAACAACTGAAGAATCAATTTATGAATTCATACTTTAAGAACATTTCCAATCTATAATTGAAGAACAATTTTTTGTAAATCTAATTAGTTAGAAGTTTCCATGGAATCATAATAGTGATAATATCATTGGTAATGTAAATCAACTAGTAAGAAGTAAAAGTTCTTTGAGAAATGAAATTGAAAATCTAGAATCATTATCTCAATTTAAACTTTAAGACTCCTAATGAGGCTTTAGGCAATAATGATTGGATGAAATTAACAAAAGATGAACTCAATGAGTTTTAAAGGAACCAAGTTAAGAATTTGGTTTAACAACCTAAATATACTTCTAAAATTGGACTAAAATATATTTTCTGAATAAAATGTGATGAAAATGAAATAATAGTTATAAATAATACTATACTTGTTACTAAGGGTTATAATAAATAAGAGTGAATAGAATATGAAGAAACTGAAGCTTTAGTATATTGAGATAAATCTATTTCTATACTTCTAGGTTATGAATAATTCTTAAATTTAAAACTTTTTAAAAAGGATGTGTTGTTTTCCTTTATTAATGGATATGTTTAGGAGGAAATTTATATTGAACAACTACCTAATTTTGAAAACTAAAAACATTCTGAAAATGTTTTCAAACTTACTAAGGAAATTTACAAACTTAAACAAGCCCCAAGATATTTGTATTAAATGTTAACTAGACTTTTCATACAAAACAAATGTTAAGGGAGTTTCATCATCAAATAATTTTATAAAATAAGTCAATAAAAAAAATTTATTGTTAAAATATATATTTATAACACTTTATTTTGATTAACTCAAAAATATTTAACAGATTACTTTGCAGATCTTATGAAATATAAGTTTGAAATCAGTATCATGGGTGATTTAACATATTATCTAGGTTTTATCATTTCAAAAAAAAATAATGAGGAAATTTTTTATATCAATATAATTATATAAAATATATTCTCAAGAAAGTAATATATAACATTACTAATAGAATTAGAACTCCTATCATAACCTCACATACTTTAGATATTGATGAATCTTATAAACTAGTTGATCAAATGATATTTATAGTAATGATTGGAAGCTTGCATTACATAACATCTAGTCATATGATTTAATTTTTTTATTATTCTTATGTTCTAGATATGAATAAAATACAAAATATTCACCTCTTAAATCTTTTAAATGAATTTATAGTTACATTAATGGAACTATGGAGTTATATTTATTTTACTCTTTTGGAAATTATTTTTAGTTAAAAAAAATCGGATGCTGATTTTGGTGGAAGTAAAATGGATATGAAAATTAATTTCAGGGAATTTTATTTGTTAATAGAATCTTTAGTTTCTTATTATTATAAGAAACAACACTCAGTAGCACTTTGCCCCCACTAAAGCTAAATATGTGGTAGCTGGAAGTTATTATTATCAAGTGTTGTGGAAGGAACACGAACTCACTAACTATGGAAATATTTTTACTAAAACTAAAATATTGTATGACAACACAAGTGTTGTTTCCTTAAGTAAAAACAAAACACATAATTCACAAGAAAAGAACATAGATATAAGACACCATTTCCTTCAGGATCATAGAAAAAAAGAAAATATCATTTTACAATATATCAGAATACAAGAAAATCTTGTAGATATTTTTACTAAAACTCTTGGTAACAATATATTGTAATATATTAAATTGGACATAGGAATTATCAATATAAAATTATTATTCATTTATAATTCATGTTTACCAATATTCATACATTAATTAACTTCTACTTAAAGGGGGAGTATATATGTTTTATTTTTCTAGTAAAAATATTCAAAAAAAAATTAGTTATTATAAGCTTTTTACGTTTTAGATAAAAATATATAATTTAGCTTTTTAGAATCAAAAATGGTTACAAATGTTTGTTTTTGGAATCATAATTTCTTTCAAAAATCATTCATACAATATTTTTTTTATAAAATTTATCATAATTTATTTTTGTTGCAAAAACTAAGAAGAACATGTAACTCATACAAATTGATCATTTCTACTCCGAAAGGTATTATTCTAAATTTTATTTTTTGTAATTATACATTACTTAATTTTATCTATGTTGTTGTAAATATTCTTTTAGTTCTAAAAACATTCAATTTTTTAGAATTTTAAAACTATATGTAGTCAGACAATAAATTTTTATGATGAGAAATGTTTCTTGAAAATTTTAAGAGTTTAGAATAATTTATAAATAATTCAAGGATTAATCAAATCCATCAGATTGTAAAATCATATTTCAATATTATCTATTGGATTTATTGGAATATTAAAAGTTTCCCCATCCTTAAATATAAGGGTGGTTTATCCATTTTCCCACATTAATATTTCAGAATTACATCTCGACTCTTGTCATTTATTATATTTCATGGTCTGATTGTTTTTTCATTTGACTAATAGGATTCTACAATTTGAGGTCTCGAACCAGTTTTAATCAGATGGATAAAGCAAAATACTTTTCTAAGAGAGAAGTTTTAAAAGAAAGACTCATTGAGAAGGCTTGGTTGGAAAAGTATTATTCTCTTCTAAAAAAGGATCTTACTTTTCATGTACGGGAGAAAGTTTGTGTTGAAAAAGAATACATTGACAATGATTTCATAGAATTTTTTAGAGGTTTTTATTCATCAGTATTATTTAACATAGGAGAGGATTCATATGATATTTATTTTACACTATTTTATAATAGTTTTGAGTTATCATATCAGAATGATTTTTAGTCACTAGAAGTACCCTTGGAGGGTGAATCACATTTACCTTATCATAAGATTTCATAAAATCTTAAGAGATTTGAAAATTATAATATATAATAATTTTTATTAAATTCTTTTTAGAAGGTCTGAAAAGTTTCTCTTCTCACACCAGATTTGAGAAATGGAGGTAGGGACATTTTTAAAGTCCTAGAAATGTTAATATTATAATTTCTGGTTAATATGTGTCAAATAAATCATGTGGAGTTTGTCTTTATCTTTATTGATTTTATTAATAAGGCATCAATGAAGTAAAAAAAATCTAATGTTTCATTTCTTCATTAACAAGATTCAAATGATCTATATGGAGATTTTCCAGAAAAGGAATCTGATATATGTTATGAGATAAAAGGTTTCTCTCATAGGAGAAGAAACAATGGCCCTGATAAAACTAGTTGAAAAATTAGACAAGGATCCATCCAATGATGAATATATGAAAGAGAAATAATTAGTGAAAGATAATAGGAAAGAATATTATTCACCACTAAAAGTTCAAAAGAAGAAAAACAAATGTCATATGAAGGTTTTAAGAATCACATTACTATTAATGATAAGAAGAAACTAAGAGACACTTCTTTCAGATTAGATGAAGAAGAGTCCATGGAATTAATGATTAGAAAATAAGATGAATTGAAAGAGGTTTAGAAGAATAACAAGAAAAATAAAATAATTTCTAAGGTATGGAAGATAGAAAACTTGTTAAAAGGAGTTGAACAAGAATCTGAAAATAAACTAATATCAATATCTCTTATATTAGTTTTATTACCAATTCTATGGTCTGAAACTATTCCTCATGCCAATAAAACACTTCCTTATTCTAGGTTAGAGTTTTTTGAAACTTTTGTATTACCAAAAACGTTATACACTGGAAATTTTAAAGAATTGTTTGAAGTATTTCATGTAGAACATTAATTCCAAGAATTGGATCCAAAATTAGTTCAGAATTCAGTTAAGAAGAAAAAAATCAATATAGAAGGTTAGTAAAGGGTCCTAAGTACTATGAGAAATTTATAAAGGAAACTTGAATAGTAGAAAGAATAAGTAGTAATATAAGAATAATAGAAAAAAATAGAGGAAGAAATCAATGAAGATGAAATTTCATTGGAGTTATCCCCAACATCTACTTGGATTTCATCCCAGTCAGATAAGAATCTTGTGTTAGATATTTCAATTGATGTAAAATAATATTAAAAAGAAGTAGTTTAATCTTAACATTCACATACTATAATAAAATACAAGGTTAAAAATGATACATATTTTGATATTGTGAAAGTTTTGAAGTAAGAAAAATATGAAGGAGAAAAGTATTTTGATGTTGGACCTTCACATCTTATTAATTCAAATGATTCATTAAAATCTTCATATTCTTTGGCCATAGAATCACATAATGGTATTGATTGCATCTATAAAACATTTAAACAAATTAATCATTCCATTACATACCTTTCTACTATTGAATCCATATGTAAATAGATTGAAAATAGTTTGGATGAAAAATCAGAATCATTGAAGTTGTTGACTGAGATGATGATTCAAAATGAGGATGAAAACATAACTTTAAAATGTAATTCAAAGGCTAATAAGAGAATATTCAATCATATGGTGAGATGTTAAAGTAAATTTTATAGTTATATAAAGGATCATGATGATCTGATTGTCGAAGTAAAGAAAGTTTCTATTGATATTGATGATTTGTCTGATAAGTTATCAATTGATGCATAGGATGGAGTGATGTTTGTCAAAGAGTTTAGATATATGATAGAAAACTAGAATGAGGAAGTTAAATATTTTAAAAAAGAGATTTAGAATCTCATAGAGTATAATATCATGATCCAATCATTCGAAAAACTATTTCTCAAGTTAAAGGAAAAAATAATAATATCAGTTAATATGTTGAAAGGTTAATGACATTAAATCGAAGACTTTTAGTTATAGAGGAAAAAATAGGAAATATAGAATCTAAAATTGATAATTCTAAGAATTAATAATAATATTTCAAGTTGATAAAGGCTATTTTAAAGAATTTATATAAAAATTTATGAAACCTTTTACTAAAATTTTGATGTAAATGAAATATTTAAATAAAATTTCATTTAAATGATTTTCTATCCAAATATATTTTTTCTGAATGTTTTACAATTCAATTTGGATAAATTCTCTATATTTTATATCTTTGATTAATAGTTAATTAAAACAGAATTTTTTCATATATATTCTTCTTCTAGTATTTCATGAGATTATACTACTTTCTCATTTAGTTTTCCAAATCAAAAATGGAGATAATATTGGAGATTTTATTTAAAAGGGAGATTTTATCCAAATGGGTACAAATAGATTTAGGGGGAGAAAACATTATAATGAAAAAAATTTATTAATTGGGGAGTATAAGGTAACAATAAATTCTATAATTTCAACAATTATGTACAAAAATAATTTATCAACCCGAGAAGAGTTAAATTATGAAAAAATAAATTTCTTATGAAGTATATCATTAATGTTATTAAAATAAACAAAGGGTTGTTGGTTTTTAAATGTAAATAGTTTTTCTTTTTTTTAGTGTTGTGTTTTTTGATTTCAAAAAATGTGTATATTGTTGAGTCAACAGTTATACTTTCTAATTTTCCTTTCCTTGGTTTTAAAAATCAAAAACACTTTAACACATTCTTAAAACTCTTCTTTAATAACTTTTTATATCACAATTATTTTTTAATGTATTTTTAGAAAAAAAATTATTTTCTACTAAACATAGAAATGATTATAATATAAAATAAATATTAACTTTTTATTATACAATTTGATCCATCGTACTGACAGTGTGTCTGATGCGTCGAACTAACTAGTGTTATGTCTATCGGTTTGACTACGCATTTTTTCTATCAGAAAAATCTAAGTCAAATAATTCATAATGAAAATAGTTATAATACATTAGAATACCCATTATTTATTGCATAATATATAAAAACAATAGAATATTCCATCACAATGTTCAAATTTAATATTCATAGTAATTGGAATTATTTATATGAAACGGAATTCTTAATATCATTTTTATAGTGCTAAACAAATTGACATCGGATAGAAGACTTTTGTTGAGATATCAAGTGAACATAATCTAAGTCAAATGAAACCAAATTCTAGAAACACAAAAATATGGCCATTTAAGGATACATATAAATTGGAGTACATTCTAGGAGCTGGAATCTGATACATTTACAATTCAACACGTTTTAGATTTTTCTCTGCATGAACATCTCATTCTCAAGCTTTTTATTTTATTTTATATTTGTAGTTAAAAGGATTATGAGTGAGGAATTATAAAATGCATAGAATTTTTTTCTTTTTTATTTTTCAATATGTACATGGTTTAGATCAAGGGATCCCAGGGATAGAAAGATAGATGAATCTGATCTATCAAATCAAGGGATTTAAGGGATAGGAAGACAGTGGTACGCTGATATGTGAGGTTGAGAACATAAAGGTATTTCAAATATGGATCCATTTTTATCATCATATCGAGTTATTTCCTAGAAATTAAATATAGGCCTTTATATTTAGGTGTAAAACTATGGATACCTTCTATTAGGATTTCTGACTTCTTAAACTTTTAAGGTTAAAGAGTGGAATTACCTTTTATAAATATTGCAAATCATTATTTCTTTGTTTTAATTTTTTGTTTTAATTTTTTATAGAAATTTAGTGTTAAACTATTCATTTAAATTATATATTTTATTATTATTAAATCTTTCTAATAAGCTATATTATCAGACTATCTATGAGACTGATAAGAAATCTGTTTTATTGGATGATTTCTAGATTTGATACAAACACTCTGATCATCGGATGAATTCTGAGTACGAACTTTTTTATTAAAGTGGATTAGTTTTTTCTGCTTTTTTAAATTTTTTAAAAAAAAATCCACCCCCACACCCATTATTATAGCCAATATAATCTCTTATTATCCAATAGAAACATCATCACTTGGAGGCGGCAGTCTGCATGTACAAACGGATTATGCTCTCCCTTTTACAGAATAAAAGAAATGTAAAAAATAATATATATTATCATTTAAGAATAATTAAAATTTTAAAAATATTATTTTATCTTAGTAAACAACCTAATTAAATTATCTATGAAATTTAGGTATGGAAAATTGAACACGTCATTCATGGGGGTGGTAGTTTTCACACACGCAAGATGACATTTTAATTTTTTTCTAAATGATTTTGTGAGACAGTATAAAATGGATGTTAAATTATTATAAAAATATAAAAAAATATTAATAATATTTTTGTTATAATAATCTCATGGTATAATTGGTATGGGCGGGTAGAAATATAAAATAATTATGGTGTAGTGGAAAATGTTACCTCTCGCTTTAGATGTTCTCCATTTGTCACCACCTTAAGACCCCTTAGCTTGGTCTTTTGGAAATATTAAATATTCACATGCATGTTTATATAGTTTAAGAGAGAATATGGAATATTTATATTCAACACTAATTGGGTTTGGAAGTGTGTAGGGTTATAAGGGTGGTAGTTCCTTTTATAATTGAAGAGGAGGTCATTTTTGGAACATATAACTTTTAAATTAATAGGGAGAACAAGTTTCACAAGGAATGTGAATCCAAAATGAAAAATAATATATTTTAGTAAGTTTAAATTTTTATAAAGACCAAAATACACTTTTAAACATGTGATACAAACAAGTTTGTAAGTCATTTACACTTAGATTTTTGATTTTTAATATTTTTTTACTAAGGTAACCAATTTTTACCAAAGTAATTAATTATAAATTATTAAAAATAAATTAATAATTATTAGATAATTTGAACACAATTATTATAATTATTAAATAAAATTTATCAAATAATTTTTATATATGTAAGAAAAATCGATTTTTTTCATTAGCGCAAGTCACGTACAAAAAACCTTTTTTAGAAAAAGTGTATATCTAAGTATAAGATTTTTGTTTATAAAAAAATTACCCATGTTATTAATTATATTGAAATTAATTTTTTTATTCATATAAAATTTCATTAAAATTAAAATAATTCAAAAACCCAATTCCACCATGTGAAAATTTTATTAAGAGAAACTGATATAAAAGAGTTTTCATTAAAACATTATCTAAATTTTCTAAAATTTTAAGTGAAGGTGTAACATTTAAAAATATAATATTAAAATAATTAGTTTAAAATTATAGAATATATTTTAAATATTAAAATTTGTTTAAAAATATTTTTATTGAATTCCTGTACAATAATTTCATAAAAGTGACAATATTAGTAAAATCGGTATTTTTCACGATTTACCAAAAAATCATTTATTTTAGTAAAATATAAATAATATTTCTAAGTAAATTTTAAATTATAAATACTTAAATGAAATTATATTTAACTAATTAAAATTATAAAATTTATAAATTTACATTTAAATGAAAATACAGAATATAAAGAAAAAATAAATTTATTGAAAAATGATGTTTTTTAAATATTAAGTGTTCTTAATATTATTTCATATAAATTAACAATTTAAAATATGTTAATATGTTATTTAATATATAATATTTTAAAGGGTTTCAATTTAATTTACAAAAATAAAATATTACATACTTAACAAAATGGTTCTTTGAAAAAAAATATTACATTTATACTAAATTCGTTTTAACAAATACAATTAAAAGTGATTATTTAATTTCTAAATTTTATTTTTACTAATCCATTGATATTAAAATATTTATTTGAATTTTATATATACATCATATAATATTTTAATATTATTATTATTATTTATATGTAACGCATAAATATATATATATATATTATTTTAATATCATAATTTCATTTCATTATGAGTTTTATTATTTTAAATTTACCACTTAAATATGGATTAATTTAGTATACATATTACATATATGACCAATGGGCATATTTTTAATGACTGTATTTGTGATGACTATATTTATAATGACCAGATTTCATTCATATATATATATATATATATATAACAAATCATTCATTCATTCCACTATCAATTTTCAAGGAAAACTTCTTATTTTATATTATATATTTTTCATAATTATTTCTCATTTCGTGGTTCGATTCCTCATTATATATATTTTTTGGCTACTGGTGATCCTCATGACGAATATGATCCTTGAGATTTCCTAGTCGTGAAGATTTTATTCTTTTCTATCTATCCCCCCTATTAATTTATTCACTTATAATGTATGTACCTCATACATAGTGAGTAATAATACATGGTATTAAATACTTTTTTTTGTTATAAGGTCTCACTTATGAATTAGTAAAGTGTATTTAATTTGGTTCATATCTTGAAAGAAACATTTTCTAACCATGTTTCAATTATTTTTAATGAATAGATAAATTTTATTTAAAATTATATAAATAAATAATAATAATAATAATGGATCCTAAAACATGGGGAATTATAATTAGAGACTATTTGGGCTTGTGGATTGCCTATGTTTTTAGATAGAATCTCCGTTAGAATATTTATCTAGTTTCTTAACAATCCCAAATCATTCCTAATATTATCATATTCAATATCTTGTTTTTGTTTTATAGGAGGTTCTACACTAGTTTAGGGTGATTCAAATTGCTTGTTTTGGGGAAAATGAGGTGGACCTTCATAAGTAATTTCTGTAACAACCCCAAATTATGTAACCCAGAACCAATTTCTACTTTATTACATTGGAAGAGATACAAGGAATATAATCCTAAAGTATATATCTTTTTAGTAGAATTGGAGAACCAAATACATAAATTGTTTCCATTTTACAATGTGAATAAAATAAAAAGACCAACATAGTAAATGTTTTTCTTTCTTGAAAAATTATTCAACTATTTATTCTTTATAACTCGATGAAAGAAAAAAATAAGGGTGAGATAAAATTCTCAGTAATTTTTATGTAAAATGTATTATATCATGAGTAAATAAGTAATTAATCAATATCGAGATGTAAATAACTGAAAACACATTCCATTTAATCAGTAACTTGAGCATAAAATGCATCCATGGATAATATTAATGTTGTAATCTCATGTAAAATAATAATAACTAAATTCTAAATAAAGGAAATATATATTACTTCATTTCATGATCTTGGAAATCATGATATCTCTATTTTCATAACCTTGTGTCAACATAATTATCCAAAACTTGTAAAGATCCATTTAATGTTATATTAATGATTTGTAATGTGAAACTTGTTGATGCATCAAGTAGATATATAATTATATTTCCCAACCATCACTGTATGTGTAATATATTCTTAATATATAAAATTATTGATTTAATTCATGATCAATATGCCTTTTTAATAAATTTTTTTATCAAGTAAAGAATACAAATTAGCAATATTTCTATAGTCAATCAAATAAATTTCAAAGTAAAGTAGTGTATATAGAAATTGTATATGGTTTAACAAATAAGCATATCCATGATACAAATAAGATGGATATTTAAAAAAAATCGATTTCTAATAAATTTTGATCATAAATACATCAAATTGGTAGTATATACACCATATAAAATATTCTAGGTGCAAAATATTAAATTATGCCTCAATTAAAGGAATTTTAGATGACATCCCTTACCTCATATTTCCCTTTAGTTGAATATACTTTAATATCCTGTATATTAAATTTAGTTTTATTATAATTAAAAATAAGAACCATATAAATATCTAAACACTATATATGATCCATTTATAACAATTTATCACCCTTTTGTTAATAATCTTTTATTATTATCATTATTTCGGGTGTTAACTACTTCATTTTTAATGAATGTTTTTATTTGGTAGTTCCAATACAAGATTCTCAATAAATGTTAAATAATATAAAACATGTTATTAAAGATTTAAATATCAAATATATTCAACATATAGATATTTATAGTCATCCATAAATGATAGATATGGAAAATATTAATTACACCTTTCCTGGAGATGGAAGGTCATATGTACACATGACAATTGTTTTCACTTTTTGATGGATGAAAAAAAAGGAAAGGTGATTTGTAATTAATATTTCTAGAAACATTATTGTACCATATATATCATATATAGTCATTAAATAACCCCTTATTCCATCCATGTAAATTACAAATGAAAAATGGATCATATCACTTGTGGAGGTCATAGTCCACACATATGCACGAGCGACGTTATCATTTTCCAATAGATTGGAAGGTAAGAAGTTAGATATGATATTAAAATTAAAGAATAATATTTATGTAATAAATATAATATATTATAATTATTTTCATCTTTATTTTTTTCCAAGTCAAATAGTGAGGAAAAATGAATGACACCGCTACGTGGAGACGGTTAGTCGTACGTATGCATGAGTGATGTTTTCTCTTTGGATAAGATGGAAAAGAAAGGGAATATGGTTATCCTAAAATAATAAAAAAAATTGAAGTGTATTTATGAAAATTTATTTATTATCTTGATATGGTTACAACACTTGAGATGATGTATAATAAAAAATAAACATGAAGGACTTAGTAAAGACGATTACATCATCCTTGGTGGACCTCCTTCAGATATCTTCTTAAGAGACCATAAGTAGGTATTTTGGAAGTAAAAGAACCTATATAACTTGTATATGGGTGTTTAGAACATAAATTTATTGACTATTTCAATAAATATGTCTCAAAGTGGTAAAAAGAGTAGAAAAATATGTGTCCTTTAATAATTGAGGGGAGGGTCATTCTTATAATTTCCTAAAGTATTAAATTAATCTAAAATATTTTTTAGTCTAAAATGGATATAAATTGATATAATTAATAATATAATATCATTATAAGTTGAAATCAGCTCATCCAAAAAAATTGGACATGTTTAGGGTATGTTTTTACACTTATTTTTAATATTAACCCCTTGTTAACCCTTTTGACAGTTACTATAATTTTAAAGTCTTATAATCTTTAAATATTAATAATATTACTGTAAAATTAAAAAATACCCATAAAAGAATAATAGTTTATGTTCACAACCATATCTCATTAATTTTTCCAAATTTTATATTTTTATTAATTTTATATTTTTTAATAAAATATTATCTATTATAAAATATCATTAATGTCATTTTACACACTATTCATTTAATATGTCTTTAAATGCATCGATACAAAGAGTGAATTAAAATGTAATCATTTCACACTTATATAACATATCATAGTGATATATAAATTCATGGAACATATCAATTCATTCAAATTATTTTACTTTTAATATTTTTAATATCATTGATTTTAATTTTATATTAATTAAATTGAAGTTATGTTAGTGTTGTGCAAGAATTTAAGGTAAATATTCCATCCATAAAAATTATTAATTAATTAAAATTTTAAAAAATCTTTTATCTCCAAAATTACTATTTGTAACCGAACTTATCATCTTTATCAATGTGTAAAAAAATAAAAGTTAATAAATAAAGAGAATGATGTTATTTAGATTACTTTAAATAAATAATATAAAGATCCAAATTATGTCCAAATGTAAAAAATACCATATATTCGAATTTTAGATGATTATTGATGATATATTCTCATAAAATTAATTTGAGGCAAGTTTTATGGTCATTTTTGAGTTCCTATCATTTTATTTTTATCTATAATTACTTGATTTACGCTTTACTGTGGTAACAAAAAATATTAAGGTTTATATTCATAATTTCCAAAAATAAAATGGACCTATTTACCAAATTTTGACCCAATGACTCTAAATATATAATCCATTATTAAAAACTAAATTCATATAAGTGGATTAATTTAATTTAAAATAAATCTCACAAAACTCAACGAAAAAAACTTTTTCAGAAAATTCCTTTTTAAGTACAATAGGGTTTTAATAAAAAATTAATTAATAAAATTTATTCCAAAGAAATTGATTTAAATATTAATAATATAATTGAAAAAAATTATTTTTAAATAATTTGAAAATAAAATTTAACTTTTAGAATGATTGAACAAAATTACAATTTTTAATAAAAACACTATTTTCACTATTCACATGAAAATCAATCTTTTCGTAGAAATAAAAAAAACTGAACCTAGGTTAATTTTCATACAATGATTTAAAAAACTAATTTCATTTTATCAAATACATTTTAGAAAATTTTAAAGAATTAATTATATTATTTTCTCAAAAAAAGAAATAAAAATAATTCAAGAAAACGTATTTCTGAAGAATAAAATAACTTTACTAAAAATTGAGTACTTATTTCATAATAATTAATCAATGAATTTTTGTTTAGAAGTTATTTTTTATATATTTAATATTTTAGTTAATATTATTCATACCTTCCAATTTAACAGCTAGGTTATAATGGTCATATTTAAATAATAATATTTCATGGTTTGCTTAAGATCAGTGTTGTGTGTTGTATATGCTATCAAATATATGGTTATTTTAATATATCAGGGTTTTAAATTATCCCCCATTCAATAAATTTTGTCCCCAAAATTTTTCTTGTGTTTGGTAATCTAGGGTTTCACATTTGAAAATTCCTTTATGGAAAATTGTGCATCCTAAAAAGGGCTAATAAAACTTCCTCTAAAAAGAGGGAAAGGGGAATACAAAGTTCATCACAAAAATATTTTTCCAAATATTAGAAAATTATTAGGATGTAAATAAAAATAAATATAAGATAAAACTAACACACAAGTACAAATATAGAGTGATATATAACATGTTTAGTATAAAGTTAATGACCTCAAAACCATAACTCTATGATGGGTGAGTGGACCATCAATTCATCAAAAATGATGGTAATAGGATAAAATTATGGTTTAAATATCCTTTTCTTAGGGTTTATTAATTTTTTTATAATTTAGAATAATAAAATAAGGAAATATAATTACTTGTTATATTTTTATCTCATGAGAATAATTTCATCATTTAGTTGTGTTTCGATCAATTTTGACTTCATCTCTTACTCTAAGAAATGAATATTCTATTCGAGTTGGTGAACAAGAACCAAATTATGTGTACATTATAATGACTTATATTCATGGTTTTCAATATTAATAAAATCCTAACCACATCATGATTGTTATTATGCATAACATAGTATGTGATAATGTCCTAAGAGTAATTATCTAACTAAAATGTTATAGCAGTTCCCCAATGTGATGAGAACCCACAATTATCACGACAGTATTCTTAAATATATGTTATATAGTAGGATGAAATAATTTTAAGGACAAAAATGATTCATGCTATCAAGGGTATATACTCATAATACTTTGAGGAACCTTCTCTTTCTGTACGCCCTTGGTTATATCCAGAGTATGATATTATGAGAATGAAACCTGCTAGTAGGAAATCCAAATTTATATGTGCCATTGGATGTTCCTATCTATGGACATGTATATTTATCCTTATACTTTAATATTATAATTGATGAATATTATAAGTCACATACTTTTATTTATTGATGAAAATCATGATGACATATGTTCATGGTGAGGTAGGATACATTGGGTGCATCACAAGTAATATTGCATTAATGGATAATGTGAGAAACGATTTTTACCTTATGTTCTTTAATTAAAGTCATTATCATAGGACTTTGGATAAAAATGATATAGCCTAAATAAATCCATCGTCAGGGTGTTCTGTAGGAAAGATTTATTTCTATAAATTCATAGAAAGATACATTGAGCACATATGTTAATGGCACCATCATCCAACATACTTGATTAGATATATCTTGATAAAGGGATTATATTACATAGTAATTAACTTTATGTGGTATTATGTCATTGAATTATTAAATTATTTCTCTATGGGTGCCTTGGAATGTTTCTAGATTCTAACCATGGACTTTAGACCACTACTTCTAGTGTTACTAAGAAATATGTCTAGAGGGTCACACACAAAGTATATCTAGAATCTCAATTGAATAATATATTATTATTTATTATTTAACAAGTTTAATAAATATTATTCCCTCATTGGTTTAATAATTATTCATGTTTTCTTGATTTCATATATTTTGTTTCTTGTTATTCGAGAGAATATGATATGAGGAGAATATGTAATAAATATTTATTTTCAATTTGGTGAATATAATAATATATATTGGGGAATTGTGAAGTGATATTTATTTATTAAATAAATATTCATTATTCAAGACCTAATAAATATTATGGAGGAATGACAGATTGGGTTTATTGGCTCGATGAGAAATAATATATATTGAATATTATTTTTTAAAATAATATTTAATTTTAATTTACAAGTTTAGCGCATATCGAGAAATAATAATATTATTATTATTATGAAAATTTGGTTCTGTAGGGATTAAATAAATAACAAATAGAACTTGTGAAATTATTTTATTTCTAACCCTAAAAGTATATAAACACAATAAAATAATTTTTTATTAAATCCAATTCATTTTTTATAGTTGTGCACATAGAATCCAGAGAATCATCTTGAATCCCTAGAGAGATACCTTATCCAAGAACTCTCCCAAAAATGGAGAGATATATTTCTCCACCTCCCACTATTTAGTCAATAGAGATCAAATATAATCCTTTGGAAGGATTCTCATGGAGATCAAAGGCGAATAACACAAGTGATATGAACTGTCATTCTTGAACCCAGAGATTCTTATAGTGGCATTCATAGATTTGTGGAACGTGTTTGGATGACCGCTAGAGGTTATATGTTCTTGATTAATACAATTAAACTATGGCATAATGTAGATCTATTTTCAGATCCATCAATGAATACAAAAATTCTCACAAGGTAATTTTTTGATTTTATTAAATTAATTATAAATAATATATGATGATCTTGTGCTTTGGTTCCATAAGTTTAGCTATTAAATGATTTCTTTGATTCAAATTCACTAATCATGGTGTTTATCATTATCTAAATCTCAGATTGATCATTGATCATGAAAAAAAGATAAGTTGGTCATGACCCATTGGACGCTTCCACTGCACACGGAACATTCAAGTCATATTAGAGTGGTCACATAATTATTTATAATTATTTAAAGGTCGTTGATTGATTATCAAATTTTTCATTTATTTTTTAAATTCAATTTAAATAATTTTTTAATAAAAATTTTGATATCTACTTCTTTATCTTTCATTTCTCAAAAATATTATCAAATCAGTTAATTTTTTGAATGAAATAAAATCAAAGATCTCATCCAGAGGTGCTAAGGAATCTAGTTAGATAGTGAAATAGTACATGTCATGTAACCCGAAGGTACATGATGGGTACTAGTGTTCAATTCACCAATAATTAAATCAAAATTAATTTAATTCATGTTTCATTATTACACTCGGGGAATTTAATTATACATTATGTGTTGACTAGTTTATCCTGGCATACAATTATCTAGATTACATATTGTGTTGCCCACATACACAATGTGTAATATTTTAGTCAGATGTGGTCCTTTTATATTCTTAGATGGTCTACCTAATTGGTGACCATGTAACTTAGAGACCAAATGATGTTTAACCCATGTACACACTGTGTACTCCATCATTTTCCATTTCAAGGTTAGATATCGAGTCCTTAGGCATGTATCACAGATATATAGTGAGAAAACATACACTCCATGTAACTCTAATGTACATCAGTGCACTTTTACCAAATTAAAAATAATTGAAATAAATTTATTACACTAGGAAAATATTATCAGCATATACTAATGTGCGGTCATTAAGTTGATAGGACATTCTAAGTGATGGGTATTAATATATATAAATAATTATTTAATTTTTTCATATCATGTATGAGTCCTATTATAGTTATTACTATACCTATATTGAAGCATAACACATGAAAGAAAAAACATTCAATCCATGTAACCATTAAGTTGATAGTACAGGTCATGAAGGTATGTGGTAAGTCATCTATACCACATGTCACAAGAGTGAACTGTATAAAAGTATAATATATGTTGGGTTGTTTGGATGGTTATTCATTGGGTTACATCCAATTTACATTCTTGTGCACAGTTAATTTTAGAAACATTTATTTAATTTTTTTTATATTATTATGTATGATAATCTCAAGGAAATTCAGATGAGAATTAAGATAACATAATTGATTAATTAAAGAATATAATTAATTTATTCGAGTGAGTTTTATCTTAAATAATAATTATTAATAATTGAATACTAATTTTATTAAATTAATAATTAATTTAATTCATATATATGATCATGATCTTAGACCATAACTTTGTATGTGATTGATTTCCTTTAAATTTATTATTAAATAAAATTGTGGGCATGTGTTCCATATCTCCTCTTAAAATTTAAGGGTCGGTGTGCCCATGGTTTCTTTTATGTAACCCACTTGTTTACCTCACTTTAATGTTTGTAAAATCATATGTAATGGATAGAGAAACTGGGATAGTGGTGGTTATTCAATTCTGGAGATAAGGAAAAACCAATCCAAGAGATATACAGAGGTGGATTGGTGGAAATTTGAAACATGAACCTTAATTGGTACAAAGTGTTATCCCCCTAGATCAAAGGTTAGTTTATCATCCTCTAAAAACTAAACATTAGTAAAAGATCATGATCATACCACTTTAATATTTTATTTCTGTCACATTTCATATTTATTTCATTATAGATGTTTTTTCAATATCCCAAGAATTAATTATTTAACAAGCAAGCAAGATAGAAAAAAAATAAAATTAGTTAAGCATAAATATTATCTGAGACATGGTTTATAACTTAAGTATATCCACATAATATTAATAAGCATGTAATAAAGATAATAATTATAAGTTTACACATAAAATGTAAAATACCTCGACTACATATTTTAAGTCGATATATCCTTTCACTACTTCAGTTAAAAACAAACTATAGTTAAAAGTGCTTGACCAGCCAAAGTTGTGGTGCTTTCAATTATCATGGAATTATATCTTGATATTTTGAGTTAAATTAACTTTTTTCACATCAAGGGTTGATTGTTAAAGTAGTACTTGTTGTAACTAAGAGTTAAGGGTTGAGAAAATCCAATTTATAGCTTTCAGGATTAGGGGCTTCACTCAACAAATCAAGGAACTATGAGTTAATGAAATTCGCATTGGGAATGCCTTCATAAAACCATTAAAATTGATTCACCAGCCCAATTTGGGGTTATAATAAAGGGAACATGGATTCTTTCCACTATACTATCTAATAAACATGATATTATGAAGCTAATAGTAAGGTCTATTTGGTTTCAATAAAATAGTGGGAGATAAATAAATATAATATTTATTTATTTGTCTAAATTTTATCATATAAAGTACAAAATATCTACTTATATTATTTTATAGAAATTGGAATAAAATGTTTTTAAACAATTAACTATGATCCATACGTAAGAAGGATAAACTTATCACTAGAACAAGTTTTTAAGAGTGGAAAAGGTCAATTTGAATTATCTTATGCCATGAAAGGAAATTATATGTGAGGGAAGAATATATCCCTGATGCGCCTAATAATAATGATAGTGATGAAGAGTTAACACTCTATGAAAAAAATTTAACAATTCCACAAATGTTCAGTGTTTCATCCTATCATCCATTAACAATGATATTTTGATGCAACATGAGAACATGGATGCATATAACATCATGTATCTCCTTCAGTATTTTTATCAAGAGAATGTGGGACAAGAGAGATATGAGATCTCCAATTCATTGTTTACAATTAATATTGTAGATTCTTCACTATATGGGACTCATTTAGTCAATATTATTGGCTATATTGAACACTTATACATATAAGCGATTAAATTCCCGGATTAGTTTCATACATATCGCATAATTTCATCACTACCCAAGAGATTCTCATGTTTTATTATTAATTATAATATGAGTAATAATGAGAAGAGTCTTTTGAAACTTAGTACTCCGATTCACCAAGTGGATAAGGACATCAGGCCTGAAAAAATCTATAGTCCTTATGGGTAATAAGAAAAGGAATAATGAGAATAAGGAGTATTATAATTATAACAAGTATAAAGATCATAATAAATGTCTTTCCAAGAAGGGTAACATCTAGAGGTAGTGTAGAGACCCAAAGCATGATGTACATGGACATTACATTACTTTTACGGAATACTTAATAAATAACAAAAACAAACACCAATGAACCTTAATAGTTTAGTGTCTTTGGAAACTCAGAACATAATCTTCTAATCGTGGTGAATGATCTTCAACATCTCCCATAAAGATCTTACCCTTTTGTTTTCTTACATAAAACCTTTCTTTATGTCCTGGGGAAAATAAAACATATAAAGGGTGAGCTCAAATGCTCATTAAGGGAAATCATGGAGAAAATAAAACAAACCATATACATTTGAACATAAAAACATGAACATAATGTTTAAACGTCGAAATCTTGAGCAATGACATAAAACACGGAAGTGCATAAGGAATAGATCATAATAGAACATCAATCATGATAAAATAGCTTGCAAATAAAACTTGTAATTGTGGGAAAACATTAAGCACATGATATGATTTCCATAGTAGCCAAGGCATTACTTCCAAAACCATCTTAGTGGACAAAGTCCCTTTCTGAATCGAGTTCACTCCTCGTTTCAGTCCTGTAACACTGAACCGGATTAACTTACTGTTCCAGCCATGTCTATCTCATGAGATATAATCTTTACCCAATGCATTGGGGGGAGATATAGGTCCCACCCATCTCATAATGAAATCATTCTTTCGTGTGCCACAAAATAAACATACATCATTCATAATAACCCAACGAATAAAATGGGTTTCATAAACATGATTCCATCATAACATAATCCATATAAAACAAATGGATATCATTTAATTATAAGAGAAGTGAAATCATGTAAATCATAGAGACATTATACTTGAAATATACACATATGAAATAATGTCATCTTAAATAGAAAATGGTTTTGATAAAACACTTGAAAATAATTCTTAAGGAAAATATCTTGTCTTCTTCAAAATCATTTTCTTTTCACAAAATGCTTTGAAATTTTAAAAGAAACATATTTTTTTGAAAATAGTCATGAAATATTTTATAGTAATCTTCTTTAAAATAAGGATTTATGAAACCATAAAAATCCGTTCATGTCATATAAGTTTAAAAAAACATTATCCTCGTACTTTTGTCAGAAAAGTCAAAAAGATCCTCGTGTGGTAAAAAAAAGTAAGAATTATTTCATAACATGTGGTAAAATTAAAAAATGGGTAAAAATGACTTCAAACGTACATGAAAACATTTTTATAAAACATGGGCATTGATGATAACAATAACCCCAGTAAATACTTACGAATAAAAAATCTCGGATAAAAACGAGATTGGAAAAGTTATCCCTTACCTTATGTCCAATTTCTTCCATATGTGTCTGAGACTCCTGTATAGTCGGTTTAAAAATATTATTAACTTGTAACAGAACCATAATAATATTTACGATATCATATATGATTCACGTACGACTTTATATTACCCTTTCTTTTTTAAATTCCACGTTAAAGCAGTGTTTTGTGTAAAATCGTTTTATTTATCGTCCGTGTTTTGACTTGTAATTATTAATATGATTAATTATATCAGGATTACTTAATTCTAGAATATAAAACATGATTTATATATAATATATATTCATAATATACATAAATATAATAGATCAATAAATGGAAATAAATAAACCGTTCATGGAGACGGTAGGTCGTACGTACGCATGAACGTTGTTTTCGTTTACTTATTGAATTGGATGTAATTAAGTCGATGAAATACATATATATTTACATAAATACAGTATCATTATTATGTCATATATTTCAGGATTACTTATTATATATACTTTATAATCTTTCTTTAATTGTTAACATGGAAAATGAATCTCATCGCGTCGAGGAGACGGTAATCCGTACGTACGCACGAGCTATGATATCATTCCCATATTTATTGAAGGGAATTGGAGTGGATGATATAATATCTTAGAATCATTATGATGTTATAATAACCATATATAGATATTATTTACACCATTATTCCCATCCAAGTAAGGTGGTGTGGAAAAATAGACTACACCACAGCGTGGAGACGGTATTCTGTACGTACGCACGTGCGGTGATTTCATTTTCCGTAGGACAGAAAGAAAGTTAAATGGGGTTGTTTCATATTTATAATAAAATATCAGTTTATTACTGATACTTATGTTATTACTTTATAATTAAACAACTAAAGAAGAAGATGTTGAAGAAGAAAGAAAACTTGAAAGAATCGTTAGAAGAGATTACCTCTTCCTCGACGCACCTCATTTAAACTTCTTCTTAGGGCACTAGAGTTGGTCTTTTGAGAATACCAGAACCTCTATTATTTAACTATAAAGGTCAATGAGAGTAATTGGTAGCGTTTCGACGAGCTTGAAGGCTCAAAAGGGTGTGAAGAGAAGAGGGAAGGGGTTCCCTTTTTATAACGGAGGAGAGGGGCGCCTTTGGAAAAACTTAAAATATTATTTTATAATAAAGTCATATTCAGTTTTTAATAGATCTAAAAATATTTATTTCTAAGATAAAGTGGGTATGGGTCTAAATACTCTCAAAAAATAGGTTTTAGACAAGTTTAGGTTACTATTTTAATCTTATCTTTTAAATTTAACTCTAAGTTAAATAATTTAACTTTTACCGTGTCTTCTTGATTTATTACACTATATGGTTAATAAACTTACTATAAAAAGCCAAAAGAACCCCATGTGGATAAGTATTAATATATATAACCTTATCTAAGTCATTTGTCTGAACCTTAGATTTTTAAGAATATAATAACAATTAATAATATAATTTTTTTTAAAACTATTTTATGTCAATTTTGACACTATTTGGTAATTGATTTTTGTGAAAATCATAAAAGCATGATTAGTTCTAAAACATTTACTTTAATCAATATTAACATGTCATATTAACCTATAAAATTATTTTATTTCATAAAAAGTCTCAAATTACATTTATTTGGGTATTTATAACATCAATTATGTTAGTATTTCATTAATGAGGTAATTATTGCCTCATCATTGTGTCATAAATACATTATATTATTTAATGTCTAAAAATTATAAATAAAATACAATTATGTAGGAAATATTTTTATCTTTCTAATGAATATTTATAGTAGAATTTATCTTATTTATAATCCTATATTAAAAATGTTTCAATTAATAAACTTTTATTTTAACCTTTTTAGCCATTCTTTAAATAAAATAATAATAAGTGTCCTAATCTAATCCAAGTGGACCTAAAGGGTAATATTTTATTCCTAAGGTTGTTTTTGGTATAATTAAACTTGTCCAATGGAATTATTACATGTGTTAGGGTAATAGTAATATCATTTTACCCTTAATTACCCTATTTACTTTTAACCGTGGTAAATAAAAGTAAAATGTTATTGTTCCCCAAAAATTATTTTTATTTTATTGAACCACATTTTACTTTATGATATCAACCGTGTCTCTCGGATTTTTGAAATTCTACTCACAGAAGCGGTAAAATTATGTTTTATGTAAATTTTCAAATTCTCCTAGGAGGTAGGTAAAAGATGGGGAAAAGTTCAACAAAATTTTTATATGTCTAAAATTATTATAAAATGACTCCAATGAATTAAATTGAACTTATATAGGTATTATGTATAAATTTTGACAAAAAATAAATTTAAATAAAATAAATAATTATTTATATAAAAAGTCAGTTTTTAAATGGTAACCGAGTGTTTTCACTATTCATCAAAAATTGAAAGTTTTCAGAAAAATACCAAAATTTCACCGTAGGCTAATTTCGATATTCCAAATCCAAAAATGAAGTCCATTTTTAATGATAAAATTTATAAAATTTCAAAGGGTGGGTATTACTATTCATAACGGCTAGTTTATATAATAGTTTAATAATATATTGTTGTTTAGTAAAACTCGCTATTACGTACAACACACACTATCATGGAAGGTCACGATGGCGTGTAATGAAAGCCAAGTCAAGGATGCATGTATGGAATGATCCTTTTGGTGTATCGTACAACACAAGAGATCAAAGAAATTAAAAAGAATATTTTTCATAAAATCTCGGGGTGTTACATTCTTCCCCCCTTAAAATGAATTTCTCCCTCGAAATTCGTCAGGGTTATAAATGGTTTACTACTCAAAAGTTTCATTAATAGAAACCCACATCATAAAAAGGAATACCAAAACTTATCTTTAAAAACAAAAATATGAAATGTAACGGTTACCCAATTTAACTAATCACTGGGTTTCCACATAGGAGAACATAGATGAAAATATTGATATGGAAGAGAAATCTAATCATCAAGTTCTGATGGAGAGTGGTAGAGAACATGGCTATGAAAAAGACAACAATAACAAAGCCATAAATTTGTGATGATCTAAGGTACCATCTGATTCATAGGATATAAGGGCACTAGGACAACATTTTTGGTTTTCAAGATGATTTCCCTAAAGTTGACGAATTTAAATTATAAGAAATACTTACTTTATATCGGTATAATCACATCGTTGTTCGTGCCTTGAACAATTTCCACTTCATCTCTTAAAGAAATGAAGTTGAATTTTTCATTTGTGAAGTGTTATCAGATCATGTGATAGAATCATGGGTCATTACATCTGTCTCAGAAAAAAGGTTAGCAAAAGTTATCAAATATACATAAGTCCATCTATGGTGATGTTAATCGTATATGATTCCAAAAATGGACTTATACTTCATCTATTGTATTGATTAATAAAACTATTTTATACTAACCAAGGACTTCCTGTAGGAAATTGGTAGGAAATAAAGGTCGGTCGCACTTTGGTTGTGGGTTCGATTCCCACAACCTTGTCTGACGTGACGGGTTTTCTTCCGTCCTGCAGGTTGTCCTTTTTCTAAAACTACATTATTATAACATTACATAATATCGAAAAAGTTTTATCCTTAAACAATACTAACTTATGTCTAACATAATCCAATCTAATATATAGGCTTATCCAAAATACTTATTTCCAAGCTCAAAGTATAAATAAAACAATTACTATAAATGTCATCTATCGAGCATGTGAATACCATCATTTATCCCCCATATATAATACGATATATCTTGTTGGTCAAATTACAAACATGTGAATACCATAATCAAGTATTCTCTTGAAAAATGAATACCCATTTAACCTTAGTGAAAACATGAATGTTGTCAAAAGCTAACTCTTTCGACATACCAAAATCCCAAAAATTCTATATACTCAAACCATAATATCACTTAGTCCTTATATCAGCCAGGAGCTCATGAATACTATCAAACATCTCATTATCTTCTTATCCCTTCATTATGTGCATATCATCTACTTTCCCAAAATATCTGAATAACCTTTCATGGTTACTGGTACCATTGAACATATGCTTTCAAATACTTTAAGAAAAACAACAGTGTAAAAATCCTTAGATGTGTCTTTATTCCATAGTACTATTACCTATACAACATAACTCTTGATAAACATAAATCATTCCACTACCTTCTTAAACCAATGACCGAGCTTCAATAATTATTTTGTCTCACATATCATTTTTAGTCTCTTTATCATTATCAACATAAATACTACCCATACGATCATTCTTATTTTCTTCATGAGACTTTCCCTTAGGGCATTGGTTTGCATAATGCCCATACATTCCACATTTAATCATTGTTGATGTCGTATAAATACCATTATCCTTGTCCATGGTGTTAACTGATCCTTTTCCTTTACACTTACTGGATTTGTGTCCTTCTTTTCCACACCCAAAGAATCTTCCAGTTCCTTTGAAACATTCTCCTTGATGCCTCTTCACACGTGAATTACATGAGGTAAATTGAACTTTCTTTCCTCTATGATCATCATGAAACTCCATATTTCTCTTATTAGCTGAGTCGTGAAACTTACCAAAGTTGAGATTATTGATTATATTATGAGATTTCTGATTAGGTATAATAACAAGATGTGGACTTCCATATCCAATTTCATTTGGTTGCTCACGAAGAATATCATTCCATTGTTCATCATATCATCCATTATCGTGAATCTTCCTATTTCCAGCCATTTTCTAAAACACAAAAAGAATAGTGTGAGAGGAAAAAATCATAATCAAGGTGGAGTAACTTCAATATCTAACATCTTAGGTTTAATTCAAATATCATTACCGTATTTCTAGGACTATAACCTATAGTTATACTTATCCTTAGGGACATCCCTAGTCATACCTTAGAAATATCTCTAGGGATTTCACTAAAGTTTTCGCATCCTAGTTTCCAAATGTTAACTAAACTGAACCTCTAATACCAACTGTAGAGAGCCAAATATTGACGTACATGGACATTACATTACTTTTATGAAATAATTAATACATAACAAAAAAACACTGAAGAACAGTAATAGTTTAGTGTCTTTGGAAACTCATAACATAATCTTCTAATTATGGTGAAAGATCTTCAACATATCCCATAAAGATCTTCCCCTTTTGTTTTCTTACCTAAAACCTTTCTTTATATCCTGGGGAAAATAAAACATATAAATTTTGAGCTCAAATTTTCATTAAGGTTAAAAATGGAGAAAATAAAACAAACCATATACATTTGAACAAAAAAACATGAACATAATGTTTAAACATAAAAATCTTGAGCAATGACATAAAACATGGTAGTGAGTAAGGAATAGATCATAATAGAACATAAATCATGATAAAATAGCTAGGAAATAAAACTTTTAATTGTGTAAAAACATAAATCACATGATCTTATTTCCATAGTAGCCAAGGCATTACTGCCAAGATCATCTTAGTGGACAAAGTCCCTTTTTGAATCGAGTTCACTCCTCGTTTCAGTCATGTAACATTGAACCGGATTAACTTATCGTTCCATAAATGTCTATCTCATGAGATATAAATCTTTACCCAATGCATTGGAGAGAGATATAGGTCCCACCCATCTCATAATGAAATTATTCTTTCTTGTGCCACAAAATAAACATACATCATTCATAATAACCCAACGAATAAAATGGGTTTCATAAACATCATTTCATCATAACATAATACATATAAAACAAATTTTTATCATTTAATAATAAGATAAGTGAAATAATTTAAATCATAGAGACATTATACTTGAAACATACACATATGAAATAATTTCATCTTAAATGGAAAATGGTTTTGAGAAAACACTTGAAAATAATTCTTGAGGAAAATATCCTTTCTTCTTCAAAATCATTTTCTTTTCACAAAATGCCAGGAAATTTTAAAATAAAAGGATTTTGTTGAAAATAGTCATGAAATATTTTATATTAAGCTTCTTTAAAATAAAAAGTTATAAAACCGTAAAAATCCGTTCATGTCGTATAAGTTTAAAAAACATTATCCTCGTACTTTTGTCAGAAAAGTCAAAAAGTTCCTCGTGTGGTAAAAAAAGTAAGATTTTTTTCATAACATGTGGTAAAATTAAAAAATGGGTAAAAATGACTTCAAAAGTACATGAAAACATTTTTATAAAACATGGGCATTTATGATAACAATAACCCCAGTAAATACTTACGAATAAACAATCTCGGATAAAAACGATATTGGAAAAGTTATCCCTAACCTTATGTCCAATTTCTTCCGTATGTGTCTGAGACTCCTATATAGTGGGTTTAAACGTATTATTAACTTGTAACAGAACCATAATAATATTTATTATATCATATATGATTCACGTATGACTTTATATTACCCGTTCTTTTGTAAATTCCATGTTAAAGCAGCTTTTTGTGTAAAATCGTTTCATTTATTGTCCGTGTTTTGACTTTTAATTATTAATAAGATTACTTAGATAAAGATTTCTTAATTACATAATATAAAACATGATTTATATATAATATATATTCATAATATACATAAATATAATAGATCTATAAATGGAAAGAGATACACCGTTCATGGAGATGGTAGGTCGTATGTATGCAAGAATGTTGTTTTCGTTTCCTTATTGAATTGAATGAAATTAAGTAGATGGCCTAAATATATATTTACATAAATAAAGTAGCATTATTATGTCATATATTTCAATATTACTTATTATATATACTTTATAATCTTTCTTGAATTGTTAACTTGGAAAATGAATCTCATCGCGTCGTGGAGAGGGTAATCCGTACATACGCACGAGCGATGATATCATTCCCATATTTATTGAATGGAATTGGAGTGGATGATATAATATCTTATAATCATTATGATGTTATAATAATCATATATTGTTATTCTTTACACCATTATACTCATCCAATTAAGGTGGTGGTGAAAAAACATATTACACCACAGCGTGGAGACGGTATTCCATACGTACGCACGCGCGGTGATTTCATTTTCCGTAGGATGGATAGAAGGTGAAATGGGGTTGTTTAATATTTATAATAACATATAAGTATATTATTGATACAGATGTTAATACTTTATAATTAAACAACTAAATAATAAGAGGTTTAAGAAGAAAGAAAACTTGAAAGAATCGGTAGAAAAGATTACCTCTTCCTCGACGCACCTCATTTAAACTTCTTCTTAGGGCACTAGAGTTGGTCTTTTGAGAAGACCATAACATCTATTATTTTACTAGAGAGGTTAAGAAGAGTAATTGGCAGGTTTTTTCCGAGCTTCAAGGCTCAAAAGGGTGTGAAGAGAAGAGGGGAGGGGTTCCCTTTTTATAAGGGCGGAGAGGGGCACCTTTGGAAAAACTAAAAATATTATTTTATAATAAAGTCATATTCGATTTATAATAGCTCCAAATTGATTTATTTATAATATAAAGTGGCTATGGGTCTAAATACTCTCAACAAATAGCTTTAATACAAGTTTAGGTTACTATTTTAACCTTATCTTTTAAATTTAACTCTAAGTTAAATAATTTAACTTTTACCGTGTCTTCTTGTTTTCTTACACTATATGGTTAATAAACTTACTATAACAAGACAAAAAAACCCCAAGTGGATAATTATTAAAATATATATATCCTTATCTAACTAATTTGTCTGAAACTTAGATTTTTAGGAATATAATAACAATTAATAATATAATATTTGTTTTAAAAACTATTTTATGTCAATTTTGACACTATTTGGTAATTGATTTTTTGCGAAAATCATAAAATCATGATTAGTTCAAACAAAGTTAATTGAATCAATAATAACGTGTCATATTAACCTATAAAATTATTTTAATTCATTAAAAGTATCAAATTACATTTATTTGGGTATTTATAACATCAATTATGTTAATATTTCATTAATGATGTAATTACTATATCATCATTGTCTCATAAATAAATTAACATATTTAATGTCTGAAAATTATAAATAAAATACCATTATGTAAAAAATCTTTTTATATTTCAAATTAATATTTATAGTAGAATTTATCTTATGTATAACCGTTTATGAAAAATGTTTTAATTAATAAACTTTGATTTTAACCTTTTTAACTCTTCTTTAAATAAAATAATAATAAGTGTCCTAATCTAATCCTAGTGGACCTAAAAGGTAATATTGTATTCCTAAGGTTGATTTTTGTCTAATTAAACTTATCCAATAGAATTAGTACATGTTTTAGGATAATATTAATATCATTTTTACCCTTAATTAACCTTTTTACTTTTAACCGTGGTAAATAAAAGTAAAAAGTTACTACTCACCAAAAATTATTTTTATCTTATTGAACCAAATTTTACTTAATTATATCAACCATGTCTCTTGGATTTTTTAAATTCCACTCACAGTAGGGGTAAAATTAAGTTTTATGTAAATTTGTAAATTCTCGTACGAGATAGGTAAAAGACAGTGAAAAGTTCCACAAAATTTTTATATGTCTAAAATTATTAAAAAATGACTACAATGAATTACATTGAACTTATATAGGTATTATGTATCAATTTTGACCTAAAATAAATTTAAATAAAATAAATAATTATTTATATAAAAAGTCGGTTTTTAAATGGTAACCCAGTGTTTTCACTGTTCATCAAAAATTGAAAGTTTTCAGAAAAATACTAAAATTTCACCCTAGGATAATTTTGATATTCCAAATACAAAAATGAAGTCCATTTTGAAAGATAAAATTTATAAAATTTCAAAAAGTGTGTATTACTATTCATAACGGCTAGTTTATATAATATTTTAATAACATACCATTGTTTAGTGAAACTCGGTATTGCGTACAACACACACTATCGTGGATGGTCGTGATTGCGTGTAATGCAAGCCAAGTCAGGGATGTGTGTAGTGAAAGATCCTTTTGCTGTAGAATACAACCCAAGACATCAAATAAATTAAAAAGAATATTTTTCATAAAATATCGGGGTGTTACAGGTAGTGTAAGGAAAAGGAGTAAATATGTTTTTCTTCTGGCAAGCAAGGCCATTGGAAGAAGAACATTACCCAGAAGAAAGGGGAAGACAAATTTTCATTTTTTATCAAGTTTAATATTTCAATGTCTACACATTGGGTATTATATATAGGTTTTGGTAAAAACAGATGTATGCAAATGGATGACCAAGTAGATTCTAAAATATTTCTAGAGGATAGGTGGATTTGAAAGATACCAATGGTGAAAGGTTGGCTGCTATAGCCATTGGAGACTACCACCATTAATTTACAACAATAAAGATATTGGATTTAAGAAATTTTTATTATATACCAAATGTTATCAAGAACACAATTTTTATGTCATTCCTAGATGCAGATGCATGTATTTTCATGTTTGGAAATAAAAGCAATTTCTTTTATAAAGATAACATATCTTATGGTATGGAACATTTAAATAATGGTATTTATTTATTAAATTTTGAAAACCAAGTATTTAAAATAAATAAATAATCATTTTTACATAACTCATATAACACCCAACTCAAGCATCACTTTATTGGTCATGTAAACGAAGAGCTTTTGAAAAAGATTTTTCAATATGGTTATTTAGAATCTTATGAGATAAAACCACTTGAAAGATTAAAATTCTTGTTTACAAGAAAAAATGACCAAACCACCATTCGATGGAAAATTTTAATGGGCCATAGAGCTTCTAGAATTTTTACACACTGATGTGTGTGGATTATTTCTAGTAGAAATATTATTTCTTTATAACTTTTACTAATGACTTGATTAGGTATGGATATGTCTATTTAATGATGTATAAGTCTGAGGCCTTTTATAAATTAAAATAATAAAAATTAATTATAAAAAAAAATTGGAAAAAAGATAAAGAAGCTTCGATCATATCGAGGTAGAAAATATCTTAACCAATATTTTATTTACATTTTTACGAGAGTTTGAGATTCTATCTCAACTCACTCTATGATACACGCCATAGTGGAATTTTGTTAGTGAAATGAATAAATATTACTTGTTAGACATGGTAAGGTTAATGATGAGTCAAGAAGATCTTTAATTATTTTTTTGGGGATATGCATCACAAAATGCATCACACACATTGAATTGAGAACCAAATAAAGTGGAAAATGGAATTCCCTTTGAGTTATGGAGTGAAAAGAAACTCTCTTTTTTCACATACATGTGTATGGGGTTGTAAGGAGTTTTTTAGGCCTTATCAGGAAACAAACTAACACCTCAGGTAAAAAAGAGTATCCTTAATGGGTATCCTAAGGAAACAAAGGGATGCTACCTATAAAGCCACTTAGACAGTACAGTTTCTATTGTTAGACAATACTTATTTCTTGAGAGGGATCACATCCTCAAAATGGATATCAGGACAAATAATTAATTCGATAAACTTGATTCTCAATATACATAAGAGTTAGTGGAGGAATATATTCAATAGGATCTTGTAGAATAAGAAGTTCTTGAAACACAAGTAATTCATAGGAACACTAGAGTGGTATGAGATCCATAGAGATAAGGTCTTCTAGTGACTGAATATGGTGACTAATTATTGATTGAAAATGGTGAAAGTCTCTAATAAAAAGTGCCATAAAGAGATAAAAAGATGTAAGATGAAACTAAGTCCTAAATCCTGAAATGGATTTGATGTATTAGAAATATTTTTGGGTTCTGTTTGATGCACCATTTGATGTAAATATCATTGGTTGAAAATGGTTATACAATAAAAAATTGGACATAGAAGGTAAGATAAGTACCGATAAACCAAGGATAGTGGCTAAAGGTTGTAAACAGCATTAAGGAATTAACAATGATGAAACCTTTTCAGTAGTATCATTGTTTAAATCCGTCAAAATGATACTTCTATAGAATCTTACCCTGACTATGAAATTTAGAAAATGGAAGTCAAAACAGCTTTCCTTAATGGGAACCTTCAGGAAGATGTCTACAGGACACAACCAGAAGGGTTTGTGACTCCATATGACATCAAAAATTTTGAAAGCTGTAGAGATCCATTTATAGATTGAAGAAATAATATAGGTCAATGAAAATTCTATTTTATGCAGCTAAAAATGAATTTGGTTTCATTAAGAATGAATGTGATCCATGTGTTTACAAGAGGTTTATTAGAAATAAAGTCATTATCCTAGTAGTATATGTTGATGACATGTGCCTTATTTGAAATGACATACCAATATTACAATCTATTAAGGACTATTTAAATAATTGTTTCATCAAGAAATACTTAGTTGAATTAAACTATATTCTAGGGATCAAGATCATTCATGATAGATCCAAGAGGTTTCTTGGACTAATTCAAAGTACATACATTGACCAGATAATAAAGGAACTTAGTAAGTATCAATCCAGGAGGGGATTGGATCTAGTGTCAAATGGTATAAATCTTTCTAAGAAAATGTGTCCTCAGATACAGCATGTGAAATAGAGGATGAGGAGGATCCTGTATGCTTTAGCTATAAGTTCAATCATGTATTCCGTGTTATTTATTAGACCTAATGTTTTCTATGTATTGAGAATGGTATGTATATTTCAAGATGATCCAGGAGAACAACATTGGTCTACTATTAAATATATCATTAAGTATCTGAGAAGAACTTAGGGTATGTTCCTAGTATATGAAGGAGACAAGGATCTGGTCATCAGGGGTTACACTAATGCTAGTATTCAAATAGATCATAATGAACTGAATTCGCAGTCAGGATATGTTTTCTGAATCAATGGAGGAGTTGTGAGCTGGGAGAGCTCAAAGAATCTATTTGTTGCTAATTTCATAGACGATTTTAACTATATATCATCTTATAATTCATCCAAGAGATCCATTTTTATAGGAGTATTTTTTAAGGATCTTGATGTGGTACTTATTAGTAAAGAACATATCTCATTGTATTGTGATAATACTACAGGGGTGGATCTTTAAAAAGATCTAATGTTTCACCAATAGATTAATAACATACTCTAAAATTGTCACCTCTTGAGATATTTTTATAATAGGGGTGAAGATGAATTATGAGAGGTTCACATAGAAGAAAAATTGACGAACCCCTTGACTAAAGGCTTATATCATTTGAATAATTAGTATCATGTGAGAGCTAGTGGACTTAAGGTTGTTAGAAGTTCACTCTAGTGTAAGTGGGAGTCTATTGGAGTTGGTTCCCTAGAAAAAACTTATATATACTTTATGATAACTTTTATTCATAGTTTTTAATATTAATAAACACTTTATCACATCATGCTTTTTCATTTGTGTAATATAGTATGTGATAATGTACTAAGAGTAGTCGTCACACATAAATGTCATAGAAGTTCCCCACTATGATGAGAACCCACAAGTGACATGATAATATTATTAAATATATGTTCTATGCCTAGGTGAAGTAATTTTAAGGACACAAATGATCCATCCTATCGAGGGTGGAGACTTATAGGACTTTGAGGCACCTTCTCATGGTGTACATCCTTAGTAATATCAAGTGTAGGATATTATGAGAGTAAGAATCATGAGTAATAAATACACATTTATATGTGTCATTATATATTCCTATTCATGGACATGTTTATTGATCCTTATACTTTGAGATTTTTATTAATGTATATTATAAGTTTTCTTCTTCGAAATATTGATGAAAAATATGCTGACCTGTGTTACCAGTGAGGTAGGATACATTGGGTGATTCATGAGAAATATTTCATTAATAAATAATTCAAGAAAGGATTTGTCCCTTATTTTCAATAATAAAAGTTGATATCTCAGGCACATTCTTGGAAATGATATATCCTAAATAAATCCATGGCCATAGTGTTCTATAGGCAAGTCTGATTTCCATAAATTTAAAGAAAGATACATTAAGAACATAGGTTGATGGAACCATCATTCAACCTACTTGATTAGAGATATCATGATAAAAGGATTATATTATATAGTAAGAGTTTGTATGATTTATTATTTCATTTCAGCATTATCTTCTTTCTATATGGGTTCCTTGGAATACTACTAGACACTAACCTTTTACTTCAGGCTTCTTCGCCAAATGACACTAAGAAAGAGGCCTAGAGGGTCACACACTAAGTGTATCTAGAATATCGGTTAAATAATATAATATTATTTTTTATTTAACAAGTTGAATAAATATTTTCCCACATGCAGTTTAATAATTAATCTTGTTTTCTGGATCGTATATGTTCTGTCATCAGTTATTCAAGAAAATATAATGTGAGATTAATATTTAATAAATATTTATTTATTATTTAGTGAATATAATATTTATTTGTTTATTGGAGAATAATGTGTTGATATTTATTTATTAAATATATTTTCATTATTCAAGGCCCAATAAATATTATGTATGAAAAATAAACGGATTTTAACGGTCTCGTGAGAAATAATATATATTGAATATCATTTGATTAAATAATATATAATTTTAATTTTTGAGTATATAATATGTTGAGAAATATTATTATTATTATTATTATTATTATTATTATGGGTAGTGGTTCCATAAGGATTAAATAAATAATGAAGTTCACTTGTGTAATTATTTTATTTCCAACACTAGTTGTATGTAAACCCAATTAAATTATTTTCATTAAATACAATTCATTTTTTTCATTGTGTGCAACAAATACATAGAATCCTCTCGAAGCCCTAGAGATATCCCTTCTCTAAGAAAACTCCCAAGAATGGATTTTTATATTCACCAACCTCATAATCTAGTGTTAGGAGAGATCAAATAGAATCATTTGTAAGCGATTATCGTGGAAATCAAATGAGAATGATGCAAGTGATAGGATCTTCCATGCTAACAACCATATATACCTATGATGATGTTTGGAGATTTTTGGAACACATGTAGATAATCGTTAAAGGGGATATGCCTATGATTCCTACAATAAAAAATGGTAAAACATAAATATGTTTCAAGATCAATCAATAAAGAAATAATTTCTCATGAGGTAATTCTTTAATTGATTCAATTAATTATAAATAATATGTGATGAACTTGTGATTTGGTTCTAGTGTTTTATATATTTTATGGTTATTTGATTAAATTCTGTTCATCCTAATGTTTTTCATCATCAAAATTTCCGATTTATCATTGATCATGAAAAAAAGAAAATTTGGGGAAAACCCATCACATGATTCCATTGTTCTTGAAACCTTCATATACAAGATGAATTTTTTATGCCTGAGGCACTAAAATTAACTTTTAACAGATCATAATATCCATAAAAGAATAAAAATCCATTCCTAATATCATTAGATATTTTCCAAAATAAAAAATTGTTAGAAAAATTTTACCAATAATACATTAATCTCTAAAACCTTAATAACTTTAGCAAATCAGGCTTAACATACATGGATATTATATGATTTTTTATGAATATTCATTAAATTACATAAATACATGTCTGAGGACCATAATAGTTTAGTGTATTTGGAAACATGGAACATTATATTCTAAAATGGTTAAATATCTTCAACATATCCTACTAATATCTTCTCACATAGTACTACCCTTAGGCATACCCAACCTAAACCTTTATCTATAACATGGGGAAGGAAACATAATAAAGAGTTAGATCTGATGCTCAGTAAGGATAAAAATAAGAGATATAAATCTATGATCATATGAATGCATTATATAAGGATAGGGATGTGTTATAATTAAGAAAATTTTGAAGTTTATACCGAACGAGAAATAAATCATAAATATGATTCATGTAATAAATATTGGTAGATCATATGACATGAATCATAAGGGAATCAAATAACATGATCCATGAGAGCATAAAATTGGATAAAACATAGATTTGTGTCATATATATAAGAAAATAAAATATTATGTCATGGATACCCACCAAGATGATCATAACATGTTAGTCTTAGGATAACCACCCATGTACCTGCTTTTGGATTGGGCTGACCACCCATGTATCTTATTTTCCGAGATTGTGGTGACCACATGTGTCCCCTCATCATTGGTCCTAGGATAAACACCCATGTAACCTCATATTTGGGAATGGGATGAAGACCTATATACCCTCATCTTTTCTCTTGGACTAAACACATATGTTCCCTCATCTTTGGGCTTAAGATAAATACATGTGTACCCTCATCTTTGGGCTTGGCCTAAAATCTTATGTACCCTCTAAGATCATATAGAATTTATCATTACCCAATGCATTGAATTGATATCTGGGTACAACCATCTTGTAAGCTATAACAGACTCACTCAAAACTATCTGGTCTATCCCATTATAAAAGTAAGGTCCAAGAACCCTAAATTAATAAATTAAAAATACCTTTAATTTCATCATAACACTCATAAAAATAGCTATTATTTTATTGATAAATTGATTAAACCCTATAAAATAATTGTTTTTCATTTAAATAGTTTTTTAAAAATGATAAATCCATTAAAAAGAAACATTTTTTATAACAATTACTTTGATATTTCATTAACCCGTGGAAAATAAATGGGTTTCCATAAACATCATGCCACCAAAACAAAAACAATTTAGAGAAAAAATATTAACGGTATCCTTAGATCATACCCCCCATAAGGAATATGTGACACTTATGGATTTAATCTTAGATTTGAAATAATTTTTAAATGGTCATTTATAAAATCTCTTGAGGAAAATATCCTTTCCACATTGAATAATTATTTTTCTAACATAAAACATTTGGAAAACATTTTTTTAAGTAAACTTGAAAACTTCTAAATGAATATTTTAAAACAATTTAAATCTCTTTTTAAAACATAAAACAGTTTTAAAATCATTTTACTTAAAAAAGATCTTAAATTATCAGTAAAAAAATTTGAAAACATTTTTATAAAACATGGTTTTGGAATAAAATAGATTTCCGAATAAAGAGAGAAATAAAGTCGAATTTTATTTAAAATATTTTCTTAATTATATTAAGTACCAAGGATTGTTAAAATTGTAACCTTACTTTAATATATTTTTAATTAATTGAGGAAAATGAAATTAATAAGAATTATTGATATGTATATCATGATATTTTATCATTGGATACTTTATTATAAGCAATCTGATAAATGGTAAGATTGTACATAAAACTATTACCAGTTTGGTAAACTTGAGTCATATGAACCATGAAATAATAACATAAAATGATACATAAAATATCATTAGATAATATATTTATGATATTACATATAAATGGGAATGTATATACACCTCATGAAATAACATAGGTGTATAACATAATATGTGTCTAAAATATGGAAAATTGAGACAATATTCCATTACCGCTATAGTAACTTTGAAACTGTTACCCCATGATAGAGATATCCAAAAATGGATATGTAATTAAAAAAAATAAGTAGAATAATCTTAATTTAAATACATGGGAATAATATATTCCATATAAAATAAAGAGGTCCTGAATTTAGCATGTGTCTCACAAAAGTAAAAATTGAGAAGAAAATCCCTTAACTAAAGTCTTGACTTTCTTAGTACTCGTTCAAACCTCATATATAATAAATATAATTTGAATATAAATATTTTATTGAATAATATTAATATATATATAGCATACCATATATTATTTTCTTATGACCTTTTATCACCTGTTTATTAATAATTCCATGTTAAAGTTACGTTTTGGGTAATAAATGCTTTGTTTTTTGTATATGTTTTGATTTGTTATATTTATGTTCCTATTAATTTTATCATGATTAAATCAACTATATAATTATAACCATGATATAAATATTAAATATTAGTTATTTATTTACTTATATTAATCCTTAAAATTTAGTGATATGAAATGAAATACATCACTCATGGAAATGGTAGGTTGTACGTACGCATGTACATTGTTTCCATTTTCTTGTCGTATGGAATGAAAGAAAAATATATGATATAAATATATATATTATCAATAAAGTATAATTATTCAATATATATATCACATATTTCTAATAACCCAATCATTAATACATTCCATTTAAATTGTAAATGAATCATGTCACCTCGTGAGGTGGTAGTCCACCACACACATGAATGAAGCTATTGTATTCCCACAAAATAGAAAGAATAAAGGTATGTGAGATATAAAATTAAATAATGATAATAATAATAATAATAAATATCATATATATAATATATATATATATATCATATATAAATAGTATTTATATAATTTTTATCAACCTTGAATGGTGGAAATAGAAAAATTAATGATATTGGTTCACGAGGTAGTAGTTTTTTGTACACACGAATGATGATTTAGTAACCTATTTGATTGAAGTAACAATGGTTTTAGGTCATAATTTTAACCATAAAATATCCTATTATATTAAAGATGTTTAGGTTATTATATAATCATAATATAAAAATAATTAAAGGGGTTTTAGGAATAAATTAAACAAAAACATTTGTCGATGAATGTTACCTCTTCTTCAGGTATCTCCTTTTGGTTTTCACTAAAGGACTTCCTTGGGTGGATTTCTGCCCAATGTAATGCACCTGGGATAGTGTGAGAGTATTTTTGAATTGATGTTTTCATGTTTTGGTTGACCTAAGTGTCTTTATAGGTTTTAATAAGAGAGGATAGTGGTGGCCTTTTATAAGTGGGGGATAAGACACACATGGTATTTTTTCAAAAGAAAGTTAGCTGAAACAAGGTTTATACTTACAAAAAGGATAAAATATTGTGATAAATTATATAAATTAATGTTTAAGGTCTAAATATATACACTAAATTGGTGTTGTAAAAGTTTCTAGGTTATTTTTTCCCTTAAGTTTAAAGTTTATCCCCTTTGTAAATTCATTTTTCTCTCAATCACTATGATTAATTTTTAATATTTTCCCTAGTCATTATTGTCAAAAATTATTTTGGAATTATTATAAACTATAAATTAAATTGATTAAAAATATTTAATCCATTTCTCCAAATAAAATTCATATAATTAGAAAATTTTAATTTATAATTAATCCCACAAACGAGATGATAAAACGGGTTTTTAAAGAGAAAAGTTCAAATGTTTGAAATGTTTTTATATCCAATTTCAATGTGAAATTGATTGAAATTAAATAAATTGAATTTATTTTTTTATAATTGAACTAATTAAAATTTAAAACCAATTTAAAATAAAATTTAATTTTATAAATAAATTAAATGGAATGGAATTTTTCAATGAAAATTCGGTATTTTTCACTATTCATCAACAAATGATACCTTTCAGAAAAATCAAAAAAAATCATTCTAATAAAATTTTTATATTAAAATTTTAAAAATTAGGTTTATTTTATAAAATTCATTATTTAAAATTATCAAAAAAAACATATTTAAAATAACCCATCTAATAAAAGGCGACAAAACCACTTTTTAGAAGAAAAAATACAGTTTTAAGTGTAAAATTGGATTTATTATTATCTCTTATCTAAAAAACTTATAAGATGAATATTAATTTTTTTTAATATATAATAAATAAAATTCATTAAAATAATTAACTAAAATTAATTTGGTTAATTTGTTGATATCGAACACACTTATGCACATAAAAAAATTTGGGAAAATATTTCCTTTTATTTTCAAAAGGATTTTATTTTCATTTATAATTAATTAGACACAAAATAATACATTATATAAACATTTTTAGACAATATTTTCATAATTTATTTAATCCTATTCATACCTTCCATTCTAATGGATAGTTGATAACTATCATATTAAATAATAATAGAATGTCATGTTTGGTTTAAACTCGGTGTTTCATGTAGCGCGGGCTAAACTCAGAATTGTGTGTAAAATGAGACAAATTAGTATTGTGTGTAATGCAAGATAAAATCAATGTTTTTTGTAGAACAATATTTACTTGGTGTTGAATATAAATAAATATTAACTTGGTGTAGTGTGTAACATAATCTGTGAAATAATTCAAATTTATTCGAAAAAAATTAATTCATAAAAACTCGGGGTGTTAAATTCTAAACCCTTCCCCCCACCCCAATAAATTTCACACTAAAAAATTATATGTGTTATTAAAGGTTTAATACATTAAAGTTCCTTTCATATAAACCCACATCAAAAAATTATATTGAAACTTCCTTTAAAATGGAAAATTTCGAAACATAACAGGTTCCCAAAGTAAGTCATAATTAGGTTTTTATACATGAGAACATATGTGGAATGTGAAGATATGGACATGGAATAAAATCATAAATAATTGTAGATACGGATTGAGGTGATTTATAATAATTATGTTAATGATCAAAAGAAAATTATGTTGTTAAAAACTATAAGCATGTGATGATCCAAAAGACCATCGATTCATCAGAAATGAAGATATTATGATAAAAATATTGTTTCAAGACCCTTATCCTGAACATGATGATTTATTTTAATATATAATTATATATGGAAATACACTTGTGTGATACATTTCAATTTCATAAATGTAGTTTCATCCTTTGGTTTTTATTTTATCAAATTCCAATTCATCCCTTATTCCAAGAAATGAATATACCGGAATGAAATTGTTTTAGGTATGAAGCACTAAAATTCACTTTTAATGGATATTAAGGTCCACAATGGAGTGAAAATTCAATCAATCAATCTCCAACAAATTTTAAAAAGAAATATGGTAATCACATGTTATACAATATGAATAAATCTATAGATAGTTAATTAATATTATAATCTCTAAAACCTCTCCCCAAGATAAAATTAAACCATTCCATAAATGGTTATCCATATGACACATTAAAAATATTAAATTCAAAAAATCAGGAAATAAGGTGACTATATTTCTCAAAATCAAATTAACATTAATCCCCCTTATATGAAAAATTATCCCTTGATTATCACATACCAAACATGCAAATACCGTTATCTTATATTATCGTGAAACGTGGTAATAAACTGAATTACCATCAAAACATATTGAAAAAATACATAATTATTTATTTTTTACATGAAACATATATTATTGGATATATTTGTTAAATAAAAAAAATAAACTTCATTAATGGTAGAATAAAACACTCTTTCAACAAATCCTTTATCAGTTATGAGTTCATTAATACTATCCAATTTACTTTATTCTTATCCAAAATTTATTTATCCAAAATAAAAACAATTTTCTCATCATTAAGAACATAGTAATGGTTAGATTCCATTAATCATTCTATTTATATAAAATAAAACCCTACTATTAGATCACTTTTCCCGTCTATCGGAATCATTCAACATTTTTTTTCAAATCATTAATGGAAAAATTAAATTGAACAATCCTTATATATTTCACAATTATTAATTATTGAATCCAAATACATAAATACTTTGATCCTTTCACTTTAATGATTGTGATGGAATAGGTCATTCCATTATCTAAAATTAAATTCATAGTTTATGGAATTGATTTGTGTAATTCCTGTGTTCTACATGGATAAGACCTTGAACTCCTCAATAATTTGTCACTCTATGACCCCCTTTTCATCATATATTACATCTTCCCCTACATTTGAGATGCTCCTTCCAATTTTTATTCAAATATTATTGATAAGTAGGAATAATATTTTTATTTCCTCTATGTCTATTACCACATGACCCTTCAAAAAATCCAATCCTCTTTTTATTCAATGTGTCAACAAGATCACTGAATTAAACATTATTAATCATATGTCATGATAGTTGATTAGGAATAATCACAATATCTTTATCCAAATTCTCCATCCAAATTTTTTTCTCATAATCGCTGAATGTTTCATAAAATTCAATGTTCACATGATTCCTTATAGAACCAACCATTGACTAAAACCAAAATCATACAATGAGAAACACTAATCATAGTGGAAAACCACATAATAATGAAAAGTCACTTATATGATGTCCAAATCATGACACATTTGTTTTAGTCTATGAAACATTAGGTTTATCCTAGGTCATTCATAGTCATAATCTATTTAAATCCTTCACAATTGTTTGTAAAGAGTTTGTGGATTTCAAATGCATATCCCCTTAGAGTGTCAAATAAGGTGTGCTACAAGGCATGTTTTTGTGCACCATTTCCTGATTGAGTCTACTTCAATATGGTGTTTTTGGGGTTGTTTCCCCTATTTAAATATTTTCAAAACCACATCCACTTGTAATATCCAGATAGGGATATAATTTTTTAGAAACTGCCTTCTCAATCCTTTACCAAAATTCCAAGTCATTTTCATAAACTTTGACTCATCCTAAGATTTATCCTCAGATACATACCTACACATATCCATAAAAATATCCCTAGATATATCACTAAAGTTTTCTCATCCTAGTTTCCAAAGGTTAACTAAACCTTTCATTTGATACCAACTATAGGAAACTAGGATTAACAAACATGGATATTGTATCGTTTTTCATGAATATCCATTACATTACATAAATACATGCCTAAGGACCACAATATATTAGTGTTTTTGGAAACTTATAACATAATATTCTAACTTGGTGAAAGAACTTAAACATCCCCTACCAAGATCTCCCCACATATTACTCCTCTTAGAAATACCCTACATAAACCATTATTTATAGATTGGGGAAGGAAACATAATTAATGGTGGGCTAAGATGCTCAGAAAGGGTAAAAAAAATAGATATAATTATATGACCATATAAATTCATAAGATAATAATAATGTAATTTTATAATGATCAAACATATGATGTTTATACCCAAATTTTCATAGATCATAAATATGTGTCAGAGTATAAATATTGTTAGTTCAAAAGATATGAATTATAAGGTAACAATAGAATATTATCTATGAGTGAATATCATTTGAATAAAACATATATTTGTGTAAAACATATCATAGAATTAAATATTGTGTCAAGAATACCCACCAAGACATTCATAACATGTTAGGATTGGGAAAAGCTCTCATATACTTGTATTGGGAATTGGATGACAACCCATGTTCCATCCTTTTTAGGATTGGGATGACCACCTCTGTACCATTTTATTTGGTATTTGAATAAACACATGTGTACCTTTATCTTTTTTTCTTGGTAAAAAGACTCATGTACCCTCATTTTTGGGATAGTGATAAACACATGTGTAGTCTCATCTTTTGACTTGGGATAAAAAAAGTGTACCATCTGAGCATGTATAGCATTTATCATTACCTAATAAATTGGAATGCTATCTATGTGAACCCATCATGTAATATATAACAGGTTAACCCCAAAATATTTTGTATTCCCCATCATAAAAAGTAATTTCCAAGAACCACATCATGACTAAAGTAGAAAACTATTTTATTTTATCATAAAACTCATAAAAAATCCATTGTTCCATTTATAACTTGATTAACCCATGGAAAATAAATGGGATTCATGTAAATAACTTTTAAACATTATTTAACCTTGAAAAATAAGTGTGTTTGAAAACATTCTCTTTGAAACATGATTAACCAAAGGAAAAAAAATGAATTTCCATAAACATTATTCCACCAACACCTAAACCATTCAGAAAAAGAATATGAATGTTATCCTTAGATCATATCTCCCTCAAGGAATATGTAACACCAATAGATGTCATATTAGATGGAAAATAATTTTTAATGCACCATTCAAAACTTTTCTTTTGGAAAATACCCTTTCCTCTTTGAAAAAATCTTTTTAAAACATAAACAATTTTGAAAACCTTTTTCTTTGAAAGAAACTTTTAAAAGTAACAAATGAAACTGTAAAAATAATTTAATTTTTTTAAATTTAAAATATATTTAAAATAATTTTACTTTAATATGATCTTAAAATATAATTTAAATACATTTTTGAAAACATTTTTATAAAACATTGTTTTTGAATAAAATAGATTTCTGGACGAAGAGTGAAATAAATTGAGATTTTTTTAAAAATAATTTTCTTAATTATATTAAGTACCAAAGGGTGAAAAAATGGTACCATGACATGAATATTTCATTAGTAACCATAGTATAATGATATTAATGATAATTCTTGAGAGGTAGATAATGATATTTCAACATTGGTGACTTGATCATAAAGAATCCAATAAAGGGTGAGATTATATCATAAAATTCTAACCACTTTAGTAACCTTGAATCCTAATCATCAAGAAGTAATAACATAAAATTAATTACTTAAAATATAATGGGTATAAAGAAAATCATGATATTTCATGTCAAAGGTGTTATATATACACCTCTTGAAATAATATAGGTTCATTACATAACATGTGTCTCAAAGAAGGAAAATTCAGACAAAATTCCATAACCCCATGAAAGAGAGATCCTGAAATAGATATGTAAATAAAAATCAATAATTATAATCATAATAAGGTACATTAGTTGGTAGTATATATTCCACATAGAAGAAACATGTGTTGAATATAGCAGGTGTCTCACAAAAGTAAAAAACAAGAGAGAAATCATATTGAATTTTGTTGTAATCATTAAAACTTCATGTATAAAAAATATAAGTTTATTATAAATATTTTAAATAACTATATTCATATATATTATACAATATTTGATTTTATTGTGACCTTTTATTACCAATTTATTAACAATTCCATGTTAAAATCAGGTTTCGAATAATAACTACTTTGTTTTTTGTATGTTTTTATATATTATATTTTTGGTCTTATTACTTTGATAATGGTTCCATAATATCCATAATTGTAACCATGAAATTAATATAATATATTCAGTATTTATTTACTTATATAAATATGTAAAATTTATTTATATGAAATGAAATACACCATTCATGGAGATGGTAGGTCGTACGTACGCTTGAATGTTGTTTCCATTTTTTATCTTATTAAAAGAATGAAAAGTAAATTATGCATATGTATATATATGAGATTAAAGTATAATTTTTATTTCATATATATATAATATTTTTATTAAACTTATCCTTAATACATTCCACGTAAATCGTGAACGAATCACATCACATCGCGACACGGTAGTCCACCGTACACACGAAAGAAGTTATTGTATTCCCATAAATAGAAAGAAAGATGGTATGTATGATATAAAACTTAATTAATCCTAATAAAATCATTAATATCATATATATCATAAATAAATTGTATTACCATCATTATTACTAACCTTTAAAGGTGGTAATAGAAAAAAATGACATCAATTCTCGAGTCGGTAGTCAGTTGTACACACGAACAATGATTTTGTTGCCCATTTTATGGAAGTGTGTGTGGTTGTAGGTAATAAACTTTAACATAAAAAAATATAAGTATATTTAATATGGTTATATTATTATATAATCATGATATAAAAAAAATTCATGGGTTTTTATAATTAAATAATACAAAAACATTCATTGATGAATGTCACCTCTGCTTTGGGTATCTCTTTTTAGTTTTCACCAAAGGCCTTCTTTGGTTGTCTTTATTATAGAATTAAGGTTATAGTATGAGGTTAAGTAATTTGGGAAGTGAATTTTTATGGTTTGGTCGAGAAAAATGGCTTTATAGTTGTTTATAAGAAAGGAGATAGGTTGGCCTTTTATAAGTGGGGGAGAGGACACAATTGGTATTTTTCAAAAGAAAGTTTGGTAAACCCCTATTTTTACCTAGAAAAAGTATCCAATAAACATAAAATTATATATATGAATGGTTAAGGTATAAATTTGGATATAAATTAGGTTTTTACAAAGTTTCTAGGTCATTTTCCCCTTAATTTTAATGTTTAGTCATTTGGTAAACTTGTTTTTCTATTAATCATTGCGATTAATTTTAATTATTTTCAGTAATAATTATGGTAAAATAATTAATTTGGCCTTATTAAAAATTTTATATCATAGTTATTCCAAATATTTAACCCATTTTTAAAAATTAAATTCACATAAGTTTAAAAAAAATAATTTAAAACTAATCCTGCAGAAGCAACAAGAAATTGGGGTTTTAAAGAGAAAAAATCAAAAAATTGAAATGTTTTTATTTACAATTTCAATTTTTAATTGATTAAAATGACATAAATTGGATTAATTAATGTATAATTAATCTAATTATACTTTAAATCCAATTTAAAATATAATTTAACTTTATAAATAAAATAAACAAAAATGTGGTTTTCAATTAAAATTCTCTATTCTTCAATATTCAACAAAAAATGAAACTTTTTAGAAAAATTCCCAAAATTCATCCAAATATAATTTTTATATTACACTTTAAAAATTTAGATTTATTTTATCAAATTAATTTTATTTAATTATCAAAAATCGGTTTTAAAATTAGTGCTCTAAAAAAGTGACGAAACTGCTTCTAAGAAAAAATATAGTTTTTAAGCATAAAATCGGATTAATTTTTATATATTGTATAGAAAAAATATAAGATAATTGTTAAAATTTAATCCAAATTATTAACCAAAATTTATTTGGTTAATTTATTTATATAATACACACTTTTTCACAAAAAATAGTTTTTTTTAAATGATTTCACATTAATTTAAAAATTGTTTATTTTCATTTTTAATTAATTAGTCACTAAATAATTACTTATATAAACATATGTAAACCATATATTAAAATTTTATTTAATCTTACTCATACGCTCCATTCAAATATCTAGTTGATAACTATCATATTAAATAATATTATAATGTCATGTTTCGTTTGAACTTGGTGTTGTGTATAGTGTAAGATAAACATGGAATTGTGTGTAAAAAAAGAAAAAATTATTATTGTGTGCAATGAAAAATAAACACAGTGTTTTGTGTAGTACAATATTAACTTGGTGTTATTTATAAATTAATATTAACTTGGTTTATAATGTAACACAATCCATCAAAGAATTTTAATTTATTTGAAAAAATAATAATTCATAAAAACTCAGGGTGTTACGATAACAGCCCCTAAAATTAAAATTAATCCATTTAATATATAGATAACCTAAGGCTCCTCCAAAATATTTAAAACATAATTCAATACCCAATAATATTAAATTTTAGTGCAAAAATTTATTCTTAGAAAATATATGTATCTCATAGTGTAACATACCAAACATACGAATACCTTTATTTCACATTATCTTAAAATATATTAATAACCTGAATTACCAAAAAACCTCGATAAAAAAATAATATATACCTTAAATCCAAAAATGCAGTAAAATCCATTATAATTTTATTTTTCATTAAAGAACTAATCATTTTCAATGTCACCAATACTATCTAATTTACTTTATCAATGTCAATCATCTCTTACTCTAAAATAATCTTTATTAATTCAACATCATGAACATATAAAGGGTTATGTTTCCCTTAATAATGTGTTTTACATAAAATTGAACCATTCGATGAATTATTTAAAATATTTAAGGAAAAACTACTTTATTACAATCCTTATAAAATATAATTGAGAAATATAAATATTGAATCCAAAATCACAATATTCTAATCATTCCATATTGGTTGTAGTGATTTCATAAGCATAGCCTTATCACTTTGGATTCCTATGTGGTAATTTCTCTTGATTCATAGGGCATTAGTATGAATAATTCCCTATATCATTACAGTTGAAATATTAAACATTATAGGTTTCTTTATTTCCCTTACATTCACACTTCTGATGGCCTTTCTCTCCACACATAAAAAAATAACATTCCCTTTAATAAAGTATTTGTGAGTTTCTTAACAGATTTTTCCCATGTGGAAATTTATATCCTTACCTTATTTTCCTTCACCTCATTTCTTTTTCCTTGGTTTTCAGTTTTCCACTTATTCTATTGAATTTCTTTGAAAATATATGACCTAGAGAATTATTTCTCCATCATGATGGAAGTTTTTACCATATCATCATATGATGAAAACATAAAAAAAAACTAATTCCCTTTAGAGAATCATCTTAATCCAGTCAAATAATCGAACAATCTTTATTTTTGTATTACGTATGTAGTGTGATGCATACCAAGATAGCACAAGTAGAAAATTTTGTCATTACCATGAACATATAGCCATAGTTTTACTAAAATTGTGGCCATAGTTGTGGTCTATAGCCACGGTTTTCAAAACCATGTCTATAGACCATTTTTTCAATGTTTATAGCCACGTTTTTACTAAAAAAATGGATATAGATCACTCTTATCGTCGTGCTTTTAAAAATTGTGGCTATAGGTCCCCTGCCCTTACATGGGAGAAACATTTTCCTACAGAAAAAATATATGGAAGCTCTATTTACATGGTTTTTAACAATATATATAACATAACATATATATATATATGTGAATCTCTTCATGGTGTAGTGGTTAGGCGGATGAATCTCATAGGTGAGGTGAAGAGATCAAATCTAGCTGGTGACATATTATTTTTGGGCTATATATATGGTTTTCCACCGTGGAAATAACACCTATGTCCATAGATTAATCTATTGTTATAGGTCAAATTCCTTGGTGGAAAATTACAAACCCTATTGAAACATCCATATAGTCCACGGTTTTGAGCCCTATTGCCACAGTTTTCAACTATGGTAATAGGATTATTTTATAATTGTGTCGTCTTGCCAATTTAGTTGTATACTTTACCAAACATTCTTATTATTTATATTATAAAGTGTGTTACTATCCATTTGATCTCATTGTTCCTAATGTAAATATTTATCAAATGAAATAAATTTTAAATTTCTCCAATCCATCCTTTATATTTCTTTATCCTCTTTAGTGTTATGGATCAATGACCACCTTTGATCAGAATCTCCTTTTAAATAATAAATGTAACAACCCAAAATTTTATAAATGGAATTTTCCATCCTATAACTATGTTATATAGTATAAATCACATAATTTCACACATATAACACAATAAAAACTTTATAAATGAACAATTAATGAAATAAGAGGTATTTATAGATATTAAGGAACCTAAACTAATAGAATACAAACTGGGCCATTGGAATAGTAATATGGCCATTAGGGATGCTAATCCATCCAATAAAAAAACCACACTTATAAAAGTGTAAATAAAATTTTTGGATCTTATAAATGAAAATATTATATTCTTATATCTTAATATAAGTAAAAAAATGTTTTTAAAATGATAAATTAAGTGTTTGTATTTCCAAAAAGCATAAATGTTTATTTACAATTTTAAAATTAATATAATTTTTTAAAATAAATTTTAATTTCAAAAAATATATTCATAAATAAATATTTTGTTTACATATTATTATAATATTACTTTAATAGACCCTAATTAATTTTTCACTGTGACAAAAAACAGTTATAATTTTAAAATTGGTATTTTTTCAATAAATGGTGATTTTAATTAAAAATTAAATTTATCATATTTAGAAAATTATTTTCATAAAATGGAGCCTATTTATTAATTCTAAATTTCAAAAAAATGTTAGGGTGAATTTTTTGGATTTTTTAAAAATAGTTTAATTTTTTTTAATAATGAAATACGATAATTTACTATATTTAACATTATAAGTAAATAAATAAATTTTTGAGTCATGGTCGAGTAATTTATTTTCTAAGTGTCCATTATCTCGAACAAAAATTCTCTAGTTACTATATTTAGTCACAAGAATCAATACAATTGATAGTCTTGAAAAAAAACTCATAAATAAAATAATCAAAAAACACCTCACTCCTCCACTATAAATACCACCCCTCAACACCCCTTGTCCTTACACCTTCAAATCCTTTGATCTTCATAATATTCTACCTAATTAATCTACCAAACCTATTCCTCATTTTATTGTCTTTCTGGTACCACCAAAAGACCATTTTCAAGTCCCTTAAGGGGGTTCTTAAGGAGATAACACCCAAGAGGTAAAACCTCCCCTCCCTCTCTTTAAATTTCTTTTATTTCCTTATCCTTTCCTCACCTCCCCTGACCAAAGTAACATGATAACTCCATTATCATATATATACTGAAATTTTATTATTTTAATGTTATATCCACCACCAATTCTCTTCATCTTCCCCTTTTTTCCAAAAAAATTATAACATCATCTGTGATGTGTTGATTCACCACCTTTGTGGATGATGATTTTTTATTTTCTAATATCACCTTCATGGATTGTCATAAAATCATATATGTGATTAAAAATATTATAATATTTTTATTAAAACTTATTTAGTATTTTGTAACCAATATATATAAATAATATTAATTAATAAAACAAAACTAGTGCATGATGATCGAAATATATTCCAAAATAATCTAAATAGTTATCTTTAACATTTTCTCTAATGTAACCTCCACATATTTAAAAAAATGATATATAAGACTATTTAATATTTATGAAGTTTGTTAGTAACATATAATTCAATTCTAGATAACTATTCCCATTTTTTTACAATCTTCCTTATATGTATACAAGTGAACCATTCATGAAAACCAACGAAACGAACACTCCCAAACTATGAAATAGCATCTCATAAATCATAAAAAAGAATATAAATGAACATAATAAAATTGTGAAAAATAAAATATATGTTGAATAGGTTATGAATTAAATTATTAGTGAATATAATTTCATTATTTAGGACATTAAGTGTAATTACAGAACACTTTCAGACAAAAGGTTAGGGATTCTCCCAAAATGCCCATTTTTTACTTTAGGTTAAACTTTCTCTCTCTTTACCCTAATTTAATACTTAATTATTCATATGTACTCCTCCTAAATTCTGTGTATATTTTCTAAACATATGTACCTTTCTCAATTATTCATTATGTTATGGGGAAATACATGTTTTATAAGGTTCCCTTTTTAATTCCTCCCTATAAGAAAGCCTGATTAAAGGGAACTTCCCATTTTCTTGCCCATTTTCAAGTATACACTATAATACTTCTTATAAAACCATTATTTTTATGAAATCAACAACTTATTCATGAAAATTTATCTTAGTTCATTTCTGGTTTAATTCCAACAATTTCACCTTTTCCTCTTTAAATAATATTTTCCATTTTCTATTAAACCACACCAAAGTGGCTCATTTCTAAAGTTTCTTAAATACTCTTTTTTACGTGTTTTCACATCAGTTGGAAATCATTTTTCATGATCTATTCCAAATTTTAGTTTTAATATTCTTTTAATATTTCTCAAATATAATTTCATTTTCATTCCCTTTTCTTTTCTGGGATATACATGTTTACAATATGATTTCACAAAAAATAAAAATGATTTTGAAAAAGAACTCTTATTTCTATAGTAAAAAGGGTATTTCTCTCAATAATTTCTCAATTATTTTATTAGAGTATTTTAATCTATTTCAAAAACCTCTTTTTAATCTTATGCTTAATTTTTATTGATCTCTTATGTTACCATATACCATATTTTATGATTTTTTTACTGGGGATGTAGTATCTTAATATCGTTCTCTATATTACTATAGATAGTTTAGGATTATATTTACTAATTGGGGAAATTATTTTTATTTCATATGATATTTTCAATGTGAATATATATGATGATTATATCTCCCCCATTTTTATATGAGTATTTCATTGTACTTTATAAGTGTCGGTAGAGTCCATTTATACCCCCTCAATGCATTGGTGGGTCTAATGAGACAAACTAGTTTGGGTATTAGCTGATGTCTTACCTGATTATGTATGGTAACCTGGACAGATCCTTGATGGTATGTTTATTATTTCCCTCATTATGAATTCCCTCATTATAAGATTATTTATGATAAATCATTTGGTTATTATACTAGTAGAATATCCATGGTTAAGTTTTATTCTCATGTAATTATTTATAAGGCATTATTTTATGATCTTTTATTCCTACCGTATTATGCTCAATATTTTCTTTTAATGGTATGTGTTTTTTGTTATTCAACTTTCTTTATTATTTATGTTTATTTATGAAAGCTTATAATGTGTTTCTTACCCTTACTGAGCATCTGATCTCGCACCTTTCTCATGTTTTATTTTTCCCCAGGATGCCAATATGTAAATTATGACTGACATGTAGGGATAATCTAGAGAATAAGGATGTTTCAAAAGGATTTTCTATGTTGTGTTTAATTTTATGTTGTAATGTAAAAACTTATGTTTGAATCTGGTTTTCCAAAGATACTAAACTATTCAGTATGTTTGGATGTGATTTCTTATTCATAGTACCAATGTAATAAAGTAAGGCACCATATCCACGCTATTGGGGTCAGGGTATTTACAGTTAGTATGAGAGAAAATTTAATAAAAAAAATTGGAAACTCTATTTAGGAAAACATATATTAGGGAAATGTAACCCTATAAAATAAAATGGGTGTATTTCCAACGTAACTGTAGTTTTTATTTAAATGTTATTTATACCTAAATTTTAAATTTACATTAAGTATTTCACTAGTTTTTGATTATAAATTTTGTTTCATAATGTTATAATGAAATCTATTATATTCTATTATTTATAAATGGAACCTAGTGGTAGGAATGGAAATAGTATCAATGAATGTATCCCATGGAGGGATTTCCCTCCTATACAAGATAATGATTTTGGAGATAGAGTTGCAGTTGGAGTTGAACAACTTAGAACTATATTGGGACATCTGACTCAGGTTATGAGAAATAGCCTTACTCGAATGGAGTAGCTCGATCCAAAACATGGTGTAACAATGTGAGAATTGTTATTGCGACAAAAACCTCCATCACTCAATGTCACTATAAACCCATTTGTGACTGAGCAATGGATAAGTTCCTTAGAGAATATATTTCTCACATTGGGAAGTAACGAAATGGATAAGGTTATCGTGTATTTTTATCATATATCAAGAGATATAGATCAATGGTGGTTATTAATTAAAAATATAAATGAGGAGTGTTATATTTCAACTATGTAATGGAAGGAGTTTAATGAAATTTTTATTGAAAATTATTTCCCTCATAAACATCAAGCATATATAGAGAGGAAATTCTCAAGTCTGATACATAATGAGGATGAAAACGTTTCCAAGTATGAAGACAACATTACAAGGTTATCAAGGAATTCCACAGACTACATACATAATCCAATGAGAAATATTGATTACTAATTTGATAAACATAAGCCGATTCTATAAAGGGAACTAGTCTCCTAAACATTATCATCAAATGAGGATAATGTATCACGTTCCATCATGATAGAGAAATAAATTTCTTATCCATATGGCTTCAAAGGGATGAAATATAATAAAAGGGATACTGATTTCTATGGAAAAGGAAATAAGGAAAACGGGAAGAAGGAAAGAATTGAATTTCTAACTTGTGATAAATGTGGAAAGAATCATCATGGAACATGCCTATTTTGAATGCGCTTTTGTTAAAAGTGTAGAGAAAAAGTCCATCAGTCCCATGATTATAAAGGCAAGAAATAAGTTGGAAATGTGAAATTATTCATCTTTAAGAAGATGGGACACTATGCACATGAATTTCCTATATGTTAAGGAAAATATCCCAAGAAAAGACCAATGGAATAAGGCTATTCTTATGTAGTCACGATATCTAACGTTGAAGTTCCGAATGATATGGTGGTAGGTACTTTAATTATCTACTGAAATTTATCTAAACATCTATTCAATTCTGAATCATCTCATTTTTTTATATCTCCCATGTTTTCTATAAAAATTAGATATTTCCATTTCACCTTAAGAAGGGAGATTTTAGTAAAAACTCCTAGTGGAAACCTTATTGAAAAAGATATGTGTTGATATGTTCCTATATAGAACACATAAATATGCTCTAATTTCTTATTTTATTATCATAACTATGGTTGATTTTGATATAATCATTTTTATGGACTGGATTTCAAAATATAATGAAAAATTTTATTGTAAAGATAAGTACATTGTGATTCATGATAAAGATATGGAAATTCTCATCTTTAGCGGTGTGACATCATCATTTGACTCATATCTAGATCCACCTCTAGTAGCTCTTCTAAATAAGATTCTTGTATAAGAAGAGCAGATAAAACCTACTAATGAAAAATGTGATGTTAAAATTTAGGATTTCCCTATTGTGCAAGAATACCTTAATGTATTTACACAGGATTTACTTAGACATCCTATAAATAAGAAAATTGAGTTTTTAATCGATTTAATCCTTGATGACAGACCTATATCAAAGTCACCCTATATAATGTCCATGGTAGAGTTAATAAAGTAAAATAAACAACTAGAAGAATTGAGTGATAAGGCATTCATAGACCCTAATGTTTCACCTTGGGGAACTCTTTTTATTTTCATTAAGAAGATAGATATATCTATGAGGTTGTGCATTGAATATAGGGAAATCAATGTTTTTTTGATAAATAACAAGTATCCTCTGCCTCGCATTGAAAACTTGTTTGACCAACTTCATGGAGCTCAATATTTTTCAAAGATTTATCATTTTTATGTATATCATAAATTTCATGTGAAGATGGAATATATTCCAAAGACATTGTTTTGAACAAGGTATGGACATTATGAGTTTATAGTAATGTCATTTAGAATCACTAATTCACCCTCTATTTTTATGGATATAATGAATATATTATTTAATGGATATCTTGATATTTTTTGTGGTATTTTTTGATGATGTCTTAGTGTACTTAAAAATATATGTGGACCATGAAAACCACTTCCGGATTGTAATGGTGGCTCTTAGAATAAAAATATTTATATGGGAAGTTTAAAATGAGTGGATTCTAGACTCAAACTATTTCATTTTTGGCCATATTATCTCCAAGGATGGAATCTAAGTTGTTCATGTGAAACCAAAGGCAGTCCAGAAATGGCCTACACCAATGAACATAATTGAGGTACGTATTTTTATTGTTTTATCATGTTATTATCAGTGTTTAATTCAGATTTTTTCTTGATTAGCTAACCCATTAACCAAGCTTACATTTAAATGGGGTTAAGTTCGTATGGACAAAATAATTTGAAAAGTTTTTTGAAAAAATGAAGAGTAGATTAGTGAATGCTCTGATCTTAACTCAACCATCAATAAGTAGTTTTTTTATTTATGGTGATGTATCAAAGAAATTAATTGATTATTTCCTTATGTTTAATGATATAGTTACTACTTATGCATCAAGGTAGTTAAAAAACTCATGAATAGAACAATCCAAATCATGATCTTGAGTTAGCAGGTGTAATCTTTGCTCTGAAAATATGGAGACACTGTCTCTATGGTGTAAGATGTGAGATATAAATAGATCATAATATTTTTAAATATATATTATCACATAAATAACTCAACATGAGTCAAGGGAGATGGCTCGAGCTACTCAAGGATTATGGTAGTTCAATACACTACCACCCAGGGAAGGAAAATAAAGTAGCATATTCATTGAGCAGGAAGGATCGTGGAGTTATGAACAAAATTTGGATTGAAAATGATAATGTTTATATATATATAGTAGTGATGGATATGGTAATTATCAAGGAACCATTAAAGGAAAAACCTATTTAACTATGGTTTTCTCATGGTGAATTTCAAAACCACCGGTAAATGTTTTTCAAGAAAAATGTAGCAATGTTTTTAAAAACCTTTTCTAAATGGTTTTAAAATATTTTTTATAATTTAAAAAAAATCAAAAAAATAAATTTATTTTTATTAGAGATTTTTTTAAAATACACTAGGAAATAGGGGTGGTGTTTTAAAAATAACCACGAAATATCAGTGGTGTTTTCAAAACCGCTGCTAAACTAAATGGAAAAAAATTACAAAAAAATTAATTATTAGATACTACTTATTATTTATTATTTACTATCATATGTAGTTTATTATTTATAATTTTAATTAATTATAATGTGTCAATTAAATAATATTTATAATTATTAGTTTATAATAATTGTAAAGTTATAAAAAATCTTTAATAAGTTGAAAATTAAACTTCAGTATCCAATGGTCATAACTTTTGATCCTAGAGTTCGTTTTAGCTCCACAACCAATCAAATAAAAGCTTTTGAAATGAAATAAAACCACATTAAATTTAAATTTTTTAATAATTTATAGAATAAAATTAATTATATTTTAATTAAAATTTTAAAATTAAACTCGAACTTCAAACGGCTATAACATTTGATATGAGTGTCCATTTGGGATCTACCACATATCAAATCGAAGCCTGCTATGAGATCAAAATCATTTTAACCAAGTAGACCTTGTTCATTATTTTTTTCAAGGTCAAAAGATGCCTATAAGGCCTACAAAATAGATATTTTAGTCGAGGTACCCATATTTTTTAACATTCGATGGATTTTCAGCCTCATTTAAGGGGTCTTATTATCATTTTTTGGTGGCGACTAAATTTATTCCCAAGTCTTATATTTATATTGATATTATGGTTTTGAAATTTTAATATTTTTTATATTTTTTTATTTATAATTAAATATATGCATATGTTCATCTATTTACTTATAATAAATCACTTGTATAAAGAAAATCAATGTTTTGAATGATGGGAAATTGGTAGACTTCATATATGAAGATGGCATTTTGAAATTTGGAAAGAGGCTTTGTGTCCCTCTATACCCGAACTAAACAGGGTATTATTTGATGATGCGCATAGCTTGAATTTATTTATACACCTCGGTTGCACTAATATGTATATATATTTGAATGAACATTTTTGGTGGGGACGTGCGGTGCGTAGGTGGGCAGGCCAGCCCAATACCTTGTTACCCAACAACACATTTTATATGGGCTCGTGGGGCATGGGTGAGTTGGTTAAAGGCGGTGGCGTCTTGACCCCAAGGTTCCGGGTTCGAGTCCTCGCAAGGAAACGCACACTATATTCTAGAAAACCACTCATGGGCCCCTCTACCCCATTGGGAACTGGCCTAAGCCCAAGGGTTGGCCACCTTGGGACTCACTGTGGATGTGCGGCGCGTAGGTGGGCAGGCCAGCCCAGTACCTCGTTACCCAACAACACGTTGTTTATTATGGGCCTGTGGGGCATAGGTGAGTTCGTTAAAGGCGGTGGCATACTGACCCCGAGGTTCCAGGTTCGAGTCCTCACAAGGAAACACGCACTATATGCTAGAAAACCACTCGTGGCCCCCTCTACCCCATTGGGAACTAGCCTAAGCCCAAGGGTTGGCCACCTTGGGCCTCGCTGGGGACGTGCGGTGCGCAGGTGGGAAGGCCAGCCCAATTCCTCAGTATCCAACAACACATATTTTCCCGCGGGGCACGAGTGAGTTGGTTAAAGGCGGTGGCGTCCGGACCTCGAGCTTCTGGGTTCGAGTCCTCGCAAGGAAACGCGCAATATATGCTATAAAACCACTCGTGGGCCCCTCTACCCCGTTGGGAACTGGCCTAAGACCAAAGTTTGGCCAACTTGGGCCTTGCTGGGGACGTGCGGTACGCAATTGGGTAGGCAAGCCCAATACCTTGTTACCCAACAACACATTTTCCCGCGGGGCATGGGTGAGTTGGTTAAAGGCGGTGGCGTCCTAACCCTGAGATTCTGAATTCGAGTCCTCATGAGGCGACGCGCACTATATGATATCAAACCACTTGTGGGCCCCTCTAACCTATTCGGAACTATCCTAAGCCCAAGGGTTGTCCACCTTGGGCCTCGCTGGGGACGTGCGGCGTGTAGGTGGGCAGGCCAGCCCAATACCTCGTTACCCAACGACACGTTTGGAATGGCGACTTCTGAAGGCTCCTGATGGTGATTTCTGACGGCGTTAACCTTGGTTCCGCTGATGGCGGCCACCGCGAACTCTCCTCCCGCAGTGGGGGGAGAGGGGTCCTCGCCTCCTGCTCTTATATCTGGATCTGTGAAGTTAAGGGACTACGATTTTATCCAGCCTTCGTCTGATGCGGGATTATTCATCCCCAGAATACAGGTTGCTCTGAAGGTCCCGGGTTTCATCTCCATTCAACCTGTCATTCTAGTTAGGTTCCAAGAGTTTTCTGAAGCCTCGTTGTAGAGACCCGAAGCCTGACGTACTTGGACATTACATTACATTTGCGGAATACTTAGTACATAACAAAAACACACACACAAGGATCGTAATAGTTTAGTGTCTTTGGAAACTCGGAACGTAATCTTCTAATCATGGTGAAAGATCTTCAACATCTCCTATAAAGATCTTCCTTTTTTTACCT